>CM038143.1:367462089-368662089 GCA_021437245.1 Aegilops speltoides
AAACTAATACTAACGAAAATGTCGCCAGGTCAGGCCCACATGTCGGTTGCTTAATTAATTAACTAAATTAATTAGTGTTAACTAATCTAACACCAAAACTAACAGGGCAATTAGTGTTGGGGAACGTAGTAATTTCAAAAATTTTCCTACGCACACGCAAGATCATGGTGATGTATAGCAACGAGAGGGAGAGTGTTGTCCACATACCCTTGTAGACCCGGCGAAGCGATCACAACGTAGAGGAAGTAGTCGACGCTCTCCTCGCGATCCGACCGATCCCGGCGCCACATTCGACGCCCCAGTTCTTGACACACGACAGCTCGATGACGCCCCTCGATCCGATCCAGCCGAGTGTCGAGGGAGAGTTCCACAAGACGACGGCGCAGGACGATCTTGATGTTTCACCGCCAGCAGGCTTCGCTTAAGCTTCGCGACGGTATAACCGAGGTGGAATATGGTGGAGGGGGCACCGACACGGCTAAGGAACGATCTCACGATCAACTTGTGTGTTCCAAGGTGCCCCTGCCCCGTATATAAAGGAGCAAGGGGAGGGGCCGGCGGCCAAGGGAGGCGCTGCAGGAGTCCTACTCCTCTGGGAGTAGGATTCCCCAATCCTAGTTGGACTAGGATTCCTGAGGGGAAAGAGAGAGAGGGGGCCCCCCTCTCCTAGTCCTAGTAGGACTAGGGAAGGGGGAGGCGCGCCCACCTAGGGCTGGCCCCTTCTCCTTTCCACTAAGGCCCATCGAGGCCCATTTACCTCCCGGGGTTCCGTAACCTCCCTGATTCCAGAATTCCCGCCGAACCATTCCAACTCCAAACATAGGCTTCCAATATATCAATCTTTATGTCTCGACCATTCCGAGACTCCTCGTCATGTCCGTGATCACATTCGGGACTCAACTCCTTCGTACATCAAAATACATAAACTCATAATAACCGCCATTGAAACCTTAAGCGTGCGGACCCTACGGTTCGAGAACAATGTAGACATGACCTAGAACTATTCACGGTCAATAACCAACAGCGGACCTGGATGCCCATATTGGTTCCTACATATTCTACGAAGATCTTTGTCGGTCGACCGCATAACAACATACGTTGTTCCCTTTGTCATCGGTATGTTACTTGCCCGAGATTCGATCGTCGGTATCCAATACCTAGTTCAATCTCGCTACCGCAAGTCTCTTTACTCGCTCCGTAATACATCATCTCACAACTAACTCATTAGTTGTAGTGCTTGCAAGGCTTTAAGTGATGTGCATTACCGAGAGGGCCCAGAGATACCTCTCCGACAATCGGAGTGACAAAACCTAATCTCAAATACGCCAACCCAACATCCGCCTTTGGAGACACCTGTAGTACTCCTTTATAATCACCCAGATTCGCCAGACGCTTGGTAGCACCCAAAGTGTTCCTCCGTAAACGGAGTTGCATAATCTCATAGTTACAGGAACATGTATATGTCATGGATAAAAGCAGAGCAACATACTAAACGATCGTGTGCTAAGCTAAGGGAATGGGTCATGTCAATCGATCATTCTACTAATGATGTGACCTCATTAATCAAATAACAACTCCTTTGTTCATGGTTAGGAAACATAACCATCTTTGATTAACAAGCTAGTCTAGTAGAGGCATACTAGTGACATGTTGTTTTGTCTATGCATTCACACATGTATCATGTTTCCGTTAATACAATTCTAGCATGAATGATAAACATTTATCATGAAATAAGGAAATAAATAATAACTTTATTATTGCCTCTAGGGCATATTTCCTTCAGCCTCCCACTTGCACTAGAGTCAATAATCTAGATTACATAGTAATGATTCTAACACCCATGTAGTCTTGGTGCTGATCATGTTTTGCTCGTGGAAGAGGCTTAGTCAACGGTCTCGCAACATTCAGATCCGTATGTATCTTGCAAATCTCTATGTCTCCGTCCGGACTAGGTCCCTGATGGAATTGAAGCGCCTCTTGATGTGCTTGGTCCTCTTGTGAAATCTGGATTCCTTTGCTAAGGCAATTGCTCCAAATTGTCACGAAGATTTTCATTGACCCGATGCACTAGGTATGACACCTAGATCGGATATGAACTCCTTCATCCGCACTCCTTCATTAGCTGCTTCGGCTGCTATGTATTCCGCTTCACATGTAGATCCCGCCACGACGCTTTGTTTAGAACTGCACCAACCGACAGCCCTCCGCTTAGTGTAAATACGATCCGGTCTGCGATTTAGAATCGTCTCGATCGTGTCAAAGCTTGCATCAACGTAACTGCCATTTATGAGCTCTTTGTCACCTCCATATACGAAAACATATCCTTAGTCCTTTTCGTATTTCAGATGTTCTTGACCGCTGTCCAATGATCCACTCTGGATTACTTTGGTACCTCCTGCTAGGCTTATAGCAAGGCACACATCAGTCCGTACACAAGATTGCATACATGATAGAGCCTATGGTGAAGCATAGGAACATCTTTCATTTTCTCTCTATCTTCTGCGGTGGTCGGCATTGAGTCCGACTCAACTTCACACCTTGTAACACGTGCAAGAACCCTTTCTTTGCTTGATCCATTTTGAACTTCTTCAAAACTTTGTCAAGGTATGTGCTTTGTGAAAGTCCAATTAAGCGTCTTGATCTATCTCTATAGATCTTAATGCCCAATATGTAAGCAGCTCACCGAGGTCTTTCATGGAAAAACTCTTATTCAAGTATCCCTTTATGCTATCCAGAATTCTATATCATTTCCGATCAGCAATATGTCATCCACATATAATATCGTAAATGCTACAGAGCTCCCACTCACTTTCTTGTAAATACAAAGCTTCTCCAAAAGTCTCAGACAAACCCAAATGCTTTGATCACACTATCAAAACGCTTATTCCAACTCCGAGATGCTTGCACCAGTCCATATATGGATCGCTGGAGCTTGCACACTTTGTTAGCCCCTTTGGATCGATAAAACCTTCGGTTGCATCATATACAACTCTTCTTCCGTAAATCCATTCAGAATGCGCTTTTACATCCATTTGCCAAATTTCATAATCATAAAATGCGCAATTGCTAACATGATTCGGACGGACTTAAGCATCGCCACGGGTGAGAAGGTCTCATCGTAGTCAATCCCTTGAACTTGTCGAAACCTTTTGCATAAGTCGAGCTTTATAGACAATAATATTACCGTCGCGTCGGTCTTCTTCTTGAAGATCCACTTGTTTTCTATTGCTTGCCTATCCACGGGCAAGTCAACCAAAGTCCATACTTTGTTTTCATACATGGATCCCATCTCGATTTCATGGCCTCAAGCCATTTTGCGAATCTGGGCTCACCATCGCTTCTTCATAGTTCGTGGGTTCATCATGATCTAGTAGCATGACTTCCGAACAGGATTACCGTACCACTCAGTGCGGATCTTACTCTGGTTGATCTACGAGGTTCTGAAGAACTTGATCTCAAGTTTCATGATCAACATCATCAACTTCCTCACTACTTGGTGTAGGTGTCTCGTAAACTGGTTTCGCGATTTAACTACTTTCAAGTAAGGGAGAAGGTACTATTACCTCATCAAGTTCCACTTTCCTCCCACTCACTTCTTTCGAGAGAAACTCCTTCTCTAGAAAGGATCCATTCTTAGCAACGAATGTCTTGCCTTCGGATCTGTGATAGAAGGTGTACCCAACTGCCTCCTTTGGGTATCCTATGAAGACACATTCGATTTGGGTTCGAGCTTATCGGTTGAAGCTTTTTACATAAGCATCGCATCCCCAAACTTTAAGAAACGATAACTTTGGTTTCTTGCTGAACCACAGTTCATAAGGTGTCGCCTCAACGGATTTCGACGGTGTTCTATTCAGGTGAATGCGGCCGTCTCTAGAGCATAACCCCAAAACGATAGCGGTAAATCAGAAGAGACATCATAGATCGCACCATATCTAGTAAAGCACGACACGACGCTCGACACACCATTACGCCGTGGTGTTCCGGTGGCGGAGTTGCTAAACTATTCCGCATTGTTTCAAATGTAGACCAAACTCAGAACTCAAATATTCACCTCCACGATCGATCGTAGAAACTTAATTTTCTTGTTACGATGATTTTCAACTTCACTCTGAAATTCTTTGAACTTTTCAAACGTTTCAGACTTATGTTTCATTAAGTAGATATACCCATATCCGCTAAGTCATCTGTGAAGGTGAGAAAATAACGATATCCGCCACGAGCCTCAATATTCATCGGACCACATACATCTCAGATGTATGATTTCCAACAAATCTGTTGCTCTCTCCATAGTACCGAGAACGGTGTTCTAGTCATCTTGCCCATGAGGCACGGTTCGAAGTGCCAAGTGATTCATAATCAAGTGACTCCAAAAGTCCATCAAGATGGAGTTTCTTCATGCGCTTTACACCGATATGACCTAAACGGCAAGTACCACAAATAAGTTGCACTATCATTATCAACTCTGCATCTTTTGGTTTCAACATTATGAATATGTGTATCACTACTATCGAGATTCATAAGAAATAGACCACTCCTCAAGGGTGCATGACCATAAAAGATATTACTCATATAAATAGAACAACCATTATTCTCTCGATTTAAATGAATAACCGCCTCGCATCAAACAAGATCCAGATATAATGTTCATGCTCAACGCAGCACCAAATAACAATTATTTAGGTCTAAAACTAATCCGAAGGTAGATGTAGAGGTAGCGTGCCGACCGCGATCACATCGACTTTGGAACCATTTCCCACGCCGCATCGCCACCTCGCCCTTTGCCGAGTTCGCTAATCAGTAGTCCCTGCTTCGAGTTGCAAATATTAGCAATGTAACCAAGATCAAATACCAGTGCTACTATGAGCTCTAGTAAGGTACACATCAATAACATGTATATCACATATACCTTTGTTCACCTTGCCATCCTTCTTATCCGCCAAATACTTGGGGCGTTCCGCTTCAAAGGACTACCGCTTGCGATAGAAGCACTCGGGCCAGGTTTAGGGCTAGACTTGGGTTTCTTCTCCCGAGCAAAGAACTTGCTTGCTGTTCTTCTTGAGATTCCCTTCTTCTTCCCTTTGCCTTTCTTCTTGAAACTAGTGGTCTTATCGACCATCAACACTTGATGCTCCTTCTGATTTCTACCTCCGCAGCCTTTAGCATTGCGAAGAGCTCGAGCATAGTCTTTACTAACCCTTGCATATTATAGTTCATCACGAAGCCTTTGTAGCTTGGTGGCGTGATTGAGAATTCATCAATGACACAATCATCCGGAAGATTAACTCCCAATTGTGTCAAGTGATTGTAGTACCCGCACATTCCGAGTATATGCTCACTAATGTAACTATTCTCCTCCATCTTGCAGCTATAGAACTTATTGGAGACTTCATATCTCTCAATCCGGCATTCTGATGGAATATTAACTTCAACTCCCGAACATCTCATATGCTCCATGACGCTCAAAACGCCGTTGAAGTCCCGGTTCTAAGCCGTAAAGCATGGCACATCGAACTATAGAGTAGTCATCAGCTTTGCTCGCCAGACGCTCATAACATCCGGCGTTGCTTCCAAAGAAGAGTTCGCTACCTAGCGGTGCATCCAGACGTAGCTCTTCAGGCAGCAATGAGGATGATCCTCGTTACGGACCCAATCCGTAATTGCTACCATCATCTTTCAACTTTGCTTTCTCAAGGAACGATTAAAATTCAACGGAACAACAAAGACGAGCCATCTATCTACAATCAAACATAAACAAGCAAGATACTATCAGTACTAAGTTCATGATAATTTTAAGTTCAATTAATCATATTACTTAAGAACTCCCACTTAGAAAAACATCTCTAGTCATCTAAGTGATCACGTGATCCAAATCAACTAAACCATAACCGATCATCACGTGAAATGGAGTAGTTTTCAATGGTGAACATCTTATGTTGATCATATCTACTATATGATTCACGCCGACCTTTCGGTCTCCGTGTTCCGAGGCCATATCTGCATATGCTAGGCTCGCAAGTATAACCCGAGTATTCTCGTGTGCAAAACTGGCTTGCACCCGTTGTAGATGGACGAGAGCTTATCACACCCGATCATCACGCGGTGTCCGGGCACGACGAACTTTGGCAACGGTGCATACCGGGAGAACACTTCTTGATAATTTAGTGAGAGATCATCTTATAATGCTACCGCCAATCAACGCAAGATAAGATGCATAAAAGGATAAACATCACATGCAAATCAATATAAGTGATATGATATGGTCATCATCATCTTGTGCTTCACGATCTCCATCTTGCAAAGACCACCATGATCACCATCGCCACCGGCGCGACACCTTGATCTCCATCGCAGCATCGTTGTCGCCTCGCCAAACTTATGCTACTACGACTATCGCTACCGCTTAGTGATAAAGTAAAGCATTACAGTATGCGATTGCATTGCATACAATAAAGCGACAACCATATGGCTCCTGCCATTGCCGATAACTTCGTTACAAAACATGATCATCTCATACAATAAAATATAGCATCACGCCTTGACCATATCACATCACAACATGCCCCGCAAAAACAAGTTAGACGCCCTCTACTTTGTTGTTGCAAATTTTACGTGGCTGCTACGGGCTTAAGCAAGAACCAGCCTCACCCACGCATCAAAACCACAACGATATTTCACAAATAGACTCCGCTTTAACCTTCTCAAGGACCGGGCGAGCCACACTCGGTTCAACTAAAGTGAGAGAGACAGACACCCACCACCACCTTTAAGCAATGAGTGCTCGTGGCGGTGAAACCAGTCTCGCGTAAGCGCACGCTGTAATGTCGGTCCGGGCCGCTTCATCTCACAATACCGCTGAACCAAAGTATGACATGCTGGTAGGTAGTATGACTTGTATCGCCCACAACTCACTTGTGTTCTACTCGTGCAAAACATCAAACCATAGAAATAACCTAGGCTCGGATGCCATTGTTGGGGAACGAGTAATTTCAAAAATTTCCCACGCACACGCAAGATCATGGTGATGTATAGCAACGAGAGGGAGAGTGTTGTCCACATACCCTTGTAGACCCGGCGAAGCGATCACAACGTAGAGGAAGTAGTCGACGTTCTCCTCGCGATCCGACCGATCCCGGCGCCATATTCGACGCCCGAGTTCTTGACACACGACAGCTCGATGACGCCCCTCAGACCGATCCAGCCGAGTGTCGAGGGAGAGTTCCACAAGACGACGGCGCAGGACGATCTTGATGTTTCACGGCGCAGGCTTCGCTAAGCTTCGCGACAGTATAACCGAGGTGGAATATGGTGGAGGGGGCACCGCTGCACGGCTAAGGAACGATCTCACGATCAACTTGTGTGTCCAAGGTGCCCCCTGCCCCGTATATAAAGGAGCAAGGGGAGGGGCCATGCCAAGGGAGGCGCGCCTGGAGTCCTACTCCTCCGGGAGTAGGATTCCCCCAATCCTAGTTGGACTAGGATTCCTGAGGGGAAAGAGAGAGAGGGGGCTGCCCCTTCTCCTAGTCCTAGTAGGACTAGGGAAGGGGGAGGCGCGCCCACCTAGGGCTGGCCCTTCTCCTTTCCACTAAGGCCCATCGAGGCCCATTTACCTCCGGGGTTCCGTAACCTCCCTAACTCCCAGAATTCCGCCGCCGAACCATTCCAACTCCAAACATAGGCTTCCAATATATCAATCTTTATGTCTCGACCATTCCGAGACTCCTCGTCATGTCCGTGATCACATCCGGACTCGAACTCCTTCGTACATCAAAATACATAAACTCATAATAACCGCCATTGAAACCTTAGCGTGGACCCTACGGTTCGAGAACAATGTAGACATGACCTAGAACTATTCACGGTCAATAACCAACAGCGGACCTGGATGCCCATATTGGTTCCTACATATTCTACGAAGATCTTTGTCGGTCGATCCGCATAACAACATACGTTGTTCCTTTGTCATCGGTATGTTACTTGCCCGAGATTCGATCGCCGGTATCCAATACCTAGTTCAATCTCGCACGCAAGTCTCTTTACTCGCTCCGTAATACATCATCTCACAACTAACTCATTAGTTGTAGTGCTTGCAAGGCTTTAAGTGATGTGCATTACCGAGAGGGCCCAGAGATACCTCTCCGACAATCGGAGTGACAAAACCTAATCTCAAATACGCCAACCCAACATCTCGCCTTTGGAGACACCAGTAGTACTCCTTTATAATCACCCGATTCGCCAGTGACGCTTGGTAGCACCAAAGTGTTCCTCCGTAAACGGAGTTGCATAATCTCATAGTTACAGAACATGTATATGTCATGGATAAAAGCAGAGCAACATACTAAACGATCGTGTGCTAAGCTAAGGAATGGGTCATGTCAATCGATCATTCTACTAATGATGTGACCTCATTAATCAAATAACAACTCCTTTGTTCATGGTTAGGAAACATAACCATCTTTGATTAACAAGCTAGTCTAGTAGAGGCATACTAGTGACATGTTGTTTTGTCTATGCATTCACACATGTATCATGTTTCCTGTTAATACAATTCTAGCATGAATGATAAACATTTATCATGAAATAAGGAAATAAATAATAACTTTATTATTGCCTCTAGGGCATATTTCCTTCATCCTCCCACTTGCACTAGAGTCAATAATCTAGATTACACAAAATGATTCTAACACCCATGTAGTCTTGGTGCTGATCATGTTTTGCTCGTGGAAGAGGCTTAGTCAACGGTCTCGCAACATTCAGATCCGTATGTATCTTGCAAATCTCTATGTCTCCGGTCCCGACTAGGTCCCGGATGGAATTGAAGCGCCTCTTGATGTGCTTGGTCCTCTTGTGAAATCTGGATTCCTTTGCTAAGGCAATTGCTCCAAGATTGTCACAGAAGATTTTCATTGGACCCGATGCACTAGGTATGACACCTAGATCGGATATGAACTCCTTCATCCGCACTCCTTCATTAGCTGCTCCGAAGCTGCTATGTATTCCGCTTCACATGTAGATCCCGCCACGACGCTTTGTTTAGAACCGCACCAACCGACAGCTCCTCCGCTTAGTGTAAATACGTATCCGGTCTGCGATTTAGAATCGTCTCGATCGGTGTCAAAGCTTGCATCAACGTAACTGCCATTTATGAGCTCTTTGTCACCTCCATATACTGAAAACATATCCTTAGTCCTTTTCGTATTTCAGATGTTCTTGACCGCTGTCCATGATCCACTCGGATTACTTTGGTACCTCCACTAGGCTTATAGCAAGGCACACATCGTGTCCGGTACACAAGATTGCATACATGATAGAGCCTATGGTCAAGCATAGGAACATCTTTAATTTTCTCTCTATCTTCTGCGGTGGTCGGGCATTGAGTCCGACTCAACTTCACACCTTGTAACACAGTGCAAGAACCCTTTCTTTGCTTGATCCATTTTGAACTTCTTCAAAACTTTGTCAAGGTATGTGCTTTGTGAAAGTCCAATTAAGCGCCTTGATCTATCTCTATAGATCTTAATGCCCAATATGTAAGCAGCTTCACCGAGGTCTTTCATTGAAAAACTCTTATTCAAGTATCCCTTTATGCTATCCAGAATTCTATATCATTTCCGATCAGCAATATGTCATCCACATATAATATCGTAAATGCTACAGAGCTCCCACTCACTTTCTTGTAAATACAAGCTTCTCCAAAAGTCTCAGACAAACCCAAATGCTTTGATCACACTATCAAAACGCTTATTCCAACTCCGAGATGCTTGCACCAGTCCATATATGGATCGCCGGAGCTTGCACACTTTGTTAGCCCCTTTGGATCGATAAAACCTTCTCGTTGCATCATATACAACTCTTCTTCCGTAAATCCATTCAGAATGCGCTTTTACATCCATTTGCCAAATTTCATAATCATAAAATGCGGCAATTGCTAACATGATTCGGACGGACTTAAGCATCGCTACGGGTGAGAAGGTCTCATCGTAGTCAATCCCTTGAACTTGTCGAAAACCTTTATGACAAGTCGAGCTTTATAGACGATAACATTACCGCTGGCGTCGGTCTTCTTCTTGAAGATCCACTTGTTTTCTATTGCTTGCCTATCCACGGGCAAGTCAACCAAAGTCCATACTTTGTTTTCATACATGGATCCCATCTCGATTTCATGGCCTCAAGCCATTTTATGGAATCTGGGCTCACCATCGCTTCTTCATAGTTCGTGGGTTCATCATGATCTAGTAGCATGACTTCCGAACAGGATTACCGCACCACTCTGGTGCGGATCTTACTCTGGTTGATCTACGAGGTTCTGCAGTAACTTGATCTGAAGTTTCATGATCAACATCATCAACTTCCTCACTACTTGATCTGAAATCAGTCCAAGTAATCACTCGACCACCTCTGGAATCCTTGTATTGCTGGAACCAATCAGCCGCCTCGATCCTTGAGCTGAAAAGACGCGAACTTGACGTAGTCCTCGTGTCCGACATTGCTGCATTCAAATGCTTGTTGATATCCACGAGCCAATCGTCGGGCGCTCGTGGCCTTGGCACAAGAGTCGAAAGACTTTGGCTGGTTTGCAAGGAACCGGTTGAGGGTAGGAAACCGTGGCTGATGGAAGAACTGCCTTGACCTTGATTCCCTTGGTTGCCTTGGCCTTGGTTACGCTCTTGCATCACCGGATCAACAATCGAGCGCCATGCTAGTGGTTGCCATCAAAGTTTGCCATGCCTCCGGAGGCGGAGGTGGAGGTGGAGGGTTCGCCGACTCCCATCATCTGCGTTCCGGATTACGACGTTGGCGGAGCCATCTCAAGAGGGTGACATCCGTTAGCATCTTGATAGATGATAGACAAATTGAATCAACGGATAGAAATTGCAACATATAGTCTTCACAATAAACATTCGAACAGGATGAACGAATGAATTCCAAAGTAAACATCACGCCCATTAAGGTGAGAAGCCACTTGATAAGAGATTGATGAATGAAAATAAAAACAAGGTATGAATGGAACAAATAAGTGGTAAGGATTACCCAATCACAAACCAAATATCTGCAGAAGAAACTGCTAGAGCTACTTGAATCCCACCTATAAACTCCCGAAACTTTCCGGTTATGCAATCAGGTGTTGGGGATACAGGGAGCAATATATCTCACCCAAACTAACAATCCCTACATCCAACTCAGATCCATCCTTCAACACATAACCAAGAAACCTTCGAAATCGTGTACCTCAACCTTCAAAAGCATCCGTTATACGAGTCATGGCAATACTCCCGTACTCACCACAAGATCAAGTTAGTGGGGTTATCTCACCAACGAACGCATAAAAGAGATTTTCGATGTCGGCGTATTTCAAACTCGTATTCCAGAATCGCAACGATAAAATTATGACGACAACACCTCGGGCTCAACTTCCGACACCGCCACAACCCCTAAATGTCAGGAGGCAACCAAGACAATGTTGTCATCATAAAACCATCGGAACGATTCTAAGATACCCGCGTGATCCTAAAAATTTTTTTTAGTGAAATTTGAGAAGAGAAGAGTCAAAACTCTACGTCAGATACCTCACCGAAAGGTCAAGGACCGGGAGTAAAAAGAATTCCTAACTCTCCGATATATATAATCCTAAATGACTCAAAACATTTTTCTAGACACAACTCGCCACTAAAAACGATCAAGCGGTGGGGGCTCCTAAGGTCGGGATGGCTCGATTACCAACTTGTATCGCCTCGATGCGGCTATATCTCCCACGTGTCGGGCACGACTTAGAGGCATAACCGCATTGAAAGCAATGTCGCAAGTGAGGTAATCTTCGCACAATCCATGTAATACATAAGGAAAAGAGATACATAGTTGGCTTACAATGCCACTTCACACAATACATAAATAAACATCCATCATTCAGATTACACTCAAGGTCCGACTACGGAACCAAAATAAAAGAAGAATACCCCACATGCAACACAGATCCCCGATCGCCTAACTGGCTCCACTACTAATCGTCTGAAAATGAAACATAGTATCGACCAAGGGCCTCATCATATTCCCACTTCAGCTCGGCCATGCCAATCTGCTACCGCATCACCGTACCGTGATCTGTTTTGGTAGAATCAGAGCCACAGGACTCAAAGAATCTCACACCATGAGATCAAGACTATCTAAGCTTAAGGGAAAGGCTGGTGTCAAAAGGAGGGCTGCAGACAGTTTACTAGCATATATGGTGGCTACAATCGCAAAAGAGAGCGAGAAGAGAAGCAAAGCACGGTCGCGAAACTAGTAGTGATCAAGAGGTGATCCTAGCAACCTCGCCAAACATAACTCCAACACCGTGTTCACTTCCCGGACTCACGAGAAGTGACCATCACGGTTACATACACGGTTGATGTATTTTAATTAAGGTCAACTTCGGTTTTCTACAACCGACATTAACAAATTCCCATCTGCCTCATAACCGCGGGCACGGCTTTGAAAGATAATACCTGCAGGGTGTCCCAACTTAGCCCATAACAAGCTCTCACGGTCAACGAAGGAATAAACCTTCCCCAGAAGACCCGATCGATCTCGGAATCCCAGACATCAAGACATTTCAACAATGGTAAAACAAGACCAGCAAAGCCGCCCGACAGCCGACAAATCCCGATAGGAGCTGCACATATCTCGCTCTCGTGGCACATCCGGATAAGTCAAGCTACGAGTAAAACCAGGCCTCGAGTTTCCCGTGGTGGCCCAAGAAGTTGCTCGGTTCGACCAACACTCAAGGAGCACCGCCCGGGGCTAAATAAAGATGACCCTCGGGCTCGCGAAACCCAAGGGAAAAAGGGTATAGGTGGCAAATGGTAAAACCAAAGTTGGGCCTTCTGGAAGAGTTTTATTCAAAGCGAACCGTCAAGGGGTCCCATAAATCACCCGACCGCGTAAGGAACGCAAAATCAAGGAACATAACACCGGTATGACGGAAACTAGGATGGCAAGAGTGGAACAAGTCACCACGCATAAGGCCGAGCCTTCCACCCTTTACCAAGTATATAGATGCATTAATTAAAACAATAGATATTGTGATATCCCAAAATATCCGTGTTCCAACAAGGAACAAACTTCATCTTCACCTGCAACTAGCAACGCTATAAGAGGGGCTGAGCAAAAGCGGTAACATAGCCAAACAACGGTTTGCTAGGACATGGGTGGTTAGAGGTTGACATGGCAATATGGGTGACATGGTATAGCAAGTGGTAGGTATCGCAGCATAGGCATAGCAAAAGAGCGAGCATCTAGCAAGCAAAGATAGAAGTGATATCAAGGTATGGTCATCTTGCTCGTAAGGTTCTCGAGTTGTCAAGACTTGATCCTCGTGAGGCGTTCTCAACAGGTTCCTCGCTCACGCACTCGCCTCCGGCTCTACCCAAAGCAAGAAAACAAGCAACGGAACCACAATCAAACAAGGAACAATGCACAAGCAATATGATGCAAAACATGACATGCGATGCGAGATGTGATATGCAATGCATATGTGTGCTCCGGAAGGAAAATGATGAACTGGCATCAACTTGGCAAAACAAGTATGCCGCTGAAAGATGAGATGATTTCGGTTGAAATCGATATAAAGATCACCGAATCGGATGCACGGTTTGCAAATGACAAGCAAAACAAGAATGACGCAAATCTGCGTTTAACACCCGATGCTACTTAGCAAGCAACAAGAAACTATGCTACAGCACCCCAACATAAAAACAAAGCATATGGCAGCGATCTACAGGAGATGCTTAACAAAAGAGGAACACTGAGCTACGGCTCAATCACATCATAACATGTTCAAACAAGCATGGTGAAAGTGCTAAAAATATCAGGTTCACAGACTTGGTGAGAATACTAACATGCCAGGAATTAACATCAGGAAGGCATGTTTAGAGCAAGCAAACAACATGCTACAGGAACTTATAATAGCAAAACAAGGCATGACATGATTCTACTCAAAGCATATATCAATAGTCCCTTACTGACCATAAGCCAAAAAGGACTTTAAGAAATGATGGCACCCATGTAAATATAGCAAGTTTTATTACAGATTTCAGACTTAGCAGAAAAACTGGGCATGGCAAAAACAGATTCAACATGGCATCTTCGTGAGCTCGATGCACTCACTACAGAGCATCTCATGATAAACTAAGCATACCCCCATCAAGAAGACATGGCATAGAAGCTATACATGGCAAGAACAACATCATAGCATACACGGATCAACTACAACGACCTCGTGAAAATTGAATCTCATGCAAACAATCTGCCAGGAAAACATTTTCAAGCAAAAGTAGAGCACGAAAATGACATGCTAGACTACTCAATAAATGCCAACAAAGGCATGGATGGATAGAGCACATCCATATGTTCAAAACACCCTTACTGATCATGCTCAAAAAGGGCATAGATCTCTCTGTAACAACATGAACATATGGCATAAAAATAACGACAGTACAAGACTTAGTGAAAACACTAAGTTCCTGAAATCAGCAACATCATCATCCCTACTTTGCATGCTTGTTCTAGTCAACACATAGCTCACAAAAATACATGGCATACACCCCTGGAAAGATGGCATGGCAAAGTTCAACTCACATATAGGACTCAAGTTCATAGGGTGCACACATAAATCATGGTAAAAATGACAAGAGCTCGAGCTGATAAGATTCTGGAACTAACGATCTGAAGCCCTCTTCCAACAGCATTTCGGGCATCAAGATGAGCTCAAATGCAAATGATGCAATGGAATGGAATGATGTACTCTTCGAGACGAACAATTTGACATATTATACGCCCAAAACGGAGCCACGGTTGCGGAGATGTGATGCGATGAATATGCAAGAAATTTAACATAGAAAAAGGACTTAGTGAAAAAACGAGGGGGGAGAGAGGTCAACCCTAGCAGATCGGATCTCGCCGGAGTTGCTCCGGTGCTCGCGGAGATGGCGCCGGGCCGGAGGAAGGAGGAGCCGGGCGGCCGGGCGAAGCGGCGGCGGCAGGAGCAGGCAAGGCGGCGCGGCGCGGCAGCGGCGGCGGGCAGCGCGCGGCGGCGGGCGGCGGCAAAGACGGCGGCGGGCGGGCGCGGCGCGACAGAGGCGGCGGCAAGGGTCGGTGGTCCGCGCGCGGCAGGGCGCGGCCGAGGCGGCTGGCGGCGGCGGCGCGGGCGGCGCGGGAGGCGGGCCGGGGGCTGGCCAAGGGCTCGGCTGGTCGTGGCGCTGGCGCGGCGGGGGCGCCCACGTGGCGAAGCCCGATTGCCGGGCGCGGGGCGGCGGCGTCCGTCCGATCCGGACGTGTCCGCGGCACGGAAGGAAATTTTAGGGTTTCATCCGGATTTTCGGGAGGGTCTATTTATAGAGGTAGAGGAGCTAGGAGTGTCCAAATGGGGTGTAGTTTTCCCCACGATCGTGATCGAACGACCGAGAGCATGGAGGTGACTTAGATGGGTTATTGGCTGTTTTGGAGGGTTGTTGGGCTGCAACTCAAAAGAGGCCTTTGCGAGGGCGGTTAACCGTTGAGTATCAACGAACTCCAAATGACCCAAACTTGACAGTGGTCTACGGTGCTATACCAGGGCCACTTGGCAAGGCTCGGTCCATTCCGAGAATGTTCAACACCCGCACACGGAAAAAGAACAAGAGGGGACGCCAGGGAACATAGGAGTGTCGGATTGCAAAACGGACAACGGGGAAAATGCTCGGAAGCATGAGACGAACACGTATGCAAATGAGATGCACATGATGACATGATATGAGATGCATGACATGGACAAAATGCAAAACGAAAACAAAACCCAACCATGAAGGGAAAATCATAGCACATATCCGAAAATGGCAAGAGTTGGGGTTACAAATATGGAAAGATACATCCGGGGTGTTACAACACTCCACCACTACAAGAGGATCTCGTCCCGAGATCTAGGACTGAAAGAACTCCGAATATTCGGAACGGAGGTGATCCTCGCGCTCCCAGGTAGCTTCTCGGTCGGAATGGTGTGACCACTTTACTTTCAGGAATTTGATTGACTTGTTGCGAGTCTTGCGCCGGTTTCTTCAAGAATAGCAACGGGTGCTCATGATAAGAGAGGTCTTCTTGGAGGTCAATTTCTTCAAAGTTGATAGTGCGCCAGAATCTTGAAGCACTTATGAGCTGTGACACGTGAAACACATCGCACGCTTGCAAAGTTGGATGGAAGCTCAAGTTGATAGGCTAGATCGCCTCTTTGCCAATGATCTTGAAAGGACCCACGATCTAGGGGCAAGCTTCCTTTGATACCGAAACGACGAGTACCTTTCATTGAGAGACGCGAGGTAGACATGGTCTCCAATTTCAAAAGCCACATCACGGTGCTTGTCATCATAATAGCCCTTCCGCGCGATTATGCTGCTTTAAGATTCTCACGAATGACTTTGCACATTTCTTCGCTTCGTGATCAAGTCGCTGCCAAGAAGTTGGCGCTCACCTGTCTCGGACCAATTGAGAGGAGTACGACACTTTCTCGCCATAGAGAAATTCAATGGGGCCTTGCCTCAACTCGCTTGGAAGCTGTTGTTGTAGGAGAACTCGGCATATGGAAGACACTCTTCCCACTTCATGCCAAAGGAAATGACACAAGCCCCGAGCATATCTTCAAGGATTTGATTGACTCGCCGACTTGGCCACTTGTTTGAGGATGAAAAGCTGTGCTTGAAACGAATGTTGGTGCCCATGGCCTTCCGAAAAGAGTCCCGTAACTTAGAAGTGAAGATGCTTCCACGGTCCAAGAGATCAATTGTGGAATACCGTGCAAGGAGACAATTTTGAGGTGTATAGCTCGCCACCGAGCTGCTGTGATAGATTCTTTGACAGAAGAAAATGATCCACTTTAGTAAGCTTGTCAATGACAACGAAGATAGCATCATTTCCACGCTTGGACTTAGGAAATCCAGTCACGCAAGTCCATCTCGATATGATCAAACTTCCATTCCGAATAGCAAGAGGTTGGAGGAGGCCAGCTGGTCTTTGGTGTTCTCCTTTCACCCTTCTGCAGACATCACATTCATTCACGAATTGAGCAATTTCGCTTCATTCGAGTCCACCAATACGATCGCTTGAGGTCATGGTACATCTTCGCATTTCCGTGATGAATGGATAGGAGGAATTGTGTGCCTCATTCATGATGACTTTTCTCGGATCGCCTTTAGGAACCACAATTCGGTCCTCAAGAAAAGAGTGTCTTTGTCATCCAAGCGATAGCACTTGTGAAATGCCCTTGTCAATACCACGCTTCACCTTCTTCACCATGGTATCCGTGAGTTGTGCCTCACGAATTTGATCTTCCAAAGTAGGAGAGACTATGAGGTTGGCAAGAAAGCCTTGAGGAACAACTTGAAGATTCAGCTTATGGAAAGCTTCACAAAGATCCGTTGAAGGGCTTGAGAATTAGGTCATTGCAATAAGCCTTTCTCGCCGAGCATCTACAATCACATTCGCCTTTGCCAGAGTATATTCAATACTTGGATTGTACTCTTGAATCATTTCACCCATCGAGTTTGCCTCGAGGTTGAGGTTTGGTTGAGTGAAGATATACTTGAGACTCTTGTGATCGGTGAAAATGTCCACTTTCCTTCCCAACAAGAGATGTCTCCATGTTATCAATGCATGGACAATCGCCGCCAACTCGAGATCATGAGTGGGGTAGTTCTTTCGTTGGGCTTCAACCGACGAGAGGTATAGGCCACAACTTTCTTCTCTTGCATTAACACAAAGACCGAGACCTTGCAAGGAAGCATCACGTAAAACTTCAATGGCTTGGATTCATCAGAGGAGTCAACACAGAGCTGTGACTAGCTTCTCTTTGAGGGTATTGAAAGCGACATCACACTCAAAGGCCCGCATATACTTGACATGCTTCGAGGAGGTTGGAAAGAGGCTTTGCAATCTTGGAGAAGTTCTCAACGAATCTTCGACAATAGCTTGCAAGACCGAGAAAATCATGGAGTGCTTGACATTCGAGGAGGTTCCCAATTCGTAATCAAGACACCTTCTCGGGATTAACAGCGATGCCCTTGGCTGAGATGATATGACCAAGATAAAGAACTTCATCAAGCCAGAAATCACATTTGGAAAACTTCGCATAGAATTGATGCTCTCTGAGCTTGTCGAGCACCAATCGCAAATGTTTTCATGATCCTGCTTGTTCTTGGAGAAGACCAAAATATCATCGAGATACACCAAGACGAAATCATTTGTGTAGGGGTTGAAGATAAAGTTCATCGTGCGAGAGAAAGTTGGAGGAGCACTGACAAGGCCGAAAGACATGACAAGATATTCATAAGAACCAAAGCTTGTTCTCAATGTCGTCTTGGGAATATCTTGTTCACGAATGCGAATCGATGATAACCCATACGGAGGTCAAGCTTGAGAATACTTTAGCACCTTTGAGTTGCTCGAATAGCTCATTGATGTTGGGAAGTGGATACTTGTTCTTGATTGTCTTCTTGTTCAATGGACGGTAATCAACACAAAGTCGGTCCGTGCCATCCTTCTTCCGGACAAAAGAACTCTACATCCCCATGGAGATGAACTCGGTCCGATCAAACCTGACGCTCTTGTTCATCGAGCTGCTTCTTCAATTCTTTCAGCTCCTTGGGTCCAAGCTTGTAAGGACGCTTGCAACGGGTTCGATGCGGTGCTCAAGATCGATAACGAATTTGACCGGCCGATGAGGAGGCATACCCGAAGCTCTTCCGAAAGACATCTTGGTACTCACAAACGATCGAATCGAGAGATAGCATCCAACTCTCCCTTCTCATTGAGAGAAAACAACCAATGGTTTCATCACGAAGCGCATAGATGATAACATCCTCGTAAGAGTGTGTCAATTGAATCTGCCGGCAGCACAATCAAGTCGAGCCTTGTGCCGAGAAAGCCACCCATCCCGAGAATTAGATCAATATCGAGTTACCAAGAACAATTGGTTTAGACAGAATTTGTAGTCGCCCATCTTGATAGAGACATCCGGACGAAAACTCGAGAAGTCATTTGCTTACCCGAGACACAATCTTCAACGGAATAGGAATCTTTTCTCACACAACTCATGCTTTGCAACAAAAGGTCTTGAAATGAAAGAAAGCGATGCACCAAGATCAAATAAGACTTTTGCAGAATATCATTAATCGAGAGATTACCCATTATCATGTCGAAGAATCCTCTGCTTATGCCTGCATTCATCATGTTCACCTTTGCATACTTGGGATTATGCTTGACCACCGTGCATTGCTTGAAGACCTCACAGAGGAGGAGGCGGAAGGCGCCTTTGGTTATGGCATTTGTTCGCATAGTGACCCTTCTGCTGGCACTTGTTGCAGTCACCTCTGAGAGCGGACGGTGATAAGGAGCATTTGACCTTGGAGCTTGAGGTCGAGACTTGTTCAGTAGCTTGGGTTGGGTGGGTGGGAAGATCCACGACCACCGAGTTCTTCTCACGATAAGGCCGACGGAACGGAGGAGGAGGAAGGTAGAACTTTTGCTGCTTTGTCGCGACTTGAGAGGAAGAAGAAGACCGAATCTGCATCCTGCTTTCTCTTCTTTGAAGCCTCACACTTGAGCTGAGCACCTTCTAGCTTGAGTGCCATATTGTAGAATTGATCAAACCGAGTAGGCTCAAAAGAACAAGAGATAACCGCAGATCCTCTCTAAGGCCACCTCTGAATCGATAGATCATACTCTTTTCGTCAGAACGCCTTGTTTAGCGAATCGAGCAAGTTTCAAATTGTATGTTGTATTCAGACATCGACATGTTTCCTTGCTTGAGATTGCGGAACTCCTCACGCTTGCTCTCAACAACACCGGTAGGAATGTGGTGAGCTTTAAAGTCCCGGCGTAAATCAGTCCAAGTAATCACCGACCACCTCTGGAATCCTTGTATTGTTGGAACCAATCACCGCCGATCCTTGAGCTGAAAAGACGCGAACTTGACGTAGTCCTCGTGTCCGACATTGCTGCATTCAAATGCTTGTTGATATCCACGAGCCAATCGTCGGCGCTCTGTGGCCTCGCACAAGAGTCTGAAAGACTTTGGCTGGTTTGCAAGGAACTGGTTGAGGGTAGGAAACTATGGTGATGGAAGAACTGCCCTTGACCTTGATTCCGTTGGTTGCCTTGGCCTTGGTTACGCTCTTGCATCACCGGATCAACAATCGAAGGCGTGCTAGTGGTTGCCATCAAAGTTTGCCATGCCTCCGGAGGCGGAGGTGGAGGTGGAGGGTTCGCCGACTCCCATCACTGCTTCCGGATTCTCGACGCTGGCGGAGCCATCTCAAGAGGGTGACATCCGTTAGCATCTTGATAGATGATAGACAAATTGAATCAACGGATAGAAATTGCAACATATAGTCTTCACAATAAACATTCAACAGGATGAACGAATGAATTCCAAAGTAAACATCACGCCCATTAAGGTGAGAAGCCACTTGATAAGAGATTGATGAATGAAAATAAAAACAAGGTATGAATGGAACAAATAAGTGGTAAGGATTACCCAATCACAAACCAAATATCTCATGAAGAAAATGCTAGAGCTACTTGAATCCCACCTATAAACTCCCAAACTTTCCGGTTATGCAATCAGTGTTGGGGATACAGGGAGCAATATATCTCACCCAAACTAACAATCCCTACATCCAACTCAGATCCATCCTTCAACACATAACCAAGAAACCTTCGAAATCGTGGTACCTCAACCTTCAAAAGCATCCGTTATAATGAAGTCATGGCAATACTCCGTACTCACCACAAGATCAAGTTAGCGGGTTATCTCACCAACGAACTGCATAAAAGAGATTTTCGATGTCGGCGATTAAACTCGTATTCCAGAATCGCAACGATAAAATTATGACGACAACACCTCGGAGCTCAACTCCCCGGACACCGCCACAACCCCTAAATGTCGAGGCAACCAAGACAATGTTGTCATCATAAAACCATCGAACGATTCTAAGATACCCGCGTGATCCTAAAATTTTTTAGTGAAATTTGAGAAGAGAAGAGTCAAAACTCTACGTCAGATACCTCACCGTAAGGTCAAGGACCGGGAGTAAAAAGAATTCCTAACTCTCCGATATATATAACCCTAAATGACTCAAAACATTTTTCTAGACACAACTCGCCACTAAAACGATCAAGCAGTGGGGGCTCCTAAGGTCGGGGATGGCTCGATTACCAACTTGTAACGCCTCGATGCGGCTATATCTCCCACGTGTCGAAGCACGACTTAGAGGCATAACCGCATTGAAAGCAATGTCGCAAGTGAGGTAATCTTCGCACAATCCATGTAATACATAAGGAAAAGAGATACATAGTTGGCTTACAATGCCACTTCACACAATACATAAATAAACATCCATCATTCAGATTACACTCAAGGTCCGACTACGGAACCAAAATAAAAGAAGAATACCCCACATGCAACACAGATCCCCGATCGCCTCAACTGGGCTCCACTACTAATCGTCTGAAATGAAACATAGTATCGACCAAGGGCCTCATCATATTCCCACTTCAGCTCGGGCCATGCCATCTCTACTGCATCACCGTACCGTGATCTGCTTTGGTAGAATCAGAGCCACAGGACTCAAAGAATCTCACACCATGAGATCAAGACTATCTAAGCTTAAGGGAAAGGCTGGTGTCAAAAGGAGGGGCTGCAGCAAGCGACTAGCATATATGGTGGCTACAATCGCAAAAGAGAGCGAGAAGAGAAGCAAAGCACGGTCGCGAAACTAGTAGTGATCAAGAGGTGATCCTAGCAACCTGCGTCAAACATAACTCCAACACCGTGTTCACTTCCCAGACTCCGCCGAGAAGTGACCATCACGGTTACATACACGGTTGATGTATTTTAATTAAGGTCAACTTCGGGTTTTCTACAACCGACATTAACAAATTCCCATCTGCCTCATAACCTCTGCACGGCTTTCGAAAGATAATACCTGCAGGGTGTCCCAACTTAGCCCATAACAAGCTCTCACGGTCAACGAAGGAATAAACCTTCCCCAGAAGACCCGATCGATCTCGGAATCCCACATCAAGACATTTCAACAATGGTAAAACAAGACCAGCAAAGCCGCCCGACAGCCGACAAATCCCGATAGGAGCTGCACATATCTCGCTCTCGGCACATCCGGATAAGTCAAGCTACGAGTAAAACCAGCCTCGAAGTTTCCCGTGGTGGCCCCAAGAAGTTGCTCGGTTCGACCAACACTGAAGGAGCACCGCCCGGGGGCTAAAATAAAGATGACCCTCGGCTCGCGAAACCCAAGGGAAAAAGGGTGTAGGTGGCAAATGGTAAAACCAAAGTTGGGCCTTGCTGGAAGAGTTTTATTCAAAGCGAACTGTCAAGGGGGTCCCATAAATCACCCGACCGCGTAAGGAACGCAAAATCAAGGAACATAACACCGGTATGACGGAAACTAGGATGGCAAGAGTGGAACAAGTCACCAGGCATAAGGCCGAGCCTTCCACCCTTTACCAAGTATATAGATGCATTAATTAAAACAATAGATATTGTGATATCCCAAAATATCCGTGTTCCAACAAGGAACAAACTTCATCTTCACCGCAACTAGCAACGCTATAAGAGGGCCGAGCAAAAGCGGTAACATAGCCAAACAACGGTTTGCTAGGACATGGGTGGTTAGAGGTTAACATGGCAATATGGGTGACATGGTATAGCAAGTGGTAGGTATCGCAGCATAGGCATAGCAAAAGAGCGAGCATCTAGCAAGCAAAGATAGAAGTGATATCAAGGTATGGTCATCTTGCTCGTAAGGTTCTCGAGTTGTCAAGACTTGATCCTCGTGGCGTTCTCAACAGGTTCCTCGCTCACGCACTCGCCTCCGGCTCTACCCAAAGCAAGAAAACAAGCAACGGAACCACAATCAAACAAGGAACAATGCACAAGCAATATGATGCAAAACATGACATGCGATGCGAGATGTGATATGCAATGCATATGTGTGCTCGGAAGGAAAATGATGAACTGGCATCAACTTGGCAAAACAAGTATGCCGCTGAAAGATGAGATGATTTCGTTGAAATCGATATAAAGATCACCGAATCGGATGCACGGTTTGCAAATGACAAGCAAAACAAGAATGACGCAAATCTGCTTTATGTACCGATGCTACTTAGCAAGCAACAAGAAACTATGCTACAGACCCCAACATAAAAACAAAGCATATGGCAGCGATCTACAGGAGATGCTTAACAAAAGAGGAACACTGAGCTACGGCTCAATCACATCATAACATGTTCAAACAAGCATGGTGAAAGTGCTAAAATATCGTGTTCACAGACTTGGTGAGAATACTAACATGCCAGGAATTAACATCAGGAAGGCATGTTTAGAGCAAGCAAACAACATGCTACAGGAACTTATAATAGCAAAACAAGGCATGACATGATTCTACTCAAAGCATATATCAATAGTACCTTACTGACCATAAGCCAAAAAGGACTTTAAGAAATGATGGCACCCATGTAAACATAGCAAGTTTTATTACAGATTTCAGACTTAGCAGAAAAACTGGGCATGGCAAAAACAGATTCAACATGGCATCTTCGTGAGCTCGATGCACTCACTACAGAGCATCTCATGATAAACTAAGCATACCCCCATCAAGAAGACATGTCATAGAAGCTATATATGGCAAGAACAACATCATAGCATACACGGATCAACTACAACGACCTCGTGAAAATTGAATCTCATGCAAACAGTCTGCCAGGAAACATTTTCAAGCAAAAGTAGAGCACGAAAATGACATGCTAGACTACTCCATAAATGCCAACAAAGGCATGGATGGATAGAGCACATCCATATGTTCAAAACACCCTTACTGATCATGCTCAAAAAAGTCATAGATCTCTCTGTAACAACATGAACATATGGCATAAAAATAACGACAGGACAAGACTTAGTGAAAACACTAAGTTCCTGAAATCAGCAACATCATCATCCCTACTTTGCATGCTTGTTCTAGTCAACACATAGATCACAAAAATACATGGCATACACCCCTGGAAAATGGCATGGCAAAGTTCAACTCACATGTAGGACTCAAGTTCATAGGGTGCACACATAAATCATGGTAAAAATGACAAAAGAGCTCGAGCTGATAAGATTCTGGAACTAACGATCTGAAGCCCTCTTCCAACAGCATTTCGGGCATCAAGATGAGCTCAAATGCAAATGATGCAATGGAATGAAATGATGTACTCTTCGAGGCGAACAATTCGACATATTATACGCCCAAAACGGAGTCACGGTTGCGGAGATGTGATGCGATGAATATGCAAGAAATTTAGCATAGAAAAAGGACTTAGTGAAAAAACGAGGGGGGAGAGAGGTCAACCCTAGCAGATCGGATCTCGCCGGAGTTGCTCCGGTGCTCGCCGGAGATGGCGCTCGGGGCCGGAGGAAGGAGGAGCCGGGCGGCCGGGCGAAGCGGCGGCGGCAGCAAGCGCGGCGGCGGCGGCGCGGCGCTGGCAGTAGGAAGCGGCGGCGGCGCGGGCGGGCAAGGGCAAGCGCAAGGCGCGGGCGCGGCGCGACAGCAGGGCGGCAGCAGCAGCGGTGGTCCGCGCGGGAGCAGGGCGGCCGGAGGCGGGCTGGCGGCGGCGGGCGGCAGGCGGCGGAGGAGGGCGGGAGGGGCCGCTGCCTCGTGCTCGGGTCATGGCATGGCGGCGCGGCGCCACATGGCGAAGCCCGATTGCCGGCGCGGGCGCGGACGCGTCCGGTCCGATCCGGACGTGTCTGGCGGCACGGAGGGAAATTTTTAGGGTTTCATCCGGATTTTCGGGGGAGGGGTCTATTTATAGAGGTAGAGGGAGCTAGGAGTGTCCAAATGGGGTGTAGTTTTCGCCCACACGATCGTGATCGAACGACCGAGAGCATGGAGGTGACTTAGATGGGTTATTGGGCTGTTTTGGAGGGTTGTTGGGCTGCAACTCAAAAGAGGCCTTTGCGAGGGTGCGGTTAACCGTTGGAGTATCAAACGAACTCCAAATGACCCAAACTTACAGTGGTCTACCGTGCTATACCAGGGCCACTTGGCAAGGCTCGGTTCATTCCGAGAATGTTCAACACCCGCACACGGAAAAAGAACAAGAGGGGACGCCAGGGAACATAGGAGTGTCGGATTGCAAAACGGACAACGGGGAAAATGCTCGGAAGCATGAGACGAACACGTATGCAAATGAGATGCACATGATGACATGATATGAGATGCATGACATGGACAAAATGCAAAACGAAAACAAAACCCAACCACGAAGGGAAAATC
This sequence comes from Aegilops speltoides, assembly GCA_021437245.1. Classification (NCBI taxonomy): domain Eukaryota; kingdom Viridiplantae; phylum Streptophyta; class Magnoliopsida; order Poales; family Poaceae; genus Aegilops; species Aegilops speltoides. The sequence goes on from CM038143.1 coordinate 367,487,427, forward strand.
ATAGCACATATCCGAAAATGGCAAGAGTTGGGGTTACAAATATGGAAAGATACATCCGGGGTGTTACAACACTCCACCACTACAAGAGGATCTCGTCCCGAGATCTAGGACTGAAAGAACTCCGGATATTCGAACGGAGGTGATCCTCGCGCCCCGTGTAGCTTCTCGGTCGAATGGTGTGACCACTTTACTTTCGTGAATTTGATTGACTTGTTGCGAGTCTTGCGCTCGGTTTCTTCAAGAATAGCAACGGGTGCTCATGATAAGAGAGGTCTTCTTGGAGGTCAACTTCTTCAAAGTTGATAGTGCGCCAGAATCTTGAAGCACTTGCAGAGCTGTGACACGTGAAACACATTGTGCACGCTTGCAAAGTTGGATGGAAGCTCGTTGATAGGCGAGACCGCCTCTTTGCCAATGATCTTGTAAGGACCCACGATCTAGGGGCAAGCTTCCTTTGATACCGAAACGACGAGTACCTTTCATTGAGAGACGCGAGGTAGACATGGTCTCCAATTTCAAAAGCCACATCACGGTGCTTGTCATCATAATAGCCCTTCCGCGCGATTATGCTGCTTTAAGATTCTCACGAATGACTTTGCACATTTCTTCGCTTCGTGATCAAGTCGCTGCCAAGAAGTTGGCGCTCACTGCCTCTCGACCAATTGAGAGGAGTACGACACTTTCGCCATAGAGAAATTCGAATGGGGCCTTGCCCGAACTGGCTTGGAAGCTGTTGTTGTAGGAGAACTCGGCATATGGAAGACACTCTTCCCACTTCATGCCAAAGGAAATGACACAAGCCCTAAGCATATCTTCAAGGATTTGATTGACTCGCTCGACTTGGCCACTTGTTTGAGGATGAAAAGCTGTGCTGAAACAAATGTTGGTGCCCATGGCCTTCTGAAAAGAGTCCCAGAACTTAGAAGTGAAGATGCTTCCACGGTCTGAAGAGATCAATTGTGGAATACCATGCAAGGAGACAATTCGAGGTGTATAGCTCGCCACCGAGCTGCTGTGAGAGATTCTTTGACAGAAGAAAATGAGCCACTTTAGTAAGCTTGTCAATGACAACGAAGATAGCATCATTTCCACGCTTGGACTTAGGAAATCCAGTCACGAAGTCCATCTCGATATGATCAAACTTCCATTCCGAATAGCAAGAGGTTGGAGGAGGCCAGCTGGTCTTTGGTGTTCGCTTTCACCCTTCTCGCAGACATCACATTCATTCACGAATTGAGCAATTTATCGCTTCATTCGAGTCCACCAATACGATCGCTTGAGGTCATGGTACATCTTCGCATTTCCGTGATGAATGGATAGGAGGGAATTGTGTGCCTCATTCATGATGACTTTTCTCGATCGCCTTTAGGAACCACAATTCGTCCTCAAGAAAAGAGTGTCTTTGTCATCCAAGCGATATCACTTGTATTTGAAATGCCCTTGTCAATACCACGCTTCACCTTCTTCACCATGGTATCCGTGAGTTGTGCCTCACGAATTTGATCTTCCAAAGTAGGAGAGACTATGAGGTTGGCAAGAAAGCCTTGAGGAACAACTTGAAGATTCAGCTTATGGAAAGCTTCACAAAGATCCGTTGGAAGGGCTTGAGAATTAGGTCTGTTGCAATAAGCCTTTCGCCAGAGCATCTGCAATCACATTCGCCTTGCCAGAGTATATTCAATACTTGGATTGTACTCTTGAATCATTTCACCCATCGAGTTTGCTCGAGGTTGAGGTTTGGTTGAGTGAAGATATACTTGAGACTCTTGTGATCGGTGAAAATGTCCACTTTCCTTCCCAACAAGAGATGTCTCCATGTTATCAATGCATGGACAATCGCCGCCAACTCGAGATCATGAGTGGGGTAGTTCTTTCGTTGGGCTTCAACCGACGAGAGGTATAGGCCACAACTTTCTTCTCTTGCATTAACACAAAGACCGAGACCTTGCAAGGAAGCATCACGTAAAACTTCAATGGCTTGGATTCATCAGAGGAGTCAACACAGAGCTGTGACTAGCTTCTCTTTGAGGGTATTGAAAGCGACATCACACTCAAAGGCCCGACATACTTGACATGCTTCGAGGAGGTTGGAAAGAGGCTTTGCAATCTTGGAGAAGTTCTCAACGAATCTTCAACAATAGCTTGCAAGACCGAGAAAATCATGGAGCTGCTTGACATTCTCGAGGAGGTTCCCAATTCAGAATCAAGACACCTTCTCGGATTAACAGCGATGCCCTTGGCTGAGATGATATGACCAAGATAAAGAACTTCATCAAGCCGTAACTCACATTTGGAAAACTTCAGATAGAATTGATGCTCTCTCGAGCTTGTCGAGCACCAATCGCAAATGTTTGGCATGATCCCGCTTGTTCTTGGAGAAGACCAAAATATCATCGAGATACACCAAGACGAAATCATTTGTGTAGGGGTTGAAGATAAAGTTCATCATGCGAGAGAAAGTTGGAGGAGCATTGACAAGGCCGAAAGACATGACAAGATATTCATAAGAACCAAAGCTTGTTCTAATGTCGTCTTGGGAATATCTTGTTCACGAATGCGAATCGATGATAACCCATACGGAGGTCAAGCTTGGAGAATACTTTAGCACCTTTGAGTTGCTCGAATAGCTCATTGATGTTGGGAAGTGGATACTTGTTCTTGATTGTCTTCTTGTTCAATGGACGGTAATCAACACAAAGTCCGTCCGTGCCATCCTTCTTCGGATAAAAGAACTCCACATCCCCATGGAGATGAACTCGGTCTGATCAGACCCAGACGCTCTTGTTCATCGAGCTGCTTCTTCAATTCTTTCAGCTCCTTGGGTCCAAGCTTGTAAGGACGCTTGCAAACGGGTTCAGTGCCAGGCTCAAGATCGATAACGAATTCGACCGCCGATGAGGAGGCATACCCGAAGCTCTTCCGAAAGACATCTTGGTACTCACAAACGATCGAATCGAGAGATAGCATCCAACTCTCCTTCTCATTGAGAGAAAACAACCAATGGTTTCATCACGAAGCGCATAGATGATAACATCCTCAGAAGAGTGTGTCAATTGAATCTGCCTGGCAGCACAATCAAGCTGAGCCTTGTGCTGAGAAAGCCAGTCCATCGCGAGAATTAGATCAATATCAGAGTCACCAAGAACAATTGGTTTAGACAGGAATTTGTAGTTGCCCATCTTGATAGAGATATCCGGGACGAAAACTCGAGAAGTCATTTGCTTACCCGGAGACACAATCTTCAACGGAATAGGAATCTTTTCTGTCACAAACTCATGCTTTGCAACAAAAGGTCTTGAAATGAAAGAAAGCGATGCACCAAAGATCAAATAAGACTTTTGCAGAATATCATTAATCGAGAGATTACCCATTATCACGCCGAAGAATCCTCTGCTTGCGCTGCTTTCATCATGTTCACCTTTGCATACTTGGGATTATGCTTGACCACTGCATTGCTTGAAGACCTCACAGGAGGAGGAGGCGGAAGGCGCCTTTGGTTATGGCATTTGTTCGCATAGTGACCCTTCCGCTGGCACTTGTTGCAGTCACCTCTGAAAGCGGACGGTGATAAGGAGCATTTGACCTTGGAGCTTGAGGTGAGACTTGTTCTCGTAGCTTGGGTTGGGTGGGTGGGAAGATCCACGACCACCGAGTTCTTCTCGCGATAAGGCCGACGGAACGGAGGAGGAGGAAGGTAGAACTTTTGCTGCTTTGTCGCCACTTGAGAGGAAGAAGAAGACTGAATCTGCATCCCTGCTTTCTTCTTTGAAGCCTCACACTTGAGCTGAGCACCTTCTAGCTTGAGTGCCATATTGTAGAATTGATCAAACCGAGTAGGCTCAAAAGAACAAGAGATAACTGCAGATCCTCTCTAAGGCCACCTCTGAATCGATAGATCATACTCTTTTCGTCAGAACGCCTTGTTTAGCGAATCGAGCAAGTTTCAAACTATATGTTGTATTCAGACAATCGACATGTTTCCTTACTTGAGATTGCGGAACTCCTCACGCTTGCTCTCAACAACACCGGTAGGAATGTGGTGAGCTTTAAAGTCCCGGCGTAAATCAGTCCAAGTAATCACCGACCACCTCTCGAATCCTTGTATTGTCGGAACCAATCACCGCTCGATCCTTGAGCTGAAAAGACGCGAACTTGACATAGTCCTCGTGTCCGACATTGCTGCATTCAAATGCTTGTTGATATCCACGAGCCAATCGTCGGCGTCTGTGGCCTCGACAATGAGTGAAAGACTTTGGCTGGTTTGCAAGGAACTGGTTGAGGGTAGGAAACTGTGGCTGATGGAAGAACCGCCTTGACCTTGATTCCCTTGGTTGCCTTGGCCTTAGTTACGCTCTTGCATCACCTGGATCAACAACCGAAGGCCATGGCGTTAGTGGTTGCCATCAAAGTTTGCCATGCCTCCGGAGGCGGAGGTGGAGGTGGAGGGTTCGCTTAACTCCCATCACTGCTCCGGATTCTCGACGCTGGCGGAGCCATCTCAAGAGGGTGACATCCGTTAGCATCTTGATAGAGCAGATAGACAAATTGAATCAACGGATAGAAATTGCAACATATAGTCTTCACAATAAACATTCAACAGGATGAACGAATGAATTCCAAAGTAAACATCACGCCCATTAAGGTGAGAAGCCACTTGATAAGAGATTGATGAATGAAAATAAAAACAAGGTATGAATGGAACAAATAAGTGGTAAGGATTACCCAATCACAAACCAAATATCTCATGGAAGAAAATGCTAGAGCTACTTGAATCCCACCTATAAACTCCCAAACTTTCCTGTTATGCAATCAGTGTTGGGGATACAGGGAGCAATATATCTCACCCAAACTAACAATCCCTACATCCAACTGTATCCATCCTTCAACACATAACCAAGAAACCTTCGAAATCGTGGTACCTCAACCTTAGAAAAGCATCCGTTATACGAGTCATGGCAATACTCCGCACTCACCACAAGATCAAGTTAGCGGGTTATCTCACCAACGAACTGCATAAAAGAGATTTTCGATGTCGGCGATTAAACTCGTGTATTCCGAATCGCAACGATAAAATTATGACGACAACACCTCGGAGCTCAACTCCCCGGACACCGCCACAACCCCTAAATGTCGAGGCAACCAAGACAATGTTGTCATCATAAAACCATCGAACGATTCTAAGATACCCGCGTGATCCTAAAAAAAAATTTAGTGAAATTTGAGAAGAGAAGAGTCAAAACTCTATGTCGATACCTCACCGTAAGGTCAAGGACCGGGAGTAAAAAGAATTCCTAACTCTCCGATATATATAATCCTAAATGACTCAAAACATTTTTCTAAACACAACTCGCCACTAAAAGCGATCAAGCAAAGGGGGCTCCTAAGGTCGGGATGGCTCGATTACCAACTTAGTAACCTCGATGCGGCTATATCTCCCACATGTCGAAGCACGACTTAGAGGCATAACCGCATTGAAAGCAATGTCGCAAGTGAGGTAATCTTCGCACAATCCATGTAATACATAAGGGAAAAGAGATACATAGTTGGCTTACAGTCGCCACTTCACACAATACATAAATAAACATCCATCATTCAGATTACACTCAAGGTCCGACTACGGAACCAAAATAAAAGAAGAATACCCCACATGCAACACAGATCCCCGATCGCCCCAACTGGGCTCCACTACTAATCGTCTGAAAATGAAACATAGTATCGACCAAGGGCCTCATCATATTCCCACTTCAGCTTCGCCATGCCAATCATACTGCATCACCGTACTGCATCTGTTTTGGTAGAATCTGTGAGCCACGGGGACTCAAAGAATCTCACACCATGAGATCAAGACTATCTAAGCTTAAGGAAAGGCTGGTGTCAAAAGGAGGGCTACAAGCGTTTACTAGCATATATGGTGGCTACAATCGCAAAAGAGAGCGAGAAGAGAAGCAAAGCACGGTCGCAAAACTAGTAGTGATCAAGAGGTGATCCTAGCAACCTACATCAAACATAACTCCAACACTGTGTTCACTTCCCTGACTCCGAGAAGTGACCATCACGATTACATACACGATTGATGTATTTTAATTAAGGTCAACTTCGGTTTTCTACAACCGACATTAACAAATTCCCATCTGCCTCATAACCGCGGCACGGCTTTGAAAGATAATACCTGCAGGGTGTCCCAACTTAGCCCATAACAAGCTCTCACGGTCAACGAAGGAATAAACCTTCCCCAGAAGACCCGATCAGATCTCGGAATCCCAGACATCAAGACATTTCAACAATGGTAAAACAAGACCAGCAAAGCCGCCTGACAGCCGACAAATCCCGATAGGAGCTACATATCTCGCCTCGTGGCACATCCGGATAAGTCAAGCTACGAGTAAAACCAGGCCTCGAAGTTTCTCCGTGGTGGCCCCAAGAGTTTCTCGGTCCCACCAACACTGAAGGAGCACCGCCCGGGGCTAAAATAAAGATGACCCTCGGGCTCGCGAAACCCAAGGAAAAAGGGTATAGGTGGCAAATGGTAAAACCAAAGTTGGGCCTTGCTGGAAGAGTTTTATTCAAAGCGAACTCGTCAAGGGGTCCCATAAATCACCCGACCGCGTAAGGAACGCAAAATCAAGGAACATAACACCCAGTATGACGGAAACTAGGTGGCAAGAGTGGAACAAGTCACCGGCATAAGGCCGAGCCTTCCACCCTTTACCAAGTATATAGATGCATTAATTAAAACAATAGATATTGTGATATCCTAAAATATCCGTGTTCCAACAAGGAACAAACTTCATCTTCACCGCAACTAGCAACGCTATAAGAGGGCCGAGCAAAAGCGGTAACATAGCCAAACAACGGTTTGCTAGGACATGGGTGGTTAGAGGTTGACATGGCAATATGGGTGACATGGTATAGCAAGTGGTAGGTATCGCAGCATAGGCATAGCAAAAGAGCGAGCATCTAGCAAGCAAAGATAGAAGTGATATCAAGGTATGGTCATCTTGCTCAGTAAGGTTCTCGAGTTGTCGAAGACTTGATCCTCGAGGCGTTCTCAACAGGTTCCTCGCTCACGCACTCGCCTCCGGTCTACCCAAAGCAAGAACACAAGCAACGGAACCACAATCAAACAAGGAACAATGCACAAGCAATATGATGCAAAACATGACATGCGATGCGAGATGTGATATGCAATGCATATGTGTGCTCCGGAAGGAAAATGATGAACCGGGCATCAACTTGGAAAACAAGTATGCCGCTGAAAGATGAGATGATTTCGCTTGAAATTGATATAAAGATCACCGAATCGGATGCACGGTTTGCAAATGACAAGCAAAACAAGAATGACGCAAATCTGCGTTTAATGTACTCGATGCTACTTAGCAAGCAACAAGAAACTATGCTACAAAGACCCCAACATAAAAACAAAGCATATGGCAGCGATCTATAGGAGATGCTTAACAAAGAGGAACACTGAGCTACGGCTCAATCACATCATAACATGTTCAAACAAGCATGGTGAAAGTGCTAAAATATCGTGTTCACAGACTTAGTGAGAATACTAACATGCCAGAATTAACATCAGAAGGCATGTTTAGAGCAAGCAAACAACATGCTACAGGAACTTATAATAGCAAAACAAGGCATGACATGATTCTACTCAAAGCATATATCAATAGTCCCTTACTGACCATAAGCCAAAAAGGACTTTAAGAAATGATGGCACCCATGTAAACATAGCAAGTTTTATTACAGATTTCAGACTTAGCAGAAAAACTGGGCATGGCAAAAACAGATTCAACATGGCATCTTCGTGAGCTCGATGCACTCACTACAGAGCATCTCATAATAAACTAAGCATACCCCCGTCAAGAAGACATGGCATAGAAGCTATACATGGCAAGAACAACATCATAGCATACACGGATCAACTACAACGACCTCGTGAAAATTGAATCTCATGCAAACAGTCTGCCAGGAAACATTTTCAAGCAAAAGTAGAGCACGAAAATGACATGCTATACTACTCCATAAATGCCAACAAAGGCATGGATGGATAGAGCACATCCATATGTTCAAAACACCCTTACTGATCATGCTCACAAAGGGCATAGATCTCTCTGTAACAACATGAACATATGGCATAAAAATAACGACAGGACAAGACTTAGTGATCCTGAAATCAGCAACATCATCATCCCTACTTTGCATGCTTGTTCTAGTCAACACATAGATCACAAAAATACATGGCATACACCCCTGGAAAGATGGCATGGCAAAGTTCAACTCACATATAGGACTCAAGTTCATAGGGTGCACACATAAATCATGGTAAAAATGACAAAAGAGCTCGAGCTGATAAGATTTTGGAACTAACGATCTGAAGCCCTCTTCCAACAGCATTTCGGGCATCAAGATGAGCTCAAATGCAAATGATGCAATGGAAAGAAATGATGTACTCTTCGAGGCGAACAATTTGACATATTATACGCCCAAAACGGAGCCACGGTTGCGGAGATGTGATGTGATGAATATGCAAGAAATTTAACACAGAAAAAGGACTTAGTGAAAAAACGAGGGGGGAGAGAGGTCAACCCTAGCAGATCGGATCTCGCCGGAGTTGCTCCGGTGCTCGCCGGAGATGGCGCTGGGCCGGAGGAAGGAGGAGCTGGGCGGCCGGGCGAAGCGGCGGGCGGCAGGCAGCAAGGCGGCGGCGCGGGGGGCGCGGCAGAGGCGGCGCGGGGCGGCATGGCGGCGGGCAACAAGGGCGGGTGGGTGGGCGCGCGCGACAGAGGCGGCGGCGGCGGCGGTGGTCCAAATATGGGAGCAGGGCGGCCGGCGCGCGCGGAGGCGGGCCGAGGGCTCGGCCTCGGTGGGTCGGAGCGGGCGGCGGCGGGCGCGCCACGGCGAAGCTCCGATTCGGGCGCGGCAAGGCGGCGACGCGTCCGGTCCGATCCGGACGTGTCCGGGCGCGAGGGAAATTTTAGGTTTCATCCGGATTTTCGGGAGGGTCTATTTATAGAGGTAGAGGGAGCTAGGAGTGTCCAAATGGGGTGTAGTTTTCGCCACACGATCGTGATCGAACGATCGAGAGCATGGAGGTGACTTAGATGGGTTATTGGGCTGTTTTGGAGGGTTGTTGGGCTGCAACTCAAAAGAGGCCTTTGCGAGGGTGCGGTTAACTGCTGAGTATCAACGAACTCCAAATGACCCGAAACTTGACAGGTGGTCTAATGGTGCTATACCAGGGCCACTTGGCAAGGCTCGGTCCATTCCGAGAATGTTCAACACCCGCACACGGAAAAAGAACAAGAGGGGACGCCAGGGAACATAGGAGTGTCGGATTGCAAAACGGACAACGGGGAAAATGCTCGGAAGCATGAGACGAACACGTATGCAAATGAGATGCACATGATGACATGATATGAGATGCATGACATGGACAAAATGCAAAACGAAAACAAAACCCAACCACGAAGGGAAAATCATAGCACATATCCGAAAAGGGCAAGAGTTGGGGTTACAAATATGGAAAGATACATCCGGGGTGTTACAACTTACCAGCCTCCAGTCAAAAATTCCTGAAGGCCCAGAGAAGCTGGGATCCTGCTCAAATACCTTGGAGTGACTGTGATTGTATTCCGCGAAACAACACGTCCGGTACGTGCGAACGATCATCAATCTTTCGCCATCGTCGACGAGCCAGAACCATCTCGCAATCGCCATGCCGCTTTTCTTTGAAAGGTTCGGTATTAGGAAGGGTAGGGACACCAGTGCCTACAACATCATATCAAGTTGAGTCAAATAAAAAGGGCTCTTGATTTAGTCAATCTTAAGAACAGCATGTTATGAGCATGAATATTTTTTAGTAAATGTTGATGATAATATAAGCAAGCCATCATGATCTCATAGGAAAGTAACATACCGTTAGAATAGCCGCTTGTAGCGATGATCGAGTAGGCCAGCAATACGCCCAGCCATAGAAGGAGTCGACAGCGCAAATGAAGCCCTTGTGTTCAATGGCATCAGAGAACCATGGAGGATGTATGATCCTGCGATGGACGTGCAGATTTATCCACTTACCGCAGTGACCTGTCAGATAGGCGAGACCGCGGTTGAAGAACGCAATTAGCCTGAAATCTTTATAATCCCCAAATCTTGTGGGCACTTGGCAGATTACAACCTTGAGAAAATCAAACTTGGTATCATGTTGGCTACTGTAAGATTCTGAGTATTCTGGGCCGCGGTGCCAAAGCAGTGCAGTGTTAATCGAAGGAAGGGGGATCAATCGCCAGGTGTAGACCTCCACGAGCATCCAGCTGCCGCGACCGTCTACGAGCACCATCCAAGACGTGTTCATGCCGACCCAGTACATATCGTTAATGTAGCTGAGGCTGATGGGGATCGGATCATAGTGAAGGGGGTTGATGCTCGCCACCATGCGATCATTATGCTGCGTGACACGCCGTTTCTGAAGATCAGGCGGCATCAGCAAGCAAGGAGTTGGCTTAAAAAGCTCCGGCCTGAGGGCTTTGAGTAAACGGTACAGCCCCGACGAGCACGCGGCGAGCGGCATGGTACTGAAATTGTCCACACGCGAAACAATGAGCTTGATTACCTCTGTGGGGAGTGAATTCTAGCCACTCTTTCGGCGGACGCTGCTCGGTTCTGCCATTGTTAGTGCTTGGGTTTCGGACGAGGGGGGGAGGCGCCTTAGCGGGGATGGAAGCTTGGACGAGATTATGTGCGGACAAAGATGGAGAAGCGAATTTGTGCTGCGGGAAGTGGATAGGTGATGATGACTACAGCACGCCGCTTGACTTACGAGACACATACCAAAGAAAGATAGTGTCATATCGATGCGCATAACTTGCTTGAGTGATCACAAGATCGGTACTCCCTACAAGACCTACTACAAGATTATGCCCTAGCTTGCTAGAGTAGAGTAGTAGAGTAGGACTCGCCTACTACTAGCACCGGAGGAGTAGTATATTCTAATCTAAAATAGTTACAAACTTCGATGCCCGATCGTGGAATGACTACGAACCGTGCTCAAAGACCGTGTCTACGCGGTGTTTGGACTTATATGCAAAAAATAGCAAGATGCACGTGCATTGCACGACACACCATCATCACCAACTCGGTTTTTTTCTCTACTCCTACTCCTATAAAAGACTCAGTTGGTGATGATGGAGGCGAGGAGGCGTGTTCAGCCGGGCGTGCAGCGGACGACGCAACGCCATTCGATTTGTTATAAAAAAAGTACTTGTAGAGATAGATACATAGGGAGGAGCACGAGGTAAGGCCTTATCTGTAAATGCGGAGAGAGGTGCGGGTATCTTTTGTAAAATTATCATAGTTGGCTTTATATCCGTCAGATATAGATCGGACGGTCTATATTACAAGATGGCAGGCAAACCATCATCACCAACTCGATTTTCTATAAGAGTAGATATATATAGATATAGATAGATAGAGACTAGAGAGTACTAGTAAGGACCCCATCTATCGCTTCGTGCTACTCCTGCGCTCCATTCGGGCGGCCGCAACGCCCCTCACACCACTCCTCCTCGCTCCACTCAGCGGGCGCCGTTGAAACTGGGAGCTCACTCGTGATCGCTGGCAGCCACGACTTCACCGACGACGACTTCTTCCCCAACCTCGCAACCTCTTCCTCAACGACATGGGCAACAACTCAACGCCAACGGTGCTGCTCCGCTGCACCGTATGTGTTTCTATCCTTCCTGCTCAAATCGTGGTAGAATTCATGTTTCGCTCAGATACTACTACTATGCTAGTCCACATGATTAGTTTCATCTCTGTTATAGCCGCCATGATTTATTTTATGCTTATTCGGATTAAATCTCATAGTAACTTGCTCACATATTCAATCGGGCGCAACGCCCCTACAGCCACTCCCGCTTTCATGGACGGCCTGGTTGATGCCTCCAAGGAGCCCTTCGTCCACTGCTATGAGTGCCCGATGCCGTTTTGTGGCTCGCCGGCGGACATGGTGCATCACCTCATGGATGCGTGCAGCGGTCACTACTGGCCCTTTGCGGAGAACATCAAGTACGACACGTGCTACCGGTTCACCATGCCGGAGTCACTGGAGGATCACCACCGCCTGCTAGTCTCGGAGGAGGACGGTAGCGTCTTCCTCTTGATCGTGGCACCGGCGAGGCCCGCGCAGCCACCCCCGTCTTTGTAGCGCGCGTCGGCGCCGCCACGACGCCGATAATCGACACGAGGCGATGTACGGTGCAAGGTCAATGTTACTACCCTCCGGTCACGTGGTGGCAAAACCGGCCTCATCGGACAGACTTGGAATCTGAGGAGCTGGGACTATCCCGCCAATGTGGACATGGAAAACCCATGGCATCCGTTCTATCCTTTACCCGTCGACTCGATGCGCGGGGACTGCAAGGAGGTTCACCTGGACATACGCATTATCAAGTGCACTTAGAAAACATGTAGTGTGTGTGTGGGCGCTTATGGCCCGTGTCTTTGCCGCTTTTGATTCGGGAAGCTTGTCGTTAAACTTGAGTGGCTTTCGCCGCAATCCTTCCTTTGAACTGCTCCTTTCAGTGAGCTGATGTAAGACACTTTGGGTTTCATTTGATAATGGAACCGGGGAGGAGCCTCCCTGTTCTTCTAAAAAAATATGCATTATCAAGTTAAATGTTGATCATTAGTCTTCACTCAATGTAATCCGCTGTCTAAGCATGTGGAGACTTCCATGCAGGATCTTACTCTATTGGAGTATCGCGCATGAATAAAAGTGTATCCGTTTATGGTTTAGTCTAGAATCTTCCATGTATGAATTTTTACTATAGTACTGGTGAAAGACGTACGATGAACCATTTCTTACATCTCCTCTGCCCCCTTGCAAGTCATCCTGATTTAATCCCTCCGTCTAGGTGTATAAGGGCATGGTTAATATTACTTCACAGTATAGCCAACTGTTGACTATAAGAAAGTGCCATGTAATCTATAGCCAACATGTATAACAATCGATACTCAAAAACTAATTCTTAAAGATCATTTCTTGCAAAGCACAATAAGTGTTATTTCTTCACAAGTTTTGGATGCAGGTTGAACAGTTGAACGCTTTTGTTTGCAAAAGATACCTTTTTATCTATTTCACCCGGATGTTTGTGAGCTCTAGAGATGAGATAATATCCGAAGAAACCTATCAATACCCGTTACACATGAGATGACCCCCACATCCTTTGTCAAAATAAACAACTCCCCGATCAATGCATTTCACTCTTCGGTGCAATGCACGGGCACCTTACTACTAAAGATTAGTACAACCAAAAATTGAACTAACATTATATATAGTACGATAAATACTGATGCATGTCACCTAAAATTATATCATTCAAAACTATGTTCAAATACGAATCCAACGATATAGTTTTTGTTGACATGCACTAACATTTTGTCAGTTAAATCTTCAGTTAAATTCAATGGGGGACTAATAAACCACGACCAATGTAGTACAAGTGTAGAGGGCGGCGCTGCACGGAGTCTCACCTCTCACCCCGCTGTGGCGCCGCAAGAAAGCCTTCATATCACAAAACCCAACCACTCCCAAAGAATAAATGGCCAGTAAAATAAAATGACAAGCAACCATCACATCCCTCTGTCTTTTTGCATTTCATCTCTGATTTACTTTCTCCTGTTCATCTCCCACACTCGATCCCTAGCTACTACTCCTAGGGCCGCTTCTTTGGCGGCTTCCCAGCTTTTCCCACAAGACTAGTCACAAGGAGAGTAACAATAAGGCGCCTCACTCATTTATTTGGGCTTCTAAACTACTACTCCGTCCTGGTTTATTCCTCACCATTGTAATTTGTGCTAAATTTTGACCAAAGATTTAACTGATAAAATGTTACTCAAAACACTTAGGCACGGTGCATCTAGGTGTGTAAGTCATCTTACGAAAACCAAATAATCCGAAAACACTTAGGCGCGATGCATTAACTTCTACCTCGTTTTTTGTTTCTTGACATATCAACCAATAAGAGATAAAGAGTGTGCATGCTTTTAATGACTTGAGATATCAAACACGACATGCAGTGGTTAGTTCATTGCATGCAATACTATTAATTAGCAAATAAACATTAACGTTTCTCATTTTCTCCTCCTCCTTGGTCACGGTGCAGAGAGAAATAACCACAAAGAAGGAAGCTAAAAGTAAACAATCAAACGAACATTTTTGCATTTGTTTTGCATTGAATCGTTTCACAAGCTTGACTAGTGATGTTTTTCTACTTTTACAAAAACCGCATCGTAATGTTCAAACGTGCATTTGCACGTACATAAGTAATAGTAGTACTCCTCCGCCTAGGTGTACAAATCTTCCTCCTTCTTGGTCACCGTGCACAACCAAAGATGACTTATCGACCGGACGGAGGGAGTAGCACACCGCAAGCATATATCGAGAGAGACGTAGTCCGATAGTATATAGTAAAGTTTGTGCTATATGCACGTACTTGCAAAATGCGTAATAATACACAACGTTTCCAAACTTTCCCTTTTACGTACTTAATTAAGGATGCTAAAAATTCCTGAACGTTCGAGATTTATCATTTGCGTCCCAAAACTAATGAGATCGCCTTACGAAACAAAAATTATACTCCTCCTAAAAGCCACGACGCTTGCAGGAGCGCTTGCGGCGCGCCACGAGTGCCCTGGTGCGCGGCCGTTTCCCAACGCGCTGACACAACGCCTCTTCCTCAGCCTCGCAACTCGCGAGGTGATGATTGGCGGCTTGCCGGCGGGCGAGAGCGATCTGATCGGTGTGGTGATCCGGCGCCAATAGGTACTCCTCCTGGCTGGAAGCGTGCACCCGGTCCACATACCGCCAAGCATAGATGAGGCGCTTGGGCCCGACTGCACTCAGGGCGTCGGCACGGGCGTCCTCCGCCACCCTCACGGCCCTCGCACGAGCCTTCTGCCAAAGAACCAATTGCTTGACTCTCTCGGACGCGACATAGATCTCCTAGAAAGCTTGTTGCGCGGTGCGCTTCTCTTCCTCGTCCTTCTTCTCCGCCTCTATTTTGGCACGCTCTGCTGGAGGCAAAGCCTCCCACAAGGCGACATCCATTTCTTTCCAAAGCGCCTCAAGGCTGGGGGGGCTCGGCGGGCGGCGCGGTGTTCTCCTCGTAGCGGGGAGCCGACGCGTCCTCCGACGCATGTTCCGGCGAGATTGAGAACGCCGACGCGTCCTCCTCGACGCGTCGCGGCGAGGAGAGGAACGCCGACGCGTCCTCCTCGACTAGTGGCGGCGAGGAACGGAACGGCGACGCGTCACGGCGCTGCGAGGAGCGGAACGCCAACGCGTCCTCCTCGACTAGTGGCGGCGAGGAACGGAACGGCGACGCGTCGCGTAGTGGCGAGGAGCACAACACCGACGCGTCCTCCTCGACTAGTGGCGGCGAGGAACGGAAAGGCGATGCGTGACCGTCCGTGCAATGCAGCGAGGGGCTCCTAGGGCTTGGGAGGGGAGATGCCATGGTGGTCGACGTGAGAGGGGGGGAGGAGATAGCGATGAACGTGAACGTGAGGGGGAGGAGATAGCGATGTCGTGGGAGGCGCAGTATTTATAGCGAGCAATGGCACACCTACATAAGATATGGATCGAAGCTGCATCGATTTAATCAGCAGGTTCAGTTGCATCACCGACATGTGGGCCAAGACACCGCTGGGCCCGTATGTCGCTGACCCAATGCACCCGGGTTAAGTAAAAGCTACGTGGGCATATTTGTTGGAGTAAATTATGGGGAGCGAAGGGTGGAAATATTGCTGGTCACAACGGATTGGACGAAAGTGGGGAAGGAGAGTCATGCATGCAGATTTTTTCACACGGGGTGGAGTGGTGGGACCACCGGAGGGAGAAGGAGAGTTTGGCAGGCATATTGTTTCCACACATGGAGAGGAAAAGATTTGGAGACGAACGGGCTTCCTGTAGGTATGGGGAACGGTGCATAATAAGTCATCTTGCATGCCGGGCTAGGTATAGTCTCAAGTCATTAAAAAACATACACGCCCCACACATGTTCATATTTCAAGGTGCACTAAATTATTGCATGCGATGATTAAGGTTGGCCATCATGGTGGTATCTTAGCTGGTATCATGCACACGGGAATAGCAAACATGCTGATGTGGCAAAGAATTAAAGAATAGAGGGGGGTTAGACTAACTAGTGTTCATGCATGCATTGGTAAACACATTTTTTATGAAGAACGACAGCATTAGTTGAGTACTTTTGCAGACTTCAAAAACAATTCCACCGCCTCTACTATCTTGCTAAGAGTAGGTGAAATTTTCGAGTCGAGCCCTTTAAATTAGAAGGGAGGTAGTGGTACTCTAATAGCTAGGTGTGTAAGTCATCTGACGAAAACCAAATAATCCCAAAACACGTAGGCGCGGTGCATTAACTTCTACCTCGTTTCTTGTTTCTTGACATATCAACCAATAAGAGATGAGGGTGCATGCTTTTAA
The DNA here is from genome assembly GCA_021437245.1 of Aegilops speltoides. Classification (NCBI taxonomy): domain Eukaryota; kingdom Viridiplantae; phylum Streptophyta; class Magnoliopsida; order Poales; family Poaceae; genus Aegilops; species Aegilops speltoides. The sequence continues at coordinate 367,503,934 of CM038143.1, forward strand.
TGACCGAGACTATCAAACATGACATGAAGTGGTTAGTTCATTGCATGCAATACTATTTAATTAGCAAATAAACATTAATGTCTCTCGTTTTCCCCTCCTCCTTGGTCACGGTGCACAGCCTAAGATGACTTACTCACCTAGACGGAGGGAATATCAACATTCACAATGTCAAATCAATATTTTTACACTCATTATAAAACGTAGTTCTTATACTCATTTTAATCAGTATTGTAGATATTAATATTTTTAGTATAAATTTGGTCATGGGATTTCATTGATGCCTGTCAAAGCATGGAGGAAGCGGGTCTTAGGGCTTGCATTGTCGGTCTCTACATAGGTATTTCTCTTCATAATCCTGTAATTTTAGAGACTGATTGCGCCTTTGTGGTAGCGTCTCTTGCATCGGGGGACTATGACAGGTCTGCTATGCGTGACCTGAAGATGAAAGCGTTGAGCATCTCGAAGTTGATCAACAATCTTCAATTGTCAAAGATTAGTCGTTCGACCAATAATGTGGCACACTTAATCGCTAAGTATAGCTTTGACAATAGATTAGATGGTATTCTTGTAAATAATGTACTGCCCTGTGTGGTGAATATTGTATCCAATGAGTGTACTGGTGTGGCTGGTTAATTAATATAAGGTGGTGTTTAAAAAAAGTATATATTTGGTCAAACACTTTGCAAACGGTTGACGGGGGTAAAAAGGACCAGAGGGAGTATCATGCATGTGGAGTAGGCAAAAAAATTGCTCATTTTTAGCCGGTCGAAGTCTCAAAGGGCGCGACCGCGCGAGGGAGGCGAAGGTCGTGGGAGGCGCGACAGTTGACGGAATTAAGTGAAGTTACATACATGCGCCGGCATGGCGTGCGAAACGGCAAAAGCTATACCGTCAGGCCTACAATATGGGTCTAGTAGACATGACATCTAGTGGGTCCCGCATAGTTCTCGAGAACTCTTTGGGGGCTTGCAGCCGTTTATCCACCAGGCAAGCTAGAAACCCCACGCTGTTCGGATGCCCTACTCGTCCCCGTCTTCTACCTCACAACAGTTCGCTCCCAGTCGTCCCGTCCTTTCACATTAATTCGCTCCCAGTTTTTGCGGGGTACAACAGTTCAACTTCTCCTAACCCTCCTCCAAAATCCATGGCCTTCCACATCTCCATGGTTGCCGTTGAGTACCAGGTTAGAGCCATCACCGGCGATCAGTTCATCGTCATCTACACACGTGGATCCGCGACGGTGAAAGCATGGCTTGCTCGCTTCCTACGCATGTTCAATAGTTCAACGGATGAGTGGGTCGCTGGGCTAGATGTTGAGTACACCACAGTCCTAGGACGAGAGAAGGATCTAAAGGACGAAGAGAGGAAGAAGCCCGCCATGATCCAGGTTTGCGTACATAACGTTTGCTTGGTCTACCAGATATGCCATGCTGACGTTGAGTGCCAGGATTTTAAGAACTTCCTCAAGGGCAAAAGAGTGAAATTCGTTACTGTAGGCTTTAAGAATGACAAAGAAGTCCCAAGTCCGGATAGGTCTCGTTGTAGGCCAGCCCTTCGATCTCCGTAAGGCAAGCTGGTGTCCTCCTCTCAACCTTCAATGCTGACCCTGGCAGCAGCCATGATTGATCCTTTGTACGCTAAACTGAAGAAACCTCATCACGAGTTTCATCATGCATGGGAGTCGAAGACATTAGATGAAGATCACATCCTGTAGCAGCAATGGATGCCTACCTTTGTTTAAATATCTACATGGGTTGGATGAAGAAGTAGAGCCCAGTATCCGGTTCAAGCAAAGAAGCGTTAGCGAAGAGGAAGAGGAAGAGGGACGAGGACAAAGTCGAGGACGTGGACTCGACTCCGAGTAGGTGGCAGTGCCGTCGCTCATGTTGGTTCTACTGCAGTGTCAAGCTGACTAGTTGCTTAGTTTATTTTCAAGGGTGTGTTGTGCTGAGGCCCGAGCAGAACTATGTTTATGTTCTTTCTCGTTATTTGAACTGTTTAGTACGTAGAGTAGTACTAGTACTATGTCTTACTACTGTTCTTCTTGCAGTTGGTACTACTGCTCGTACCTTCGTGTTCCCATTTGTATTTAATACGCTACTTAGTAGTATAATTTGGGTCAGTCGATTTGTGAAAGAAGTTCGATGGAGCGAAGGAAAAAGACGACAGAAGAGGTGGAAGAAGCCCTTCTAGCCATCCATGTTGCATCAAACAGCTCACATGAGTCGACTGACCCAAATTGCTCCTTCAGATTGCGGGATCCACGTGGCATTCAAGGTCTCGAAGGTAGATTCCGCGTCCGCACCCGGTTTGTGGGCGCGACGCGCGCGCGACCGGCTTCCGTCGTGACAGCCACCATGCGCGCCTCCTCCGCGCGGGCGGAGACGACAATGACACGCTAGTTCCTCCTCGCCGGCGTGCTGGAGCACGTGCTCGTCCTCCTCTTCGTATGCTGCGTGCATAGACGCGGCTCCACCAGCTGCTCGCGTGCTTGGCAGCACGGCGGCATGGCGAGGAGGGACTGCAGACGACGTGAGCGGGCGAGCCTTCGGCTTCATGGCACAGGGATGGCGGCGACACGGCGGTGATGGGCGAGAAATTGTTGGCCGGAGCAGGCGGGCGCCGGCATGCGCAACGGCAGCGGCGACATATTGATGAGTGCGCGTATGGGAGCTTACTTTAGTTTTATATGAGGTTGGTCAAATTTAAAAGAAAACCGTACTAGTACACATAAACATTAGACTTAGGCAGTGCTTTTTTTTAAGTTAGCACCACAGCCACGATAAGGAATCTTACGCAGCGCGTGAACGCGGCCGCATGCGTCGATCGAACAGTGGCCACCGTGTTGTGCTCAAGGACATCCACGAACCTTTTGTGTGTGTGAAAACAATCCTCGAATATTACTCAACTTTTTTTCCGGGAAAGTTCTTGATGCTGCAATATTTCCATATATTTGAATTTAGCTCCAGTTTGTGTTTATTTGGATTTGGACGTTTTAGGTGCGCCCTAGTTTTTTTTAATACTTATTTTGTGTGTGTAACTAAGAGACAACGTGTGTATGTGTCCATATGTGTGTTGTGGCGGAAGGGCAATGTGGAGACGGTGTGTGTGTGATACAGACATAGAGAGGTGTGAATGTGCAAACGATCATGCATGAGTGAGACATAGACAGATCCCGATACGTTGTATATACATGAGAGAACGGTCTTCTAGTTTACTTGTGTGTGTGTGTGAGAGAGAGAGAGAGAGGAGCATGCGTAACACAACAACCATCTCTCTCGATTCGTCCGTTCCTCGCACGATCGCATGCAACATATGCACCAACGCACACATTTTGACACCCTCACTCGGCCCCTGCCCACCTCAAGGTCCGCGCAATCTCTTCGTGAATACCCATTTCTCTCCTTAGGTTTGTTTTCGCTCAATATCTGACACACACACACACACATACACGCAGCACAACACACACACACTCCCCCGAGCACACAATTCATCCCCATCCAAGGTTATATGGTGACCAGTCTCGCTTGTGCTTCTTTGCACCCCAACATGCACAACACCTCAATCTTCAAAGAGGGCATCGAGCAGATCGAAGACAGCGACTGTCGGTGTCAAAACCGGCGGATCTCGGGTAGGGGGTCCCAAACTGTGCGTCTAGGCGGATGGTAACAGGAGACGTGGGACACGATGTTTTACCTGTGTTCGGGCCTCTCGATGGAGGTAAAACCCTACGTCCCGCTTGATTAATATTGATGATATGGGTAGTACAAGAGTGGATCTACCACGAGATCAAGGAGGCTAAACCCTAAAGCTAGCCTATGGTATGATTGTTGTAATGTATGTTGTGTCCTACGGACTAAAGCCCTCCAGCTTTATATAGACACCGGAGGAGGCTAGGGTTACACAGAGTCGGTTACAATGGTAGGAGATCTACATATCCAGACGCCAAGCTTGCCTTCCACGCCAAGGAAAGTCCCATCCGGACACGGACGGAGTCTTCAATCTTGTATCTTCGTAGTCTTGGAGTCCGGCGACGATGATAGTCCGGCTGTCCGGACACCCCTAGTCCAGACTCCTCAAGAGCTCCCGAACCAGGCTTCAATGACGATAAGTCCGGCGCATAATGTTCGGCATTGCAAGGCGGGTTCCTCCCTTGAATAATCCGAGAAGATCATGAACACCGTGATAGTGTCCGCTCGCAAAATAATTTCCACATTCCACCGTAGAGAGAATAAAACGCACACCATTCCAATCTGCTGACGTATTATGCGGCATGACATCACACCGCTACCAAGCCTATATTTGAATCTTTTTATTATACCACCTCAAAGACGCTTAGCGGCGCGTTTCTTTGGCATATCTTGTCGAGCAGAGATCGTGTTCCCTTATTCCGGATTCTCATCAATACGCGCGTGGGTAACCCAACCGCGTCTGCCGCCACGCCTCCATCGAAGGTGAATCCCGAACGGTCACGGAGACGACTCTTGGTATTTTTTTCCCTTTATAAGAGGACCAAGGATCGCTCTTTTCTTCAATCTCGCATTGAATCTCCTTCTCGCCTCCTGGTTCCCAACACCCGAGCCCCAGATTCGAGCGCTTGGATTCTCAACCATGTCCGCCCGACCTCCAAGGTCGGTGGATGCCCTCCTCCGCCACGGAGGAGGACGTGTTAAAGCTGCGTGAGGCCAAGTACCTGTCCTACGAGATTTCGCACAGGTTACCTGCCCAAGGGCAGGTCGTGCCCGCCCCCGAGCCCGGTGAGCACGTCATTTTCGTATCCCACCTCCGTCGGGGTTTGGGCTTCCCGACGGACCCCTTCGTGAGAGGGCTCATGTTCTACTACGGGTTGGATTTTCACGACTTGGCTCTGGAGTCCATCCTCCATATCTCCGCATTCATCATTGTCTCCATGGGCCTTCCTCCACGCTACTCCCCACTTCGCCTGTGGGTCAAGACCTTCAATGTGGAGCCAAGATGATCGGGGGCATCAAGCGGAGTCGCGCGGGCGGCCATAAGCGAAGGGCCGATGCCCGTGGGGCCCGAGGGTTCCTTCCAAGAGGAACTCGGACCGTGGCAGCAGGAGTGGTTCTATATCACCGCTCGAAGGCAGCAAGCAAAAGCCGCCACCTTCATTCCGCCTGGACCTCCACGCAGACTGATGTCGTGGGTCAACCAAGGGCTCAATTGGGGGCCGTCCGAAGACGTGTCCTCATTGCAGGGCCGGATTCTAGACCTCCAAGCGAGGAAGATCAATCTGGTTGTGGTGATGCAGTTATGCTAATCAGCGCCTTCGCCTCGCAAATGCCGCCCTCTCCGCCTATGGGAGTTCAACCCGAGGGACCTCGGATTCTCCAACACTTCATGGGTGCGACACCCGTGGAGATGTAAAGTTGTTCTTCAACCGCAGATAGCGGTCCGAATCGACCGAGGACGCAGCCTAAGCTGCAATCGCCTGGATACTCGTAAATAGCTCGAGTTCGGACGTTACATTTATCTGCTTTTCTAGAGTTCGCCTCGACCCATTACTTTTCACAGGAGGGGGTGGCGCGATCGAAGGCCGATAAGGTGTCCGGCTCCTCCCCGACCGTGACCGAGCCCGTGCTAGTCGAATGTTGGAGGTCGTGCTCAGAGAAGGGGCGATGGGAAAGATAGAGGAGTTATTATTTCGCCCAAAGGGCGCCTAAAGAGGGGGGAATCAAAACCCATCCTTCCGTGGGGAGAAGAGGACCGCCCAAGATCCGAGGCCAAAGCCCCTAAACAGGGAAGAGATCTTCACCGGGGTCCGGCGTCCGGGAGAATCCGGACGCATAATCATTGCCAAAGGATCAGCCTCCAATGAGCCGTGAGTATGAAAAGGGAGTTCATTAGTAAGAAAATACCTCCATTTGTGCTTCGTGGTAAATCAAATTTTTATCTTGCAGCTCGGATTTGCAGCCTTCGCAGATGAGTTCGTCTTCGGGGGACCTTCTTCCGGAGATGATGGAGAGCGAAACGCCCCCATCTACTGCACCGTCAGATAGGGAAGACGAACCTGAAGTATCGTCACGGAGGGTGTCCCCGAGTCCGGAGGGGCCGGAGAGTTCGGGCGCCCACTAGTATCCGCCGGGAGAATCAAGAATCTGCTTGAGAGGGCGCCCATCTCGTAAGATCACCGTGCTTTGATGCGTATGGTGATTGAAGGATTTCGTCCGCCGAGAGCGGATTGCGAATGCCGCCACGAGTTTGTTGGCGGGATTTGAGGTACGCAAGAATAACGCACTTGTTTTTTTTTTTGATAGTTTGGCACATAAAAGTGTGTCCTCAGATAGATAGTAGCCCCGAGACTCGGTAGGTTGTCGAAAATGACAGCGCGTCGAGGATCAAAATCGCAGTAATGAATGCCGCCGCCCTATGCAGGTGGCGGATAGTCCGAGGGCTAGCCGACTGGTGGAGTTGCCGAGTTAATGCGGCAACTTGACGTGGCGGATGCGACATCGCACTTGTCAACCGCGACTTGACGAGTCGCAAGGTAAATGAGTTCTCCGCAGTCACTTTATTAAGGGGTCAAAGCCCTCCTCGATAAATTATATGCTGGGTACGCATTTATGCTGCTGCTGTGGAGAGTTTTCGGCCGAACTTGCTCAAGCTAAGGAGCAAGCCCGGAGGAGTGACGCGCTGCCTTGAGGGCGGCGAAGAGTTGAAAGCCGAAAAGGCTGCACACACGCCTAAGCTAGGGAAGAGGTGGCCGAATTGGCCGTGAAATTAAAGGATGCTGCCGACCGCAATGAGGCTCTTGAAAAGGAGCGCTTATCGGAGCGGGAAGACCTGGGGAAGGCCACCGCCGAGGCCAAGGATGCCCGTTCTGCAATGCGGGCCATGAAGGAGGAGCTGCGCTAGGCCGGAGAGATAGTGGCTGGAAAGCCTTTTCTGCTGCGTCGCCGGTTTACGGATCAAAAGTATGCTCAACTTGGCCAGCTGTGGAGTCCGGAGGATCCGTATATGGACTTAGCGGCAAGTGCGGCTGATGCCGTTGAGCACTTCCAGAGCCAGAAGGATCACAAGACTAAGAGCTATTTTGGTCTCAATTCCATAGTCCGGATCGTTCACTTCCGCCGACCGATCGGTTGGCGAATGGGCCGAAGCTAAATAGATTGTCCGGACTTGCCATGATCGACACCGTGGCTCATGTCCGCCGAGAGGCCCAAGGCGACGAGCTATTTTGGCTTGTTGCAGCAATTTCTTGGAGCGGTGCCGCATATCAAGGAGATGAAGCGGTCGGCCTGCATCGAAGGCGCGCGGATGGCTCTTGCTCGTGTGAAGACACATTGGAGAGAGATGGATGCCACCGCTATTGCCGCCCAGGGTTCGGATGAAAGTCGGTTACCCGCCGAGCACTATTTTGGGGAAGTTATGCGTGGCGCTCGTGTAATAGAGTCGCAGTGCTCAAAAAATGTCACGTTCAAATGAACGGTTTAGCTTGTAAAACGATGATTATGCTATAACTCGCTTATACTTGTGCGCCCCAAGTAGTAAAATTTCTCCTTTGCGGCCGCCACGATACATGTGTATAACCCGAAAGATTGCGTCTTTGGCTTTCAGCCCCACGCACAAGGTGCGGGGTGTTCGCAAAATAGCGCTTTTCACACTTAATCCGGACGCCTCGGTCCCGTTAAGGAGGTGGTAGCGTAGCAAACGAGGCAATCCGGACTATAATGCTTTATCACTTTCACTTAGCTGTGAGTTCGAGGGTGGGGCTACGATATAGCCCCTTGGGGCACCGCACTTCTCCGAGTTCGGGGCGCGTGTGTGCCTGATCGAGAAACGGTCCTTCGTCAAAGCGGGGAATTCTAAACATTCCGTTAGTCGATCGAGTGGTTGACCAGTCTCTCGCTATATCATGACAACGATTTTCGGCTTTCTCTCTCGAGGTGCTCGCCAAATTAACCGGGCACAATCGCAGAGTTCTCCGGTGTCGCGTTAGCCGATGATACGGAACGTAAGGCAGCAAAACACGGAGCCGGGCAAACCCAACATTTGACCAAAGACATGATTCGGAGCTGATGCATATAATGCTTAACTCGAGACGCCGAACACTTCCTAAGGTGTTCGGTCTTTATGATAGTGGGCAGAACAATGCCCTAAGCCCCTAGTGTCCAGGTACGGGCATGGTCTCCTGACGCGGCCGATGCCAAAACGTCAGGCTCTGCTTTGGTTATAGGAAGAAACCAAGGAGAATAACAACAAGAGACAAGAAAAAGGTTTACGCAGGTCTTAATCAAAAGAATCTCGCGAACGGGTCCCTACCGCACGCCTGCTACTGTGTCTCCGCGCAGCCGCGTTATCCGGGACGGGTATGCACGCTTGTTCATCTGTAAAAAGAGAGGAACGCTTAGTTTGAAAACAATTAGCATGCGAAAAAAGGTATGTGTGAAAGAAAAATATAAATAAGTAAAGCGGGTTTGAAGGAGCCCGCGTTATTTGTGTGCGCAGCCCCTTGTGAAGGGTGTGCGGCTAGGGAGCCCCTAGCTCGATCCGATGACTCGCTTATCCGTGTCCGGGTCTTTGGGTGACCACATCGAAATGATGCCACGCGGACCGGGCATCTTGAGTGTAAGAGACGCGTAATGCGGTATGGCGTTGAAACGGACAAAAGCCTTTCGTCCCAAGAGTGCTTGATATCCACTTTTAAATGGGGTGATGTGAAAGATTAGTTTTTCGCGTCAAAAGTTGTTTGGTGATCCGAACACAACTTCAAGTAATAGGGAGCCTGTGCACTTGGCATAAGGGCATGGCGTCACTCCTTTGAAGGAAGTGCGGCTGTGTCGAATTTTAGTAGGGTCTATCCCCATCTTGCGGATTGTGTTTGAATACAGTAGGTTTAAGTCGCTGCCTCCGTCCATTAGGACTTTAGTAAATTGTAGTCCGTCGATTATGGGATCCAATACCGTGGCAGTCGTCTCTGCTGTTTGAACGCTTCTGGAATAATCCAGGTGGTCGAAAGTGATCGGTTTTGATATCCAATCTGTATGGTCTGCTGGGTTGGACCGCGCGAGGCTCTTTTTAGGAAGTGCCGCACTATTTTTCCATACTATCACATGAAGTGAGTTTACTGCTTTGACCTCTTGTGGGAAGGTCTTTGGTTTTCCGGTGCTCTGCTGGTGGGGTTTATCGTCTTCGCTTGACGCGTTGAGCCCCTTGTGTTCGGTGTTTAGTCGGCCGAACTATTTAAAAACCCAACAATCTCGATGGGTGTGGTTTGCAGGCCTTCCGGGGGTACTGTGGATTTGACATATCCGACCCAGAATCTTGTTTAAGTTGGACAGCTCATCGTTGTCGTCCTTAAGAGGCGGTGTTTTGTTGTTTGGCCGCGAGCTTTTGAATCCGGCGTTGACTACCGTGCTCTTTGGGCTTTTCTCTTTATTCCGGCGCTGCTCTTTTTTCTGCGCCGTGATTTTCCGCTTCCATCTCTTATCTCGGATGTACTTGGGTCAGCTGGTGTCGCATCTTGCCACCACTATCCTCTCCCGCATGTAAGTGGGTCATGAGGCTTGTTAGCGCGGACATTGTTCTCGGTTTCTCTTGGCGAGGTGTCGGCAAGCCATTCGCCCTCGGACGTTGTGTTTAAAAGCTGCTAAGGCTTGGCGTCCTGACAATGACTATTTGGTTCTTTTAGTGAGGAACCTGTTCCAGCATTTGCACGCTGCTCTCCGGCTGTTGAGTTATATGACTTGGATCATCTCAGATCCGGAGGGCGGACATAGGTCCCTTGAAAATTTGCTCTAAACGCTCCTCGAGCTCTTCCCAACTTCCCACAAGAGCTCGGGAGGCCTTTAAGCCAATGACGGGCTGGCCCTTTGAGCTTGAGGGGTAGGTATTTTATGGCGTGGAGATCATCTCCTCCGCCATGTGTATATGTAGTATATAATCTTCTATCCGCACTGTGGTCTGTTGTTCCATCGTAGGCCTCTATGTTTATTGGTTTAAATCCTGCTGGGAATTCATGGTCCAAAGACCTCATTGGTGAAACATAGTGGGTGTCGGCGCCCAGATTTGGGTGTGCCGCTATCTTCGGACACTTGACGTGTTGCCTTGCTTCCTGGGGCCTTGTTGTTTGGCCCGTAGATGGACCTGGCTGGGCCATCTGTCCTTCCAAGTTCATTGGTTGGTCTATGTGCGGCACCGCTTTCAGAATTTGGCCTGTCATCCGGCCGTCTATCCAACCAGGAAGCCTCTTCATTTTTTGACTGTGGGGGCTCTATGGCCTCCTCCTCGAATTCTGGTAGCAGCTTGCGCTTCGGGTAGCTCTTTGATTGGTGGCCATTGCCGTATTTATCCGCGGTTTTGAGTACTTTGCTCCACCTCATTCCAAGTGTGTCCTCCGCTGTTTTGAGCTTCCGCTTTTCCTTCTTCAAGCTTCTTGCAGTGTTGACTAGTCTTTTCCAAAGGTTTTTACCCTCCGGCGGCGTGTCCGGCGTGAGATCGCCTGGACTGTCGTTTTCGCCGGGCTTGGACTGATTATCTGACTCGTCCTGTTCGGACGGTTGCTTATCTGCATGTTCGTCGTCCACTTGTGTGCCCTGCTGTATTGCAGGGTCCTTAGAGCATTGTTGTTGTCGAGGCGGGACTTAGGGCGGCGTCCGCGCCGCCGCTTTTGGTTGCTTGTCGGCGGGTTATCTTCTTCGCCGCGCCCGCTGGTCCTCGCTATCGCTCTCTCTTGGGGTATCCACCATATATATCGATGACCGGGTGGTCCTCCGTGCCTCTCGTAGGCGCTGGTTCTGCTTGTCTCCGGCATCGCCGCTCATTCCATCGATGTCTTGAGTCGTAGTCTAGCATGTCGGTTAGATCGCCGACGCCGCTATAAAGTGGGTGGTGGGTGGGCTCAATTTCTTCGTCGTCCAGATCTCAACCGCCCCGCCATAGTCCGCCAGGCTCTCCCGATAACGAGAGATGCTTTAGCGAATTCAGGATGTCGCCAAAAGGCGAGTGTTGGAAGATGTCCGCGGGTGAATTCCATAACCGCGCCCGATCCGATTTGATTGGTAGGGGTGTGGGAGGTCCGAGTCCGCAAGGAGTCCGCACCTCGAATCACGAAGTTTCGCGAGGGACAAGATTAGTGTTCGCCCATCGCCGTGGAAGTTGAAGCCCCAAGGCGGTGTCCATCCACCGATCCTCGACCATGCTCGCTCCGGACTAAAGGCGAAGCGGATTCGTGTCGTTACCAAGGCACTGCTCGGCGGCAGAGTTAGATCATGCCCATCGTAATAAAGGCGGGCGCGCTTGGTCAGGCTCGAGCCCGTCGAAGATCAAGTCTCCGCGGGCGCCGGCCGTGAAGTTTAGATTTCGAATCGACTCGACGGCGTGGACGTAGCTTTCGATCTGCTCCGATGGCTGCTTAATTAGCCCGCAATGCGGCCGCCAATAAAGATCTGTCCGGGAGAAAAGTCTCACCCGATAGCGTTGTTGGTTGGAGATGCCATCGAGCCTATCGGTGACGCATACGAGGAACTCTCAATGAAAGCACCAATGTCGGTGTCAAAACCGCAGATCTCGGTAGGGGGTCCCGAATCGTGCGCCTAGGCGGATGGTAACAGGAGACGTGGGACACGATGTTTTACCCAGTGTTCGGGCCCTCTTGATGGAGGTAAAACCCTCGCCCTTCTTGATTAATATTGATGATATGGGTAGTACAAGAGTGGATCTACGACGAGATCAAGGAGGCTAAACCCTAAAGCTTGCCTATGGTATGATTGTTGTAATGTATGTTGTGTCCCACGGACTAAAGCCCTCCGGTTTATATAGACACCGGAGGAGGCTAGGGTTACACAGTCGGTTACAATGGTAGGAGATCTACATATCCGTGATCGCTGCTTGCCTTCCACGCCAAGGAAAGTCCCATCCGGACACGGGACGGAGTCTTCAATCTTGTATCTTCGTAGTCTTGGAGTCCGGCGGACGATGATAGTCCGCTGTCCGGACACCCCTAGTCCAGACTCCTCAACGACCACACCGCTAGAGAATGCTGGGTCATTTGGAAGGGGTGATGTGACGACGGCCGACTCCTCCCCCCACCCTCTCTCTCTCTCTTGCACAAAATTACCAATCCTCTCTCCCCCTTTAAAATTGTCAATCCTCAACCCATGAGATCCTTCCCCTCTCGTCCATGTTTTTCCAGCTCTCTCATCAAACATGTTGTCTCTTCTCCTTCCACGTATACAGAATCATGTATATTACATGTCTCCATCTTTCTCATAGACCTAACTTCTTCCTCTCTCTCTCTCTCTCTCTCTCTCTCTCTCTCTCTCTCTCTCTCTCTCTCTCTCTCTCTCTCTCTCTCTCTCCCTCTCTCTCCCTCTCTCTCTCTCTCTCTCTCTCTCTCTCTCTCTCTCTCTCTCTCTCTCTCTCTCTCTCTCTCTCTCTCTCTCTCTCTCTCTCTCTCTCTGTGTGTGTGTGTGTGTGTGTGTGTGTGTGTGTGTCTCGTTAGGTTTGTCTCCTACTCTCTCGTCCACATACATACAATCTTTCCCGCCCTATCTGCTCCATCTTCAAAAGTTCTCTCTGCATGTTTCATTCACACAATGGGATATGTCAAAATTTTGCTTCTATAATGGCTGATGTAGAGTTTTGGTTGTTTTTATTGCATCCTACAAGTAATAACTATGAAATGCATTTAGATTCTCATTTGACTGGGATTATGTGAGTTTGAGCATGTTGTGAAGTACTATAGACCTTGTATACATCTTGGGATTCGACAATGATTGTAACTATTGAATTGTATAGACCATTACATTCGAAGTCAATAGCCTAATATATTTATTTCACAATTTCAACAAATGATTAGTTCACTACAAACTAAGAAAACAAATGTGTACTCCCTCCGTTTTTATTTAAGTCCGCGTATTAGCATTGGTCAAAGTCAAGTTTTGTAAACTCTCAGAAAGCTTATAACAAAATATATTAACATATACAATAACAAATAAATACCATTAGATTCATTATTGAATGTACTTCCACATCATACATATTTGTTATGGTAAATGTTTATGTTTTTATATAAACTTGGTCAAACTTTAGGAAGTTTGACTTCGGTCAAACCTAATATGCAGAGTTTACTACTACTACTTGCTAGTTGCTTAGCCGAATCACTCAACACGCCACGCGGGGAGTCCAGTGTCACAAAATTTTGAGGTCGGCGGGAAAATCTCCCGCGACCCTGATTCGAGCTGTGAGAAGTTACCATCATAGCCTTCGGAACAGGCCTACGTACGACGCTTGGTAGGGGGCTGTTTTCATAACTTCAGGTTCACCCTACCCAGCCAGCCCGACCCCAGCACCCAGAGTAGTACACCTAAATACTCCCCATTTTCTATCCCCACCGCAAAATAGACTTCTCCACGGCACCGCAGCCTTCGTGCTTCTCCCCTTTACATCGGCGCACTCATCCACTGCAGCGCATCTGCCTCATCGACGACCTCGTACGCCACACTGGTGCCGGTCCACCGTCGTCGTTGTAGACGGAGCCTCTTCCCCGGCATCGTCTTCCAAGGTCTCGGATCTGCTTCCCGGAAGCCGACGCCAAGCACAGAAGTACCACCGTCGTGGACAATGAACTGACTCCCGTTGCCGACCATGACTCACAAAGTCCGCCGCGACCATCGTTCTCCTCCTCGATTGGTAATGTGTGTATTGAATCAATTAGCAGTACATGTGCAGTTCCAATTTTGTTCATACCTACCCTTCAATTTTCCTGGGTGCTATTGTTCCCGTAAAATTAATTGGTTATAGCCTCCATTGTCCAACAAAATATCAGCTTGTAATTGTGCGTCGCTCCCAGATCGCTACCGTGCTTGGGTAGGTTTTTCATCCGCAACCAGCAAGTGTGGCAAATGATGGAAAGGTTTTAGAACTAGCAAGATGCCCATGCGCTGCACGCATCAAGATGCATTTGTATGAGTAGTTTATCTTGTTGGAGAAAAGGATGAACGAGGAAGGCCTTATTTGCAAATCTGGAGGGTATGGGTATCTTTTGCAAAATTCCCATTTGTTTCCTTCCTATCTCGAGATATAAATCGGACGACCTATATTGCAAGAAAAAAGTATAGAGAAAAAAAGTAGACAGAAAGGAAGTAGAGATAAATATTAAATATAAAATATAAAATAAATATAACCGAGAGAAGAGAGTAGAGATAGCGAGAGATGTCGGAAAGGATCGCATGAAAGTGAAAAAGCGGCCGGGCGTGCGCTAGTTTTGGCGCGCGGTGTCCGTCGCGCTTTATAAAATCCAACGCCCTCCCACCGCTCTATGCCTCACCACCGCTCTCTCCCCGCTCTTTTTCGCCTCGCCGCCGCCGCGCCACCATGCCGCCGCATCGCCGGGAAACTTGGGGATACCGTGGCGTCCGCGCCCTCCGGCGGCTTCTCCGTCGAGATCTGGTTCTGCGGGATGCGCCTCGGCCTCGGCAATTTTGACACCGCCACCGAGGCCGCCCGCGCATATGACGCGGCGGCGTGGCGCCTCCGGTGGCCTCATAGAACATTGAACTTCCCCAACGTGCCGACGCCGGAGCGGGCGTAGGAGCTCGCGCCTCTGCCGCGGCTTAGCACCGATGAGGATCGTCACGACAATCGTAGGCGGGAGTACCATCTCGGCATCGCCGAGATGGACGAGGAAGCCATTGCGTTGTGCCGCCAACACTTCCCGCAGGACATCATCAACGAGCGCGAGTTCTACGCGCAAAGGAGGGCAGAGAGGGATAAGAGGAGGGCGGAGCGAGCCGCCTATCGCGAGGACAAACGTAGGCGAAAAGCGGACGCTCAATTCAACATGAGGCTAGGAGCAGCGTCGCCCTGGGAATCCAACGATGATCGGTATCTTCACGCCTACAGTCAGACGTCGGAGGAGGACATCACCGAGGAGCAGTCGGACGACGAGGAGTAGTTGAATTATCTTTTTTTTTATCTATCTATGCTGAGAACTATCCTCTACTCTCTAGTATCTACTTCTCGATCTCAGCATTGTAAATGCTTTTTTAAAGCGCCGCACGTTGCGATTCTGTTGGAGATGCTCTAACATGGCAGATGAGTGCTTTAATGTTGCCCACAAGATGCGTGAGTATTACTAGTAGTATTTTTCTTGCCATGTTGAGTGTTTGCAGAGGAGCAATGAAGACCAAACATGGGATATTCGGGACATCTTCAAGGAGCATGCAAGTTAAAGAGGAGCTGCACCGAACCTGTAAAACGAGCTTCGGTAAGTAACACCATTTCAATTACTTTCGTTTAGCCTCGTGTTCTTCGATGTGTATATGTTGTAGTTTCTGTTTCTCTTAAGCGTGGTGTTCTTTGATGTGTAATAAGAAGAGTCTTAATCGTCCTAATGCTTTCGTTTTTAACTTGATGTAGGAAGTGGGTGTTCTCACCGTAGTCTGCTTTTATATTTCTTTTCCTTTTGAATTCACTTCTCCGAGTTCTATTGATCCGCTTCTACTAAATGGATCTAGGTTTCTCTCGAGTATTGATCTAAAAAGAAGTAACATCATGTCGATGCGCCCTATGAGGAGGGAAGTATGGTCAACCTCGAGATCATGTTTCCAAAATGAGGTTGATTACACACAAGGTGCCGCCTCCTAATGATGCTGGATTAGACACAAGGTGAAAATTCCCGATGATGTTGGATTACACACAAGCCGTGGAGTCGCACCTGTTCGTGTCCTCGTGGCATTAGTAAAGGCTGAAAGAAAGCGTCAGCAGCCCTTGAGAATGTAGTTGAGTTCTCAAGAAGCGAAAAGAGCAATCGATGCTCTTCACCCAAGCCAAAGAAGAGATGGAAGAAGCCGAAATAAGCTAGCAGAGGCAGAGCAGGCAGGCGCCTCCTGCTATCTAAAACTGTTGTCAATACAAAATTTCCTTCATAATAGCTAGGTTCAAATGTTTATCCAACAAGATGCTCATTGATGATGTCGTGCATCTACTGATGTGGCACAAAATGTTTTTTTCGGGTCATGTAATAACAACAATTACTTTCCGAACAATAATAGACGAAGCATTGGACATGGTATAGTTCACGCGCAAGCCTGACATTCCAAGTCCAACTTCCACATCAAACTCATGTTCACAGATATCTGCACATTCATACATAATATCCACAACCATGATTCACTTCAAAGCCAAAAAAATGTGAGGAGAGTTATAAATAAAGAAAAACCTCTACTAGTTCCTGCTACCAGTGCGAGCACAACAAGTCAAGACCATGCGTAAATTAATTATATTTTAGTCATTTTTTGTGTTCTAAAATGCATGCCGGCTCGCGGAAGGACGTGTTGTCGGCACACGCACGGATTCAATGAAGGCAGGCGGGGCAGTCTTAAGCTGGTTGCACGCGGCGAGGAGGCGTGCTCACCGGCTCGCAGCGAAAAGGCCCCTCTTGGCCGGCCTACTGGTTCAATGCTCGCGTATGAGAGGTCGCGTCTGTCGAGCAATCACTCCTCCAATCCTTTTTTGTTTGGGTATAACAAAATCTTGTTTTCCATTCACATTTTACAAGTAAAATTCGTGGACAAACTTTGACCCAAAGTACGATGGGGACTAGTAAACCAGAATGGAGGTAGTAGTTTTTTTAATCAAAGAAGGGTTTCCCCTTCCGATTAGTGAAAACCAGCATCTAAATCTAAACCATAATATTTGCCCTAGAACTACCAGGTTCAACATCTCGTAACATCAACCCATACAACCATACGCCAAGGAGGTACGTAGTACTATGAATTCCATTTTCGCTACATGCCAATCATTCTAAAAACTACTTACTACTTATAACGTGCTGTTTAAAATCGGAACTCTTAACCCCGCTAAAAAACGATATTTTAAACATGGCTACTCGGTCTGTGGCAACTGGCGAGCCACCGTGCTCCAAGTCGTTCACCTGTGGTCCCGACCATCAACTCCTACAAAAGGTGCTCCACCACGTACCCGGTACCCGCGAATGCATCAATCATGCACCTAGGGTTTTAGGGTTTATTTGTTAATGTCGCCTTTACGTAACACTCATGTGTGCGAGACAGCGAGAGGCCGACTGCATGTGTGCGCCTCTTCTCTTCGTATATGTACTTCACCGTTTGTCTGGTGTCCAAAAAATTATAATAACTACTAGCAATGTGCCAATGCGTTGCTACACGATCAAGGTAGATTAATACATATTCACCAATTTGATAGAAAAAAAGTCCAGTTTTGAAATACGTATATCACTAAAAATATGTTATGTTTCACTCAAAATATATTCCTTTGGCGGTTTTGATGAGATAAGGGAGGCATGTTGTTGGTTTTAAGATTCGAGAAGTGGTATATGTCTAATTTCTACTCTTACTAGCAAGATGCCCGTGCGTTGCACGGAACATCAAAATCTTGTGGGAGAAAAGGATGAACAAGGGAAGGCCTTATCTGCAAATGTGGTGAAGAGTGTGGGTAAATTGCCATATTTTCCTTCCTATCCGTCAGATATAAATCAGACGACCTACATTGCAGGATGGCAGGCCCACCATCACACCAACTCTATTTTTTATCCCTACTCTTATAAAAAGCATTGTCGGTGATGATCGTGTGCCTGCCATCCTGCAATATAGGTCGTCCGATCTATATCTGATGGATAGGAAGGAAACTATGGCAATTTTGCAAAAAGATACCCACACCCCTCTCCACATTTGCAAATAAGGTCTTCCCTCGTTCATCCTTTTCCCCCCACAAGATAAACTACTCATACAAATGCATCTTGATGTTCCGTGAAACACATGGCATCTTGCTAGTTGTTGCAAAAAGCCCATGTGTGTGTGAGAGAGAGGGAGAGTGGAGGAGGACGGAGTGCATGTGTGACAAAGACACAAGTAGTGTGTGTGCGATAGGTATCAGCTTAAAATGAGGCGATAGTGTGTGTGTGCATGATCGAGAGGGCGTGTCTCAAGAAGGGAAGAAAAAGCTACATAGATACAAGGAGCAAGAGAGAGACATGTATGCGATGAGTGTGCGGGTGTATAAACCTATCTAGAGGCTAGCTAGTCGATAAATGCTTGTGAGAGAAATACGAGTCGGGGTGCGAAAGCGAGAGTTTTGTGTGTGAGAGAGAGAGACGGTAGTCGGGAAGGGGGGTGGAAGCAGGAGTTGTGTGTGTGTGTGTGTCTGTGTGAGAGAGAGAGAGGAGACGGTAGTCGGGGTTGTCTGATCGGTGTCAGTCTGGGATGGAGACGAAAAGGAGACCGCAACAAATGTTGTGTCTATAGGAGAGAGAGAGAGAGAGAGAGTAATTTTAGTGGTATGAGTCATATGTAGAGACATATAGGGTGTGTGAGAGAATCCCATAGAGAGAAAGACAAAGTGAAAGACGAGTGATACCAGAGAACAATAGAGACGTGAGAGATAATGAAAACCATGTAATGTATAATTATAGGGAGAGTGTGACACTTCTCAAGGGAGACGTCGAGAGACCATGTTTGCAAGGATAGGAGAAACATGAAGTGAGCGTGCGGGTGAGCTGGAGAAAAGAGAGTGATGGCTACCTGAAGGAGCATGCATGCGAGAGAGATGGTCGTGAAAGGAGTGAACAAAAAAGGGATTCAAATATTTGAATTCGAGATGATGATACATGTAATCCATACTCGAACCAAAATTGATCTATCATACATGCATACTCATATGAATTCACGCACATCTATGTTATTTAATATGTAGATATTACAGATCCATACATTTTAGTAGAACATAATTTGGTTAAATTTTTTCGAATTCAACCTTAAGATTTCGAGATCGTTGTATTTGTAAATCATATTATACATATAAAGGAGCAGAATTCTTTGTTGTGCTTTTGAAATTATATATGTAAAAAATGATGTATATAGAATGTAATTCCAATTGAAAATGGATCCCGCCCGAAAAAAATAGTA
The DNA here is from genome assembly GCA_021437245.1 of Aegilops speltoides. Classification (NCBI taxonomy): domain Eukaryota; kingdom Viridiplantae; phylum Streptophyta; class Magnoliopsida; order Poales; family Poaceae; genus Aegilops; species Aegilops speltoides. Next base: position 367,522,839 of record CM038143.1, read on the forward strand.
GAATACAAACGGGATTCGAATTGAGTTGGCACGGTAAACGTGCACTGTGCAAAATTTGAACGAAGCGGGGAAGTCGCAAGAATCACTCAAACCAAAATCCGCGAGATGGAAATCACTATCGCCTATCCTCGCCAAGAAAGCCTATCTGCTGGATTTCTATAGGTTTCGATAGGGGTAGGTTTGTAATTTCACCCAAACATGACGTAACCACCTCTCACCCGGATTCATACACGGTGGGCGCCAAAACACAAGTGCCCTCGGCGAAATCAACTCCTCCCCGATTCATATTCATACACTGGGCGCCAAAAACAAACTCTCGTCGGCAAATATTCGGTGTATGCGAGATTACCATCCTATCCCCAACCGACTAATGTTCTTGTGATGTAGTAGAAATTTGAAACGGGGGCTAAGTTTGTAAATTTCCTCGCATTTGAGACAAGCGCGCCTAGAATACATGGTTCCCCCCTTTCCTCTCTACCTCCCTTTTCCCCATTCGTACTCCGTGGGCGCCAAAACACCCTCTCCATCCCACCCTCCTCCGTCCGCCGCCGTCCGCCACCCCATCCACCACCGTCCTCCTCCACCATGCTAGAGCTAATACCCGACGCCTTGCCCATTACAAGAGATCAACCTCTCTCATCCACGCCTTGCATCGGGATCCTTGCATCCCGCCCTCTCGCTTCATCCCCGCCGTCGTCCACCTTCTTGTCGGGCGCCGCTCTCTACGACTGCCTCGCCCACCGTGCCTCGCCGCCACCGCTCTACCCTCCTAGATCTGCTTCCATGCCGCCGACAGCCATCGCTACCGCAGCACCGTCAAATTCTCACCAGATCAAGACACGGCGCCGCACTGTAGGCGGTACTCTTTCAGATCTGCTCAACTTATTTATCGCAGAAAGAAAATAGATCGCCACCGCTTACTCGATTTCTTGTCTTGGTTGTGAAGTTGCCTTTGTCCGGTTTGCACCTTCAAATCTGCCATGGCACGCCAACACTATACTCCCAATGCTTATGGTTTTCCCTTTATATTCCATACTAGTTAAATCACAGAGACTAAATTTCAAAATTGGGTCACCGATTTTTCAAAGCTGCTCACGGAGTTCGCGGTGCGATCCAAGGCTCGGGTGGTTGTGGGGCCTCACCGAACAAAGACAACTCGACGCAGGGGGGGTGGGGGGTGGCGGAGGAACACAGCAAAGGGGGGGCGGTGGTCCGGTCGGCGTCTGCAAAGGTTCTCAGATGGGAAGAATCACACGAGGAAGAAGAAGGGTTAGGAGACGTGGATCTTCATCCAACTGCCTGAAATGGTCGAGAGACACCGGGAGTTGCATTCTTAATGCGCTTTGGTTCATCATGTGGGCACTTCAAGCGCAACCAACATTTTATTATCCAAAATCTGCTTGCTCTTCTTTACCATGTTCGATAGAGCTGTGACACAAAACGTAGGACCGACTCAAAGAACTGTACCCATACTTCATCGGCCACACCACTAGCCCCACCACACAGGACCTGCACTCCAAAGAAAAGGTATACCGATTTCATTTGCCATAGCACCAGCTGTACCACGTAAAAATCCCACTCCAACAAAAAGTACAAAGAAGTCCACCGCCAAGACCTATCCCAACTGCAGAGACGGCCAATTCCTGCAGATTTGAACCCCATTCCATTTATTCCCAGTTTAAAAGACAATGCTTTCAATGTTGTTAGGGACTACGTGCATATGTTCCCATCATGGGAAGATTACTGTGAAGACAAACACCATTTTCACATCTTCCTGTCCAACTTACGTGTAAGTGCTATTATTCATGGTTATTATTTTCCTGTTTTCTTCTGATTGATCACATCAATGATTTACATTACATTGTTGTAACTAGGCGAGGGTCAATCTGGATAGTCATGACGAGCAAAGCTTGCTTGTGCTTTTCAAGGAAGCATTGCAGCAGTATCGGTGTTACCTGAGGAAATCACACTTTGGTGGCATATCTAAAAACGAATTTCCGGTGAAGTCTCCTGTGCTAAATTTAGAATACATTGAATGGAAAAACATTGTTATGCACTGGTCTCGTTCCCAGGATGAGGTATTGTCTATGAAATCACATGACAATTTGAACTTCTACTTTTCCGCATGTGCCTTACGGATCTTGTTTGCGGAAATCGTCAAGAAGAATTCGGTTTGAAAAGAACGACGGATATCGCAAATATGCTCGCCTCGCTGCTTTGCTCTTGTTAGTACCTATTGTCTGTATCATTGTACTTGCATATATACCGTTCTTTATGTGACAAAGAAGATGCATGATAGCTTGCTTATCAATTGTTCGCCCAAATTATCTCGATCTATATGAATGGTTACATTTGTGTAGAATATATCCAATGCCAATGTTTTTTTAGCTCTGCCTTGTTCTTGTAAGTACATGTTGTCCTTTATCAGTGTACTTATAATGACAGGTAGTTATTCATGTTCCATCACTCTGCAGCTTATTTTTCTTTGCCTCCATTTTCTACACATCGATCTATATTTACTCTTACCATAAGGTTGGTATCAAGAAGTTTAGTGCATTGCTCTTGGCTGTACCTTTTGCCTCAGATCGCTGCACTTACATTTATAGCTACTTGGTTATGTAGCATCACTCTTCATCTTATCTTAAATATTCTCCATTTTTTCAGATATTATCACATCTATATTTACTCTTAACAAAATGTAGAATAAAGGCAATGCTTATGAAGAAGATTCTGGTAAACTTCTTGAATTGCCCCCCATCAAGATGGACAAGGCCTTTATAGAGCTGTCTTCACCAATAATGTAAGTTTGTCCATCTCAAGCCTTCAAACTTTGTTGTATATATTTGGTTAGGCATGACTGGAACAACTGTTTATTTTTGGTGTTTGCATCAAATTGCATGTTTAAAGTTTATTATGTACTCCCTCCGTTCCAAAATAGATGACCCAATTTTGTACTGAAGTTAGTATAAAGTTGGATCATCTATTTTAGAACGGAGGGAGTAGTTCATAAACAAAAGTTTATCCTTTCTCAATTTAAGTTTTCAGTTGTACAACCAAGTTCCTTATTCATACCATGTAAATTAAAGTATACAGAGCAAGTGATCTTCTTTTGCAATCAAGTATGCATCTGTTCTTCATCCATAATCCAAAGGTGTGGTGAACCTACCCACTACAAAGACAATGTCATATTCTCGCAATGTCTTAACTATGAACAATGTCATATCATTCTACTATTCCTCCGTCTAAAAATACTTGTCATTGAAATGGATGTATCTAGATGTATTTTAGTTCTAGACACATCCATTTTGATGACAAGTAATTCCGGACGGGGGGAGTATTATTTAAACCATCTCTTTATTTGCAATCTGAAATGGGATAAATTGACAACACACTAACCATTGATACTTATGAGTTCTTGATCTGTAATCCAGTGGTGTCGTGAAGCTGCCAACTCCTTCACAATGTCATTTCCTGCCATGTCTTGACCTAAACACTACCATATTGTGTTAATGCAATTTTAAACTGTGTCACTTTATTCGGCAGTAAGAAATGTGATGAATTGTCAGCACTGATACTTTTATGCAAAACCTGTCATCTGTCTGCTTGTTTATCTTTCAGAGTGAGGAAGATTTAAGTGTTGAACAAGCGCAGCCTCATCATCTTGCTCACCGCTTGTCTGCAGTTCCCAATAGGCTAACCTTTCTTGAACTCTATTGAAGTGTCACGGTTTTGTATATTATTTTGTCGGCGTGTTTATTTGCACGGTGGCGATCTTTGATGCCCAAAGTATGTAATCATCGTTCGCTTGTGCTTTATTATCATAGTGGCGAACTTTGATGCCCAAAGGATGTAATATGCTGTAATTTCTTTATTGTATAGTCTAGGTTTTTTCTTATTCACAATGCTGCAGTTATTTTATCGTCTTCGCAGAAACCGCCAAACCGTAAAATTACGGTACATAATCGGGCCATGCAATCACGATGTAGGTTGGGCTCAAACGTGCGCACACTAACGGCCGGCAAGAAGTTCGAATGAACCCCGCCCATGATTGTGCGAATCAAATCACGGGCTTTTAACAGGCCAAAATTGTCTCGGTCCTTGTTTGGCCCAATCAGATATCGGCTGCGAGCAGGCCGAATGCAAACCGGGTCGTAGTTAGGCCCAACTATATGACGCCCATTTAACAGGCTGAAATTAATATAGGGCCGAAATGTTAAACGGGTCCTTAAGAGGCCAAAACTAATGTCAGGCCGAATTACTAAGTGGACCTCTAGCAACTGAGCCCAAAAGCATAGTGTCCAGTTGACGGGCCGAATCTGATATGGGCCATAATTGAGCCCATAGCCTCTTAAAGGGCCGTACCTAATCTGGGCCGTAATTTGGCCCAGAACGTGGTAGGCTTTTAATGGACCGGATCTCATATGGGCCACTATTAGGCCCGGAACGTGGCAGGCCATTAATGGACCGGATCAAATATGGGCCGACATTTGGCCCAAAACATGGCAGCCAGTTAATGGGCCGGCCTACTAGGGCCCTCAAATTCTTGTGGGCCTACAGCTGGGCCGGCCCGTTAATGTCGGCGAAATCTCGTGGGCCTTTAGCCGGGCAAGCCCATTATGATCTGCAAGAATCTTGTGGGCCTTTACCTGGGCCGGCCCATTATGGCAAACAAAAATCTTGTGGGCCTTTACCTAGACCGGCCCATTATGGCCCGCGAAATCTTGTGGGCCGTTAGCTGGGCCAGCCCATTATGGTCCGCAAAATCTCGTGGGCCTTTAGCTGGGCCGGCCCATTATGGTCCGCAAAATCTTGTGGGCCTTTAGTTGGGCCGGCCCATTTAAACTTGATGGGCCGGTGCACGTGTCAACATATCATAGGCGCGTCTCGCCCATTGGATGAGTGACACCTATGCCAACCGCGACCGACACCGCGTTCCTCCACCAATGATGATTTTACACGTGGAAAATTCCCATTGGTCGGGGCTGTTAACGGGTTATCGGATCCAAAACCCGACCCGATAGCTTAACGGCATTCCGTTATGGTGGATGCCACGTGTCGGTCACCCTTGACGAAAGCACTTCCGTGACGCGCGATTTATCGTCATGGAAGTGGACACTTCCGTGATGATAATTTTGGTAATGTCATGGAACACATCTACGACAGCACAGGTATGACTATCTTGATTCTGTCATAAATTTGTCATGGATGTACATGCATGACAAAAAACGCGACCTACTGTGACAAACACGTATCATCACGGAAGTGTATTTTTTTGTAGTGGATGCTGGACTACGGAATTCAAAGACTACCTGATGCAAGGGACACTACCAGAGAAAGAGGAGGACGCGGAACATGTGGCCCGGCAGGCCACGACCTACTGCATCCAAGATGGAGAGCTCTACCGAAAGCGGCGAAATGATGTTTCCTTGCGTTGCATCTCTAGGGAACAGGGGAAGGAGTTGTTGGCTGACATACACGGCGGAGGCTGTGGACACCACTCGACATCACGGACCCTCGTCGGCAAGGCATTTCGCAGCGGGTTCTACTGGCCCGCGGCACTCAACGATGCAATCGAGTTGGTGAAGGCTTGCAAAGCCTGCCAATTCCATGCCAAGCAGATCCACCAGCCAGCTCAGGGCCTGCAGACCATCCCACTCTCGTGGTCGTTCACGGTCTAGGGGCTGGATATCTTGGGCCCGTTTCCTCGAGCGCTTGGGGGCTACCGCTACCTCTACGTCGCCATGGACAAGTTCACCAAATGGACGGAGGTGGAAGCCGTCCGCACCATCCCAACTGGTTTTGCAGTCAAGTTTGTCAAGGGCCTCGTGAGCCGATTCGGGTCTCTAATTGCATCATCACCGACAACGGTTCGCCGTTCACCAACAATCTCTTCAAAACATATTGTGCTAACCTTGGAACGCATATATGCTATGCTTCGGTGGCACACCCCCGGAGTAACGGCCAAGCCGAACGCGCCAATGCAGAGGTCCTAAAAGGCCTCAAAACCAGGACCTTCAAGAAGAAGCTGGAGGCATGTGGCAGGGGCTGGTACGACGAGCTCCAGTTTGTGTTGTGGTCCATCCGCACCACCACCACCAAGTCGACTGGTGAGACCCCGTTCTTCCTCGTCTACGGAACGGAGGCGGTCCTCCCTCATGAGGTCAGGCATCGCTCTGCGCGGGTCCTAGCATTTGATGAAGTGCAACAGGACGCCATGCGGGGGATGGACCTCGTGCTGGGGGAGGAGCACCGTCGAGAAGCCGCAGTACGAGCAGCAAGATACCAGCAAGCGCTGCGGCGGTATCATTGCCGCAACATACGCACCAGGACTCTCGAGGTAGGTGACCTCGTACTCAGGCGGGTGCTCTCCAGGGAAGGGCTGCATAAGCTCTCGCCCATGTGGGAGGGCCCGTTCAAGGTTGTCCATGTTTCCATGCCTGGCGCCGCGCGCCTGGAGACTCAGGAGGGGGTGACCATCCCAAACGCTTGGAACATTCAGCACCTCCAGAAGTTCTACCCTTGAAGAAAGGCCCAGTGCCTGTGACGAAGGCCCGGTGCTTGTGAAGCTCGCCGCCTAAAGAAAGGCCCAGTGCCTGTGAAGAAGGCCCAGTGTCTGTGAAGCTCGCCGCCCAAAGAAAGGCCCAGTGCCTGTGAAGAAGGCCCGGTGCCTAGGAAGCTCGCCGCCCATGACACTCTCACGTAATAATGAGTTGGGGCTGTACACGCCCCAGAGTCTCCGGAGTGCCGCCCTTGGGCCTCGGGGGCTCCTGCCCACGCCCAGTGGCAGCACTTAGCTCCGCGCTGGTGAGAAGACGTCGAAGACTAGACTAGGTGCCGGACGCGGCTTTTCATTTGCTTTCTGCAGTTGGCTTGTTCTCCCTTGTTTGAACCTTTTTCTGAAGTTGCTTCTAGTGTTGGTTGTCGTCTTCTGCCCCTGTTCTCTGTTTTTGGCTTTTGTCTGGCTCTCTCTCTCTCTCTCTCGCAAACCTCACAAGGGGGCTGCGCGGGCGCCCTCGTGAGCCCCTTTTTCGCCGTGGTTTTCACGAGTCTCCCTCATTCAAGTTCACAGCGGGAGCACCCCTCCCAGTCCATGCCCCTCGGGCATCGCAACACAGAGCGTCGGGCCATAGCTGGCAACCCTCGCGACTAAGGTTCGGAAACGATTCTCCCAACTGATTTTTGCAGCTCTTAAGGCGCCCGGCGAGGCCTCAAGCAGACACCTCGCAAGGTGGAAACTACTGCAAACATCCCGAGCTAAGTTGTTCCTACGCGCAGGCACATAACCACGACACCATCGCACAACACAGGGACAATGAATGTAGCAAGATAATTAGGGGATCATAGTTTGTTGCACGCCCCCACGGGGCTCCATACTTCTCTCTCTCTCTCTCAATGCAGGAAAAGGAGAAAAACAAAATAAAACATCGCACAGCTCGCGAGAAGGGATCTGCGTCACCCTCTCGAGCTCAATCCGACTCCGCCTCATGCTTCACCGGAGTGCAGCGACGGGACGACCCGCTACCACCCTCGAAGCAGGCGCGGCGGCATGGTGGCTGATTGCGACCACCGCTGGAGGAGCTATCGCCGGAGGAGGAGCCGCTGAAGCTCAACGGGCTGCGGTCGCCGCCGGGGGCTGGTTCGCCTTTGCCCTCGTCACGGTCGTCGCCAAGGCCAAGCACCTCGTCGTTGTCATCGTCTTCAGGGCGGCACCTAGCACAGCGGCCATCTTCTCCGAACACCCTCACGTAGAGGGTCGCATCACCATCGAACTTGAAGTGGAGAGTGCACCGCCGGCCCAGGCCATGCGCACGGGCAAACGTCAACCAGCCCAGGGCCAGGGCCACGTTCCCGGCGACGGAGATCTCCAACGCAACCCAGGAGGCCCTGCTGCAGCAGCCATCCGCCTGCAGCCAGAGCCTGCCGGGGCCAGCGACCGGCAGCTCGCCAGCAAAGAAGCGAGGGAGCTGGAGCCAGTTGCCGGCCGGGTTGTCCGACCACACAACAAACTCCGGCAGCACCTCTGCCGAATGGAAGCACGGCCCGGGAGGCCACGCAGCCACGGCACGCCTTCCTCCATCGACTGGGATGCCTCGATACGGGCGGCCACCACCACGCGAAGGGCCACCACCACGACCACGAGGAGCCGCGACGGGAGTCGCGGCATGCTTGCAGGGACGACCATGGCCGCGCTTGGGCAGAGGAGAGCCAGGCCCTTTCTGGCGAGCCTTCCCTTTTTCCGCGGCTGAGAACCTCTTCACGGGCGCCATGGGACGCTGCAAGCAACCAGAGCAAGGAGGGAGAAGAAGCAGGCAGAGCAAGAAGAGATGGACAACGAGGGCTTTCGCCCCTCCCCATTTATAGCCCAAAGGAGGCCAATCGTCGGCCTCCACGATCACAGGTAATGATGACTCTCTTTGCATGCAGCAGGGACTCATCAAATCGGGCAGTTGCCGAGGCAGCGTGGGGAAGCGGAGACGCCCACATCCAATCAACCGCCACGCGGCGACCAAGGGTGCAGGCTGTTGGGGCCCGCGGCGCTCCGCACTTGCCCTTTGGCTTCGCCGCTAAGCCAAGCCCGAGCACGCCTTGGGCCCGGGGCTACTGTCGGCGTTCTGGGAACGGGGGTCCCTAGACTTGCCTGCCTGCGGCCTGCAGCGTGGCTCACCAGTGGCCCAGTACGGCCCGTCTTCATCAACCCAAGCTCAAGACCCTCGTGAGGGGCCAAGCCTCGTGGGGCGGACGGCACAAGGCCTCCTCAGGGGCGGCCTCGGCAGGCAGGCTCACGAGGAGGCGGAGAGATCAAGGCAAGGGGCACCTCGCGAGGTGCTCGTGACGCAAGCCATGACAATCAAGACCAGGCGGGCGCCAGCCTGCGCAGTGTCCTCGTTTCCTCTTTGGTGCAAAGGGGGCAAGCGCATGCGCGGAGTACCGAGGCATCAAGCAAAGGTTTCCATATCGGTGCAACAAGACCAAGACCAGCAGAGCGGCAGGACGGAGGTCACCGTGGGGCCCAAGACGGCGTCATCACTAGTGCCTTTGGCAGTCGAAGACCACCTTTAGTCAGGATAGCTTGTACTAGATGTCCCCTTTCAAAATGGCCATTGTTGGCTTCCTTCCCGCTCAATATTTGGGAAGAAGACCATGGCCTCTATATATAGGGCTAGCCACCACCGTAGGCAGGCATCTCATCCAGAGACGGATCAAATCGTGGCTAAGCAGAACACTGCACCACCACAAGAACACCTCTCCTCACGAGGTTTTTCTTCCTCTGTACTGTTCATCATCAGCCCAAGAGGCAATCCACCACCACACACTAGAGTAGGTTATTACACCACAATGGTGGCCCGAACTAGTATAAACCCTGCGTCTCTTGTGTTGTTCATCATGCTAGCTTAGAATCACAGCGAGATTGTGGGCGTGAATCGGCAGGGAGGACATCTTCATGCGCACCCCAGAGTTTGAACCTTAAGGGTTTTGCCGGAACCCGATATCCGACAAGAACGTCTGGTAGAGCAAAGCTGATGACCACTCGATAGTTCAGTGTGGCATGCTTTACGGATTAGAATTGGGACTTCAAAGACATTTTGAACATCATGGAGCATATGAGATGTTCCAAGAATTGAAGTTAATATTTCAAGCAAATGCCCGAGTTGAGAGATATGAAGTCTCCAACAAGTTCTATAGCTGCAAAATGGAGGAGAATAGTTCTGTCAGTGAACACATCCTCAGAATGTCTGGGTACCATAACCACTTGACTCAGCTAGGAGTTAATCTTCCTGATGATAGTGTCATTGACAAAGTTCTTCAATCACTGCCACCAAGCTATAAAGGCTTCGTGATGAACTCTAATATGCAAGGGATGAACAAGACTATTCCCGAGCTCTTCGCAATTCTAAAGGCTGCGAAGGTAGAAATCAAAAAGGAGCATCAAGTGTTGATGGTCAACAAGACCACTAGTTTCAAGAAAAAGGGCAAAGGGAAGAAGGGAAACCTCAAGAAGAATGGCAAGAAAGTTGCTGCTCAGGAGAAGAAACCCAAGTCTGGACCTAAGCATGAAACTGAGTGCTTCTACTGCAAAGGGACTGGTCACTGGAAGCGGAACTGCCCCAAGTATTTGGCAGATAAGAAGGATGGCAAAGTGAAAGGTATATTTGATATACATGTTATTGATGTGTACCTTACTAATGCTCGTAGTAGCGCCTGGGTATTTGATACTGGTTTTGTTGCTCATATTTGCAACCCGAAACAGGGGCTACGGATTAAACAAAGATTGGCTAAGGACGAGGTGACGATGCGCGTGGGAAATGGTTCCAAGGTCGATGTGATCGCCGTCGGCATACTACCTCTACATCTACCTTCAGGATTAGTTCTAGACCTGAATAATTGTTATTTGGTTCCAGTGTTGAACATTACTGGATCTTGTTTGATGCGAGACAGTTATTCATTTAAATCAGAGAATAATGGTTGTTCTATTTATATGAGTAACATCTTTTATGGTCATGCACCCTTGCTGAGTGGTCTATTTTTGTTTAATCTCGATCGTGATGATACACATGTTCATAATATTGAAGCCAAAAGATGCAAAGTTGATAATGATAGTGCAACTTATTTGGGGCACTGCCGTTTGGGTCATATCGATTAAAAGCGCATGAAGAAACTCCATGCTGATGGACTTTTGGAATCACTTGATTATGAATCACTTGGTGCTTGCGAACCGTGCCTCATGGGCAAGATGACTAAAACTCCGTTCTCTGGAACAATGGAACGAGCTACTGAGTTATTGGAAATAATACATACTAATGTATGTGGTCCAATGAGTGTTGAGGCTCGTGGCGGGTATCGTTATTTTCTTACCTTCACCGATGATTTGAGCAGATATGGTTATACCTACTTAATGAAACATAAGTCTGAAACATTTGAAAAGTTCAAAGAATTTTAGAGTGAAGTGGAAAATCATCGTAACAAGAAAATAAAGTTTCTATGATCTGATCATGGAGGATAATATTTGAGTTACGAGTTTGGGCTTCATTTGATACAATGTGGAATAGTTTCAGAACTTACGCCACCTGGAACACCATAGCGAAATGGTGTGTCCGAACATCGTAACCATACTTTATTGGATATGGTGCGATCTATGATGTCTCTTACTAATTTACCGCTATCATTTTGGGGTTATGCTTTAGAGACGGCTGCATTCACTTTAAATAGGGCACCATCAAAATCCGTTGAGACGACGCCTTATGAACTGTGGGTTGGCAAGAAACCAAAGTTGTTGTTTCTTAAAATTTGGGGCTGCGATGCTTATGTGAAAAAGCTTCAACCTGATAAGCTCGAACCCAAATCGGAGAAGTGCGTCTTCATAGGATACCCAAATGAAACTGTTGGGTACACCTTCTATCACAGATCCGAAGGCAAAATCTTTGTTGCTAAGAAATGGATCCTTTCTAGAGAAGGAGTTTCTCTCGAAAGAAGTGAGTGGGAGGAAAATAGAACTTGATGAGGTAATTGTACCTTCTCCCTTATTGGAAAGTAGTTCATCACATAAATCAGTTCTAGTGATTCCTACACCAATTAGTGAGGAAGCTAATGATGATGATCATGAAACTTCAGATCAAGTTACTACTGAACCTCGTAGGTCTTCGAGAGTGAGATCCGCACCATAGTGGTACGGTAATCCTGTTCTAGAAGTCATGTTACTAGACCATGGTGAACCTACGAACTATGAGGAAGCGATGATGAGCCCAGATTCCGCGAAATGGCTTGAGGCCATGAAATCTGAGATGGGATCCATGTATGAGAACAAAGTGTGGACTTTGGTATATTTGCCCAATGATCGGCAAGCCATAGAAAATAAATGGATCTGCAAGAAGAAGACCGACGCTGACGGTAATGTTACTGTCTACAAAACTCGACTTGTTGCGAAAGGTTTTCGACAAGTTCAAGGAGTTGACTATGATGAGACTTTCTCACCCGTAGCGATGCTTAAGTGTCCGAATCATGTTAGCAATTGCCGCATTTTATGATTATGAAATTTGGCAGATGGATGTCAAAACTACATTCCTGAATGGATTTCTGGAAGAAGAGTTGTATATGATGCAACTAGAAGGTTTTGTTAATCCAAAGGGTGCTAACAAAGTGTGAAAGCTCCAGCGATCCATTTATGGACTGGTGCAAGCCTCTCGGAGTTGGAATAAACGCTTTGATAGTGTGATCAAAGCATATGTTATACAGACTTTTGGAGAAGCCTGTAGTTACAAGAAAGTGAGTGGGCGCTCTATAGCATTTCTAATTTTATATGTGGATGACATATTGTTGATTGGAAATGATATAGAATCTCTGGATGGCATAAAAGGATACTTGAATAAGAGTTTTTCCATGAAAGACCTCAGTGAAGCTGCTTACATATTGGGCATCATGATCTATAGAGATAGATCAAGACGCTTAATTGGACTTTTACAAAGCACATACCTTGATAAATTTTTGAAGAGGTTCAAAATGGATCAGTCAAGGAAAGGGTTCTTGCCTGTGTTACAAGGTGTAAAGTTGAGTCAGACTCAATGCCCGACCACTGCAGAAGATAGAGAGAAAATGAAAGTCATTCCCTATGCTTCAGCCATAGGTTCTACCATGTATGCAATGTTGTGTACCAGACCTAATGTGTGCCTTGCTATAATCATAGCAGGGAGGTACCAAAGTAATCCCGGAGTGGAGCACTAGACAGCGGTCAAGATCATCCTGAAATACCTGAAAAGGACTAAGGATATGTTTCTCGTTTATGGAGGTGACAAAGAGCTCGTCGTAAAAGGTTACGTCGATCCAAGCTTTGACACTGATCCCGATGACTCTAAGTCGCAAACCGGATATGTATTTTTATTGAATGGAGGAGTTGTCAGTTGGTGCAATTCCAAGCAGAGCGTCGTGGCGGGATCTACATGTGAAGCAGAGTACATTGCTACTTCAGAAGCAGCAAATAAAGGAGTGTTCATATCCAATCTAGGCGTTATACCTAGTGCATCGGGTCCAATATAAATCGTTTGTGACAATGCTGGTGCAATTGCCTTGGCAAAGGAATCCAGATTTCACAAGAGAACCAAGCACATCAAGAGACGCTTCAATTCCATTCGTCATCAAGTGTCGGAAGGAGACATAGAGGTTTGCAACATACATACAGATCTGAAAGTTGCAGACCCATTGACTAAGCCTCTTCCACAAGCAAAACATGATCAGCACCAAAACTCCATGGGCGTTAGAATCATTACTTTGTAATCTAGATTATTGACTCTAGTGCAAGTGGGAGACTGAAGGAAATATGCCCTAGAGGCAATATAAAGTTATTATTTATTTCCTTATTTCATGATAAATGTTTATTATTCATGCTAGAATTGTATTAACTGGAAACTTAGTACATGTGTGAATACATAGACAAAACATAGTGTCCCTAGTTTGCCTCTACTTGACTAGCTCGTTAATCAAAGATGGTTATGTTTCCTAACCATGGACATGTGTTGTCATTTGATAAACGGTATCACATCATTAGGAGAATGATGTGATGGACATGACCCATCCATTAGCTTAGCATTATGATCGTTACAGTTTCATTGCTACTGCTTTCTTCATGACTTATACATGTTCCTCAGACTATGAGATTATGCAACTCCCGAATACCGGAGGAACACCTTGTGTGCTATCAAATGTCACAACGTAAATGCGTGATTATAAAGATGTTCTACAGGTGTCTCCTAAGGTGTTTGTTGGGTTGGCATAGATCGATATTAGGATTTGTCACTCCGTATTTCGGAGAGGTATCTCTGGGCCCTCTCGGTAATACTCATCACTATAAGCCTTGCAAGCAATGTGACTAATGAGTTAGTTGCGGGATGAAGTATTACGGAACGAGTAAAGAGACTTGCCAATAACGAGATTGAACTAGGTATGATGATGCCGATGATCGAATCTCGGGCAAGTAACATACCGATGACAAAGGGAACAACGTATGTTGTTATGCGGTCTGACCGATAAAGATCTTCGTAGAATATGTAGGAGAAAATACGAGCATCCAGGTTCTGCTATTTTTTATCGATCGGAGATGCGTCTCGGTCATGTCTACATAGTTCTCGAATCCGTAGGGTCCGCACGCTTAATGTTCGATAACAATATGTATTATGAGTTATGTGTTTTTGATGACCGAAGTTTGTTCGGAGTCCCGGATGAGATCACAGACATGACGAGGAGTCTCGAAATGGTCGATACATAAATATTGATACATTGGACCATGTTATTTGGACACCGGAAGTGTTCCGGGAAGTTTCGGGTAAGACCGGAGGCCGGAGGGGTTACCGGAACCCCCCGGGGGAACTAATGGGCCACCATGGGCCTTAGTGGAGAGAGAGGAGGGCAGCCAGGGCAGGCCGCGACCCCGCCCCCTTGGAGTCCGAATAGGACAAGGGAAGGGGGGCGACGCTCCCCTTTCCTACTCCCTCTCCCTCTCCTTCCTTCCCCCTCTCTTCCTTGTGATGAAATCCTACCAGGACTAGTAGTCCTAGTAGGACTCCCTCTCCTTGGGCGCGCCTCTAGGGGCTGGCCGGCCTCCCCCTTGCTCCTTTATATACGGGGGCAGGGGGCACCCTAGGACACACAAGTTTCTCTTAACCGTGTGCGGTGCCCCCCTCCAAAAACAGTTACACACCTCGATCATACCATCATAGTGCTTAGGTGAAGCCCTGTGCCGGTAGCATTATCATCACCGTCGCCACGCCGTCGTGTTGACGAAACTCACCCTCGTCCTCAACTGGATCAAGAGCACGAGGGACATCATCGAGCTGAACGTGTGCTGAACGCAGAGGTGCCGTGCGTTCGGTACTTGATCGGTTGGATCACGAAGAAGTTTGACTACATCAACCGCGTTATTGAAACGCTTCCGCTTTTGGTCTATGAGGGTACGTGGACACACTCTCCCCTCCCGTTGCTATGCATCACCTAGATTGATCTTGCGTGATCCTAGGAATTTTTTTGAAATTACCGCGTTCCCCAACAACTACTTCTGTTCACAAACTACTTCACATCGGTCCCAACATTCCCTAAAAGTTTCTTTTGTCGTCGGTACCGAATGAGCAAAAAAAAATCTTGCGGGTAGTGGACAATGTGAAGAAGGCTGATGAAAACTTAAAGCTGAGGAAGGATTGTTGTAGAAAACTTTCTTTCTCTCCTCTGCATAAATGCACCGCTGCTCTCAGGATGTTTGCTTATGGTAAAGCAACAGATACAATTGAAGCAGAAATCCGGATGGGGGATACCACGGTCTTGAACACCATGATGAAATTTGCACACACTGTGGTGAAGGTATACGAACCAAAGTACCTGAGAGAGCCAACTATTGAGGACACAGAAAAATTCTTGGCAATTGGAGCAGCAAGAGGATTCTGAATTATGCTAGATTCAGATGATTGCATGGACTAACAGTGGAAGAACTGCTCAAAAGGTTTTGCGTTGGCAATACCAAGGTCACGTCCAAGAAGCCACCATAATACTTGAAGCAGTGTCATCGCAACCTTCACAGGACTTGCGTATTTGGCATGCTTTCTTTGGCACGCCTGGTTCATGGAATGACATCAATGTACTCCAACGATCTCCTTTGTTCAAGAGACTATGTGACGGGGAAGCTCCACCATGCTACTATACTGTCAACGGACGCAACTACACCATAGGGTACTGTGTTGCCGATGGTATCCATACTCGGTGGGCAGTGTTTGTGAAGAATATATCTGATCCCCAAGGCAACAAACAAACTCACTTTGAAACAATGCAAGAGGCGGTTAGGAAGGATGTGGAAAGGGGCATTTTGAGTGCTCCAAGCTTGTTGGGGTATTGTTTGTGGAACTGTGATGATGTGGAGCCTGAGACACTTTGACAGCTCATGACATGTTGTGTAATCTTGCACAACATGATTGTCGAGGATGAGGGTGAAGGGGCAGCGTGCAAGCATGATTTTGAGAAGCCCAGTGTTCAGGTCCGCCTACCGGAACAATAGGCAGAGAGCAATGCCAACTTCCTGAAGATGCATCGACAACTGCGAGATCAACGTGTTCATATGCAACTTCTAGATGATCTTGTGGAGCATATGTAGGTCCACACTAGAAATCAATAAACTTTGCCTCCAATTTATCAATTATGCACTATGAACAATATTTATGTTTGAACTATGTTTGGATCATGTACTATTAAGTATGAATTATTTGTATATGTGTGCACCAAAGTTATGTTTGTCCAAAATGATCGACGTGCATGTGTTTGCATGGATTTGGTGTTTTGGAAATAGGGACGGTGGTTGCAAATGTCAAGTTTTAATGCTCGTTTGATCACTGCCCGCGGGCGTATAGGGGCTCGGATTAGCTACTTCCGGTTGTAGATGCTCTAAGGAGTCTCGGGTAGGTATCATGTGCTCCCACACACAAAGTGCTCCCACGCAACCACTTTTCAGAAAAACATTTTTAGGTGTTCCAAAAAAAACTGTGAAAGTTCACAAAACATGTGTCTATAATTTGTAAAAAAACTGAAATCAAAATTTGAAATACACATCAAGAAGCAAAAAAAGACAAAACCGGGCATGAATGGTGTTGTTTTGTCTTTGTGTGACACTATTAATACTAAATTTGTCTTTTTTGTTTATCGGTGTGTATTTTTAATTTTGATTTATAGTCCCTAGACAGATGTCTTGTGAGCATTTAGTTTTTTGTAGAATGTTTTAAAGCATTTAAATATATATTTTCGAAGAGTGGAAGCATGGAAGCACCTTGTGTGTGGGAGCACGTGATGGTCTCCCTACCACCGAGCCCCCCCCCCCTCACGGCGACAGGGGCTGCGCAAACGGTCGCATCGATGCTCCAACCATCTCATCCCCTACTCCGCTGCCCCGCACATCTCCTCAGCCACACCCTGTAGCTCCACCTGGAGCTCGACAAGAGTAACACCTGTCCATGGAGCTCCTTCGGGTTGTCCTCATCACGCGACCATCACTCCCCATCTAGCTCCACCTTCATCCATCCTCGATCCTGCAAGCCAACAAGCATATACGATACATGGCGTGATGTGTGGCGCTAGCGGTGTGGGCAAGGGTGTGTTGTGTCGCCATGGCCACTAGGGTTGTCGCGAGTGACCGTGGATTCGACGGCATGAACCCCATTGTTGCCAACTCTTGCCAAGTGTTGTGTCATCTAGGTCATGCTCCTCGCGATAGAGAGACAAAGTGATAGTATAAGTGGATTGGTGGGAGGGAGATCTGAGATAGAAGGAAAGTAAAAAGGGATGAAAACAAAACAATAAATGATTGGCTGATTGGTAGGTCCCATAGGTCATAATTTATGGAGGGTTGAGAAATAAGGGTTACCATTGGGGGGGAGAAATTTGGGGGGGGGGCTTAAATATTGGGGCCAACACTAAAAGACTTATTTGCGGCACTGGTTTTGGGGCTTCTACTAGAGATTCTCTTAGGGCATCTCCAACATATGAAGTCAAAGGTCCCCCATTTTTGTGTTGGACTACCTAGGGGCAAATTTGATCCAAGCCTAGCGTGACCTTATTTGTGTGCGGATAGTTTACTCCTTCATTTTGTCTCCAATTGTGGGGGAGAAATGGGGGTATCCATGGACACCCATGTGATAGTGTCCCGGGGGTCACTCAACACCATGTCTCCCGGACAAGTGGATCGGGCCGAGGACCCCCACGTATGTTCACTAGTGGGCCACGCCAAGGCAGCCCTTGCCGTATGGAAGGAAGGCTTCCGAAGACTTGAAGTATACTCCAAGACATTTAGAGGACGTCTACAACACATTCACCTTGTATGTAACCGACTAGGTTGTAACCCTAGACCCTCCGGTGCCTATATAAACTGAGGGCTCGTAGACGAGAAACAACGATCTCGCGGTAGATCACATGTAGTTTGTACTTCATCCCAAATCAATACAACACAAAGAAGACGTATGGTTTTATCTCTAAGGAGAGCCCGAACTTGGGTAAAAACCTGTGCCATGTTACCATCAGTCACAACTATTAGCTCAAGCCCCCTACCTAAGGTCTGCCAAATACGACTCCATCACCATGTTCACCGCCACATAGCCTCAGCCCTGCCACAATTAGTGCAAACAAATAATGTTTCAACAATGAATGACTTGGTAATTTTAGAACAAAATAAAATTATGTTGAAGTTGCTCTATATGAATATCCGTCCATCACAAACCATAATTATCCATCCATAGTCATTTCACTCACTCATTCTAGCTCATGCAAGCCACTCAAACCATTCCATCCGCTTCCACTCCATGCATCTACCACCACAAGTGAGGAAGTGGGATTCAAGGCAAGAAAATACGGGAAGAAGTGTTGGGTGATTCTATGATCACTCTTTGATTCTTTGAATGCCAATATTTTTTCTTTCTTGAACTACACCTAAAGTTCATATCTTTCACCACAATCCTAATCTTGTGAGAGAGTGTTCTATTATATTCATGAAGAAGCTTCGATTTAAGATCATTCGAGTAGTTCTTGTCAAGTGGCTTTGCTTTGATTGTTACTCTTGGATGGTGTGGGCATCCTAGATGGTTAAGAGTCACTTGAGGGTCTATCATCCTCGACATGTGAAGGACTCAAGAGTTTGTACAACCTAAAAGGTCGCCTACTTGGTGAATATCTACCCCTTAGTTAGGCTTCTTGGTGAAAGCCAAGATGGTGTAGGTTTGTTGTGCTCGATGGGCCACTTGGTGGGCGACACAACCGGGATCCTTATGATCGTAGAACCTTTGGTTCGAAGCATCCGTCAACGTGGATGTAGGATAGTGCCAACTACCCGAACCGCAGGAAAACATCCTCGCAACATTAATATTTGCATTATCTTAACGCTACCTCCTACTTAATTTCAAGTTGTTACTTTTTGATCCTCAATACTCTTGATAGCTTGCTTATTAAGTTGTCTGGGAAGTCTAGTCATTGTCGTGTTACTCTAAAAAACCACCAAACCCTAAAATTAGAGTATAAATTTTTCATACGTCTATTCACCCACCCTCTAATCATTAGACCTCGATCCCAACACGCCAAAATCTGATTTTTTTTTTCTTTCTATTTTCTTTCCTTTCTTGTCTATATATGAATAAATTCAACCCAATGTTTAAAATATGGATGATGGTGTCTTCGATGTGATGCTTATTACTTTCATGTTTGTGTATGTGTAGTGAGCAATCATATCTCAACTTGATGAATGAGTCCATCAGCATACACAGAATTTCGTTGTCCAATCCATTTGAATGTGCGGATAATGTTGTCATTGATGTTGCCCCTACAACAAAGAAGAAATGGGTAAGGTCGACCAACTACTCAACAAAGTAGGATATAGCATTAATCATGGTGTGAGAGAGTTAAGCATTCATCTGGTAGTAGGGAGCGATCAAAACATGAGGAGTTATGGGAAGCGCATTGCGCTATCATTGAAATGTGAAAGTACCCTCCGGCCGCTCAATCAATTCAGGCAATCATCAACAGAGCTTGATTCAAAAGTGTTGCAATCGATTGGCAGGTTGTGTCGCCCAAGTTGATGTGCCAAGCCAAGTGGAATGATAGAGCAAATCCTAGTAAGTATAGTATTTCAGAAAAGTCTTATAAAATGTATGGCATAATTTGCTAGTGAATGGTTCAACTTGGCATCTCAACTACACCAGCAAGTTGTGCAACCAGAGGGAGTCGAGGGGTGGTGCATTTGGGATGAACCAATGTTGGGTGTTGCTCCAACACAATGAGAAGTGTGAAGATAGGAACAATAATTCTTATCCACCTAAGAAGAAGTCTAAACCATCATCAACTACAGAGCTTTACAATAATGATGATTCTTATGATGATGAGTAAAGTCAAAGCCCTACTCCTAGCACCACCCGTATCAAAAAAGAGGCCGTTGGGAAGGAGGGCGAGAAGGGGAAGCTAAAGCAAGGAGGAGATGGAGTTGTGTTTAAGCCAATTGTCAGAGAGATAATAACAACAAATAAGTAGTCTGAGAAAAAGAAAAGGCAAGAGAAGGAAGCAAGGTGATTGAGGCCAAGGCTATGAAGGAGCACAATGTGGCGTGTGAGGAGCGCAGGGCGTCAATTAAAGAAGACAAGTTGGGAGTTCGGGAGAGTAAGTGAATGCAAAGAAGATGGAGCGACAATTCAAGATCATGTTCAGGGAATCCGCCGGGCTTGATGCAAGACAACCCGAGTGTATGGAGTTGATGAAAGCACAAATTATAGTATCACCGATGGGAGATAGAGTGGAATTGATGTCTATGTTTTATTTTAACCATATGTTGCATGTTTCATTTTGACTTGAACTTTAGAAGTGTGGATGTGAAAAGATGTCGACTTGTTGAAAGTAGAAACACAAGGTTTTGAATTATGTGATGTGAAATTTAAGTATCATAGCATTTGCACAAGTATATATAGAAATAGAGAAAAGATTATTGAGAATGAGTTTATCGGCATCTGCGAAAGCAACCCCTGATAACCAGAAAATTGTTTGTTACTGAGGCAGCCCCAATAACATCCTATTTGGGATGCATTGTTGGGGAACTGCTGGATGCCACAAGGATTTCCATAGAGGATTTTGTTTCTAAAGTATGCTTGTTTTGTGGATTAAAACCCATACAATGTTCTCTCAACGGACTATCTTGCAAGCAATTGAAAAAAAGTCAAGCATATCCTTTCAGTAAAAGGATAAGTCCAACCCTGATTTTTTTTCAGTTTTAGTGACAACTATATTAAGCACCTGATATTCTTTGAAAATTTTCATATAGTTTTGCATTCCAGAAAATAATAATCTCACATGATTTTCATTTTTGCAACGAGTTCTTACTTACATGACTCGACATACCATCATATATACTTCCTCCGTTCGGGAGTAAATGACTACTGTACATTTTTTTTCCTTGCGGGACGGCCAGAATCCCCGCACAGCCATGGTCAAAATAATAACTTTAGCAAAGCACCAAGCGAGCAGTTCTCCGTTTCGTTTTCCTCTGCGGAACATTGTGCGCTAGCCTTGAGGCCCTTGAGTGAGACCGAGGAGCTTCCATTTGGAGCTACGAGGGAGCACGCACTCTGACAACAAGAGACCCGAGCAGCAAGCCTGCCCGCAGTTCAGGCAAAAGAAAAGCATAACCGAGCAACAAAAAATCCTGGATATTACTGCATCAGCCTCAAGAAATGGGACACCGCCCTACAATTTTTTGCTCCAGGAGCCTACACAGACGAGGAGCACCCCGAGTGCTCTCAGTCGAAGAGAAACTAAGGGAAAGGGAAATGAAAGGGGGACAGTAAAAACAGAACAGCATCGCGAGGGCGAGTCGCAGCATGTCAAAACTGGGATCCATCCACGGAGGTCTTCAGAGGCACAGGGATCCATCCATGGATGTCTTCAGAGGCACAGCGGGTCGACGGCCGCCTCCCCCGGCAACGGATCAGGCCGCAGGCGCAGGTCAGATGTTGCACCCGCAGCAGAGGAAGAAGCCGCAGAGCGCGGCGGAGAGGACGACGGCCTCGGCGGCGTAGAGGACGTGGAAGAGCGCGTCGTCCAGGAGGGAGACCACGACCCCCGCCTTCTCCTCCCACCTCCACTGGTACGCCCGCGCGCTCTGCACCTGCACCTCCACGACCTTGAACCACCCGAGCGCCATGGCCTCCTGCTCTTCGACCTCCGGCCCGGATGGATGGATGGCTCTTTCTGGTGGCGGATGCGCGGCTGGCTCGATTTAATGTGGGAGGGCAGTGATGGATGCGTCAAATTGGTCGCCGCCGGGTGGAGGTTGTCGAGTTCGAAATTGAAATCTTGGGACAGCGGGGCTAGAGGTAGAGGGGACAGGAGGGGTCTGCCGGTCTGTGTAGTAGTAGTGCGGCAGCGCCCCGTGTACATACGGCCGGTCTGACCAGGGACACGTTCCTCCATGATTTTGGGGGTTTTCCTACAGCCGCAGCTGCTTTCGCTAAACACGATTTGAACACGGCTAAGAGCATGGTTAATAGTTAATAGTATAGCCAGCGGCTGGCTATAAGCCAGTGCCATGTCATCTATAGTCCATCTTATACTAATACGTATAATAAGAGATCAAAAGAACAGACTACTTTTTTATTATGCTACCATCTTTCATTCTCATAAAGTGCCTAGAAGTACGTGTTAGAGCCTGCTCTTCACGAAGAGCCCGCTTACCTTCTCTCTTCTTCTCTTTCTTCCAACTAAGCATAAATATACTAGTTTATTTCTTATAGCCCACTGAGTCAGCTCTATTGTACTTGCTCTAAGTTATTGCTCTAAGTTAGTACCAAGAACTTGAATTGAGTTGCAATACCAAATCAACCAATGCACCGTCGTCGAATTGAAGACTAGAAAAATGGGCCATGCGTTGCAGCGGGATAAATATTCTGTTAAAGGCTGCATTGTTCCTTGGTTGCAGAGAATTCGCTCAGGGGCTTTTTAATCCCGGGCGATGGTAGTATTTGAGATCCTAGAAAAGGGCCCGTATGTTTCAAGGGGATTTTTTTTAAATGTACAACCTTCCTTGGTTCCAGAAAATTGGCTCACAGTTCTTTTAATCCTGGACGGCTTTAGCATTTGAGACAATTGATCAAAATGCAATGGTAGCAAATAGGCTCGTGGTTGCAACGCTAGAACAAATTGACGTGTATTTAAATTTACACTTTGGTTCTAGGTTACGCACAGGTCGTCACACACTCACACTTGTCGTTCCTCAACTATCCCCGTGTGCATCGACGCTACAGCCGGCTAGCAGATACCGACAATCACTGCTGCAACCCCTTGTCGCAGTAGTCGGCGTTGCCTTTCATCACTGGCATGGTAATTTGCTGGGACCCAGGAGTCTCATGTTTAATCATTGCAGGATGGTAATCTATTTTATGTTGGTTTTATCTTCTGAGGAGCAAGCAAATTATAGTTTGTACTGAATGTTTTGACATTTTGCATGTATGTACTACAATTACAGAAGGGCAATAATACCCAACACATTGCCTTCCATGAACTATCTTGTTCTGTTTTCAAATTTTATTCATAAATTCAAAAAATATTCATATTTTCAATTTTATTCACAACTTCAAAAAATGTTCGGGCATTTCACAATTTTTATGTTTTGGAAAATTATTCATAGTTTTGAAAAATGATCATCTTTTTCAAAAAAAAAACTGTTTTAAAAAAAATCACAAATTCGAAAATACTCGTGTTTCCATATTTTTCACAAATTAAAAAAATAATATGGGGGTTTCATAAAATGCTCACATTTTGAAAAAAATGTTCATATTCCAGAACATGTTCACTTTTTTCAAAAAAAATCCTGTTTTCAAAAAATGTTCACATTTTCAAATAGTTGTTCATAGGTTCAAAAAATGTTCTCATTTAAAAAAAATCCCTTTTTTCAAAACATGTTTGAGATTCCCAAAAAATGTTTGAGTCTTTAAAATTTTGTTAACATATTTTGGAAGTGTTCTTGCAAAAGTATTTACTTTTGTGAAAAAGAAAATCACGTTCCAAATTCGTTTTTACAACTTCCACTGCCTATAGTTTATATAAACTAAGCTGCAATTTTTAGACAACAAATTGAAGAATTACAGTGGCTAGATAGGTGGTTAACTCACGGAGACTAATTTAAGTAAGAAGTCCCCCTATCTGGGAGACTTCTTACTTAGTCATGTGTTCGATACTACTCACGCACAAGGTTTGATTCCCTTGTTAGCCATTTTTTTTTCACCGGAGGAAAAGACGAAGAATCAAACTCGAGCGAGAGGGTTTGGGGCGAACGAAAAACGTTAGTCCCATGATGGACGGAAAAAAATCTGGGTCCCACAGGAAACGAAAAAAGTAGAGAAACAATACTCCCTTTAATATTAGATATAGGTATCTTGTTTGGATGTCCATGTATTGGATAGTTGGGGGGAATGTATCCGGTGCACCCGCACTTGTGGTGCTACCGGTGCACCGGATGCCATAGAATATTTTTAAATAACTAGAAAAATTCTAGCATGTCAACACAACATCAATATACGGTGTCATAAAATTTCGTATAAAAATTTGAAATATTTTTTAAGATACAAAAATGACAAATTTGACATCAATGTGATAATGGACCAAATCTAGGGCCCAATTTATGTTATGTACTATTCAGTGTTGAATTTGTCATTTTTATTTTTTCGAGTTATGTTTCGATTTTTGACTTGAAATTTTGTGACAACCTACATTGATGTTGCATAAGTGTGCTTAATTTTTTTAGAATGTTTTGAACATTTTAAAAGCACAATGTGAGTTCGGTGCACCGGTAGCACCACAAGCTCCGGTGCACCAGGTATTTTCCCGAAAGTTGGGAACCGAGAGGGACAACTAATTCAAAGGTTTGCGTTTGGATGGCCAAGCTATTGAATTGCAGTTGCAAGTTTTATCTCTCTCGTTCTCACTATCACGAGTGTGCCCTATGATCGAGCAGTATCCGGAGGAGGGCAAGCGTGCAGGCTAAGTTTCTCACGAGCATGACATGCATTCAGGCGCTAGAGTAGTGACGGATCTCTTTGGAGGTGGGATGGGGGGCGACGGACGAGGACGAGTGTAACACCCCGGTAGTTAAGCTACAATAACCACCCACTAATGGTGCCATGTTGATACGTCTTCAACGTGTCTATAATTTTTTATTGTTCCATGCTATTATATTATCATTCTTGGATCTTTTATATTCATTTTATAGCAGCTTTATATCATTTTTGGGACTAACCTATTGACATTGTGCCGAGTGACAATTGTGGTTTTTTGCTTGTTTTTTTACTTCGCAGAATATCCATATCAAACAAAGTCCAAACACAAAGAAACTTTTTGGAGATTTTTTCTGCCCGGAAGATAACTTAGGAGCCAATAAAGTGTAGGAGGGGAGGCTTGTGGGGCCCACAAGATGGCAGGGGGCCCTGGCGCGCCCAGGTGGGTAGTGGGGCCCACAGGGGTCCTTTCCACCACCTCTCAGCTCTATAAATCCCAAATATTCCAGAAACTCTACGAGAGTATATGAAACATAATTCTAGCCGCCGCAAGTTCCAAAACCACGAGATCCAATCTAGAGCCCTATTCCGGCACCTTGCCGGAGGGGTACACAATCACGAAGGGGTTCATCATCCTCATTGGTGCTCCTCCGATGACGCGTGAGTAGTTTACCACAAACCTACGGGGCAATAGGCAGTAGCTACATGGCTTCTTCTCTCTTTTTGATTCTCAATAAAATGTTCTCCTCGATGTTCTTGGAGATCTATTTGATGTAATGACTTTTTGCGGTGTGTTTGTTGGGATTCGATGAATTGCGAGTTTATGATCAATTCTATTTTTTTAATATGATTTGAGCCTTCTTTTATCTCTTATGTGCATGATTATTATAGCCTCGCATTTCTTCTCTGAAACCTTGGTTTGGTTTGGCCAACTAGATTGATTTTTCTTGCAATGGGAAGAGGTGCTTTGTGATGGGTTCGGTCTTGCGGTGCTCAACCTCAGTGACAGCAGGAGAAGTGACATGCATGTAGGTTGCTGTTAAGGATAAAAAGATGGTGTGTATTCCTACATGAATAGATGTTGTCTACATCATGGCATCATTCTTATTGCATTACTTCGTTTCTCCATGAACTTAATACACTAGATGCATGCTGGATAGCGGTCGATGTGTGGAGTAATAGTAGTAGATGCAGAATGATTTCGGTCTACTAATCTTGGACGTGATGCCTATATACATGATCATTGCCTTGGATATTGTCATAATTATTTGCTCTTCTATCAATTGCCCAACAGTAATTTCTTCACCCATTGTATGCTATTTTCGAGAGAGAAACCACTAGTGAAATCTACGGCCCCCGGGTTTATCTTCTATCATATTGTTTTCAGATCTATTATTCCAAAAACCCAAAAATACCTTGCTGCACTTTTCCTTTATTTATTTTATTTTGTGTTTTTGTCAGATCTATTTATCCCATCTCATACAATTTAATCTATCTCAATACCGAGGAGGGATTGACGACCCCTCTTACGCGTTGGGTTGCAAGTATTTGTTATTTGTGGACAGGTACCGCTTACATAGTGTTGTTTAGTTCTCCTACTGGATTGATAACCTTGATTTCATAAATGAGGAAAATACTTACCGTTGATATGCTGCCTCATCCTCTCCTCTTCGGGGAAATACCAATGCAGATACAAGCAATCACATGTCATCGCAATTAATTCTCTAAACCTCACTTTGATCCAAACCAAATTCAAATTCAGATTAAAATAAAATCTAATTATTATTTCTCCTAGCGGTAAAAGAAAATGTTCGATGGGTTGCAAATATTCACTAAGGAATTATCATGTAGAAACCAACATCATTTGACTCACAGATAAATTCTTGGGAAAATAATAAATGGTCCAGCAGCAATATTTTGGCCTTTTTAAAATAAACAAATATCTATACATTTCCAAATGAAGTAAAACCTTCGGTGTGGTCTTGAAATATTGTGCATGATTTATGTGCCAAGTTTCGTATATAGCAAAGTTCATTTAGTGGACTAACTAAATTGAAAACAATAGCATACATGTAAAAAAGAAAAAAAGTACTAAAGACCTATTGTGCTAATGGGCCAAAAGTGGTCACTGAGCATCTGGCCAACCCACCACACACCTTTCTTCCTCCCCTATACAGATATGAGGCAGAGCATGTGTGTGGCGACCATCCATGGCGGCATGGCCGTGGATGTTGTCCACGTCGCCTCTTAAACCATAAAAACGTGCCTCTTCCCGAAACCCTAGCTCTCCCTCTCCCATTCCCCCCTCGATCCCCATCGTCCCCCCTCTCCTCTGGCTCAATTTTGAACTCGCAAGCTCATGCGGTCACCGCTGATACGTCTCCAACATATCTACAATTTTTTATTGTTTCATGCTATTATATTCTCAATCTTGGATGTATTATATACATTTATTAGCAACTTTATATCATATTTTGGGACTAACCTATTAACTTAGTGCCCAGTGCCAGTTGTTGTTTTTCGCTTGTTTTTTATTTGCAGAAGATCAATACCAAATGATGTCCAAATGCCACGAAACTTTTTGGAGATTTTTTTTCTAGCACGAAAAGACCCTGGAAGCTTCTGGAGGCCACGAGAAGAGGCTCGTGGGGCCCATTGGGCACCAAGGCGTTCCAGGGGCCTCTTGCGCGCCCAGGTGGGTAGTGGAGCTCACGGGCACCGCCTTGACCTACCTCCGCCTCTATAAATACTCTAAAATTCCAAGAAACCCAGGGCAGTCAACGAAACACTTTTTCCGATGTCGCAAGTTCCAGAACCACGAGATCCAATCCAGAGGCCTTTTTCGGCACTCTACCAGAGGGGCAATGATCACAGAGGGATTCTTCATCATCTTTGCCGCCCCTCTGATGATGCTTGAGTAGTTTACCACAGACCTATGGGTCCGTAGTTAGTAGCTAGATGGCTTCTTGTCACTTTTTGATCTTCAATACAATATTCTCCTTGATGTGCTTGGAGATTTATTTGATGTAATGACTTTTTGCAGTGTGTTTGTTGGGATCCGATGAATTGTGAGTTTATGATTTGATCTATCCATGAATATTATTTGAGTTTCCTCTTAACTCTTTTATGCATGATTGTTATATCCTCGTATTTATTCTCCGATTTAGGGGGTGTTTGGTTCCAGGGACTTTTTTGTGTTGGGACTAGAAAAAGTCCCTAGCAAACCAAACAGGGTGGGACTTTTTTGGGACTTTTTGCTAAAAGTCATTAGAAGCACCTCCTTGAGAGTCTTTTTCAAAAAGTCCTAGGGACTAGAAAAAGTCCTAGGACTAGAGAACCAAACACCACCTTGTCGTGGAATAGTCACGTCAGATGTCCTCGTGAAAGGACTTAGTTGTGGAGCCATCGCAACTAGGACGCTTGAAGGGGTTAAATCGGGACAAGGGACACGAGAGAGTTTATACTAGTTCGGCCCCTTATGGTGAAGGTAAGGCCTACGTCTAGTTGGGTTGGTATTGATGTTTCGATGACCAGAGAGCGAGATACACTATGCCTGGCTCTCGATGAGTTGGTTCTTGCCCTAAGCCGCCCGCAAGTCGTCCCCATATATACACGGGTTGACACCTGCGGCTTACAGAGTCCCGACCGGCTTATAAATAGAGTCCGACTCGGTGACCAGTTAAATCTACCTTACATTACAAGTCATGCCATTATGGCGGTTTACTACAATGGGCTTAAGCCGCCCGTGGGCCTTAAGCTCTTTATTGAACCGCCATCTTCACGCTTGGTCTTGGGCTTCCTCTGATGAAGACTCTTTGCGTAACCCGGCCCCTCCTTGGCGACTTACACAAATAGTCATATCCCCAACATTAGGCCCCAGATTGATTTGAACCTGTTCATGTTAATCTTAAAATACCTTAACATATACTTATTCTTCTGTCTGCGCAAAAGGTCTTTTAACTCGCCATGAAATCATCTCTTTGATCCGGGTTAAGCTGCTGTGACGCACCGTATCCTTCAACGGATCTCTGCCTTTATTGACTGTTCCAAAAATCGAGGCGTCGGGGCCGCTTGATAATAATTCTTATCTCCTCGTTTCTCGCGCCATCTCAGTTATCCTCTCTTTACAAATAGGCGCGACCTAGGTCTCCCATTCTCCTCCTTCCAGTCGTCTTCTTCCTCTTGCCTCCTCTCTGCCACTCGAGCTCCGCCGCCGCCGCCGCAGATCTTCCTGTCTTCACCAACTCAGGCCGCTGCATCAACCTGGTTGGACCAGAAAGAATGCGACATCCTTCCGCAGCAACCTTGCTTCGGTGAGTCTCCCCTTTCCTGCTCCTTAGATCTACATCAAGGCCTTCGAGTTCTTCGAGTTCCTCGAGTTCTTTGCTGTTCAGTAGCTTTCTTCCGTAGATTTCTTTATCCTTGCCCTTCTTGATCTTGAAAATGATAAAAACTGATGCGGTGGATGTTTTGCACCTACTTTGAAATGCAAATTAACCCCTTTCTGTCACATAGAGGCCCCATTCAAGCCCTTGAACTTTATCCGCTCCAGTCTTAGGTCTAGAAAATTTTCTTTTCAAAACAGTTGTTTGATCCAAGATAATGGTGGTAGATGGTAAAACCTGTTTGTATCACCCGGAAAATTTCTTCTGTTGAATGCCCATAAACATAACTATCCATGTAGCCGGTTTAAATAAGTAATACTGAGCTGTAAGCCTTGCTAGCTTCTTCCCATGACCTTAAGAATTTTAAACTGCTCTTGGTACTTGTAGCAGCTTAAATATTGTTGCACAGTCACCCTTATATCATTAGGCCCCTTGCTTAAGCCGCTACCTTAAATAATCTTGAATATTTCTCTCGGGTTAAATTTGAACCGGAACCTTTTACTTTGTCGTAGGCCACTGTCATTATGGCTCCTAAGGCGGCCAAGCCCCCTGTGACTTGCAACTGGGTTCCATCCACAATCACTAAAAGCAAGCTTGCCGAGTTTGTAGCGTCTGGCCATCTGCCAAAAAAGGAGGTCATGTCCTATCGTGCCCCTCACCCGTCTGAAGAGATACCTCAACCCAAAGACGGAGAGCTAGTAGTGTTCACAGACCACATGAACCGGGGATTTGCCCCTCCCGGCTCAAAATTATTTAGGGAAGTTCTGAATTTCTTTGACCTGAGGCCTCAAGACATTGGACCCAATTCCGTGTCCAATCTGTGTAACTTCCAAGTCTTCTGCGAGGTATATTTAGGAGAGGAACCAAGTCTGCTACTGTTCAGGGAGCTTTTTTACTTAAACCGGCAGAATGAGCGCGCCAGCGGACCTAGCCTTGAACTTGGCGGCATCTCAATCCAGCGGCGGAGAGACTGCCTTTTTCCTTACGCTGAGCTGCCGAGTCATCCCAAGGAATGGAACCAGATGTGGTTCTACTGCCAAGACACCTCTCCGACTAACGAAAAGCCTCTGCCCGGCTTTCGCGCCCTGCGCCTTGAATCCAAACATCCTCTGCCAGACAAGTTAACTACTGTTGAGCGCCTCCCTCTTAACCCTACCATCAGAAAGATCAAGGCCCTCTTAGGCAACGGGTTAACTGGCATTGATTTGGTTAGGGTCTGGGTCACCTGGAGGATATTACCATTAAGCCGCCGCTCCGGCCTAATGTGTACTTACACGGGAGAAAAGGACGACTCAATGCGTCATAATCCTGAGGACTTACCAGACGATGTGGTACATGCTACAGTCCAATCACAATTGAAGGAAGGCACTGTAACCAGTAATACTTTCAGTTTGCTTCCCTTCTGTAAGAAGAATTCGGCTCCTGCAGTAAGTTACTAATCTTCACAAATACTCTTTAATATGTTACCTTCTAGTACTTATGATTCCTTGTCTTTTTCCATAGGCCGATAGCAACTTCTGAAAGGTTAAGTATGACCATGAGGCTGCAAAACTGGCCCGGGCGACCAAGAAGAGCCGAAAGGAAAGCCGCCAGGACGGGTACCTCTAAAAATAAGAACCCCAGCGCCTCTGATATGATGAGATTGGACGACTCTTCTTCAGATGAGGAAGAGGTAATTTTTTTAATTTTCTTTAATCACTTCACCGTTACCTTACTGATATTTAGATCCTTTCAGGAGGATACTAGGAACAGCCAAGCAGCTGGCGAAGAGGTAACTATAATTTCCTCCGACTCAGAGCCTTTGCCAACACAAAGAATCCGAATGGTGACCCGGAAAGTAAGGTTTTCACACCCTCTCGCTTACCAAGATCCTCAATTTCTTTTGAAGCAACAACAGCTTGAGAACCGGAGGCAGACTCGGGCCAACCAGGATGCAGAGCTTTCCTTCGGCTTACCCGATGTAACCAGGAAGCGTCGGGCCGAGGTTAACTCCGACTTACATTTTGTTTTACCCTTGATGGGTTTGATTCGCCAACCTCTCAATTCATCTGACTCCAATTATCAGGATACCTCCCCTTCTTCTGATGAGTCGATGCAATCGAACATGCCGGCTTTCAAAACGGCTCCCGGGTAATATAACCTTTCTTACTTTGAATTTATCCATACTTATGCTTTGATACTTACCCTTCCACTTTGATTGACAGCGGGCAAGTAAAGCCCAGCAAGAAGGCAAAGAAAAATAAGCCATCCCAAGACCTAGTGGTTACTGAACCGGTGCTTGACTCATCCGTTCCAGACAGCTCCGCTCATCAGTCGCCGCCTGAACCGGCTTCTGACATTCCAAAGCCAACTTCTGACCCGCCTGCAGAAGACGTGATTCATAACTCGGATGACCTGGAAGTTCCTAGCCCGGCCAAGACGGTTGATCCGGAAGTTGAAATTGTGAAGAGCCAGTATGTTGAACCGGGCCGGCCCACTGCCCTTGCCCAATGCACTGCCAAGGAAGAGTTTGCTCAGAGCCGGAGGTCCAAAAAAGACATCACTAATTACTCTCATCTAAGCATTGGTGATATAGTTTCGGGCTATCTGAACCAAGTACACAGTAGCCGTGACCTGGAAATTGACATGGTGAAGCAAATACAGCATAAATCTGAGGTAAAATTTAAGCTTTCACTCTGAATCTTACTTACTCTACCAGCCCCCAAGTCTATTGCTTATGACTGAATATGCTGTAGACTTAGTAATCTGCTAGCCATTAGTTTTGTCTGGTTTAAATTGAATATGTTTAACCCGGAGATGACATGAAACTTTAAATTTGGGTCACATTAGCCCCCAAGTGTCAAGTATCTTTACTTGTAAAGTGCTTGAGACTTAATATGTGTAACTTGGTAAAACAGACTTAAAAATTCTTTAAACATACATTAGCCCCCAAGTGCCAAGTATCTTTACTTGTAAAATGCTTGGGACTTAAATGTTACCTTACCAAGATTCTTACCATAACCTGATGTCAATGCAGGCCACTGCAAGTCAATTTGAGGCGGAGATTGCTGACTTGAAGAGCCAGTTGAAAACCCAAGAGCTCGAAGCTCAGAAAGCCAATTCCAAGTTTGAATTCAGTATCTCTGAACAAGAGAAGCTGAAGAAGAATTTTGAATCGGAAAAGAAGGCTTGGGTTGATGAGAGGGCTACATTGGTGACCCGGGCTGAAACAGCGGAGGCATCTCTTGCCGAGGCAACAAATGAGCTATCCGACTTAAAGCGTCACATATCCCAAATGGTCTCAGCTATCTTTGGTAAGCCGCTCATAAATATTGTAATCCTTCAAGAGTTATCATGATAGTTGCCTCCGGCTTATTGTTATACCTGTGAATATGCAGGCCCCAGGAGCACTAATCTGAAGGAAAATATGCTTGTCAAACTTAAAGCAGTGTACACCTTGATGTAACAATCAGTACTCGGGTCACAAAGTGTTGACCCTGTGGCTTTATCAAATACCTCTCCCCGGCTCCTGCAAGACGTATTGAGACATCTATCAATGCTACCTCAATGCATTCAAGACTTAAGGCGGGCATCTGCGAGAGCCAGAGCCGTAGCTACTTTGAGTCGGGCAAAAGCATGGGTGCCAGAGCTTGACCTTGCTGATCTCTCGCTTGGATACCCAAGTCTTAAGGAGGACGGCACTGCTTTTGGTGAACAGGACTTCACCGCCTGTGTCAAAGTCGTACGCCCTCTGGCGACTCTCATTGGGGAGGATACTAACCTCACCAAGTATTCGCCGGGTTATGATAGCGAGAACCAGAGGATCCCGAATGTCCCATATGACCAAGTCAGCCTGCTCCCTCCAACGCGTAAGCATACCTTTGCCCCTGAAGTGGACCCGGCGGTTTAATAGATGATGAAGCTTGGTTTAATAGATGATGAAGCTGAATTTGAAGCTTTGAGCGGCATTGACTGGGCCTTGTCCACCTTCCAAGACACAACAACCGAAGGAGAGGTGGGGAAGGATAACCCGGAGTCATCAAGCCAGCCGGAGGAATGAGCCGCCAGCCGGGTTATAACTTGGCAAAGAACAATGCTTCACTTATTCAGACTCGGGGAGTCTTGTAATAGGATAGAAAAACTCCTTAATGCCTGTCACGCCTTATGGTACTTATTGCTTTTGTTAAG
Source organism: Aegilops speltoides (assembly GCA_021437245.1). Classification (NCBI taxonomy): domain Eukaryota; kingdom Viridiplantae; phylum Streptophyta; class Magnoliopsida; order Poales; family Poaceae; genus Aegilops; species Aegilops speltoides. The sequence continues at coordinate 367,555,927 of CM038143.1, forward strand.
CCGCTAGTACCAAATTCATCTTGCTTATGTTAATCAAGTGTTTCCTTGATCCTTCACCTTGCTCCGTTTTAACCTGCATGTAAAACAGGCAAGGCTTTCCTGGACGATTCACTGCACCAGCGGGTTATAGAATATTGATAACCCGGATATGATCAAAAATCATATGTATAAACCGGTTTATGATTAGTTTAAAACATAATCAGAACAGCATACCTGCGACTCTTTTTGATAACTTCTCCGGCTCATATAAGTTTTTACGTGGCACTTGAGAGAACCTGAAGTAACTACTATAAAACCGGAAAGATAAAAAACCATCTCCTCAAGAGGGTTTCAATGATAGTGAAGATAATCATACTTACAAGTGTTCACAGGCTCCTAATTCGAATACGATCAGAAAAACCGTTCCAAAGGGTTTAAGCTAAGATTCGGATACGATCATATAGCCCCCAGTGGCTTTTCGCGATGCCGATCAAGTGGGTATTGACAGCTATGTTCTCTTTGGTTTGAATACGACCTATGTTTGAATAGGAAGACCCCAAGTGAACATAAGAGTTGTTTAATGACGCTGATTCGAATACCCAAAGGGGTTAAGCTATGATTCAAATTTGACCAGGAAGCCCCCAAGTGGGTTTGGCAATATGCCCATCAAGTGGGTATCGACAGCTATGTTCTCTTTGGTTCGAATACGACCTATGTTTGAACAGGAAGCCCCCAAGTGACAAAGGCTAGATTCAGATATGATCATAAGCCAGACCAAAGGGAAAGCCGGATTCAGATATGATCCGTCCCCAGTTGGCAGTGTCCATCACCTGATAAAGAAAACATGAAACATTCTTTATGGGAAAAAAGGACAGAGGTCCTGCTTTATTGCTTTATATAATATGTACATTATAAAAAGTATCTTAAAGAAGAAACTTAAGTATAGTAAGGTCGGAGATGAGCTATATTCCACGATCGGCGGGTCTCCTCCTCCGATTTAAAGGAGTCCTTGTGCTCTCGAATATTAATGAGATAATATGACCCGTTGTGCAGATTCTTGCTGACCACAAAGGGCCCTTCCCAAGGCGGGGATATCTTGTGCATATCAGACTGATCCTAGATGAGCCGGAGCACCAAGTCGCCTTCCTGAAAGGTTCTGCTCCTAACCCGGCGGCTGTGATAGCGGCGCAGGTCTTGCTGGTAAATCGCCGAGCGGGCTATTGCTAAGTCTCGCTCCTCGTCCAACAAGTCAAGTGCATCCTGACGAGCCTTTTCATTATCCGCCTCAACGTAAGCCGCCACTCGTGGTGAGTCGTGCCGAATGTCACTTGGCAGGACTGCCTCTGCTCCATAGACCATGAAGAAAGGTGTGTATCCCGTGGACCTGTTAGGCGTAGTGTTGATGCTCCATAACACAGAGGGTAACTCCTCCACCAAACAACCCGGAGTCCGCTTTAATGGGACCAAGAGCCCGGGCTTGATGCCTTTCAGGATCTCTTGATTAGCTCTCTCTGCTTGACCATTGGATTGAGGATGAGCAACAGCCAAACATCAAGCCGGATATGTTCTCTTTGACAGAACTCTTCCATGGCACCCTTAGAGAGATTAGTGCCATTATCAGTTATGATGCTATGTGGAAAACCAAAGCGAAAGATCACCTTTTTTATGAATTGAACTGCCGTGGCTGCATCACACTTACTGACCGGCTCTTCCTCAACCCACTTGGTAAACTTGTCCACTGCCACCAGCAGATGTGTCTTTTTGTCTTTAGACCTTTTGAAAGGTCCAACCATGTCAAGCCCCCATACTGCAAACGGCCAAGTAATTGGGATCATCCTCAACTCTTGAGCCGGCACATGAGCTCGTCGTGAGAACTTTTGACACCCGTCACATTTACTAACCAGATCTTCCGCATCAGCGTGAGCCGTCAACCAATAGAAACCATGACGAAAAGCCTTGGCCACGAGGGATTTTGACCCAGCGTGATGGCCACAATCTTCTTCATGGATCTCATGGAGTATTTCTTGGCCTTCTGTAGGTGATATGCAGCGTTGAAACGCTCCCGTGACGCTGAGGTGATGTAACTCGCCGTTAACAATCGTCATGGATTTGGAGCGCCTGGCGATTTGTCTCGCCAACGTCTAATCCTCCGGCAACTCACCCCGGGTCATATAAGCCAAGTAAGGCACCGTCCAATCCGGGATAACATGAAGAGCCGCCACCGCCAGTGCCTCCGGTCCGCATCGCTAAGTCTTCCTCGGTAGGTACCTTGACAGAAGGGTTGTGTAACACATCAAGAAAGGTGTTGGGTGGCACCGGCTTACGTTGGGATCCCAACCGGCTTAAAGCATCAGCCGCCTCGTTCTTCCTTTGATCAATGTGCTCCACTTGATAACCCGTGAAGTGACCAGGCACAGCATCTACTTCACGATGATAAGCCGCCATGAGGGGGTCTTTGGAATCCCACGTGCCTGACACTTGTTGAGCCACCAAATCTGAGTCGCCCAAGCATCATACCCGGCTTAAGTTCATCTCCTTCGCCACCCGGAGACCATGAAGTAATGCCTCATATTCGGCTGCATTGTTAGTACATGGAAACATAAGCCGGAGTACGTAGCGAAATTTGTCACCTCGAGGGGAAGTTAACACCACTCCAGCCCCCGAGCCTTCTAGCTGCCTAGACCGTCAAAGTGAATAGTCCAGTATGTGTTATCCGGCTTCTCCTCAGGGGCTTGCAACTCTGTCCAATCATTGATGAAGTCCACCAAGGCCTGAGACTTAATAGCCGTCTGGGGCATGTATTTCAAGCCATGAGGCCCAAGCTCAATAGCCCACTTGGTGACTCGTCCTGTGGCCTCCCTATTCTGAATAATGTCTCCCAAAGGGGCAGAACTTACCACAGTTATAGGATGGCTTTGAAAATACTGCTTCAACTTCCGGTTTTCCATGAACACCCCATAAACAAGCTCTGCCAATGAGGGTACCTTTTCTTGGATTCAATGAGCACCTCACTGATGTAGTAAACCGACCGTTGAACCGGATGCTCCTTACCGACTTCCTTACGCTCCACCACGATGGCAACGCTGACGGCTCATGAATTGGCAGCCACATACAACAGCAAGGGTTCTTTGTCAATTGGAGCCGCAAGAACCGGTGGCTCAGACAATTGTCTCTTTAAGTCCTCAAAAGCAATATCAGCGGCCTCACTCCAAACAAAAGTGTCAGTTTTCTTCATCATCTGATATAATGGAGGGCTTTCTCACCGAGCCGACTTATGAACCGACTTAAGGCGGCGACGCGACCCGCCAGTCGCTGAACATCATTGATGCACGCCGGTTTAGCCAGAGAGGTAATCGCCTTAATCTTCTCCGGGTTAGCTTCGATGCCTCTATTGGACACCAGAAAGCCCAAAAGCTTGCCTGCAGGAACACCAAACACACATTTGGCCGGGTTAAGCATCATCTTGTAGACCCGAGATTATCAAAGGTCTCCTTTAAGTCGGATATCAAAGTTTCCTTTTCCCTGGACTTCACCACAATGTCATCCACATAAGCATGGACATTACACCCGATTTGGTCATGCAAACAGTTCTGCACACACCGCTGATAAGTCGCCTGGGCACTCTTGAGCCCAAATGGCATAAACACATAACAGAAGGCTCCAAACGGAGTGATGAAAGCCGTCTTCTCCTGGTCCTTAACTGCCATCTTAATCTGATGATAACCGGAGTAAGCATCCAGAAGCTCAAACGCTCACAACCCGCCGTAGCATCAATGATTTGATCAATACGGGGGAGAGCAAAAGGGTCAGCCGGACAAGCTTTGTTTAAGTCCGTGTAATCCACACACATCCGCCAGGTGCCATTCTTCTTGAGGACGAGCACCGGGTTAGCAAACCACTCCGGGTGAAAAACTTCAATGATAAACCCGGCCGCTAAGAGCCGGGCGACTTCTTCTCCAATGGCTTTTCATCGCTCTTCGTTAAAACGGCAAAGAAACTGCCTGACCGGCTTATACTTTGGATCAATATTGAGAGTGTGCTCAACGAGTTCCCTCGGTACACCCGGCATGTCAGAAGGTTTCCATGCAAAGATGTCCCGGTTCTCACGGATGAACTCGATGAGCGCGCTTTCCTATTTGAGATCCAAGTTGTCTGCGATCTTGAATCTGTTTAGAAGTATCACCCGGTAAAGTCAACAAGCTTCGTCTCCGCCCGACTTAAACTTCAGCGCCAGGTCATGCTCTGTAGTTGGCTTCTTCAGGGATGTCATATCCGCCGGGTCAACGTTATCTTGATAAAATTTGAGCTCCTCTGCTGCGCAGGCCGACTCAGCATAAGCCGCGTCACCTTCTTCACACTCCAATGCTACCTTACGACTGCCGTGTACGGTGATGGTGCCCTTGTAACCCGGCATCTTGAGATGTAGATAAACGTAACACGGCCGTGCCATAAACTTAGCGTAAGCCGGCCGGCCAAACAGAGCGTGGTATGGGTTCCTGATTTTGACCACTTCAAACATCAACTTCTCAGCTTGGGAGTCATGTTCATCTCCAAAGGCCACCTCTAGTTCAATCCTGCCAACTGGGTAAGCCGATTTACTAGGGACAACTCCATGGAAAACAGTGTTGGATATTCTCAGATGTTTATCAGTCAACCCCATGCGCTGAAAGGTTTCGTAGTAAAGGATGTTGATGCTACTACCCCCATCCATGAGCACCTTGGTGAATTTATACCCACCAACCTGAGGCGCCACTACCAAAGCCAACTGACCCGGGTTATCGACCCGCGGAGGATGATCCTCCCTGCTTCATATGATGGGCTGCTCTGACCACCTTAAACAACGAGGGACTGCCGGCTCAACAGAATTCACAGCCCTCTTATGAACCTTCTGGTCACGTTTGCACAAGCTAGTGGTAAACACGTGATACTGTCCACCACTCAACCGCTTCGGATGGCTTTGATAACCCGATCGTTCTGCTGCTGTCCGCCTCGACCAGATCGGTCTGGCGATCGTTACCACCGAATGCCCTTGAAAACCGGAATTTGAACCGCCGCCCGGGCCATGAAAGCCGCCGGCCCCTGAGCCGCCACCAAATCCTTGACCACCGTCGAAGGTGTTGGAGTTTTTAAATGCCTTCATGATCGCACAATCCTTCCATAGATGTGTGGCCGGCCGCTCCCGGGTGCCATGTCTTGGGCAGGGCTCATTGAGTAGTTGCTCCAGTGATGGGCCTGACCCACCGGATCGCGGCGGTTTACCCTTACGTCTCGGATTGTTACCTCGTACATTGGCGTTGGCCACGAACTCCGGGTTACCGCCCGCCTTACGCTTATTGCCGCCTTGAGCCCCCGGGTTATGCTGCTGACCCTTTCCATTGCCGTTCCTTTTCCCTTCCTCGCCTTCTCATCGCCGACGCGGATCTTTGGTACTATCGAATCGGCGATTTGACTAAAGCTGCCATCGGCGTACCCACATCTGTGAGGTCACGCTTAAGGCGCCTAGTTTCATCCTCGGCGCTCAAAGCGGCAATTTTTCTCCAAAGATAAGAACTGCAGAGTGGCATCCATCTTATCGAGGAATGAATTATCTCTTTGACCGGCGCACCCAATGGGTGGTGGATTCTCCTTCCTCCCGCTTGTAATCCGTCAAGTCCACAATCGACATAGATTGTTTACAGTGTCCTTGAAGTTCGATGAACCGGACCTTTAACTCGCCCATGAACCAATGGAATTGGGTGGTAAGCCCTTTAGCCAAGACCGGCCGCTCCATCCAACATCATGGTGAAATACTTAGCCATTGCCGCGTCATTGACTTCTAGCAACTCCATGGCCATCTCATAACTCTCGATCCATGCCGCTGGTTGTAAATCGGCCGTGTAATTTGGTACCTTTCGAGGTCCCTTGAAGTCCTTGGGCAGACGTACGTCACGCAGAGCCGGCACCAGGCACGGGACACCACCGGTTCTAGTGGCTACTCCCGCCTCAACCGATGTCATTGGATACTCCGGGTGATCATTCTCCTGACGTACTTGGTCCTGCGCCGGGTTATAGCCCCGGGCTGGTTACGTCGTTGGGCATTGCTTGACAAAGCTTCCGACTCCATGCGTCTGCTGTAACTCGGGCTCCGGTTCTGGTGAGGTGGCGCTACCTAGGGTGGAAGGGTTGAGTGAATCCTGTCCCGGCTGTAAGAATGGGTCTCCTGCTGAGCCAGGGCTGTCTGGAGGAGCTCTCTGACCCTCCGGGTTTCCACCGCCGTCGGGTCATCACCTTCCATAGGAAGAGCTGCTAAGCACGCTGAAGCTGCAATTAAATTCTCCATGGGGTTGGAAAAGTGACCCGGTGGAATCGACACATGACGCGGTGGTGGCATGCTCACATGAGGCGGCACCATATCCCGAGGCTGAGCCGGTCCTCCTGTTCCGGCTGTCATAAGCCGATCGGCCTCCTACGGGTTACTAGGGCCGGCTCGGGGTGTAGCAAAGAGAACTCGGGGGTCGTAATTCGGAGGTAGACGGGACTGCGTTTTCTGATGTCTCCTCCTCATTACCTCATTGGATGCGCGGCTCATCGTGAACTAGTAAGCTTCGATCGCAGCGCCTGTGCTCGGGCGTTGAGAGCCGCCCGCTCCATGGCTAGTCTGGTATCCTCAGCTACCAAAGCCTCCTTGGCCTGAGCTATCTCCTCACGCACTTGAGCTACCGCTGCGTCATGCTCATCCTTATCTGCAAGAATAACCGTGGCGGTTAACAGGGCTGTAAGCTTGTACATGAGATCTATCAGCACCTAAGCCGGTGGGCGCATGGGGCCTCCTGCCCCGGCTGCTCCTGACCCGGACGTGATCACCGCAGCTGCTGTAGAGTTTGAGCCGGGCTGAGTTCCAGCCATGAAGATTCCGGCCCATCTTGGCGGCTCATCGAGGACCGAAATACTGTTGCCATCGGAACAGCCCCTGAGCGCGCCGTCTTGTACCCGATACAACGAATTTGTTGAGCCGGCGGACGAGTCACCGTCTAAAAGGACGGCCGTCTCACCCCCATCTTCAGACCAAGAAAGTTCTTCTCCGTGGATGCAGCCCACGAAGGCACGCCTCATGACCGGCTGAGTCCGGGTCTTCCTCGCACGCCGAGCCGTCTCGACGAGGTCGGTGCAATTGTCCGGCTCAGGGCCCGGCTCACCGATCCGGCCGATGAAGACGTAGATTCCGCCGAAGGGGACCCGGTACCCGTACTCAATTGAGCCGGCGTCGGGGGCCCAGCCTTCGTCGTCGATGTAGATCTTGCCGCGACGACTCTTGGTCATCCGGCCCACTACGTACCCCTTGAGCCCTTCGAAGTTGCCCTTCAAGAACTCAAATCCACCGTGCGCTGGCCCCACGGTGGGCGCCAACTGTCGTGGAATAGTCACGTCAGATGTCCTCGTGAAAGGACTTAGTTGTGGAGCCATTGCAACTAGGAAGCTTGAAGGGGTTAAATCGGGACAAGGGACACGAGGGAGTTTATACTAGTTCGGCCCCTTATGGTGAAGGTAAGGCCTACGTCTAGTTGTGTTGGTATTGATGTTTCGATGACCAGGGAGCGAGATACGCTATGCCTGGCTCTCGATGAGTTGGTTCTTGCCCTAAGCCGCCCACAGGTCGTCCCCTTATATACACGGATTGACACCTGCGGCTTACAGAGTCCCGGTCGGCTTATAAACAGAGTCCGGCTCGGTGACCAGTTAAATCTACCTTACATTACAAGTCATGCCATTATGGCGGTTTACTACAATGGGCTTAAGCCGCCCGTGGGCCTTAAGCTCTTTATTGAACCGCCATCTTCACGCTTGGTCTTGGGCTTCCTCTGATGAAGACTCTTTGCGTAACCCGGCCCCTCCTGGGCGACTTACACAAATAGTCATATCCCCAACATTAGGCCCCAGATTGATTTGAACCTGTTCATGTTAATCTTAAAATACCTTAACATATACTTATTCTTCTGTCTGCGCAAAAGGTCTTTTAACCCGCCATGACATCATCTCTTGGATCCGGGTTAAGCTGCTGTGACGTCACCGTATCCTTCAACGGATCTCTGCCTTTATTGACTGTTCCGAAAATCGAGGCGTCGGGGCCGCTGGATAATAAATTCTTATCTCCTCGTTTCTCACGCCGTCTCAGTTATCCTCTCCTTACAAATAGGCGCGACCTAGGTCTCCCATTCTCCTCCTTCCAGTCGTCTTCTTCCTCTTGCCTCCTCTCTGCCACTCAAGCTCCGCCGCCGCCGCCGCAGATCTTCCTGTCTTCACCAACTCAGGCCGCTGCATCAACCTGGTTGGACCAGAAAGAACGCGACATCCTTTCGCAGCAACCTTGCATCGGTGAGTCTCCCCTTTCCTGCTCCTTAGATCTACATCAAGGCCTTCAAGTTCTTTGAGTTCCTCGAGTTCTTCGCTGTTCAGTAGCTTTCTTCCGTAGATTTCTTTATCCTTGCCCTTCTTGATCTTGAAAATGATAAAGTGGATGTTTTGCACCTACTTTGAAATGCAAATAAACCCCTTTCTGTCACATAGAGGCCCCATTCAAGCCCTTGAACTTTATCCGCTCCAGTCTTAGGTCTAGAAAATTTTCTTTTCAGAACAGTTGTTTGATCCAAGATAACAGTGGTAGATGGTAAAACCTGTTTGTATCACCCGTAAAATTTCTTCTGTTGAATGCCCATAAACACAACTATCCATGTAGCCGGTTTAAATAAGTAATATTGAGCTGTAAGCCTTGCTAGCTTCTTCCCATGACCTTAAGAATTTTAAACTGCTCTTGATACTTGTAGCGGCTTAAATATTGTTGCACAGTCACCCTTATATCATTAGGCACTCTACCAGAGGGGCAATGATCACAGAGGGATTCTTCATCATCCTTGCCGCCCCTCCGATGATGCATGAGTAGTTTACCACAGACCTATGGGTCCGTAGTTAGTAGCTAGATGGCTTCTTGTCTCTTTTTGATCTTCAATACAATATTCTCCTTGATGTGCTTGGAGATTTATTTGATGTAATGACTTTTTGCAGTGTGTTTGTTGGGATCCGATGAATTGTGAGTTTATGATTTGATCTATCCATGAATATTATTTGAGTTTCCTCTTAACTCTTTTATGCATGATTGTTATATCCTCGTATTTCTCCGATTTAGGGGGTGTTTGGTTCCAGGGACTTTTTTGTGTTGGGACTAGAAAAAGTCCCTAGCAAACCAAACAGGGTGGGACTTTTTTTGGGACTTTTTGCTCAAAGTCATTAGAAGCACCTCCTTGAGAGTCTTTTTCAAAAAGTCCTAGGGATTAGAAAAAGTCCTAGGACTAGAGAACCAAACACCACCTTATTGGTTTGGTTTGGCCAACTAGAGTGATTTATCTTGCCATGGGAAGAGGTGCTTTGTGATGGGTTCGATCTTGCGGTGCTTAATCCCAGTGATAGAAGGGGACATGACACGTATACATCGTTGCTTAAGGGTAACAAGATGGGGTTTATTATTATGTGAATTTAATTATCTTGTCTACACCATGTTATTTTTCTTAATGCATTACTCTGTTTTTCCATGAACTTAATACACTAGATGCATGCTGGATAGCGGTCGATGTGTGGAGTAATAGTAGTAGATGCAGAATCGATTCGGTCTACTAATCTTGGACGTGATGCCTATATACACGATCATTGCCTTGGATATCGTCATGATTATTCGCTTTTCTATCAATTGCCCATTGGTGGGGGTAGTTCAACTCCTTCCTCATGCCCATTGGTGGGGGTGGATCTTCAGAAGCGGTGTTTTTGCTGTCTCAAGAAAGGCGTTGCAGACTTGTTTCGCCGCCTAGCTATCTATTAAGACTTGGTTGAGAAATAGAATTAGTCCCCCCATCTTGGTGGGACGGGGGCGAGGATCCCCTTGTCAGTTTTGGAATGGGCCACATGAGGCGGCCCATGACGCATACGACTTGTGTGCACGCCAAGAAGCCTGATTTCGTGGAAGATTCAGTTTCCTCATACGTAGCCGACTAGGATGTTGTAACCCTAGGACCTCTGGTTATAACCGAGAAGTTAGGCTTGTAGATGACACATTGTAATTTCTGAGTAGACACCTGCACTCTGTGCTTCTCCAACACAATAAACATAAGCAGGATGTACGATATTATCTTCTGAGAGAGCCCAAGCCTAGATAAAACTCGTGTCCCTGGTACCATCGTGCTTAGACCCTTAGCTTGGAATCCCCTACCTCGAGATCAGCCAGATTTACCTTCGTCGGCTGCTAGCCCCTGCCCGCCTGCCGCCTCTCCAGCATCAGCCTCGAACGCAAACTTTGTGTATTCACGAAAAAAATCAGTGTATACCACATTTATGTTCTCACTTCAACTTCTTCTATATTACTAGTGAAAGCTACGCAGACTTTGTGCATTCAAAAAAACATTTATGCTTGCACTAAGCAATATGCAAGTACGCTTTCGTGCTGCGGTCACGGGTTTCGAGTCTGCCTAAATCGGTACAGAAGTAAGAGGCCGTCTGCCCGTCTCACCACGAACCAAAACCAGACCAAATCTTCGGCGAGCCCATCGGCACATTCTCAGAGCGGAGAGGAAGCAGGAGGCGGCGGATCAAGGAGGGGAGACGAGAAGATGGGTGGCGGCATGGAGGTGAACAAGAACCGGTGGATCGAGGAGTGGAACGCCGGCCGGGAGAACCTCGAGCTCAACTTCCGCTTTACCCGCCGCAGTCTCGCCGTCATCGGCCTCTTCGGCCTCGCCGTCCCTATCCTCGTCTACAAGGGCATCGTTCGCGAATTCGTAAGATCCAGACCCATCTCTGCCCACATCTCGTTCTCTCTTCTCCAAACCCTAAAACAAATCTGTTCGTGTGGTTGGAATGGATGCAGCATATGCAGGACGAGGACGCCGGCCGGCCGTACAGGAAGTTCCTCCTGTGAGCGTCGCCTCCGGTGGATGCCGAGACTCCGAGCGATCTGCAGGGTTTCGGTCAGGGAGAAGGAATCTCCATTCGGTTTGTTTCCCGTACTGTTGTAGTCAGACCGGAATATTTTGTTCTCACATGTTGTGCGCGATATGTGTTAAATAAGATGTAATGAAATGCTGTTCTTACAATTGCTGAGACCTGAGAAGTCTGATTTGGTTAATTTGAGGTGAATATTTGTGTTATGCAATATCATTTATGCTTGGATTAAATGGGGAGTAATATCAGGCGAGTGTGTGGCCTTCTAACAATATCAATCATGGTTGTGTGCTTAGCTATTAGTTGACCACCCTGGTATTTAAGATTGATTCTGGGTCCTCGAGCATTGACGTTTTACTCGGCATACCTGCATAGAGCTGAGTGTATTGGGAGTTCTATCAAGAATTAGACGACATTTGATTGTTACTTTCATATACGCTCGAAGTTCTATTATCTGTGTTCATTAGTCGCAGTGTCCTATCAGTTTTTATCTAGAACCTCTTCTGGTTTTGGATCCCCATGAAGGCATTAATCTACTTCCGACTGTTATCTATACTGATATATTGAGTGGATGCTTGCTAGATATGATACCTTTATCGCTTGAATTGTGCTCTGCCCAAAGTAGTCCCCAGTTTATTCGACTGGTATGTTCTGTGTATGTGCTTTATGTTTGGGCCACAGTTTATGACAATAAATTTACATACATACGTGGTGTACTTACAGTTTTGCTTGTACGTGTACATCCTATCCTGTCTACCGGAGAATTCATTTCTATGTGCCAATTTCACAACATTCAATACAAATGAACCTGTCTGTTACAATTTTGCTAGTATTGCATAAACTACTCGAGCAGTAGGTAGATGTATTTTAGTGAGAACTGTGGTGAAAAGGCGATCGTGGAGGCGATCGCATCTGAGGCCAACTCCACCGGCCGCTGCCGGTCCCTGCTTCTTCCGTCTGGCCACTCCGGCCACGCGAGGAGGTGGGGACCACGGCGCTTCGACGCCGGCCAGTAGTTAGGGTTTGTCTAGTGTCTCCTTAGGGCGCCGTTGGGGTGGTGGGAGCGACGCCCGGGCAAATAAATCTACCTTAACTCCATTCCCACACCGGCGGCGACCTTCACGTCGGCGTCTCAGAGTTGATGGCAACGTATGTTGTTCGGTCCTGTAGATCGGCAGCTTGGTCTTCTCGTCGTTCTTCAGATCTGGCGATGAATAAAAGTATTTCAGTTTCTTCTCCGATGCGGTGTTCTACATCGTGGTCGGTGAGGATCTGGACGGAAGTGTGTCCAAGCGGGGATGGTGTGGCGGCGCATCTTCCCGTGGTGGACTTGTGTTCTGGGGCTTCGTCGTTGCGACAACGTTTTCTCCAACGTCGGAGTGGAGCCCGGGAGGTCGTCCAGGAGTACGCGCAGACTGCTGTTTGCGCATGTCACAGCTGGAAGATAGTGTATCCTGTGCTTGTTTTGTGGTTAGAGGCTGACAGTTCTGGTTTCTTCCTCCGACGTTGTAGTCGTGCGGGGATGTTAGTTCTGGAGCTTGATGGCGTGTCCGGGGACATGTTGCCCCGGTCTGATTCGTTCAACGGTAATGGTTTTGCTTCTGGCAAACGACTTTGGAGGTCCGTAAAGCTGTTGATCAGCGATGGAGCCGCGTCGAGCTCGGGTGTAGAGGTTATCTGTCTTCCGTCCCTTTGGTGGTCGCTTCGGTGGTGTCGAAGGAGGGAGATAGGCGCTGGTTTTTGGCTTTTTGCATAGGTTTATTCTATCTTTTCAGGCCTGTAAGGTCGTCGGTGTGTACGTGCCTTGTAACTTGATTCCATCTTATAAATGAGACACGTATTACCATGCAAAAAAAAAAAAGAATTAATATATAAATTTTCCTGGTATGCTTTCTAGAGTTATTGGCATATGTGTTCTAGCAGAGCATGTCAAACTCGTTGCTTGAGCCATATTTGCCTGTCATTTTGATATGGTATAAACGTCTCTCTTTGTGCTACTAAAAAAGGCATAGTATCAACACTAATGATGGACACTAATCAGTTATCTACTCTTATCCATGGAACATTTTAACAAACTAGAAATGAAGTGAGACATGAGTACTGGATCTGTCATGCTGTGTATATCAGTATATATGTACTAACACCTTTCTATAACTTAGTTCTCTGCTCTCTTGAGGTCTTTCATTAGCTGTTGTTCGTACACATAATAGATTTTGTGATATTCTCATCTTGAAAGTATTAGTGTAGTGTTGTTTGGTTAAAGGGTATATTTCAGCTGAGTCAGTGAAGGATAGTAATTTTAGCTTTTGCTTGATGTGGAAAAATGGCACCGTATTACCTTTATTAACTCAAGATCTTAGAAGAAGCTGTGTGTAACATATTTGTTTTGTTTGACTGGACATGATTGTTTGGTCATGCACCATTATATGTATGTTATTGTACTGTCTACTTTCAGAATACTAAATAACATATATCTAAAACAGATTTGGTTAGATGGTTCTCAAAGCACATGTTTTGTGTTGGATACCTACACCTTTATGAGTGATTAGAATATCACTTGAAAGTAGGCTAGAGGTGTGTTGAACCAGCTTGTTATTTTTAAAAGCCTCTAAAGTATGCTAGAGGTGTGTTAATCCTTTCACATAATCTCACTCTCCACTGATAATCCTTACATTCCCATAGATGCTAGTGTTATGCAACTTTGTCAAGTGTCAAGGTGGCATTCAAGTTAGTGTGGAACAGCACTTGTCCACTCTGGTTATGTATTTATTTAAAACGGAGTCCTGTTTAGTTTGTTGCTTCCAAAACCTAAACCTTCTGGGTACTCGAGCTTGTCATTTAGGTTGAATGTAAAGTCTCTATGTTAACTGCTAACCTGCAATGCAAGTCCTTCATAGCCTGGATTATTAGTCATGGGCCTTTTTTCTTGCTTAAGATAGCTTCATGTGATGTCTTCGTGTCATATAGTATGTTCTTGTTTAAATTGTTGCTTCCGAAACCTAAACCTGCTGGTGCTTATCATTTAGGTTGAATGTGAAGTCTTTAGGTTACAACTGCTAATCTGCAATCTAAGTCCTGCATAGCCTGGAACCCTGGATAATGCTTCTACTCCCTCCGTTCCTAAATACAAGTGTTTTTAGAGATTTCAATATGGACTACATACGGATGTATATAGACGTGGTTTAGAGTGTAGATGTACTCATTTTGCTTCATATGTAGTCCATATTGGAATCTCTAAAAAAGACTTACTTTAGGAACAGAGGGAATAGGTTATTAGAGATGAGTTTTTTGTTCTCCAGTGGTTGTCAATTTAATGTTCTTGCTTAAGGTAGCTTCATGTGATGTGTTTTTCTCATGTGGATTTTTCGAAAATAATAATTTGAAACTGGGGTAGTTTGATTCGCTTGGGATGAGCTTTGCCCACCCTTCTGAGCACGTCAATGATGAAAATATTTACCTGTGATAAATTGCTAATAGTTTTTGGGTGACTCTTGTTTATTTCGCAACAGTCAAGACTCAAGACTTAGGCAACTCGTTATAAAAGAACCAATATTCTAGGAATTTGATTGCAATCATGAAAGGTCACCGAGCATTGGGGGTCATTCTGAGGCTCCGCGACCTCGGACTAAATCCAATGTACGCGGGGTACTGACAGTGGTATTGACGTTTGCAATCATATTAAGAGTGATAAAACAGGTGAAGAATCGGCAGCCGTAGTGGGTAGAAATGTCGAGCACGAAGGATTAAAAATGAACTCGAAGGGTGTATAGTTTAGCCAACTTGTAATTCTAGTTCGCCCACTAGGTCGGCTGTATCCAACTTTGAGCTTGTCCAGCCATACAGATTCATGGACGGATTGACCGAGCCACACCATTCCCTAGATAACAATATATACTGTTGCCTTTGCCTTTACACAACCCCTCCAAAAAATGTGCAGTACATGACATGTGTTAGATTATAAAATATCCCCACTGTTTATACCAAAAAAGGATAATTCCACCTCAAAGAATCCATGTGGAAGGGATGATCCTCATAGAACGTCATTTTTTTTTCTAGAGAATAGGCTCTGAGTGCCCAGCTTTATATAAAGCTTGGTTCTCTTGCAGCTTTATAGAAAGCGTAATAGAACATCAAGTTTGCCCGGTCCCAAACTACATTTCAGCCAAAGGTCAGTTCTCATGAGTCATGACGAATTCAATCTGCAGGAGGGCTTTCGCACCACAATGTCAACGCCATCTCCACGCTTCAGCTCGTCATCACCCTGCTCGAGCAAAAGTTTAGCTCGTCACCACCGTATATGTTCCAGCAAGAGAACGACCACCGCCGGCCTTGATCAACCATCACCATCAAAACCGTGTCCACCTCCTCCAGCCCTCCACCATCACCTCCACCTCTGTTGGTTCAATCGTCTATTCTCTCTCACCCAACCCAATCCAACAAGCATACCACTGTCCCATTAGAGTGCCGCCGTGTTCCCTCCTATCCTTTGGAAAACAACAGCCACATTGCCACTTTCGGCAACACCTTGCCACAACCATGGTTTCTCGTACCTTCAGTGCCACCTTAAGAAAAAGGGTTTCCCCCCGCTTTGTATTTCAAAGCAACCAACCGATACATCCAAAGATAGATGCTGGGGCGGAAGCAGCACAATCACACCCAAAAGAAACGAAAGAGAAATAACAAGAGAAAAGAATGCCGACAACGGCGGATCGACGGAAACGAAGAAGCTTCACGACCACTGCGCCCACCGAAGATCTCCCACCAAGCTCCAAGGCTCCGAAGCACCGGTACCAATCAGCACCTCCAAGAAGGACCGCGACGAAGACGGCGCTGCTGCCAAGGGTTTCCCTCGGTACATGACGAGGCGAGAGGAAGGGTCGCCCCCGACGCCCTCCAGGAAGGTTCGGCGGCACCTACCGGCGTCGCCGCGTCGGTGTCGGACAGGCCGACAGGGGTTTCCCCTGTTCCCAACCTTCACCTCGGGTGCTCCAGAGCTTGCCACCAAACAGACCACCATCTTGCGCCACCGTGGTCAAGAAGCCTCCACGCCGTCTCACTACAGCACCACGAGGTGAGGTCTGCACAACAAGGGATAGGAGCCGGGACTAGGGGCCGCAGCACCGTCGGCACGCGGAAGGGCACAACCTCCACCGTCAACGACGGTAGCCGATCGGACACACTAGCAGAGCCTACCAGGCCGTGTGCCTGACAGTTCGGCCGAACTCCATTCCGGACAGCTCCCGCCATCGCTACGCAGCAGCACGCCATCGGCATCGCCGCCCCATCCGAGCCGCCCTCCTCCTCACCACATTGACGCACGGCACGCCACGCCGGACCGCCCGCTAGGACCCAGATGGGGCGGAGGGCCAATTTGGGCGGGGACGCGCCACGGCCATCAAGACGCCACCACGCCGCCCTGCTAAGGGCAAGACCGCCATCAGCGCCTACCGCCGACGATCACTGCTGGTCGCCGCCACCGAGCATCACCGCCGCCATCACCAAACCGGGGGAGATTTAACGATAGGTACAAAAGGGCCGCCGCCGGCAAAGACCCGGCCAGGCAGCCGGCACCAGCCGCCGCGGCGGGGAGAGCTCATGGGGTGGCGACCAAGGAAAAGGAGGCGCGCCTCGCCACCTCCCGGGAGGCGGCGCAGGACGGAACCGGATGGGAAGGGGAAGAGGCGGGGAGGGCAGGCGTCTGAGCAGCCGTCGGCGGCGGGAGAGCTAGGCGCGCCGCCGCGGGCGGCGGCGCGAACCCTAGCGGTAGGAGAGGACGGAGCGGTGGGAGAGGACGGGAAGGAGGCTCCTTCGGTGCCACCTTCATCTCAAAAAAAAAAAAAAAAGTGCCACCTTGGTAAGGATAGTAGGATACCTAGGTTATTTTCTTTGTCACCACAGCTAACTTATATTGAATAAAACGACGGTATCATGGATATGAAAAAACGGAATTGCTGGACATTTTACGTCCGACCTGCGTACGTGTTTTGCTGTTCAAGTCGCGATTTGATCCACGGTCGTTGACCAGTGCCGGACAAGCATACTAGCTAGCTAGTACTAGCTCCTCGGTATGGTAGGAAGATGAAATGAAATATGAATCGAAATTGTACGTACGAAGTTGTCGCTTCCACCTTTTTTTTATCGCATCTCAAGTGTTACTCCAAGCCACCGGTTTGTGCTTGTTGCGTGATGGTGTTCCTAAGCGTATTTTTCATCAATGTTGGAAGTAGCCCACGTGAAACGGTCAACTATTATTTTTGTATTAATCTTGTTTTCTGAAACTTTACTAAGCTCTACTTCAGAGTACAAGTAACTTGATAGGAGCAAGCTTGTTTATACAAGATGATAAATTTCATGGGTGTTCAGTTAAAGTCAGATTAGCAAGTCAATTCAGATAAAGTCAGATTCCTTGAGGAAACCGTGGAGATTGGGAGGGATGTTCAGTTACCATGGATCCTGAATGGGGATTTTAATTTGGTACGTAGTGAAGATGAACGCAGCACTCATAGGATCAATAGGAGATTGACTAACAAATTCAAGCACACCATTAATACCCTGGGCCTTCACGACATGCCGATTTACATGGTGTAATGATCAAGAACACATTGTGATGGCCAGGTTGGATCGTGTTCTGTTTAACAATGCCTGAGAGGAGATCTACCCCATCAGTGACCTGTTGCCACTCAGCTCTAACATTTCAGATCACTGCCCTTTACTCCTGACTTGCTCCTTGGACCGGCCGAAAGTTCGCCGCTTTTGGTTTGAGAACTTCTGGGTCAAGTTGCCTGGGTTTATTGAGACTGTCAAGACAGCCTGGGAGGAGGAAGTTTCTTCGAATGATCCCATGTTAATTCTCAGTGTCAAGCTACAACGTACTGCCAAAGCTCTCAGAAGTTGGGGACAGAGGAAGCAGAGCTTTATGAACCTGCAATTCCAAATTGCGAATGAGTTAATCCTGCGTTTTGATAGCGCACAGGAGTGCAGAACCCTGTCGGAGGAGGAACGACGCCTTAAAGCCTTTCTGAAGGGCAAATGCTTGGCATTTGCCTCTCTAGAAAGAGTTCAGCTTCGCCAGCGAGCAAAAGTACGCGAGTTGCGAGAAGGAGACGCCAATACTAAATACTTTCATCTTAAGGCCATGGTCGTCGGAAGCACCAGATTCCTTTTCTTAGAAATGATCAGCACACGGCTTCTACTTTGGAAGAAAAACTGGAAATGGTCGAGATTTCTACAGTTGTCTGATGGGTGCGCCTGCGCGACTGCAATCTTCCTTGAAGCTGGAACAATTAAACCTTCACTCCCTTCCTCCGGACCTTGCAAATGGTTTAGAAGCGACTTTTACTGACACTGAAGTCAAACAAGTGATTATGGAGATGCCGTCCGATCGTGCGCCGGGGACGGATGGCTTCTCGGGTCTCTTTTTACAAGGTTTGTTGGGATATCATCGGGAAGGATTTTATGGCGGTCATGCATGAGCTCCACAGAGCAATTTCAACTCTTTTGGTCGACTTAATTCCTCCATCATCACTTTGCTGCCCAAGAAAGAGTGCTCCCTTGAAGTGGCGGATTTTAGGCCGATCAACTTAATCCATGGGGCTGCTAAAATCTTTGCTAAAGTCTTGGCTGTGCGTCTTGCCCCACTGCTACCAACTCTCATCTCACAAGTTCAGAGTGCGTTCACCACTTGGAGGAGCATACATGAGAACTTTAAATTTGTTCGCAACGCTGCCAGACTACTCCATCACAAGAAATCCCCGGCTGTACTTATGAAGCTTGATATTTCCAAAGCTTTTGATACGTTGTCATGGGAATTCATCATACAGATTCTGACAAGGCGAGGCTTTGGCAGACGCTGGTGTTCTTGGTTTGCGGCCATCTCGAACAGCGTCGTCATCGTTGTTGGTCAACGGTGAGACTTGCGAGCCGTTCTCGCTTAACTCTTGGCGTCGGACAAGGAGATCCAATATCTCCGGCTCTCTTCATTCTAGCCATGGACACACCGCAAGCAATGATACATTAGGCGGTCCAAAATAATCTGCTATCTGATCCGGGCCTACCTCCCAACCGCCCAAGGGCTTCCTTCTTTGCAGATGATGCCATTATCTTCTTCGACCTTACCCGAGGGATTTGGAGGTAATCTCACCATTCTAACGCTGTTTGCCAAGGTTACGGGCCTTCACATCAATATGCAAAAACCACCATTATTTGCATCGATGTGACGACGCTGTCTCTGCTAGTGTGGTGCAACACTTTTCATGTCACCAAAACCTTCCCTTTGCGCCACAGGATTGCCGCTTTCTATTTTCAGTGAGACGCCGGGACATTTTGCCACTCATCGACAAGTGTTCCAAAAAATGAAGGGTGGAAACCTGCTTATGGCCCCCGCAGACGCTTAACACTCACGCAATCAGTTTTGATGGCCCCGCCAATCCACTTCTTGTCGGTTCTCGCATTTGCCGGCGTGGGCACTTAAGACAATCAACATGAGATGTCGGGTTTTATTTGGAAAGGAGACATTGATATTAGTGGTGGGCACCGCCTGTTACCTTGGGCTAGGGTATGCATGCCTAAGGAATGCGGAGGTCCTGGGTGTCCTAAATCTCAAATGGTTCGGTCAGCCCTCATTGTAGGTGGCCATGCGCGAGATGGGATGTCGAAGAAAGGCCGTGGCATCAACTTTCGATGCTCAGAGAAGGAGATCTCGACATGTTTAAAGCAGCGACTTGACCGCTTAGGGATGGACTGAGGGCAAGATTCGGACCGACAAATGGCTGCTGGAGGGGTCTCCATTGAAGACATAGCTCCAAATTTATTCTCGCTTTGTCAAGGATTCGGGAGATCGGTTAAGGAGGCTCTTCACAATGGTATTTGGATCGAGGATATATCAGAGGGATTTCGTGCAGGCCATGGCTCAATATCTCAAAATTTGGGACATCACTCAGATGTCTCCTTATCTGTGGGTGTTCCCGATCGCTTAGTTTGAAGTGGACCAAGGATCACAAGTTCTCTGTTGGCAGCGCATATAACATGTTCTTTGCTGCGAATGTGCACTTTGCTTGCCACAAGCCAATATGGAAATCAAAAGCTCCCCCAAAATGCAAATTCTTTATGTGGCTTGCTGTTCATCGCAGGTGCTTGACCGCAGATAATTTGGAGAGGAGGGGCTGGCCTTCTAATGGCAACTGTCCGCTGTGCATCTCGACGCACGAAGACTGCACACATCTTTTTGTGCATTGTCGGTTCACTCAGTGTCGTGGTTCTAAGTCTGACAGTAGAGTGGGGGGTAGGTATGGAGAGGCAAGGTCCTAGCTATGGAGAGGTTGTAAACACAAGTGATGTACGAGTTCAGGCCCTTCTCGGAGGAAGTAAAAGCCCTACGTCTCGGAGCCCGGAGGCGGTCGAGTGGATTATGTGTATATGAAGTACAGAGGTCCGAACCCTTCTGCCTGTGGAGGGGGGTGGCTTATATAGAGTGCGCCAGGACCCCTACCAGCCCACGTAATGAAGGGTTTAAAGTACATTAAGTCTGGGGCGTTACTGGTAACGCCCCACATAAAGTGTCTTAACTACCATAAAGTCTACTTAATTACAGACCGTTGTAGTACAGAGTGCTTCTTGACCTTCTGGTGGTCGAGTGAATCTTCATGGTCGAGTCCTTCAAGTCAGTCGAGTGGACTCCTCGTGGGTCGACTGGAAGGTGATCTCTTCTAAGGGTGTCCTTGGGTAGGGTATCTAGATCAGGTCTATGACCCTACCCTAGGTATATGAATCCATCACTCAGCAGGTTTGGAGGAGGTTCAGGGACTGGACGAGAGTGTTTTTTCTTGTTCCAGATGACAGCTATGCCAATACTGAGGATTGGTGGCTGAGAACACGGAAGGATGTCCCCAAGTCTGACAGGCGCAATTTTGACACCATTATCATTCTTATCCACTGGAGGATCTGGAAAGAAAGAAATGCGAGAATTTTTGAGCATGTGGCCTGCAGCGTTGAAAGGGTGCTGGATTTGATCAGAGAAGATATCAGGGTCTGGAGAGCAGCGTTGAAAGGATGGCGCTTCGGTCTGGCGACTTGGGGGCGACTTGGGGGACGACGCAGCGGGCGACGCCGCCATGCCCAGCGGCGGAGGCGGACGGCCGGACGGAGGTGCGGCCTGCCTGGGTGCTTGCGGCGGCGCATGCCGCCTAGGGCAGGGCCCCGCCCGCCCCTCTCCGCAGCAGTTCTGGGCCCCGAGGGGTTCGATTCCGGCGACGACGACGACGAGGTAAGGAGGAGGTAAGTGCAGTGGCGGTGGTGGTTCGCGAGACCCGTGCGGGGTGCTCGGTGGGTGATTTTGTCGCCTGCGGCGGAGGAGCCGGGGTTTTCATGGCAGGTCGCCGGCATGCGTTCGCCCCGGTGGACGCGGGCGTCCGCCGCTTTGCGCTGCGGATCTGGCGCCCGCCAAGGGTGTGTGGACGCGGGCCGGAGGCGCGCGCGTGCGGCCGGAGGAGGATGCCTCGATCTAGCGTTAGCGCGCCGCCGCTGGTGCGGCGTGCTTTCGCCGGAGTCGACAGGGTCGGCGACGACGGCGGGTTGTCCTCGCAAGGAGACGCAGCCCTCGGCTAGGGTTTGGCGCCGCGCCGCCGGGCGGACCCCTTGCTGGGCTGTCGGAATGGCCCGGTTGCGGTTTGCGGGCGGGGGCCCATTGGCGAACCCAGGCGCCAGGTGCCAGGGACGCAGGGCGCCTCCGGTGCTTGGGCTCGGTCGGCTGGCCCGGCCGCCTCAAGCCCGCAAGGAAGAGGCTGGGCCCATCGCGACGGTGGATGCGCGCCGCCTCGCCTATTAATAGGTGGTTGTGGCTGCGAAGGGTGCCCTAGATCTGCCGCTAGGGTTTCCCGCATCCCCTCGCAGTGCGGGGCGACTCGGGCATCGCTGCGCGTCGCTGCGCTGCTCGCCTCTCCACCCCCACTCACTTGCTTGTTCGCCACCAGCGGTGAGGATGGGCTCCCGCCGTGGAGAAGCCACCCATGTCGCCCGGGCGGAGCGGCAACGCGAGCAGATCTGCGCGGCGGCGCCGCTAAGGTCTCGTCGCCCGCCGGGCGGGCGAGGCGGGCTGGGGCCGCCGCCTCCCTGGTGGCTCGCGGAGCAAGAGCGGAAGAAGGAGGAGGAGCGTGAGCGCAAAAAGAAGAAGAAAGAGGAGTACCGCGCCGGGCTGGAAAGAAGAAGGAGCTCAAGAGGAAGGAATCCTCCTTCCTCTGAAAGCGCGAGCGGGCCGGGATCCTCTCGCCAAGAAGCAGAAGCAGAAGGGGGCAGGCTCGGCGCTTCCGCTGCTGGCGTCCGAGCCGTCGGCGTCGAAGGGCTCGGCTGACGCCCCGATCCCAGTGGAGGAACTCGATGGGCCAGAGTGCTTCAAATGCGGAGGGTGGGCCATTACGTAATATGTGCCATTTCAAGCCTTCAGGCGCTGCTCGCCACGAGGAGGGGCACGCATTGGCGCACTGCCCCACGCACGGTCGGCCTCTGCAGATGCAGATCATGGGCAACGCCATCCCCGGCGAGGGCTTCTTCTGCCGGCCCTTCGTGGAGACGGCGGGCGAGGAGGTCGGTGCCCGGCGGTGGCGGACGCGGCGCTCATCTCGGCGGGCGCCCGCAAGTCGTCAATCTCAATCTTGGAGGCGGAACTCCCCCACCTCTTCGAAGGGGATTGGGATTGGCAGGTGGCGGCCGTCGGGGACGACATGTTCTCCGTCGTCTTCCCCGACAAGGCCATGCTGCGAATGGCGACGCGAAGTGGTAAGCTGTACCTCTCCCTCAACGACATCATGGCATAGATCAAGGAAGTAGTTCGAGACTCCCAAGGCGAAATCATGCCGGATGTGGGTCAAACTCGGGAGTGCCACCCAAGCACCGCCGCGGACCGCCTCATGGGGGACCGTGATGATCGGGCGCCCGATGGAAGTGGACAAGGCGTCGTTGGCGGGCTGGGTCCCATGCGGATGCGCTTATGCGTCGCTCCCGCCAAGATCAAAGGGTATGTTCAAATCTGGTTCAACAAAGAGGGCTTTACCATCCGGATGGAGGCCGAGGCGGTGGCAGTCGAGGTGCCCTCCCTCCCCCGCTAGCATGGACAAGGGCCCCGATGACATGGACAAGGACATGGACAAGGATAAGGACGCGAGCATGGGGGATGACTCTATCGACACTGCGACATGGGATAAGCTGGGCCTCAAGGACAAGACTTCGGAGGCCATGGCCCCGACTGCGGGGGCCGCGAAGGACCTGGAGGAGCGTCAAGTTGGCGTGGGCAGCAACGAAACGGGCTTCAATCAATACAGCTCCAACATGTCCCTCGGCCTCGACATTGACAAGGGCATCTCGGCTTCGTGCGACTCGGAGGGCCGCTCCATGATCATCTCCCCGGCTGCGGAGAAAGGCGGGCTTCGCACGTCCGCGCGCGGTTTGGAGAGTGGCGGGGTGCGGCTCCATAAGAAGACGGCAGGCCGCAAGACTCCCCCGGTAGCGCCAACGAGTCCCCCCTCGGTGCGGGCGGGCACGCCTGTCTCGCACCGGACGGTGGTGATGGCGTTGGCTTCCCCTGGCGGTGCGGTCGGGGGGCACGGGCCGATGGAACCCCCGCCTTCCTCCGACACTCTCCGGGCGGAGGTGACCAAGGCGGCTCCCATCTCCACGGCCAAGCACTCCAAGGCGGTGGCGACGACTCCGGTGGCGCAGGAACGGGTTAGCTCCCGGCCAAAGGGCGCCAAGGGCAACCTCCCTGCTCTCCAACGCGCGCAACTCTTGCTGGCCCAGAAGAACATGGAGACCGAAGGTAACCCCCTACCCCGTTTTACGATTTTCGACGATTATTCGGATGAGCGCCTTGGGGGTATATTAGGGGATAGTGGGGTTGATCTGTCTGATGAGGGAGAGGCCCGAGAGATCCTGTCTCTCATACGCTCTAAGGAGATCGCGCAGGCCGCGCTTGCCCAGGCTGCGGCGGCACGCGCTGCGACGGTACCAGAAGAAGCAGGGGCTTCTCTGGTCCCTGTTGCTCGGCCCGATCGGGTGGACACAGCAGCAGGGGCTGCACTGTCCCTCCCAGCCCGTGGTCCTGTTAGGACACGGCGAGTGGCCAAGGCGGTTACCGCCCGTGGTATCCGCCTCCGCAATCGCATAATCTAAATGCGTTTCTTCTTCTGGAACATCCGAGGCTATGGCCACGTTGGGAGGCGGACCCAGCTAAACAAGTTCATTCGCGGCGAAAACATCGATGTAGTTGGTTTGCAGGAAACCATCAAGGCTGATTTCTCTCACCGAGACCTGCTCGCCATCGACCCGCTCGAACGCTTCGTGTGGCACTGGGTGCCAGCGATAGGCCACTCTGGGGGTATGCTACTTGGCATCAGCCATGTTTGCTGCGAGGTGGTGGCTTGGGACGCCGGTCGATTTTTCGTGTCGGCTCACGTCCGCCACCGTGCGTCTCTCCGCGAGTGGGAGATTATAGTGGTCTACGGCCCGGCAGATCATTCACACTCGCATGAGTTCTTGGGGGAACTTCAGGAAAAGGTTGCGGCCTTGGGTGTCCGCAACCTACCCCGTATCGTGGGTGGGGATTTTAACCTAATCCGTTCGGGAGCGAATAAGAACAACGAGATTATTAACTGGACAAGGGTGTCCATGTTCAATAATGCGATTGCTTCAATGGCCCTTAGGGAAGTGGCTCGTGTGGGTGCACGCTATACCTGGACAAACAAGAAACACCGGTTCGGTCAGTGCTGGACCATGTTTTTATGTCCGCGGAGTGGGAGATGCTCTTTCCCATGTGCTCACTCCACGCTGAAATGAGGATCAGGTCGGATCACGTCCCTCTAATCCTCTCCTCGGGGGAGGACCGGTTAAAACGAAGCCCACGGTTTTTCTTTGAAACTGCATGGTTTGAAAACCCGGAATTTGAACAAATCTTCCTCTCCAAATGGGACTCCTGTGTGGCCCAGATCTGGCACGCGAGAGGGCCCATGGATTTCTGGATTTTCGCAGGGGCGGGGTTGCGCGCGGCTCTCAAAGGTTGGGGGGCCAACCAGGGCCGTGCGGATAAGCTGCTCCGAGCACGTTTGGTGACGGACCTCGCCCGTATGGACGCGGCTGCGGACGTACAGGTCTTCTCGGAGCAAGATTGGGCCGAGCGGTACGCTGTTGAGGCCCAGGTTGAGGCCCTCCTTCGTGCAGAGGAGGAGTACTGGCAAAGGAGGGGTGGAATAAAGTGGACGCTCAAAGGGGACACAAACACAAAATACTTCCATGCCTATGCCAACGGCTAACGACTTAAGTGCGCCATTCTGAGGTTGCAATCGGAGCAGGGGCTCCTATCACGCCAACAGGATATAGTCCGTCGCATTTACGATTTCTACATCGAGTTCTTTGGGCTCTGTGGAGGAGTCTGTGGCTCGCCACGGGCGGATATCTGGGATCCCGCTCTGCGGGTCTCGGATGAAGAGAATGAAGGCTTGGGCCTCGCCTTCCTCCCTCAGGAGATCGACCAGGCGACCCTTGGGATGAAAACTGACACGGCCCCGGGCCCGAATGGGTGGCCGGTGGCGATGTTCAAATTTTTTTGGCAAGTCCTCAAGGGCCCTATTTTCGAGGTGTGTAACGGGTTTATGCGTGGCACTATAGACATCTCGCGCCTTAACTTTGGGGTTCTTTCGCTTATCCCCAAAGTTCAGGGCGCGGACAACATTAGACTTTTTCGCCCCATAGCGCATATCAACGTCCCGTTCAAAATATGCTCTAAGGCTTGTTCTACGCGCTTGTCTCCGATGGCTCATCGTATTATTAGTAGGAACCAAACGGCTTTTATTCGTGGTCGCAACATCTTGGAGGGCCCGTTGGCCCTCCAAGAGATCGTTCACTCGCTCAAACGTAGCCGCCATCCAGCAATTCTTCTGAAATTAGATTTCGAGAAGGCGTACGATCGAGTGAATTGGGAGTTTCTCCGACAAATCCTTCTGGATCGAGGATTTTCGGCAGTTTGGGTTCACCGTATGATGCAATTGGTCTCGGGAGGCCAAATGGCGATAGCGGTGAACGGAGAAGTAGGGAACTTCTTCCGCAACAAGTGTGGGCTGCGTCAAGGGGACCCAGCCTCACCGTTGCTTTTCAACTTTGTGGCAGACGCCTTGGGCGCCATGCTAGACAAAGCTCGCGCTGCTGGCCACATCAGGGGAGTGGTCGGCAATCTGATCCCTGGAGGGGTGTCGCACCTACAGTATGCGGATGACACCCTACTCCTTTTTGAGCCGGACACACACATCATAGCAACGGTTAAGGCCATCTTGCTATGTTTTGAACTTATGTCTGAAGGAAATATGCCCTAGAGGCAATAATAAAGTTATTATTTATTTCCTCATATCATGATAAATGTTTATTATTCATGCTAGAATTGTATTAACCGGAAACATGATACATGTGTGAATACATAGACAAACATATAGTCACTAGTATGCCTCTACTTGACTAGCTCATTAATCAAAGATGGTTATGTTTCCTAACCATAGACATGTGTTGTCATTTGATCAATGGGATCACATCATTAGGAGAATGATGTGATTGACATGACCCATCCCGTTAGCTTAGCACTTGATCGTTTAGTATTCTGCTATTGCTTCCTTCATGACTTATACATGTTCCTGCAACTATGAGAATTGCGTAACTCCGTTTACGGAGGAACACTTTGGTACTACCAAACGTCACAACGAATCGGGTGATTATAAAGGAGTACTACAGTGTCTCCGAAGGTACATGTTGAGTTAGCATAATTCGATATTAGGATTTGTCACTCCGATTGCTCGGAGAGGTATCTCTGGCCCTCTCGGTAATGCTCATCACCTAAGCCTTGCAAGCATGTAACTAATGAGTTAGTTATGAGATGAAGTATTACGAATCGAGTAAAGAGACTTGTCGGTAACGAGATTGAACTAGGTATTGGATACCGACGATCGAATCTCGGACAAGTAACATACCAATGACAAAGGGAACAACGTATGTTGTTGTGCGGTTTGACCGATAAAGATCTTCGTAGAATATGTAGGAACCAATATGGGCATCCAGGTCCCGCTATTGGTTATTGACCAGAGACATGTCTCAGTCATGTCTACATCGTTCTCGAACTATAGGGTCCGCACGCTTAAGGTTTCGATGACAATTATATTATGAGTTTATGTATTTTGATGTACCGAAGTTTGTTCGGAGTCCCGGATATGATTACGGACATGACAACGAGTCTCGAAATGGTCGAGACATAAAGATTGATATATTGGACGGATATATTTGGACACCGGAAAGGTTCCGGAAGAGTTTGGGAATATACCGGAGCTCCGGGAGGTTACCGAAGCCCCCCGGGAAGTATATGGGCCTTATTGGGCCCATGTAGGAAGAAGGGAGAAGGAGCAAGGGAGGGGGGCCGGCCCCCCCTTTCCTTTCTCCTTCCCCCTCTTCCTTTCCTACTACTAGTACTCCTTCCTTCCCCCTCCAAATAAGATTAGGAAAAAGAGGGGAAACCTACTTGGAGTAAGTTTCCTCCTCCTATGGCGCGCCCCCTCCTTGGGCCGGCCACCTCCTCCCTCCCTCCTTTATATACGGGGGTAAGGGGGCACCCTAGAACACACAAGTTGATCATTGATCATTCCTTAGCCGTGTGCGGTGCTCCCCTCCACGATATTACACCTCGGTCATATTGTAGCGGTGCTTAGGCGAAGCCACCGCAACCGAGAACATCAAGATCGCCACCACGCCGTCGTCTTGACGGAACTCCCCTGGAGCCTCTATCGGATTGAGATCGAGGGTGCGCCATCGAGCTGTACGCGTGTCAAGAACTCGGAGGTGCCGAGTAACGGTGCTTGGATCGGTCGGACCGGAGGACGACGACTACTTCCTCTACGCTGCGTCAACGCCTTCGCTTCGGTCTATGAGGGTACGTAGACAACACTCTCCCTCGTTGCTATATCATCACCATGATCTTGCGTGTGCGTAGGAAAATTTTGAAATTACTACGCTACCCAACAAAGGGTATCCGAGCCAGGTTTTATGGTTTGATGTTATTTGCACGAGTAGAACACAAGTGAGTTGTGGGCGATATAAGTCATCTTGCTTACCAAAGATGTCATACTTTGGTTCAGCGGTATTTTTGGATGAAGCGGCCCGGACCGACATTACGCGTACGCTTACGCGAGACTAGTTTTACTGCCGTGCTTTGCACACAGGTGACTAGCGGGTGTCAGTTTCAATGTGGCTACGCCCGGTCCTTGCGAAGGTTAAAACAACATCAACTTGACAAACTATCGTTGTGGTTTTGATGCGTAGGTGAGATTGGTTCTTGCTTAAGCCCGTAGCAGCCACGTAAAATTTGCAACAACAAAGTAGAGGACGTCTAACTTGTTTTTGCAGGGCATGTTGTGATGTGATATGGCCAAGACGTGATTCTATATTTTATTGTATGAGATGATCATGTTTTGTAACCGGTTATCGGCAACCGCAGGAGCCATATGGTTGTCGCTTATTGTATGAAATGCAACGCCAGTAATTGCTTTACTTTATCACTAAGCGGTAGCGATAGTCGAGAAGCAATAGATGGCGAACGACAATGATGCTACGATGGAGATCAAGGTGTCGCTACCGGTGACGATGGTGATCACGACGGTGCTTGAAGATGGAGATCACAAGCACAAGATGATGATGGCCATATCATATCACTTATATTGATTGCATGTGATGTTTATCCTTTATGCATCTTATCTTGCTTTGATTGACGGTAGCATTTTAAGATGATCTCTCACTAATTATCAAGAAGTGTTCTCCCGAGTATGCACCGCTATGCGAAAGTTCTTCGTCTTTGAGACACCACGTGATGATCGGGTGTGATAGGCTCTACGCTCAAATACAACGGGTGCAAAACAGTTGCACACACGGAATACTCAGTTATACTTGACGAGCCTAGCATATACAGATATGGCCTCAAACACGGAGACCGAAGGTCGAGCGTGAATCATATAGTAGATATGATCAACATAGAGATGTTCACCATTGAAACTACTCCATCTCACGTGATGATCGGACATGGTTTAGTTGATTTGGATCACGTAATCACTTAGATGACTAGAGAGATGTCTGCTAAGTGGGAGTTCTTTAGTAATATGATTAATTGAACTTAAATTTATCATGAACTTAGTACCGATAGTATTTTGCTTGTCTATGTTTGTTTGTAGATAGATGGCTCGTCTTTGTTGTTCCGTTGAATTTTAATGCGTTCCTTGAGAAAGCAAGGTTGAAAGATGATGGTAGCAATTACACGGATGGGTCCGTAACTCGAGGATTATCCTCATTGCTGCATGTAAGAGTTACGCCCCGAAGCACCGCTGGGTGCCAGCTCGCTGCTGATGTAACCGACGACGTTAAGAACGTCTGGCAGAGCAAAGCTGATGACTACTCTATAGTTCAATGTGCCATGCTTTACGGCTTAGAACCGAGTCTTCAACGATGTTTTGAACATCATGGAGCATATGAGATGTTCCAGAGTTGAAGTTAATATTTCAAGCAAATGCCCGGATTGAGAGATATGAAGTCTCCAATAAGTTCTACACCGCAAGATGGAGGAGAACAGTTCTGTCGGTGAGCATATACTCAAAATGTCCGGGTATAATAATCACTTGATTCAACCGGGAGTTAATCTTCCGGATGATAGCGCCATTGATGTAATTCTCCAATCATCGCCACCAAGCTACAAGAGCTTTGTGATGAACTATAATATGCAAGGGATGAACAAGACTATTCCCGAGCTCTTCGCGATGCCGAAAGCCGCGAGGTAGAAATCAAAAGGAGCATCAAGTGTTGATGGTCAACAAGACCACCGGTTTCAAGAAAAGGGCAAAGGGAAGAAGAAGGGAACTTCAAAAGAATAGCAAATAAGTTGCTGCTCAAGAGAAGAAACCCAAGTCCGGACCTAAGCTCTGGCGAGTGCTTCTACCGCAAGCAAACCGACATCGGAAGCGGAACTGCCCCAAGTATTTGGTGGATAAGAAGGATGGCAAAGTGAAAAAGGTATATGTGATATACATGTTATTGATGTGTACCTTACTAATGCTCGCAGAGCACCGGGTATTTGATATCGGTTCATTGCTAACATTTGCAACTCAAACAGGACTACGGATTGCGAATATTAGCTAAGGACAAGGTGACGATGCGCTGGGAAATGGTTCCAAAGTCGATGTGATCGCGGTCGGCACGCTACCTCTACATCTACCATCGGGATTAGTTTTAGACCTGAATAATTGTTATTTGGTGCCTGCGTTGAGCATGAACATTATATCTGGATCTTGTTTGATGCGAGACGGTTATTCATTTAAATCAGAGAATAATGGTTGTTCTATTTATATGAGTAATATCTTTTATGGTCATGCACCCTTGAAGAGTGGTCTATTTTTATTGAATGTCGATAATAGTGATACACATATTCATAATGTTGAAGCCAAAAGATGCAGAGTTGATAATGATAGTGAACCATATTTGTGGCACTGCCGTTTAGGTCACATTGGTGTAAAACGCATGAAGAAACTCCATACTGATGGACTTCTGGAATCACTTGATTATGAATCACTTGGTACTTGCGAACCGTGCCTCATGGGCAAGATGACCAAAACACCGTTCTCCGGATCTATGGAGAGAGCAACAGATTTGTTGGAAATCATACATATAGATGTATGTGGCCCGATGAATGTTGAGGCTCGTGGCGGATATCGTTATTTTCTCACCTTCACAGATGATTTGAGCAGATATGGGTATATCTACTTGATGAAGCACAAGTCTGAAACATTTGAGAAGTTCAAAGAATTTCAGAGTGAAGTAGAAAATCATCGTAACAAGAAAATAAAGTTTCTACGATCTGATCGTGGAGGAGAATATTTGAGTTACGAGTTTGGTTTACATTTAAAACAATGTGGAATAGTTTCGCAACTCACGCCACCTGGAACACCACAACGAAATGGTGTGTCCGAACGTCGTAATCATACTTTACTTGATATGGTGCGATCTATGATGTCTCTTACCGATTTACCGCTATCGTTTTGGGGTTATGCTTTAGAGACGGCCGCATTCACATTAAATAGGGCACCATCAAAATCTGTTGAGACGACGCCTTATGAACTGTGGTTTGGCAAGAAACCAAAGTTGTCGTTTCTCAAAGTTTGGGGCTGCGATGCTTATGTGAAGAAACTTAAACCAGATAAGCTCGAACCCAAATCGGAGAAATGTGTATTCATAGGATACCCAAAGGAGACTATTGGGTACACCTTCTATCACAGATCTGAGGGCAAGATTTTCGTTGCTAAATTCAGATCCTTTCTAGAGAAGGAATTTCTCTCGAAAGAAGTGAGTGGGAGGAAAGTAGAACTGATGAGATAATCAGATATCTACTCCCTTATTGAAAGTAGTTCATCACAAGAACCGGTTCTGTGACAACTACACCAATTAGTGAGGAAGCTAATGATATTGATCATGAAACTTCAGATCAAGTTTCTCTCGAACCTCGTGGGTCTACTAGAGTAAGATCCGCACTGAGTGGTACGGAAATCCTATTCGGAAGTCATGTTACTTGACCATGATGAACCTACGAACTATGAGGAAGCGATGATGAGCCCAGATTCGCAAAATGGCTAGAGGCCATGAAATCGAGATAGGATCCATGTATGAAAACAAAGTATGGACTTTGGTTGACTTGCTCGATGATCGGCAAGCCATTGAGAATAAATGGATCTTTAAGAAGAAGACTGACGCTAATGGTAATGTTACTGTCTACAAAGCTCGACTTGTTGCAAAAGGTTTTCGACAAGTTCAAGGGGTTGACTACGATGAGACTTTCTCACCCGTAGCGATGCTTAAGTCTGTCTGAATCATGTTGGCTATTGTTGCATGTCATGATTGTGAAATTTGGCAAATGGATGTCAAGACTGCATTCTTGAATGGATTTCTAGATGAAGAGTTGTATATGATGCAGCCTGAAGGTTTTGTTGATCCAAAAGGTGTCGACAAAGTGTGCAAGCTCCATTGCTCCATTTATGGACTGGTGCAAGCATCTCGGAGTTGGAATAAACGCTTTGACAATGGTGATCAAAGATATGGTTTTATATGCACTTTTGGAGAAGCCTCAGATTTACAAGAAAGTGAGTGGGAGCTCAGAGCATTTCTAGTTTTATATGTTGATGACATATTATTAATTGGAAATGATATAGAATTTCTGGATAGCATAAAGGGATACTTGAATAAAAGTTTTTCAATGAAAGACCTCGTGAAGCTGCTTACATATTGGGCATCAAGATCTATAGAGATAGATCAAGACGCTTAATAGGACTTTCACAAAGCACATACCTTGACAAAATTTTGAAAAGTTCAAAATGGATCGAGCAAAGAAAGGATTCTTGCCTGTGCTACAAGGTGTGAAGTTGAGTCAAACTCAATGCCCGACCACAGCAGAAGATAGAGAGAAAATGAAAGGTGTTCCTATGCTTCAACCATAGGCTCTATCATGTATGCAATGTCTGTATACCGACTGACGATGCTTAGCAATAAGCTTGGCGGTAGGTACCAAAGTAATCCAGAGTGGATCATCGACAGCGGTCAAGAACATCTTGAAATACCGAAAAGGACTAAGGATATGTTTCTCGATATGGAGGTGACAAAGAGCTAGTCGTAAATGGTTACGCCGATGTAAGCTTTGACACCGATCCGGACGATTCTAAATCGCAAACCGGATACGTGTTTATATTAAACGGTGGAGCTGCGAGTTGGTGCAGTTCTAAACAAAGCGTCGTGAGCAGGATCTACATGTGAAGCGGAGTACATAGCTGCTTCAAGCAGAAATGAAGGAGTCTCGATGAAGGAGTTCATTTCGATCTAGGTGTTATACCTAGTGCATCGGGACCAATGAAGATCTTTTGTGACAATACTGGTGCAATTGCCTTGGCAAAGGAATCTAGATTTCACAAGAGGACCAAGCACATCAAGAGACGCTTCAATTCCATTCGGGACCAAGTCCAAGTGGGAGACATAGAGATTTGCAAGATACATACGGATCTGAATGTTGCGAACCGCTGACTAAGCCTCTCTCACGAGCAAAACATGATCAGCACCAAGACTCCATGGGTGTTAGAATCATTACTGTAATCTAGATTATTGACTCTAGTGCAAGTGGGAGACTCAAGGAAATATACCCTAGAGGCAATAATAAAGTTATTATTTATTTCCTCATATCATGATAAATGTTTATTATTCATGCTAGAATTGTATTAACCGGAAACATGATACATGTGTGAATACATAGACAAACATATAGTCACTAGTATGCCTCTACTTGACTAGCTCATTAATCAAAGATGGTTATGTTTCCTAACCATAGACATGTGTTGTCATTTGATCAATGGGATCACATCATTAGGAGAATGATGTGATTGACATGACCCATCCTGTTAGCTTAGCACTTGATCGCTTAGTATTCTCGCTATTGCTTCCTTCATGACTTATACATGTTCTCGCAACTATGAGAATTGTGTAACTCCGCCACGGAGGAACACTTTGGTACTACCAAACGTCACAACGAATCGGGTGATTATAAAGGAGTACTACGGTGTCTCCGAAGGTACATGTTGAGTTAGCATAATTCGATATTAGGATTTGTCACTCCGATTGTCGGAGAGGTATCTCTGGGCCCTCTCGGTAATGCTCATCACCTAAGCCTTGCAAGCATGTAACTAATGAGTTAGTTATGAGATGAAGTATTACGAATCGAGTAAAGAGACTTGTCGGTAACGAGATTGAACTAGGTATTGGATACCGACGATCGAATCTCGGACAAGTAACATACCGATGACAAAGGGAACAACGTATGTTGTTCTGCGGTTTGACCGATAAAGATCTTCGTAGAATATGTAGGAACCAATATGGGCATCCAGGTCCCGCTATTGGTTATTGACCGAGACATGTCTCACCATGTCTACATCGTTCTCGAACCGTAGGGTCCGCACGCTTAAGGTTTCGATGACAATTATATTATGAGTTTATGTATTTTGATGTACCGAAGTTTGTTCGGAGTCCCGGATATGATTACAGACATGACGAGGAGTCTCGAAATGGTCGAGACATAAAGATTGATATATTGGACGGATATATTTGGACACCGGAAAGGTTTCGGAAGAGTTTGGGAATATACCGGAGCTCCGGGAGGTTACCGGAACCCCCCGGGAAGTATATGGGCCTTATTGGGCCCATGTAGGAAGAAGGGAGAAGGAGCAAGGGAGGGGGGCACGCCCCCACAAGCCCAATCCGAATTGGGGAGGGGGCCCCCCCCCCTTTCCTTTCTCCTCCCCCCTCTTCCTTTCCTACTACTAGTACTCCTTCCTACTACTAGTACTCCTTCCTTCCCTCCAAATAAGATTAGGAAAGAGGGGAAACCTACTTGGAGTAGGTTTCCTCCTCCCATGGCGCCCTCCTTGGGCCGCCACCTCCTCCCTCCCTCCTTTATATACGGGGTAAGGGGCACCCTAGAACACACAAGTTGATCATTGATCGCCCTTAGCCGTGTGCGGTGCTCCCTCCACGATATTACACCTAGGTCATATTGTAGCGGTGCTTAGGCGAAGCCTCGCAACCGGAGAACATCAAGATCGCCACCACGCCGTCGTCTTGACGGAACTCCCCTCGAGCCTCTCTGGATTGAGATCGAGGTGCGCCATCGAGCTGTCTGCGTGTCAAGAACTCGGAGGTGCCGGAGTAACGGTGCTTGGATCGGTCGAACCGGGAGGACGTACGACTACTTCCTCTACGCTACGTCAACGCTTCCGCTTCGGTCTACGAGGGTACGTAGACAACACTCTCCCCTCGTTGCTATATCATCACCATGATCTTGCGTTGTGCGTAGGAAAATTTTGAAATTACTACGTTACCCAACAATGTCCAGACTAAAAATTAACTTCCACAAGTGTGAAGTGGTGTCCATAGGGATGGGCGCGGCCGAAAGTGAACGGGTGGCCAACTTGCTAAATTGCAAGCTTGGAAAGTTCCCGTTTACCTATCTTGGCCTCCCGATCGCAGAGAAGAAATGCTCGACTGCTGATTGGGAACCTCTCAACACTAAGGTGGCGGACCGGGTATGTCCATGGAGAGGTCGATTTATGTCATCAGGGGCACGACTAATCCTTACTAACTCTAGCCTCTCGTCCCTACCCATGTTTGCCATGGGTATGTTCTTGTTGGCTGATGGGGTCCATAAGAAAATGGACACTCCCCGGGCACGTTTCTTTTGGGAAGGTGCGGGCCCTAAACGGAAGTACCACATGGTTAAGTGGCAAGCCGTCTGTAGACCTAAAGCCCAGGGGGGCCTCGGGGTCATCAACTCTAAGTCGATGAACATTGCACTTATGTGCAAGTGGATCTCGAAGCTGTCCTGTGAGGACCGCCTGGATTGACCTCCTCCGTGCCAAGTACTTCCCGCATGGGAATTTCTTTGAGGCATCTCCTCTCGGGTCACCTTTCTGGACCTTCATCCAATCCCTCAAACCATACTTCGCCAGGGGCGCGAGGTTTATGGTTAACAACGGCCGCTCCACCCGGTTTTGGCACGACGTTTGGATTGGCTAGCAACCCCTTTGGTCTGAGTTCCCCCATCTCTACTCCATCGCGGTTGAGCCCAATCAATCGGTGGCGCTGGCCTCGGTGCCACCCGCCCCCATATACTTCAAAAGGGAGCTCGTGGGACCGGAGCGGTCCGAGTGGGATCACTTGCGGGCTCTGACTGCGACCGTACGCTTATCGGACTCCGTAGACGAGGTCTCTTGGAGACTCTCGGGCTCTGGCAAGTTCACTGTCAAGTCAATGTATAGAGAGCTGTGCCGCGGGCATGCCCCTATGGCAGCCACGGGGCTTTGGAAGGCGCGAATCCCGCTAAAAATTAAGGTCTTTCTTTGGCAATTATGTCGATCGCCTCCTACCTCTATCAATATAGCTAAGCGCAATGGCCCCGCTCCGGACCGTGCGCTTTGTGTCATAACGCGAAGATGCCGACCACGCGTTCTTTCGCTGCCCTTTGGCGCGGTTTGCTTGGAGTGCGGTCGGGAGGCGGCCGGGTGGATTGGGATCCACGCCACGCCCTGAGCTTGTGTCTTACTTATCTTCGATCCCGGCTCTTTGCGCCGGATAATGTGGACGGTGCTTGGCCTTGCTATGGGCCTTATGGCATATTCGTAATAAGTTTACTATTGAGGAGCGCTTCCTCTCACCCCGCCGATGTTATCTTCAAATGCATCTTATTCTTGCAGCGAAGGGCTCCACTGGGAAGACAACAGATGCTGATCTCCATCGACAAGCTATCGCGACGGCTCAAGACCGCCTACTCGGTGTCCCGAGCCTCGTCGCCTCCTCCGTCTGCTGCCTTATTGGGATAGGCGGCCCTTTTGGTCCTGCTTCTTTTGAGCCTGCGTGCTCGTTATTCTGGCTAGCTATGCCATGTAACGCACTTATCACCGCTCTCGCCTTTTGGCTCTTCTTCGAAACTTGGCTGTCTAACTTCGGTTCCGTTTAGTTGGTCTTGTTCCATGTATGCACGCTGCCTAATGTTGAGGGCTTTATTAATTTAAAGCCGGACATCTCTCACGTCTATGTTCTAAAAAAAAGAGCAGCGGGTTGTATCGGTGACCTTTTTTGATCTCTTCTCTGCTTCTTCTTGTTTTGCCTTGAGCCCAGTTAGGCTAGGTTATGCACTGTATTTTCGGAGTTCTGACTCTGTCGGCAATCGGCTCTAGATCGCCTAGACTGTTTTGCCTTGTACTGCTCTCTCTTTTCTATCTAATGAAAGAACGGCCTAGGCCCTTCGAGATAAATTTCATGGGTCTGCTGACAGCCCATCAGAAGGGAGACGACCCAGCAGTTAATAACAATCATTCATATGTTCCCCTAAAAAAATCATTCATAGGTCATACACTATTAAAATGATGGTGCTGAACCATCTCTTTCCTCTCACGGAAGATTCCATTGGCAATCTGGAATGGAACAGGCACGCGCTTGAACGCAACAATTCAGACATGTTTCCGCCGCCACTGCTCCTCCAAAAAATACGAGTCAGCAGCAGCAGCGGCGGCGCAACTTTGTTTGTAGTACAGCCCTATAAATTCGCTGGCACTACACGCAATGACATTGAGCCGTCAGGCCATGACGGTTGTTGCACCCGGGCAACCGAAGTTGGTGGTAAGCCAGCTGCTGGTCGCTTCTTCTCTGCCTGTATCCATCTGACCTGGTGTACCCGACACCCGAACACCATGCATGATTAGCACGACGCTAATGGCAACACAAATGATCGATCATGCTCATTGACTTTGGCCCGGTCAATCTTATCTAACAAACCCCGGATAGTGGGTACTAGAATAATAAGAAAGAGAAAAGAGACGATCCCATTCTTTTACAGGAAGCCATAATTGGTTCCTAGTATGATACTCATCTTATATTTCGATTGAGTATGTTTTTGTAGGTGAAGAATTCGTACGTGATATGTTGCTGTCGCTTGAACCCAGCAAGCAAAACCGAAGAGGAGAGAAGAATTGTACGCGGCCGAATTCACCAGCAAGCAAAACCACCTAATGGCTAACTGCATCCAGCTCATAGACGGATGTGTTTGCACCGGCGCCTCGCGTTACTCTTGTCTTCTGTTGCCCATCAGTCGGTATATTAGTCGTAAAGTCGTAGACGTGGAGATAGTTCAACGTTAGCCACTTGCACCCACGCCGCACCCACCATGTCCAGCCCACCTCCTCCAGACGCCGGGTTGCCGCCGGTGACTCCAGTTCCGCCTACTCCGGTGACCCCATCACCGGTGACTCCAGTTCCGCCTACTCCGGTGACCCCATCTCCGGTTACTCCAGTTCCGCCTACTCCGGTGACTCCAGTTCCGCCTACTCCATCGCCCGTAGCAATTCCGCCTTCTCCGGTAGCAGTTCCGCCTACTCCGGTCCAGGCAGATCCTCCCACCATCGTGAATCCTCCAGTGCTACCCCCTGTGAATTCTCCTCCACCGCCTTCACCGCCACCACCTTCACCAAGGCCGCCGACGACGCCGAACCCAACGCCGGTAACACCGTCCCCATCTCCACCAAGGCCCACGCCGACGCCAAACCCAACGCCAGTAACACCGTCCCCGCCTCCACCAAGGCAAACTCCCACGCCAACACCAACTCCTCGCAGGCCGCCGCCGTCATCCCCAGCGCCGCCTGACGCCACACCTCCGCCTCCTGAAGACGTCCCATCTTCGCCGCCGCTCCCGATCGACGCCCCAGCTGCAACAGCGCCTCCGCCCTCAGCTCTTACGTTTTATCCGCCTCCGCCGCCGCAGTCAGCAGAAGCGCCGTCGACATCGGCCAAGTCCTCGTCAAGCAGCGGGACCGCGTTGGGCGTGGGCGTGGCCGTCGGGGCAGTGGTCTTGCTCGGCCTCGCGGCCGCTCTGATCTTCTTCTTCGTCTCCAAGCGGCGCCGTCGCCGTAGGGCACCGCCGCCGGGGACCCCAGGTGCGTACACGTACTGTACATATTGCATACACGAAGTAGCCCATGTGAAACGGGAAATTAGTACTTTCATTAAAATGATGATGGTGCTGAACCAGCTCTTTCCTCGCACGGAACAGCAAAAAATGTTGATCCGCCGTTTTGCAGCTTGATTACTCAATCCGAGCCCCATTTTTAAAAATTCAAACAAACAATTCTAAAAAAAATACACACGTACATATAAACTTTCGTGGTTTTTTGTGTGTTGCTCACGTCAAAACGTATTTCATCATGATTCTTTTTACAAACATGCAATATACGCTCATGTACATGTTTATTTGTTCATATTTTTTTTGGAACTTTAAAGGTCAAATTTTGATATATTTTTCAAAATTTTAGGCTCCCTGGGAGCCCAAAAGCTAGAAATCCGCGCTCGAACGTCCGCACTTTTGTATAGTTCTCGAAGAAGATATAGTCCTACGCAACATTGGATTGAACATTTGGAGTGGAACAAGTACAAACGTGAATAACAATCCAGACATGCTTCCGCCTTCACAGTTCGCTGGAAAAGATCAAGTCAGCGGCAGCGCAACATGAAAATCACTAGTACTACACACAATGACAATGAGCCACCAGGCCTTGCTGTTGCAAGTAGGCAACCGAAGTTGGTGAGGTTGCTGAGTGAGCTGCTCGCAGGGTTTTGGTTACCGGGCGGCAAAATTGGTTAAGGCTCGGTAATCGCGTTCTCAACACCGTAGGAAAAAAGCAGGTCTTGTGCATTGACCTTGCACAACGCGATCTTTTAGCTCTGCTTGGATTCGAGGCCGTGAAAAATTACGTACTTTTCAGAGGGATTGGTTTCCTGCCTCCATCTAGATGTTTCCCCCTCCCCTCCGTATAATTACGTGTAACACCCCATCGAGCACTCATGTCAAGTAATCCGGTGATCAAACTACTTGACATCAGTACTCAATGGTGTCACGATTATGTTGGTGTCTATGTGAGGTTACTTGAATATGGTACTCACTGTAGGTATCTATTCAAGATTATATATAGTCTAGCCCTTGCGTCACCTTATATAAGTAACAATGCATAGGGTTTATAAGAGTGCTAGATCTATTACAATCGGATGAGATTTTTCGAGATCCTTAGGATGCTTGCCTTGACCACCAACATGGTTGCGCCTTCTGACGAGGCCATCTGTCAGGTAGTAGGCATGGGCCACACTGTGGCCTAGTGGGCCGACTACTGGCCTGCTGATGTACCCCCAGTCCATGGCCTGGTCATAGATATTAAGTGTTTTTTGTAAATTTTGAATTGAAATGGTTAATGTATAGTTACATGTAACAACTCCTCTAATCCAAGCTAGTAACGTGTTTGTCACATGATAACTGCTGGATTGATCTATCTGATAGCCAAAACCTTGGTTGCTTGTCAGATGATAAATGTTGGATCGATCTATCTGATAGCCAAAACCTTGGTTAATTGTCACATGATAACTGCTGGATCAATCCAAGAGTGCCTTTTCTACCGTCCATTATCCATGTGGAATATTGTGCATGGATTCACCTTTCATTGTTACTTTGAGATTCGTGCTACTCCCTCCATTCCCTTATACAAGGCTACAAACTCATATTATAGGTACCAAGATAGAATTTAATGACTCCTTTGCAAGTCAACTTTTTTTTCGTTAACCGGGATCATTAATACACCACAAGCATGCAACGAATGAATGGGAAGGAAGTGGTTGAGTTTCGTTAGGCTGGTTGTAACGGGGAGTATCATATACTAGTATCATGCATATGATACTAGTGTATGATACTACCTCCCTAATGCATAGTATCATATATTAGTATCATGTTGTACTCTATTTATTGCCATGCATGACACAAAGTAGCATAGCATTTAATATGATACAGTATCATGATATGATACTACACCCTCTCTTTCTACATTTAATGCTATGACACCTCATCAAAATTGCCTAGTTGGCATGCATGATACTAGCTATGATACTACCATTACGACCAGCCTTATCACTATATGCATGTAAGTATTAAAAAGTGACTAGTACAAGGAAACATCATTAATTTTTGCCTCGATTACTGTTTGTGGCCTTGTATTGATGCATAATGTATTTTTGATTGTGGCCTTGTATAAGGGAACGGAGGGAGTATATTTTATGGCTTTTGACAATTGTTTCAAAATACTCCCTTCGTAAAGAAATATAAGAGCAATCTAAACACTCTTATATTTCTTTACAGAGGGAGTATTTTTTTTTCTGGTTTCATAATGCATCATCATGTTTCATTATGTACTAACAAATACTCCTACGAGACATGATACATTCCAAAAACAAGAAAAATAAAGTAATGTAACACTAGGAAAGAAAACAAACTTTGGACAATCAAGAAACATGCCACGAATCTCAAACCAACAATAGATGATAGATGCATGCATGATACACATGCTTGTGCATAGTTTAGAAAAAGATAGATACATGCACAGTATATTACATTTATGATAAAATGTCATTTCTCATATCGGTTTGGCCGCATGTACATGCCTTCCCAAACTTGGCATGATTAGCACTACCCCAATGCTAACAAAAAGGGGGCACCTATCTTTCACCCCCAATTAAAGAAAAAACTACTTTTACTACCAATGTTTTGTCTTCATTCCTTTTCTCCCTGTCTTTCTCTCACCCATGTTAGTCCGCCCATCATCAC
Organism: Aegilops speltoides; assembly: GCA_021437245.1. NCBI lineage: Eukaryota > Viridiplantae > Streptophyta > Magnoliopsida > Poales > Poaceae > Aegilops > Aegilops speltoides. The sequence continues at coordinate 367,597,139 of CM038143.1, forward strand.
TGTCCTCATAGTGTTCGCGTCACCCATGGTCGATGTCGATGCCCCTCTGTATTAGAGTCGCCTCCTCGGCCTGCCCTGCCCGAGCCTCTACGCCCGTTAAGTCGTCGTTGCCAAAGTCACACCCTAAAAACCACTCCTACCCGCGTGTGCACCCCCACCATCAACCGGCAGACTCATCTCCACAGCTCACGGCTCACGGCTCGCCGGCGTACCACACCCCTACCCCCACCCTGCGCACACACGGTCAACCCTCGGACTTGCCTCCGCCCAGCCACCATGTCCGCATCTTTGAGCATGCATCTTGACCGAAACCTTTTTTTTTTTGCAGTTGGCCGAAAAATAGAGAAAAAACAAATGTAACAAAATGATCGCTCATGCTCGTTGACTTTGGCCCGGTCAATCTTATCTAACAAACCCCGGATGGTGGGTACTAGAATAAGAAAAGAAAGAGACGAGCCTATTCTTTTACAGAAGCCCAAAATTCGTATGATGTGTTGCTGTCGCTTGAACCCAGCAAGCAAAGCCATGAGAAGAATTCTGCATGGCCAAACTAAGCTAACCCACCTCATCGCTAACTGCGTCTAGCGCGTACTTAGTCTTCGCCTCTCCTCTCCTCTCTTTGCCCATCGGTATATTATTAGACGTAACTCGTAGCCATGCTCACAGTTAAACCTTAGGCACTTGCACTTGCACCACCAAGCCGCAGCGACCATGGCTAGTTCACCTCCTCCGGACGCCGGCGGGTCGCCACCGGTTACTCCATCTCCGACGCCGCCGGTTACACCAGTTACTCCATCTCCGACGCCGCCGGTTACGCCGGTGACTCCATCTCCTCCAGACAATCCCGTCGTGACGCCTCCGGTGGCCCCTAACCCACCTCCTCCGGACACTAGCATGTTTAATCCGCCTCCTCCAGTGACTCCATCACCACCGCCTCCGGAAGCCATTCCTCCTCCTCCTCCGGTGACTCCATCACCACCTCCCCCGGAAGCCATTCCTCCTACTCCGGAGACTCCATCACCACCTCCTCCGGTAGCACTTCCGCCTTCTCCGGTGACTGCTCCACCACCACCTCCTCCGGTAGCAATTCCACCTGCACTGCCTCCTCAGGTAGCAGCTGTTCCGCCTACTATCGCAAAACCCCCGACCATCGTAAATCCTCCAGTGGAGCCCCCGGCAGACCCCCCAGCGGAACCCCCTGTGAATCCTCCGCCACCTCCACCGTCGCCACCTCCACCAAGGCCGCCGACGCGGCCAAACCCAACGCCAATAACACCGTCGCCAAACCCAACGCCTGTTACGCCGTCGCCACCTCCACCAAGGCCCACGCCGACGCCAAACCCGACGCCAGCAACACCGTCCCCACCTCCACAAAGGCCAACTCCAACACCAACACCGACGCCAACTCCTCGCAGGCCGCCGCCATCATCCCCAGCTCCGCCGACGGACGTGCCACGTTCATTCCCACCACCGCCTGATGCCACGCCACCACCTCCTGAGGACGTCCCATATTCACCGCCGGCCCCGAACGACGCCCCAGCTGAACAAGCGCCTCCGCCGTCAGCTCTAACGTGGTCTCCGCCTCCTCCGCCGCTCTCAACGGACGCGCCGGCGACCTTGGCCAAGTCCTCGTCAAGCAGCAGGACCACGGTGGGCTTGGGCGTGGGCGTGGCCGTCGGGGCGGTGGTCTTGCTCGGCCTCGCGGCCGTCATCTTCTTCTTCCTGGCCAGGCGGCGCCGTCGCCGTAGGGTGCCGCCGTCCGGCACTCCAGGTGCGTACACGAAGCAGCCCTGATTTTCTGAAAGGGTTTGTCTAGGTCTCAGTCGACTGAGACTCAGTCAAACAATGTTTGCACAAATCTCAATGCAAGATCAACGGATTGTAGTATCGACTGAGACTTCGCGAAGTCTCAGTCGACTGATTTTTAGCAAAGCCGTTTCCGAAACTTTCGTAAGCTCCTACTCCTACTTCAGTAAACCATGTCGCTAATCAAGATTAAACCATGTTGGTCCGACGCAACCCAAATTCAAGCCCATTAATCCATATACAACAGCGCTACTCATTTCATATGCGGTGCATTCGCCAGCCGCGGTCTAAATCCAAACCGTATATATACGTGAAAATAACGCTCGCCCTCCTGCTGTCCGCATTCAGCTGTGCCGCCGACCCGCCGCCGTGCATTTGCACAATGACTTTTTTTTTTTGCCCGCTTCTCGCTGATACCGATAGCAGTAGCACTGCCTACGCCGAGCTGCGCCGTATCCGTTGAACCACGCGCTGCCGCAGAGCTCGCGGCATCGGCTCTGCTGGCTGTCACCGCCGTGACGCGTCATACCGACGTCTGCCGTCGTCGTGCCATCATAGCTCTGCTAGGCTAGCTGTAGGTGCTCTTGCCGCCGCCGTTTGTAGACTACCCCAGCCGAGGGGATTGCCCCGTGCAACGACGTCGCCCCCTGCTGCATGCACTGCCAGCAGCGCTGCCGCAAGCCCAGCCATGCCGAGCCGCGCCTTGGTGTGTCTTGTCTTGCCACCGCTGATATGCATCGGCTGTACCGATACAAGCGCTCGGGCATCGCTCTGGTCCCCGTGCCGATTGCTCAGGTCGCTAGCGTAGTGTGAGCCGACCCATTAGCTATTAGGTAGGATCTGTAGGATTTATCCCTTCGGGTTTTTCCTTTTTCCCACTGCATTAAAAAAACCAAAAAAATGTTCATAAATTAAAAAAAATGCACAGCTTTGGAAAAAAGTTCTCGAATTTAAAAAGTTTCACAAATTTTAAAATTGTCCGCAAATTCACAAATATTTACAATTTTGAAAAATTGTTGCTGGATTCCAAAAATGTTCCTGAGTTTGTAAACAGAAATCAGTTTAAAAAGAAAAGGGACAATAAAAAGGGAATAAACAAGAAAAAAAAACACAAAAGGAAAGAAAGGAAAAAAACTTGAAGAAATCGGAAAAATCACTTAGGAAAACCATAGGGAAAAAACGTTCCAAAAGCTTCCCAAAACCAGATGAAAAGCTTCTATAATGTTCAGAAAACCGCTCGCGCGCCCCTAATGAGCCGGCCCAAATTCAAACACTCGTGGGCGATCACGATGATACGTATCGCAATAAGCCATGCATATCATTCGCACTCCGGCCCAGCTCAGCCTGTCGCGTGCCTCCCGCCACCGCTTGCTCCAAACTGCATTTCAGTAAGAGTTCTTGAAAGGGTAAAATGCATTGGTGGTTATGAACTTGTCGATAAATTTATTTAGAGCAAATACAATAAGGTGATATAAGCAGACTATAAGAGTTTAAATATTATATGTTTGCTCAGTGAAAAAGGAGAGAAAGAAGGGAAGCGAGGTGTGAATTAATAGTCAACTATAGCACGGACTCCAAAACAGTTTGTAAGGTTGGCTAGCTATTAATATAATAGCACATATATAACTTAGTACTACCATACATTGCCGGGTTATAGGCGACGTGACAACTACTTATAGCCGATTGTTGTTGTATTATTATTATTGCAATAATTCAATTCAGAGGATGCATTTTACTCATCTCGAGAAGATATAGCGCGGGTACATTCGATTGGAAATATGAGATATGGAATAGGCACACGCCTCGACATAACAATTCAGACATGTTTCCGCCGCCACAGTTGCTCTGAAAAGTACTCCTCCTACGAGCCAGCTGCAGCGCAACTTGGTTAGTCGCTAGTCCAGCACGCTAGCTATGCAAACGAGCCGTCAGGCACTGTTGCACGGCCAAGGCAGCAGAAGTTGGTGAGGTTGCTGAGCCAGCTGCTGGTCGCGTACCATCGATCTGACCTGGTCTACCTGCCATCCAAACGTAGACACTTTTTTTTGAAAATATCCCAACCTAGGCATGATTAGCACGGGGAGGCTAGTGGTAACAAAAAATGATCGATCGGGCTCACCGATTGACTTTCGCACGGTCAATCTGATCGAACAAACCCCGGGCAGTGGATGATACAAAAAGAAAGAAAAGAGAGGCAAGACAATTCTGTCGTCTGAACCACGCAAGCAAAGCCAATAGGAGAAATGGGGATTTGTACACGACCATACCGAGCAAAACCACACAACGGCTAAACTGCTTGCGGCCCATAGATGTGTTTGCCGTTTGCACCGGCGCCTCTCTCCTCTCACACCCGTCGGCCGTCGATCGCTATATTGGTCGTAGCCAGTCGTAGCATGGTTTAACGTTAGGCACTTGCACACACCACGCCGCGGCCGCCATGTCCGGCCCATCTCCCCCGGTGACTCCGGCGCCGGTTACGCCGGTCTCCCCGCCTGCTCCGGACGCTGGAGGGACGCCGCCGGTTACGCCGGTCTCTCCACCTGCTCCGGACGCTGGCGGGACGCCGCCGGGGACTCCAGCTCCGACGCCACCCGTTGTTACGCCGGTCTCTCCACCTCCTCCGGACGCCGCCGGGACGCCACCACCCCCAGACGCCGCCGGGACGCCTCCGGTGACCCCACCTCCTCCGGACGCCGCCGGGACGCCACCGCCACCGGTGAATCCACCTCCCCCGGACGGCGCCAGCACGCCTCCTCCAGTGAACCCACCGGTGAATCCTCCGGTCAACCCCCCAGTGAATCCTCCTCCACCACCTCCACCAAGGCCAACGCCGACGCCAGTAACACCATCGCCACCTCCACCAAGGCCAACACCGACGCCAAACCCAACGCCAGAAACACCATCCCCACCACCTCCACCAAGGCCAACTCCGACACCAACACCAACTCCAACTCCTAGCCGGCCACCGCCATCATCCCCACCTCCCCCGACCGGCGTGCCACGTTCATCGCCACCGCCGCCTGACGCCACGCCGCCACCTCCTGAAGACGTCCCATCTTCGCCGCCGCCCCCGAACGACGCCCCAGCCGCAGCAGCGCCTCCTCCTTCAACTCTAACGTTGTCTCCGCCTCCGCCGCCGCAGTCAGCGTCCGCGCCGTCGACCTCGGCCAGTTCGTCGTCGAGCAGCGGGACCGCGGTGGGCGTGGGCGTGGCCGTCGGGGCGGTGGTCTTGCTCGGGCTCGCGGCCGCCCTGATATTCTGCTTCGTGTCCAGGCGGCGCCGTCGCCGAAGGCCGGAGACCCGAGGTGCGTACACATTACTGTACATGCCGCATATGCCCGGTCGCGAGAGAGAACGCCATTCTTGACACGCGCGCGCGTGACTTTTTCCATCATGTGACGTCGTCCATCGGTGCAACTGCAAACAACGCGTTAACTGACGCGCGGTGCTAGTGCGAGTCCGCGCGCCATTCTCTCCTGATGCTACGGCACGGTGCTGGCGACAGCCTGACAGCGACTTGCGCCGCGGCACGGCGCAGCGTGCCAGCGCGCGAACCACGTAACCGACTTGATCAGTGCTCCACTTCCTTTCGTCAGTGCTACGCGGGATGCCGATTTTCCATCTAGAAACTGAACGTCTGTCGTCTGAAATTCAGATTCTGAATGTGTTGGTGCGAGTGGTGAATTGACCGATCGTTTTTTGGTACCAGCGGATTTCTTCTACGACCCGAGGCAGCCGACGACGCCGCTGCAGCAGTCGCACGCGCTGTCGACGCCGTCGTCGACGCCGCCGCTGATGCACTCGTGGGCGCAGAGCAGCGGCGGCGACCCGGGCGGGCCGCCGCTCCCGGCGATGACGGGCGGCACGTTCGGGTACGACGAGCTGGCGGCGGCGACGGACGGGTTCTCGGAGGCGAACCTGCTGGGGCAGGGCGGGTTCGGGCACGTGTACAAGGGCACGGTGAAGGGGCAGGAGGTGGCCATCAAGAAACTGCGCGCCGGCAGCGGGCAGGGCCACCGCGAGTTCCGCGCCGAGGTGGACATCATCAGCCGCGTGCACCACAAGAACCTCGTCTCCCTCGTCGGCTTCTGCATCCACGCCGAGCAGCGCCTCCTCGTCTACGAGTACGTCCCCAACAAGACCCTCGAGTCCCAACTGCACCACGGTACGCACGCACACCCGTCCAACTGCTCTGCTCTGCTCTGTTGGTTTTGGAAGTGCTGGGACTGACACAAGAGGCTGGTCTCAGGGAGCGCCCGCGCGACGCTGGATTGGCCTCGCCGGTGGAAGATCGCCGTCGGCTCGGCCAAGGGCCTCGCGTATCTGCACGAAGACTGTGAGTTCATTTCATCCTGATACGGATTTTTGTCGCCTGAGGCTGTTCTGGCACTGAATATTTGAATGTCTGGCTTTGATCTCAGGCCATCCTAAGATCATCCACCGTGACATCAAGGCGGCCAACATCCTCCTCGACTACAACTATGAGCCCAAGGTAAGTAGTAAATCGTCAAAACCCAACAACAACAACAACAATTGATGCATCGTCTGCTTGTATCTAACTCTTGCTACGTGCAGGTTGCAGATTTTGGGCTGGCAAAATGCCAAGAAGCAGAACACACTGCTGTTTCTACGCGCGTAATGGGAACTTTTGGGTAAGATAAGACTGTTGATTACTACTCCTATTCCTCAGAAGCCCAACAAACTGCCCGCGTATATGAATCATGGGAACATGTGGACTAATCTTGTGTTGTGTCAAAACTTCCATCTACAGATACCTGGCTCCGGAATATTACGCCACCGGCAAAGTAACCGACCGGTCCGACGTCTACTCCTTCGGCGTGATGCTTCTGGAGCTCATCACCGGACGGAAGCCTATCATGGCATCCTCAGATCACCAGCCAGAAACATTGGCTACTTGGGTGAGTTGCCAAACCATCCATCGCCTGATTTTTTACAAGGAAGAACCGTTAGTGAGTGTCCTTAGTTACTCGTGTTTGAACTAGTAGAACTGTGTAGAGTAGGATCCTGTTTGATCCCACTTGATCGTCCGATGTCTATCTCCCACCGCAAATGCAGCGAGTAGTAACAGATTCGTTTCCTCGATCGGTTCCGAACAGGCAAAGCCCCTGCTGACCAAGGCCTTGGAGGAGGAAAACTACGAGGAGCTGATCGACCCGGAGCTGGGCACCAACTACGACGCCTACGACATGGCGCGGCTCGTCGCCTGCGCCGCCGCCGCCGTGCGCCAGACGGCGCGCTCTCGCCCGCGGATGGCACAGGTGCGTGCCGAATCCACTCGCTTACAGGCTGTCTTTTCTCTCCCGCGGTTTGCACATTAACAAGCAAGTGACGCGCTCGTGCCAATGAATTGTGATCAGATCGTTCGGTACCTGGAGGGCGAGCTGTCGGCGGAGGACCTGAACGGCGGCATGGCGCCGGGCCAGAGCGCGATGCATCGCTCAGGGGGCGGCAACACGGACGAAGTCAGGCGGCTCAGGAGGATGGCGTTCGGGCCGGGCACCGGGACGGCCGGCGGCACCATCAGCGAGTACGCCAGCAGCGAGATGAGCGCGCCGACGAGCGAGTACGGGCTGAACCCGTCCAGCGAGTACACGGCCAGCAGCGCGGCGGACACGGAGGACATGACGGACTTCCCGCACAGAGCCGGCACCGGCAGGGGCGCCGCCGAGGGGGCCAGCGGCGAGGCGGGACGCGGAACCACGGAGGGGTTCAGCAGGCGCACCACTGGCAGACGTACCAGCCGGGGGTGACGAGACGTACTGAATACTCCTTACGAGCGGGGGAATCTTCGCTCGTGTACATATGTGATGCTGTCGCTGTGGGATTTGGTTTGCGTTTCTTTGTTTCAGATTTCGGGTTCATTTGATTTTTGGTGGGTGGTGGAAGAAGTTTTAACTTGCATGTGAGTCCATTAATTAACCACAAAGGTGAATAAAACAGAAAGAAATGATAGAGAATTCCTGGAACATGCTCTTGTCCCGCTTTATATTAAAATAAACCTAATCGGCCGAACAAGGGTATAAGGTGTCGAGAAAATCCTCGAGAGCTGATAGAAACAAAACATGACAAAACATACCAAAGATGCAAAAGAAAAAATGCACAAGAGTGAACTAGCAAACGCCGCTAGAGTGTCGTTGAGGAGAAGTGCATGACAATTGCCGTCAGGAGTGATAACCACCTGCACTCATCGACGATGTCCCCCTCCCCCCTCCAAGGAAGGTAACGAAGCCATGCGCCGAAGCAGACGAAGATTTTCACCCCAAGTGCCGAAGGGGAGGGAGAGGACCAAGGTGGCGCTCCATGGGGACGAAGATTTTCACCAAGAGTGCAAGAGATTTTCACTCATTAGCCATGTGTTTTATCTCTCTCCCTTGATTATGTGAGTTGCGATCTTTATTGTGATCATGGGCTTTGTTAATAGAGTTGAATTATGTGATATGTTCCCTTCGTATTATGTTTGTGGTGAATTAACTCTATCTCATCTATGAGTTTCTTTATGTTGGATTGAATCTTTTGGGAGTTAATGAGATTACATGATGCATATTGTAGTATAACTTACCGAGACACCCGTGGTGACTCAATATATTAAGGTTTGAATGATGAAAATCATATGGTGTTGTCGTAGTGTACTTTCTGGGGCTGTTTGTGCTGACACCGTGGTGACTCAATAGATTAATTTAAAAAAAAATAACTTTTAGGTGGTACGCAAGATGGACCCCTCCTTCGATGGGAATGGACAAAGCAAATGTTGATGTCCTAGTTTTGAGGTATGGCATAGGTGCCACTATTGTGGCTGTTTGCAGAGACCAGACATGGTATTATCTGGTCTCTTCGGCTATTAGTTTGATTTTACCAGTGATCCACTTATTCTTGATAGCTTGTAGCTTGTGCCGTCGCTAATGATCTTGGTCTTCAACAAATCCATATTGCTTCATATTGCTCTCATTCTGAGAAAGATATCAGTTATTTTGTTGAGTGTGATACATGAGCTATCACTAGGGAGATTCCAGCAAGGAGGAATGCTTTTTTGGATTTAATTTAGTGCATGGAAATAGGAGTTCTAATATGTAAGCTTATAATCTTGCTATGTTATGTTTATCTCTACTAGTGGTCGTCATGTATGTCTAGGAGTCTCACTCTATGCCAGTTTAATCCCTGTAAGAATTATTGTGATGAGTAAAACCTAAAAGATTGTTTTAGAAAAAGCACAAAAAGAACGGAGACTTTGCTCCCTCCTTCGATGAACCGCCACCTTCCCTTTGCCGACGACTCCCCAGAGGTCATTTCAAACCACTCTCCTCCCCTCCCCTCTCTTCCACCCTCTAGTTGTAGGGTTGGCACCACCACGAGCTCCTCCACGGCTGCCACCCTTGCTTCTTGATTCGTTTGATGCAACGAACCACCCTTGCTCTCCCCTCCCCTATGGCTTGTTGCCTCCATCCACCATGGATGCCACCTCCTGTGAGGTACAGAACTCCATGCCCATTGTTCTCCCCAGCGAGCTTGCCATGCACGCCGCCTCTAAGAGTACCATGGATGTCACCAAGTTCACTTCATCCTAGGCCGCCTTTGCATTTCTTCCTAGATCATGGTTGTTTTCTGACGATGACTGTGGGAACAACACCGCCATTTGGTGTCATGAAATAGTAAATTTTGTTGTTTTACTGCTTGGCGTATGCTTGAAATCTGGTTATGTATTTCTTTCTCCTGTATATTAAGAAACTACCTTTTTTTTGTTTTGATTCTTGTGCTGAGTACGATGGTTTAGAGGTACATGAGTATGAGTCACATGATACCTTACCTCAGTTCTAAATCTCCATTTGATTATTATTTGATATCATTGGAGAATAAATATAATTGGAGTTGAAGAATTTTTCACATATCTTTGGATAATTTGTACAAGCTCTTGAGTGATCAATTAGCAATTGCACGGTCAAATTTTGTATGTATGCACACCAGTTTGTACATATGCAAAACTGTGTGCACATAGTTTGTACATTCGTTAATGCCCTGTCTGAAATTTTAGAGATGAGAGTAAGAAATGGTTTCTTCTTGTGTGCAAGGTTCCTGGTGTGTATTTTTTCTGATGCTCCAGCATGCTACCTGGAGTGCAATACTTAACCTGAGATTATTTCCTCGGTAATACCAAATATGAAACTCATAGGAAATGATTTGCATATTGTCATGCTACTGTGATAGTCAAAGAAGCAAAACTAAATAAGTCGTTGAAAAACTGGAAGCACCAACAAGCATATTCATCTCTTTTTGTTTCATCGAGTTCCAGGCACCCAAAGAAGCAATACTAAACAAGTTGGATAAACTTTTAAGCACTCAAAAGGTTGATGAGAATGGCATCAAATGACCAATTCATCTGTATAACAACACCATTTCCCAATCTTACTTGGTCTACAAAATTATAATGGATTGTGGGCTACTGTACAATTACTATGTGTAGCATTATCACTGTGGCAAAATTAGCTAACTCTTGGGGTGAACTGTTGTCATTGCGATGAACTATTATTGATGTGGTATAAAGATCACAGATGAGATATTGTTTCCAAGTCATGTTGCTATGAACAATTATGATGCTGTCATCAGGTGTTAATTCCAAGGCAAGCAAAATTATGTTGTTGCTATGATGAACTACTTCAAAATGTGATGTAAAGATCACATTTTTATTAACAAATAGTAAAAAGGGAGTCCCCACCTGCCAAACAACATTTTTATGTGCAAGGAATGTGGAGGATTGGGATCGGCGGGAATGTGGGGGATGGTGAAGAGGATGGATTCACCAAATTCCCAATAAGGCACAACCTCTTTGGGGCTTGAAGTGCCCATGTGCCTATCCAATAATCCCTTTGCCAAACCCCCACCTTTAATCCCTAATATATAAGGCATTAAGATTTTGCCACATCTAGACCTTCCCCTAAAACTTAATACCGTAAAAAGTGTATGCTCTTTCTTTCAATCTTTTGCACAAACATTCCAAGAAAATCCACCATATTTCAACATAAATTTAAACAATTCAGATGCACCACATCATAATTAAACTGCAAACATAAACAAACTTCGTCCAATCCTGAAATTGCAATCACGCCCTTAATCAAATTTTGATGTTGATGACAATATACATATAGGGGACTAATCATGTTTGTCAAGTATATCTCAGGTTTTTGTTCCCAAGGATTGATGTGTGGATCATGTCTAATAAATCTACAATGCTCAAAAATGGAGAAAGAGGACAAATAGCTTAGGCTCTTTTCGGTTTGCTCTTGAGTATAGGGATCCCACACTATTAAGAGGGGATCATTGGCTCTCGCAAAAGGCTTGCTCAAAACCCGCCGATACCTTCTTACTCTCTTTCGTACACCCACATTTCATACCTAGTCTCCCCTTGACTTTGACCACAAAGTCTACCCTAGGGTTGAGTTGTTGGGGAACGTAGTAATTTCAAAAAATTTCCTACGCACACGCAAGATCATGGTGATGCATAGCAACGAGAGGGGAGAGTATTGTCTACGCACTCGAGACCCGGCGAAGCGATCACAACGTAGAGGAAGTAGTCGACGCTTTCCTCGCGATCCGACCGATCCCGCGCCATTACTCGACGCCCGAGTTCTTGACACACGTACAGCTCGATGACGCCCTCGAACTCCGATCCAGCCGAGTGTCGAGGAGAGTTCCACAAGACGACGGCGCAGGACGATCTTGATGTTCTATCGCGCAGAAGCCACCGAGCCATGACGATATGACCGAGGTGGAATATGGTGGAGGGGGCACCGACACGGCTAAGGAACGATCCGTAGATCAAACTTGTGTGTTCTAGGGTGCCCCGCCTCAGATATAAAGGAGCAAGGGGTGCGGCCGCCTAGGAGGAGGCGGCCGAGGAGTCCTACTCCCACCGGAGTAGGACTCCCCCTTCCTAGTTGGAGTAGGATTGGGGAGGGAAGAGGAAGGGGCGCCGCCTCTCCTTGTCCTATTCGGACTAGGGGAGGCGCGCGCCTGCCCCGGCCGGCCCTTCCTCTTCTCCTCGTGGCCCACTAAGGCCCAATAGCCTCCGGAGGGTTCCGTAACCCCTGTGTTCCAGAAAATCCGATTTCACCCGAACCATTCAACTCCAAATATAGGCTTCCAATATATCAATCTTTATGTCTCGACCATTTTGAGACTCCTCGTCATGTCCGTGATCACATCCGGACTCAACTTCTTCGGTACATCAAAATACATAAACTCATAATATAACCGCCATCGAAACCTTAAGCGTGCGGACCCTACGGTTCGAGAACAATGTAGACATGACCGAGACACGCCTCCGGTCAATAACCAATAGCGGGACCTGATGCCCATATTGGTTCCTACATATTCTACGAAGATCATTATCGGTCGACCGCATAACAACATACGTTGTTCCTTTGTCATCGGTATGTTACTTGCCCGAGATTCGATCGTCGGTATCCAATACCTAGTTCAATCTCGCTACGCAAGTCTCTTTACTCGTTCCGTAATACATCATCTCGCAACTAACTCATTAGTTACAATGCTTGCAAGGCTTAAGTGATGTGCATTACCGAGAGGGCCCAGAGATACCTCTCCGACATTCGGAGTGACAAATCCTACTCTCGAAATACGCCAACCCAACATCCGCCTTTGGAGACACCTGTAGTACTCCTTTATAATCACCCGCTTACGCTTGTGACGCTTTGGTAGTACCCAAAGTGTTCCTCCGTAAACGGAGTTGCATAATCTCATAGTTATAGGAACATGTATAAGTCATGGATAAAAGCAATAGCAACATACTAAACGATCGGGTGCTAAGCTAATGGAATGGGTCATGTCAATCGATCATTCAACTAATGATGTGACCTTGTTAATCAAATGACAACTCCTTTGTCTATGGTTAGGAAACTTAACCATCTTTGATTAACAAGCTAGTCTAGTAGAGGCATACTAGTGACACTGCTTGTCTATGTATTCACACATGTATTATGTTTCCGGTTAATACAATTCTAGCATGAATAATAAACATTTATCATGAAATAAGGAAATAAATAATAACTTTATTATTGCCTCTAGGGCATATTTCCTTCAGCCTCCCACTTGCACTAGAGTCAATAATCTAGTTCACATCGCCATGTGATTTACCAAGAATAGTTCACATCACCATGTGATTAACACCCATAGTTCACATCAATATGTGACCAACACTCAAAGGGTTTACTAGAGTCAAGAATCTATTTCACATCGCTATGTGATTAACACCCAAAGAGTACTAAGGTGTGATCATGTTTTGCTTGTGAGATAATTTTAGTCAACGGTCTGGCATATTCAGATCCGTAAGTATTTTGCAAATTTCTATGTCAACAATACTCCACGTAGCTACTCTAGCTAATTGCTCCCACTTTCAATATGTATCTAGACCGAGACTTAGAGTCATCTAGATTGGTGTCAAAACTTGCATTGACGTAACCCTTTTACTTACGAACCTTTTGTCACCTCCATAATCGAGAAACATATCCTTATTCTACTAAGGATAATTTTTGACCGCTGTTCTGCGGATCTACTCCTAGATCACCATTGTACTCCTTGCTTAACTCAAAGGTAGGGTATACAACAGATCTGGTACACAAGATAGCATACTTTATAGAACCTATGGCCAAGGCATAGGGAATGACTTTCATTCTCTTTCTATCTTCTGCCGTGGTCGGGTTTTGAGTCTTACTCAACTTCACACCTTGTAACACAGGCAAGAACTCTTTCTTTGATGCTCCATTTTGAACTACTTCAAAATCTTGTCAAGGTATGTTCTCATTGAAAAAACTTATCAAGCGTCCGATCTATCTCTATAGATATTGATGCTCAATATGTAAGCAGCTTCACCGAGGTCTTCCTTTGAAAAACTCCTTTCAAACACTCCTTTATGCTTTACGAATAATTCTACATTATTTCGATCCACAATATGTCATACATATACTTATCGAAATGTTGTAGTGCTCCCACTCACTTTCTTGTAAATACAAAGCTTCTCCGAAGTCTCAGATAAAACTATATGCTTTGATCAACTTATCAAAGCGTATATTCCAACTCCGAGATGCTTGCACCAGTCCATAGATGCACATTTTGTTAACACCTTTAGGATCGACAAAACCTCTTGGTTGCATCACATACAACTCTTCTTTAATAACTCCATTAAGGAATGCAGTTTTGTTTATCCATTTGCCAGATTTCATAAAATGTGGCAATTGCTAACATTATTCGGACAGACTTTTAAGCATCGATACGAGTGAGAAAATCTCATTGTATTCAACATCTTGAACTTTTTCAAAAACCTTTTTCGACAAGTCTAGCTTTGTAGATAGTAACACTACTATCAGCGTCCGTCTTCCTCTTGAAGATCCATTTATTTTCTATGGCTTGCCGATCATCGGGCAACTCCACCAAAGTCCACACTTTGTTCTCATACATGGATCTCATCTCAGATTTCATGGCCTCAAGCCATTTCGTGGAATCTGGGCTCATCATCGCTTCCTCATAATTCGTAGGTTCATCATGGTCTAGTTACATGACTTCCAGAACAGGATTACCGTACCACTCTGGTGCGGATCTCACTCTGGTTTACCTACGAGATTCGGTAGTAACTTGATCTGAAGTTACATGATCATCATCATTAACTTCCTCACTAATTGGTGTAGGTGTCACAGGAACCAATTTCTGTGATGAACTACTTTCCAATAAGGGAACAGGTACAGTTACCTCATCAAGTTTTACTTTCCTCCCACTCACTTCTTTCGAGAGAAACTCCTTCTCTAGAAAGGATCCATCTTAAGCAACGAATATCTTCCTTCGGATCTGTGATAGAAGGTGTACCCAACAATTTCCTTTGGGTATTCTATGAAGACGCACTTTTCCGATTTGGGTTCGAGCTTATCAGGTTGAAGCTTTTTCACATAAGCATCGCATCCCCAAACTTTAAGAAACGACAACTTTGGTTTCTTGCCAAACCACAGTCCATAAGGTGTCGTCTCAACGGATTTCGACGGTGTTCTATTCAGTGTGAATGCGGCCGTCTCTAGAGCATAACCCCAAAACGATAGCGGTAAATCTGTAAGAGACATCATAGATCGCACCATATCTAGTAAAGTGCGATTACGACGCTCGACACACCATTACGCTGTGGTGTTCCGGTGGCGTGAGTTGCTAAACTATTCCGCATTGTTTCAAATGTAGACCAAACTCGAACTCAAATATTCACCTCCACGATCGATCGTAGAAATTTAATTTTCTTGTTACGATGATTTTCAACTTCACTCAAATTCTTTGAACTTTTCAAATGTTTCAGACTTATGTTTCATTAAGTAGATATACCCATATCCGCTTAAGTCATCTGTGAAGGTGAGAAAATAACGATATCCGCCACGAGCCTCAACATTCATTGGACCACATACATCTCAGATGTATGATTTCCAACAAATCTGTTGCTCTCTCCATAGTACCGAGAACGGGTTTTAGTCATCTTGCCCATAAGGCACGGTTCGAAGTGCCAAGTGATTCATAATCAAGTGACTCCAAAAGTCCATCAAGACGGAGTTTCTTCATGCGCTTTACACCGATATGACCTAAACGACAATTACCACAAATAAGTTGCACTATCATTATCAACTCTGCATCTTTTGGTTTCAACATTATGAATATGTGTATCACTACTATCGAGATTCATCAAAATAGACCACTCTTCAAGGGTGCATGACCATAATAGATATTACTCATATAAATAGAACAACCATTATTCTCGATTTAAATGAATAACCGCCTCGCATCAAACAAGATCCAGATATAATGTTCATGCTCAACGCAGGCACCAAATAACAATTATTTAGGTCTAAAACTAATCCCGAAGGTAGATGTAGAGGTAGCGTGCCGACCGCGATCACATCGACTTTGGAACCATTTCCCACGCGCATCGTCACCTCGTCCTTTGCCAATGTTCGCTTAATCTGTAGTCCTTGTTTCGAGTTGCAAATATTAGCAACAGAACCAGTATCAAATACCCAGGTGCTATTGCGAGCTCTAGTAAGGTACACATCAATAACATGTATATCACATATACCTTTGTTCACCTTGCCATCCTTCTTATCCGCCAAATACTTGGGGCAGTTCCGCTTCCAGTGACCATTTCCTTTGCAGTGTAAGCACTCAGTTTCAGGCTTTGGTTCAGCTTTGGGTTTCTTCGTGGGAGTGACAACTTGCTTGTCAATCTACTTGAAGTTCCCCTTTCTTTCCCTTTGCCCTTTTCTTGAAACTAGTGATCTTGTCAACCATCAACACTTGATGCTCTTTCTTGATTTCTACCTTTATCGATTTCATCATCATGAAAAACTCGGGAATCATTTTCATCATCCCTTGCATACTATAGTTCATCACGAAGTTCTACTAACTTGGTGATGGTGACTAGAGAATTCATCAATCACTATCTTATCCGGAAGATTAACTCCCACTTGATTCAAGCGATTGTAGTACCCGCACAATCTGAGTACATGCTCACTAGTTGAGCGATTCTCCTCCATCTTTTAGCTATAGAACTTGTTGGAGACTTCATATCTCTCAACTCGGTATTTGCTTGAAATATTAACTTCAATTCTGGAACATCTCATATGGTCCATGATGTTCAAAACATCTTTGAAGTCCCGATTCTAAGCTGTTAAGCATGGTGCACTTAAACTATCAAGTAGTCATCATATTGAGCTAGCCAAACGCTCATAACGCTTTGCATCCGCTCTGCAATAGGTCCGCTACCTAGCGGTGCATTAAGGACATAATTCTTCGTGCAGCAATGAGGATAAACCTCCGATCACGGATCGAATCCGCATCATTGCTACTAACATTTTCAACACAATTTTCTCTAGGAACATATCAAAATAAACATATGAAAGCAACAACGCAAGCTATTGATCTTACAACATAATTTGCAAAATACTACCAGACTAAGTTCATGATAAATTTAAGTTCAATTAATCATATTACTTAAGAACTCCCACTTAGATAGACATCTCTAGTCATCTAAGTGATCACGTGATCCAAATCAACTAAACCATAACCGATCATCACGTGAGATGGAGTAGTTTTCAATGGTGAACATCTTATGTTGATCATATCTACTATATGATTCACGCCGACCTTTCGGTCTCCGTGTTCCGAGGCCATATCTGCATATGCTAGGCTCGCCAAGTTTAACTCGAGTATTCGCGTGTGCAAAACTGGCTTGCACCCGCTGTAGATGGACGAGAGCTTATCACACCCGATCATCACTTGGTGTCCGGCACGATTTAACTTTGGCAACGGTGCATACTCGGGAGAACACTTCTTGATAATTTAGTGAGAGATCATCTTATAATGCTACCGTCAATCAAAGCAAGATAAGATGCATAAAGGATAAACATCACATGCAAATCAATATAAGTGATATGATATGGTCATCATCATCTTGTGCTTCGTGATCTTCATCTCCGCAGCACCACCATGATCACCATCGCCACCGGGCGCGACACCTTGATCTCCATCGTAGCATCGTTGTCGCCTCGCCAATCTTATGCTTCTACGACTATCGCTACCGCTTAGTGATAAAGTAAAGCATTACAGATGCATTGCATTGCATACAATAAAGCGACAACCATATGGCTCCAGCCATTGCCGATAACTTCGTTACAAAACATGATCATCTCATACAATAAAATATAGCATCACATCTTGACCATATCACATCACAACATGCCCTGCAAAAACAAGTTAGACGCCCTCTACTTTGTTGTTGCAAATTTTACGTGGCTGCTACGGGCTTAAGCAAGAACCAATCTCACCTCGCATCAAAACCACAACGATATTTCGTCAAATAGACTCGTTTAACCTTCTCAAGGACCGGCGTAGCCACACTCGGTTCAACTAAAGTGAGAGAGACAGACACCCACCAGTCACCTTTAAGCAACGAGTGCTCGTGGCGGTGAAACCAGTCTCGCGTAAGCGCACCGTAATGTCGGTCCGAGCCGCTTCATCTCACAATACCGCTGAACCAAAGTATGACATGCTTTGGTAGGTAGTATGACTTGTATCGCCCACAACTCACTTGTGTTCTACTCGTGCAAAACATCAAACCATAAAACCTAGGCTCGGATGCCACTGTTGGGGAACGAGTAATTTCAAAAATTTCCCACGCACACGCAAGATCATGGTGATGCATAGCAACGAGAGGGAGAGTATTGTCTACGCCCTCGTAGACCAAGCGAAGCGATCACAACGTAGAGGAAGTAGTCGACGCTTTTCCTCGCGATCCGACCGATCCCGCGCCAAGCTCGACGCCCGAGTTCTTGACACACGTACAGCTCGATGACGCCCCTCGAACTCCGATCCAGCCGAGTGTCGAGGAGAGTTCCACAAGATGACGGCGTGGTGGCGATCTTGATGTTCTATCACGCAGAGCCACTGAGCTTGACGATATGACCGAGGTGGAATATGGTGGAGGGGCACCGACACGGCTAAGGAACGATCCATAGATCAAACTTGTGTGTTCTAGGGTGCCCCCTGCCCCCATATATAAAGGAGCAAGGGGGTGCGGCCGGCCTAGGAGGAGGCGCGGAGGAGTCCTACTCCCACCGGAGTAGGACTCCCCCTTCCTAGTTGGAGTAGGATTGGGGAGGGAAGAGGAAGGGGGCGCCCCCTCTCCTTGTCCTATTCGGACTAGGGGGAGGCGCGCGCCTGCCCCGGCCGGCCCTTCCTCTTCTCCCTCGTGGCCCACTAAGGCCCAATAGCCTCCGGAGGGTTCCAGTAACCCCGGTGTTCCTAGAAAATCCGATTTCACCCGAACCATTCCAACTCCAAATATAGGCTTCCAATATATCAATCTTTATGTCTCGACCATTTTGAGACTCCTCGTCATGTCCGTGATCACATCCGGGACTCAACTTCTTCGGTACATCAAAATACATAAACTCATAATATAACCATCATCGAAACCTTAAGCGTGGGACCCTACGGTTCGAGAACAATGTAGACATGACCGAGACACGCCTCCGGTCAATAACCAATAGCGGACCTGGATGCCCATATTGGTTCCTACATATTCTACGAAGATCTTTATCGGTCGACCGCATAACAACATACGTTGTTCCTTTGTCATCGGTATGTTACTTGCCCGAGATTCGATCGTCGGTATCCAATACCTAGTTCAATCTCGTTCTTCGCAAGTCTCTTTACTCGTTCCGTAATACATCATCTCGCAACTAACTCATTAGTTACAATGCTTGCAAGGCTTAAGTGATGTGCATTACCGAGAGGGCCCAGAGATACCTCTCCGACATTCGGAGTGACAAATTCTAATCTCGAAATCGCCAACCCAACATCTGCCTTTGGAGACACCTGTAGTACTCCTTTATAATCACCCGATTACGTTGTGACGCTTGGTAGTACCAAAGTGTTCCTCCGGTAAACGGGAGTTGCATAATCTCATAGTTATAGGAACATGTATAAGTCATGGATAAAAGCAATAGCAACATACTAAACGATTGGGTGCTAAGCTAATGGAATGGGTCATGTCAATCAGATCATTCAACTAATGATGTGACCTTGTTAATCAAATGACAACTCCTTTGTCTATGGTTAGGAAACTTAACCATCTTTGATTAAGAAGCTAGTCTAGTAGAGGCATACTAGTGACACTCTGTTTGTCTATGTATTCACACATGTATTATGTTTCCGGTTAATACAATTCTAGCATGAATAATAAACATTTATCATGAAATAAGGAAATAAATAATAACTTTATTATTGCCTCTAGGGCATATTTCCTTCATGAGTTGTTTGCCTCTGTCTCATCGGATGTCCGGCCTCACTCTACTCACCGAACGCCTAGTACTCGCCGGAAATCCGATGCCTCTGTCATAGAGCCAAATTGACAGACGTCTGGTCCTCTCCGGACGTCCGGTGGCCCCTGTTTTCGGACGTTCGACCTTGTCCGAAAATCCGGTGGATACTATATAGAACTGTATTAACATATTTCCGGTCATCACTGGAGGACCATCATTTTTCCTGATGTCCGGAAATACACTATGCATGCCTATATTCTCTCTTAACCCGCCCATTTGCTCCTACCAGCGACTGGACGTCCGACCGTTCTGTTGGACGTCCGACATGTGTTTTGGGTCCGGACGGTTGGTAACTTCCCTGTTTAAGTTGCTCCAACAGCCAGTTTTGCCTCCCACTATAAATACCCCTCTACCAATCCGGTAGAGGGTTGATCACTACATTCAAAAAGATCCCCAAGAACCCTAGTGCTCCCACTCTCTTGTTCTCACACCAAATCCTAGATCCCAAGTGCATTTGTCAGGATTCTTGAGTGTTATTCCAATCAAAAGATAGATCATCTTCCTCTCCCTCTTGTGACCAATGGAATTTGTGATTTGAGCAAGTCTTGAGCGTTTCCCCTTGATCTTATTACCCTTGGAGGTTGGAGACTCCTAGGCGGTAGGAGTTCTTCGGTGAGGAATCAAACATTGTGATTGCCCCCGGAAAGTTTGTGAAGGTTTGGAGATCACCTCAAGGTCTACCACTAGTGGGTGAGAAACACTTTCGTGGTGTTGTCTCAATGGGAGAATAGGGTGAGCCTTCGTGGCATTGGTGTGCATTCATGGTAATATCCACCCCTCTAACGGTGACTAACTCATTTCAAGGAAGTGAACATCGGCATGCTTCCTTGTCTCTCGGAGTTGCGGTTATACCTAACCCCAGCTCCCTACTTGTGGTTATTTGTCTCTTAGTATTTACTTACAATTTTGTACTTGCCTATATTAATACTTGTTGTATTTGTTCTCCTTGCTTAGTACTAGAAGCACCGTTGTAATTGTTAGGCTAACTTTCATTTTCCGTAATATTGTGTAAAATTGCTAAGTAACAATTAAAATTTGTAATTGTACCTATTCACCCCCTCTAGGTCCATCTCAATCCTTTCAAATCCAACAAACAAATAAAGCATAAACATATTTCAGCCATGACACTCCTTCTCATTTCTTGACTATCCATCTCTTCTTCATTGTATGTGTGTCAACCTCCACGGCATCGGCACTCCTTCTCATTTCTTGGCTATCTGTCACATGGCAATTTCGTTGAGGCCGAGGGTGTGGCTTTCTAACAATTGCAACATGAACTCGATGATCTCATCCGGCTCCATTTACTCACTACAATAGCAACAAAGATTGTAGTAATGAATATCAAATCATTCATCATTCAATTGAATAATTGCAAAATAAAAATAATCATAAAGAACAAAAACCAAATTGGGAGTTTCATTGAGCGCATCATCCTCACTAGGGAACTTGTCGAAATTGAGCTCATACATGGTCGCTGGAAGAGAAGGGAGAGCCGGCATAGCTGTGGGAGATTTTGGCATAGTTGTCGGTGTCGTGGGAAGCCGAGAGGGAGGCGAAGGAGGCACCACGACCTTCTTCATGCTAAATTTATATCGTTTATACATAATTTTGGGACACTTTTGTTTGTTTTTATTAGACTAACCTATTAATCCAACATCAGGTGCGGGTTGCAGTTTTTTGCTACTTTTGTATGATAGAAATGATTATTTTTCTCGGACCAGAAAAATGAAAGAAAAATACATTTCGGAGGAAATCATCAGGAGGCCACCAGGGGCCAAAGAAGTTCTAGATGTGAGCCCCTGATGGTCATGCTGGCGGGGCTTAATAATGGACCCTCCAACTTCTTCTACAAATCCATCGGCCTGAGATGCTGGATCTCGTGGCGAGATAAGCTAAAAACAGGTAGGTCTTAATTGTCATCGCTTTGGCCTTTCGAGAAATGGTGGCGGTGGTGCACGATAATGTCTCCTCCAGCTTCTTCTCTGGCTTAGGCGACGCTTGCACCGTTGGATCTAGCGATGAGACTGAGTGGTCATAGTTGCCTTTCCGTCGATGGTTGACGCAACGGGAGTTGGTTGTGTCTTCATCGGCCCGGTGATGCTTCTCCATCATCACTGCCGATTTCAGTATTCTGTTGACTCGAGAAGACATCGAGGTGTGATCAACTCAGCGTCACCCTCTTCTTGTCCGATCTGCCGATCCTTGCGAATTAACTTAACTAATGCTTTATAACAGAGATCGGTAACTTCTGGTTGCCCGTGTGGACACTACTCTACTGTTGTGGCGACAACACGGAACTCCATCATCGGCAACTTCGGCACACCATTAACATGTGCGAGATGAAGAGAATGATAGATTCTTCAAGGATTGGACTGTATTTTTTCTTTTTTCCTTTATGAGAATTACTATTAATATTGATGTTTGATTAATTTAGAAACATGATTACACTAGTATACTATAAGATTGCTCAATCTGCTGACAACCGTCGATAGTTGTGTTTGCACCAACCATTGGACCCTAAGAGCATCTCCACTCGCGCCCCAACAAGCCCCCAGGACGAGATTTTTTCCGCCGGCGCCGAAAAAAACCCTAGTCGCGCCCCCAGGACGCCGAATGGTGCTGGTTCGACCCATTTTTTGGTCCAGTGATCCCAGGCCGAACCCAGTCCACTGGAGGGCACTTGGGGGCTCTGGCAGAAGGAAAAGAGCCATGTGGGCCACCACTGTCAGGCGAAAAAAGACTTTCCCTGCCCAGATTCGCCCCTCGCGTGCTGTAGGACGGCACCTGCCCTTTCGCCACCGTGCCGACCCCGGCGCCGCCTACCTTCCACGACTGTTGGTCCACTGCTAGAAAGGCCATTTCCCTGCCGGAAATAGAGGGTTTCGCCACCACTGCGTCCATCCCGCTCCTGGGCAAGCTTTCCAGTGCTCCGGCCACGCAGGCAGGGGATACTGGCGGCTGCACACCTCCCACGCCCGCCAGGTGTTCGGCGATTTTGCCTATTCCGTGATGGACTCCGACGATGAGGGGGCGTTCACGGTGCTGCTGGAGGAGGAAGCCAAGGCCGACACCTAGGACGAAGAGCACCTCATGGTCCTCGCCGCTCTGGCCGGCCTGTTCGCGAGCAATGCAAAGCCGTGCCAAGGTGGCTCGGTGCCGGGCCGCCGTAAGAGCAAGCAAATGCATCGGCTGGAGGGCTACTACTTGCTCTACGCCAACTACTTCGCCGATGCTCCACTGCACATCGAGAAAGTATTCTGGCGCCCTTACCAGAAGAGCCGAAAGCTCTTCCTTAGGATGTGAATTCCATCCAGGAGTTTGACAGCTACTTTATTTGCAAGAAGGATTGCACCGGCACACTCGGACTCACCTCACTCCAAAAGTGCACGACAGCTATGAGGATGCTTGCATACAGAGCTCCCGGTGATATACTGGAAGACCATGGACGCATGGCTGAGTCCACCACCATTGAGTGTTTGTATAAGTTCTATAGGGCAGTGGTGGCAGTGTTTGGACCACAATACTTGCGATCACCCAATGCTGAAGACACTGCTCGAATCCTAGCATAGAATGCAGCAAGAGGATTCCCCGGATGCTTGGAAGCATTGACTGCATGCATTTGGCATGGAAAAACTATCCATTTGCTTAGCAGGGGATGTACAAAGGCGCCAACGGAGCTTGCAGTGTGGTACTTGAGGCGGTGGCCACACAAGACCTCTAGATTTGGCACTCCTTTGGTATGTCAGGAACTCACAATGACATCAACGTACTGAAGTGCTCGAATGTCTTTGCCAAGCTTGTTGAAGGTCATGCTCCTCTGATGTCTACTATGCAACCTTCTTCTTGTAGACTCGTGCTGGGCCTCCAAGCGCAGAGTTTTGTAGGGCATAGTAGCAAATTTCCCTCAAGTGGATGACCTAAGGTTTATCAATCTGTGGGAGGCGTAGGATGAAGATGGTCTCTCTCAAACAACCCTGCAACCAAATAACAAAGAGTCTCTTGTGTCCCCAACAAACCCAATACAATGGTAAATTGTATAGGTGCACTAGTTCGGCAAAGAGATGGTGATACAAGTGTAATATGGATGGTAGATATAGGTTTTTGTAATCTGAAAATATAAAAACAGCAAGGTAACTAGTAACAAAAGTGAGCAAAAACGGTATTGCAATGCTTGAAAACAAGGCCTAGGGTTCATAATTTCACTAGTGCAAAGTCTCTCAATAATGATAACATAATTTGACACATAACAATCCCTCGACGTGCAACAAAGAATCACTCCAAAGTTTCTATCAGAGAACGTAGGACGAAAATGTGCATCAACCCCTATGCATAGATTACCCCAATGTCACCTCGGGAATCCGCGAGTCGAGTGCCAAAACATACACCAAGTGAATCAATAGAACATCCCACTGTCACCATAGATATCCCATCACAAGACATACATCAAGTGCTCTCAAATCCAATACTCAATCCAACATAATGAAACCTCAAAGAACAAGACTCAATTCATCACAAGAAGGTGGAGGCGGAGAAACACCATATGATCCAACTATAGTAACAAAGCTCGCGGTACATCAAGATCGTGCCAAATCAAGAACACGAGAGAGAGAGAGAGAGAGAGAGAGAGATCAAACACATAGCTGCTAGTACATACCCTCAGCCCCGAGGATGAACTACTCCCTCCTCATTATGGAGACCACCGGGATGATGAAGATGGCCACTGGTGATGGTTTCCCCCTCCGACAGGGTGCCGGAACGGGCTCCCGATTGGTTTTTCGTGGCTACAGAGGCTTGCTGATACGCCTCAAATAGCTTTGAGATGATTTTTTAGGGTGGCCTGATCTTTCACCGCATGCTCAAACTGGTAGCAATGAGTTCGGCAGCAGAGAACGTAAAACAATAGATGATAGGATATGCCTGCAGGCGTATGTAGTAGCTAGATGAAATATAGTGGATGAATCAAAAGTACAGACGTGGTGTAGTAGTACTAGGATAGATGAAGGAATTAAGCTAATGATGATTAGTGGCGGTGGCGGCGACGACGACGGAGTAATTAGCAGATGGGTAATAAGCACTAACAGAAGTATATGGAGAAGGAACAGGAAGCTAGATCGACCCTTGTTGTAGATCAAGAACCAAACCGAAACTTGTGCCTTGACGATCACCATCGCCGAAACACATGCAATTACCAAACGCTGATTAGGGAATGCATGAGCATAGATACTTGGGCATCACTAGTGTCGTTGTCTTGGATTTGGGGGTATCCAGCCCTGCCTGCCTGCGGCCCACCACGTGGCTTCATCGACGGCCTGGTACGGCTCAACATCAACATCAATAACACAAGACCCTCGCGAGGAGCCAAGCCTCGCGAGGCGGGCGACGCCAAGGCCCCTGAAGGAATCTGCCCCCTTAGGTTGGCTCCTGAGGGGCGGAGAGTTCTATGCAATGTTACCTCACGAGGCTTAGTTGACGTGAGCCATGACGACCAAGGCCAGGCGTGCACTAGGCGGGCACAGAGCGCATGTTTCCTCTTTGGTGCAAAGGAGGCGGGACATAGGCGCGGAGTCCCGAGGAATCAGCCAAAGGTTTCCATTCTGGTGCAACGAGACCAAGACCGTCAGGATGGTAGGACGGAGGTCATCGACGAGCCCACCGCAGCTTCACGACCAGAGGCTTTTCGCAGGCGAAGACAACTTTTGTTAGGATAGACTATACTACTTGTCCCCTTTCAAATCCGGCCGTTATGGGATCCCTTCCCGCTCATATTTGGAAAGATGACCAAGGCCACAATAAATAGGACTAGCCACCACCTTAGAAGGGGACGGGATCAATACAAGTAGAGCTAGCATACACCACACCAGCACACGAACACCTCACCTCCTGAGGTTTGTTCATGCACTGTACTAGCTCATCCTCAGCCCTTCGAGGCAATCTACCAAAACGCTGGAGTAGGGTATTACACCACAACGGTGGCCCGAACCAGGATAAAACTGTCGTGTCTCTTTGTCCCTTTGAGCTTGACGCGGTAGGCTTAGGAGGTTCGCGAGTAGGTAGGCTGGGAAGGTTGAGATCTCCACATGCACCCCAGAGTTCGAACCTCTCAAGGGTTTGCGGATCCCATAATCCGACATTTGGCACGCCAGGTAGGGGTGCGTCGGATCCTCTCTTCCATCGATCAATCCACCACCACTCCGACACCTCCATGGCCAACGCGCGCCGGGCTCGCGCTAAGCGTCGGGCTGCAGTCACCGCTCGTGTCGCTCAGACGGCTCTAGTCAGTGACGGCTTTTCCCGTCGCGCTCCTTCTTCGGTGGCCAACGCCGCCACGGGCCCTGCCGGCCACGAGCATCAAGCTTCATCGTTGCACCCATCGGTGCGCCGTGATGGCTGCACCGCTACTCCGTCACTGACCCCAGCAGTTTCGTCATCCCATGCGTGTCGCGGCCAGGCGGATGCGCAGGCCGCTCTGCTCATGGTGCGGGAGCTCTTTCGCTACCGCCCGGTCGGTGACCTCTACAAGGAGTGGCTCGAGCGGATCGCTGAGCTCGTCAGCGTTGCGCATGGGGGCTCCGTCGAGCCGGCTCACTCGTTGCCTCAGCAACCACCTGTAGCGGGCGACATGGCGCAGGGGCTCCTCCACCACCTCTGGCCCAGGGCGCCATCGTCGAGCCAAGGTGTGTGGCTCCACAGCGCGACCCGCCCCACCCTGCGCCGGCTCGGGATGACATGAGCTGCCAGGTCGTGCAGCGGCCACAGGGGAAAGCGCGCATGCTTCCAGCACCCCAACACCAGGCCCGCGTACCACCGCAGGAGGTGGCGGTGTGCGTGCACCAGGATCAGTTTCCACCCCCCTTGAAGACCTCCGGTGGCCACGGCAGGATGCCGCGCGTTCACTCCGGAGCTCCGCAACATCGTCTGGCCAATCAAGTTCAAGCCTGACCTGCCTCCATGCTACGACGGCACCACCGACCCCGCCGAGTTCCTACAGCTCTACAAGCTGAGCATCGAGGCGGCCGGCAGTGACGAGAAGATCATGGCAAACTGGTTCTCGATGGCCCTCAAGGATGGCGCGTGTTCTTGGCTCCTGAACCTGACCGAGGGGTCGGTTTCCTCCTAGGAGGAGATGTGCAACCGCTTCATCGCCAACTTCCAGGGCACTCGCGATCGGCCGCCGGCCACGGGTGACCTGCGCCGCATCAAGTAGCAGCCTGGAGAGACCCTGCAGAAGTATATCCAGTGCTTCGACAATGTTCGCCTCAAGATTCCCAAGGTGTCGGACGAGGCCATCATCTCCGCGTTCACCGATGGCATCCGTGATGTCAAGATGAAGGAGGAGCTCGCCATCCACGAGGATCTCTGCACCGCTCTGGAGATGTTCAATATGGCGAACAAGTGCGCAATGGCTGAGGAGGGACAC
This sequence comes from Aegilops speltoides, assembly GCA_021437245.1. Taxonomy (NCBI): domain Eukaryota; kingdom Viridiplantae; phylum Streptophyta; class Magnoliopsida; order Poales; family Poaceae; genus Aegilops; species Aegilops speltoides. Next base: position 367,624,292 of record CM038143.1, read on the forward strand.
CTCTCCCTCCTCAAGCTCCCCGATGCTGATCCAGAAGACAAGAAGACCAAGACCAAGGACGTGAAGCGCAAGGGGCCAGCCGTGCTTGCGGCCGAGCCAGAGACGAAGCGCAGCTGCGACCACCCCGAGTCATCCAAGAGGAACCGGCCATTCTGCATCTTCCACAACGTCCACAGCCACAACACCAACGACTGCCAAGAGCTCAGGGCCCTCCGCGACAGGCGCCTCAGTTGATGCCCCGAGTGCAATGATCCAGGCTACGGTCGTGGAGGCAGCCGAGGTGGAGGACACTAGGACAGGCACGACCATCGTCAGGAGTGGCGCGACCAGCCTCGTGAGGACCGCTAGCAGGGCCAGCCTCGCGAGGGCAAATGGAGGGAGCAGCCTCGTGAGGATCGCCCTCAGGGCAACACGACTTTGCCTCCTCTACCTCCACCGCCAAGAAGGAATGAAGATCACCACCAGGACGAGGGGGCTGGGGGCTTCCAGAGCCTCTGGCCATTGCCTGCATCTTGGGCGGCTCACAGGCCCCGGCTTCCCACCGCGTCTTCAAGCAGTTCGCGCGCGAGGTGAATGAAGCGCTCCCCAAGCCTGAAGCAACTCGCCCTCTCAAGTGGTCCAAGTGCGCCATCACCTTAGACTTCTCAGACTGGCTCAAGTGTGCAGCAACCGCTAGCACGCTCCCCACACATGGTCGTCACCAACACTCTCATCGATGGCGGAGCGGGGCTCAATGTTCTATCTGTTCAGACGTTCGACAGGCTCCTGGTGCCTGATGACCCACAAGTATAGGGGATCTATCGTAGTCCTTTTGATAAGTAAGATTGTCGAACCCAACGAGGATCAGAAGGAAATGACAAGCGGTTTTTAGTAAGGTATTCTCTGCAAGCACTGAAATTGTAGGTAACAGATAGTTTTGTGATAAGATAATTTGTAACGGGTAACAAGCAATGAAAGTAAATAAGGTGCAGCAAGGTGTCCCAATCCTTTTTGTAGCAAAGGACAAGCCTGGACAATTTATTATAATGAGAAAAGCACTCCCGAGGACACATGGGAATTATCGTCAAGCTAGTTTCATCACGCTCATATGATTCGCGTTCGGTACTTAGATAATTTGATATGTGGGTGGACCGGTGCTTGGGTACTGCCCTTTCTTGGACAAGCATCCCACTTATGATTAACCCCTATTGCAAGCATCCGCAACTACAAAAGAAGTATTAAGGTAAACCTAACCATAGCATGAAACTAATGGATCCAAATCAGCCCCTTACGAAGCAACACATAAACTAGGGTTTAAGCTTCTGTCACTCTAGCAACCCATCATCTACTTATTACTTCCCAATGCCTTCCTCTAGGCCCAAATAATGGTGAAGTGTCATGTAGTCGACGTTCACATAACACCACTAGAGGAGAGACAACATACATCTCATCAAAATATCGAACGAATACCAAATTCACATGACTACTAATAGCAAGACTTCACCCATGTCCTCAGTAACAAACGTAACTACTCACAAAGCATATTCATGTTCATGATCAGAGGAGTATTAATATGTATAAGGATCTGAACATATGATCTTCCACCAAATAAACCAATTAGCACTAACTACAAGGAGTAATCAACACTACTAGCAACCGACAAGTACCAATTTGTGGTTTTGATACAAGATTGGATACAAGAGATGAACTAGGGTTTTGAGAGGAGATGGTGCTGGTGAAGATGTCGATGGATATTGACCCCCTCCAGATGAGAGGATCGTTGGTGATGACGATGGTGATGATTTCCCTTTCCCGAAGGGAAGTTTCCCCGGCAGAACAGCTCTGCCGGAGCCCTAGATTGGTTCCGCCTCATGGCGGCGGAGTTTTGTCCCGTAAGCTTGCTTATGATTTTTTCCAGGGTAAAAGCCTTCATATAGCAGAAGATGGGCACCGGAGGGCCACCAGGAGGCCCAGGAGACAGGGGGCGTGCCCAGTAGGGGGGGCACCCTCCCGGCCAGGGTGTGGGCCCCCTCTGGTATTTTCTTCGCTCAATAATTCTTATTAATTCCAAAAGTGACTTCTGTGGAGTTTCCGGATTTTTGGAGCTGTGCAGAATAGGTTTCCAATATTTGCTCCCTTTTCCAGCTAGAATCCCAACTGCCGGCATTCTCCCTCTTCATGATAAACCTTGTAAAATAAGAGAGAATAGCCATAAGTATTGTGACATAACGTGTAATAACAGCCCATAATGCAATAAATATCGATATAAAAGCATGATGCAAAATGGACGTATCAACTCCCCAAGCTTAGACCTCGCTTGTCCTCAAGCGGAAGCCGAAATCGAAAAATATGTACACATGTTTAGAGATAGAGGTGTCGATAAAAATAAAATACGAACATGAGGGCATCATGGTCATTCTTATAACAGCAACATAGAAGGATTTTGTCATATGATTTATTATGCTCAAGTAACAATCTATTCACAATGTCAAGTATGGAACATAAACTTTATTGAGAACTAGCAAACTATAATCTCAGCCATTGAAGCAATTGCAATTTATCATAACATCAGAAAGAGTCAAGAATAGAGCTTTTTAGCAAGTCCACATACTCAACTATCATATAGTTTTCTACAATTTCTAACACTCACGCAATACTTTTGGTTATGGAGTTTCAATCGGACACTGAGAAAGATAGGGGCTTATTGTGTTGCCTCCCAATGTATTCACCTTTGGGTGATGTCAACAATAATAGTTCATGCTAACTTACATCCAATTGGATATATATATCAGGATCTTTCCAACACGAGGTGCTTGCCAAAGGATAAAGGGAAAGGTGAAGATCACCTTGACCCTTGCGTAATGTAAAGACATAAAGTAAAAGATAGGCCCTTCGCAGAGGGAAGCAGAGGTTGTCATGTGCTTTTAGGGTTGGATCCACAAAATCTTAATGCAAAAGAACGTCACTTTATATTGCCACTTGTGACATGAACCTTTATTATGTAGTCCGTCGCTTTTATTACTTCCATATCACACGATCGTATAAAGCTTATTTTCTCCGCACTAATAAGTCATACATATTTAGAGAGCAATTTTTATTGCTTGCAACATGACCCAACTTACTTGAAGGATCTTACTCAATCCATAGGTAGGTATGGTGGACTCTCATGGCAAAACTGGGTTTAAGGATATTTGGAAGCACAAGTAGTATCTCTACTTGGTGCAAGGAATTTGGCTAGCATGAGGGGGAAAGGCAAGCTCAACATGTTTGAAAGATCCATGACAATATACTTTAACTGAGATGTGAGAAAACATAACCCACTACGTTGTCTTCCTTGTCCAAGATCAACTCTTTAGCATGTCATACTTAATGAGTGCCCACAATCATAAAAGACGTCCAAGATAGTATATATATATGTGAAAACCTCTCCTTCCTTATTACTTCCTATTAATTGCAACGATGACCAAAACTACGTTTGTCAACTCTCAACAACTTTTATGCCTCATACTCTTTATATGTGAAGTCATTACTATCCATAAGATCAATATGAACTCTTTTATTCTTTTTATTCTTTATATTTTCCCAAGATCATAGCAAGATAGCAAAGCCCTTGACTCAACACTAATCTTTATTATAAAGCTCACGGACTCGATTACATAGAGATATCACAAAGCAAAACTACTTCATACCAAAGCTTTAATCTACTAGATCAAGATTTTACTAAAAGGATCGAACTAAGTAAAACGGTAAAGATAGGAGTATGATGGTGATACGATACCGGGGCACCTCCCCCAAGCTTGGCAGTTGCCAAGGGAAGTGCCCATACCCATGCGATTATGTCCTTGGAGGTGATGATGATGGTGGGTAATCGCACATCGAGTGTAAAAGCTCCTCCAACTAGCGGATAATGCCCTTGAATTCGACGATATGATCCTTCAACAAAATATTTTCCTGTGTGAGATACTTGTTTTGTATGCGAGCTAACTCAATCGTCTTGAAAGCTTCAATCTCAGTAGGAGTAAAGAGGTTAGGTAGAGGTTGATGGATGTCTTCTTCTTCCATCGCCGGAGCTTGATCCTCCATGGCCTTCTTGATCCCTTCATCCCTATTGATCTCCTCCGGTTCTTCTCTTTTCAGCTCTATCTTCAATAGCCAAGCATCCTTGTCCTCATTGTTGAAGGAGGGTGACGTCATGATGCTCTAGATCTGCCAGAAAAATAGCTTGAAACGAAAATAGAGGATTTTTGCGTGATACGGTGGTCAAAACCTTTGGGAGATTATATAATGAATTTTTACCGACCGAAAGAAGTAACGTGCAAGAAAACGGAGTCCGGGAGGCACACGAGGTGCCCACGAGATAGGGGGGCACGCCCAGTAATGGTGGGCGCGCCCTCCACTCTCGTGGAGGCCTCGTGCACTTCCTGGATTACTTCTTGCTTTCCAAAATTCTTAAATATTCCAAAATGGAGAAAAATTGCCATTAGAATTGTTTTGGAGTCGGTTTACTTACCATACCACATAACTATTCCTTTTCGGAGTCTGAAACGTTCTGGAAAGTGTCCCTTATGTATTCCTCCGGGGTTACAGTTTCAATAATATTGGTTTCAACATTGATAGAATTACCTGAGATATAATGTTTGATTCTTTGACCGTTCACCACCCTCGGACTTGTGCCCTCGAAGTTGTTGATTTTTATGGCACCAGAACGATAAACCTCCTCGAGAACATAAGGACCTTCCCATTTAGAGAGAAGTTTTCCTACAAAAAATCTTAAATGGGAGTTGAATAGCAACACATAATCATCTATGTTAAACTCACGCTTTTGTATCCTTTTGTCATGCCATCTTTTAACTTTTTCTTTGAATAGCTTGGCATTCTCATATGCTTGGGTTCTCCATTCATCAAGCGAGCTAATATCAAATAACCTCTTCTCACCGGCAAGTTTGAAGTCATAGTTGAGCTCTTTAATAGCCCAATATGCTTTATGTTCAAGTCGAGAGGTAAGTGACATACTTTTCCATAAACCATCTTATACGGAGACACACCCATAGGATTTTTGTATGCAGTTCTATAGGCCCATAATGCATCATCAAGTTTCTTGGACCAATTCTTTCTCGATCTATTCACAGTCTTTTGCAAAATTAATTTGAGCTCTCTATTGCTCAACTCTACTTGACCACTAGACTGTGGGTGATAAGGAGATGCAATTCTATGATTAACATCGTACTTAGCAAGCATCTTACGAAAAGTACCATGAATAAAGTGTGAACCACCATCAGTCATAAGATATCTAGGGACTCCAAACCTCGGAAAAATAACTTCTTTAAGCATCTTAATAGATGTGTTATGATCAACACTACTAGTTGGTGTTGGGTAACGTAGTAATTTCAAAAAATTTCCTACGCACATGCAAGATCATGGTGATGATATAGCAACGAGAGGGGAGAGTGTTCGTCCACGTACCCTCGAGACCGTGAAGCGAAGCGCCATGACAACGCTGTTGATGTAGTCGACGTCTTCACGATCCGACCGATCCAAGTACCGAACGTCACGGCACCTCCGAGTTCAGCACACGCTCAGCTCGATGACGATCCCGGACTCCGATCCAGCAAAGTGTCGGGGATGAGTTCCACGAGACGACGGCGTGGTGACGATGTTGATGTTCTATCGCGCAGGCTTCGCCTAAACTCCGCGACGATATGACCGAGGTGGAATATGGTGGAGGGGCACCGCACACGGCTAAGGAACGATCCGTAGATCAACTTGTGTGTCTATGGGGTGCCCCTGCCCCGTATATAAAGGAGGGAGGGAGGAGGAGGCCGCCTAGGGAGGAGGTGCGCCATAGGGGAGTCCTACTCCCACCGAGTAGGATTCCCCTCCTAGTCCAACTAGGGATCCTTCCATGTATTAGGAGCAGGAGACTAGGAAGGGAAGAGAGAAGGAAGGAAGGAGGGGTGCGGCCCCCCCTAGCCCACCGGACTAGGGCAAGGGAGGCGCGCCTGCCCTAGGCAGCCCTCTCCCTTTCCCGAGGGCCCAACAAGGCCCAATACTTCTCCCGGCGAATTCCGTAACTCTCCCAGATCGAAAAATACCCAATCACTCGGAACCTTTCGAACTCGAATATAGTCGTCCAATATATCGATCTTTACGCCTCGACCATTTCGAGACTCCTCTTCATGTCCCCGATCTCATCCGGACTCCGAACTCCTTCGGTACATCAAAACTCATAAACTCATAATATAACCGCCATCGAAACCTTAAGCGTGCGGACCCTACGGGTTCGAGAACTATGTAGACATGACCTAGAACTATTCTCGGTCAATAACCAATAGCGGACCTGGATGCCCATATTGGCTCCTACATATTCTATGAAGATCTTTATCGGTCAAACCGCATAACAACATACGTTGTTCCTTTGTCATCGGTATGTTACTTGCCCGAGATTCGATCGTCGGTATCCAATACCTAGTTCAATCTCGCCACCGCAAGTCTCTTTACTCGCTCAGTAATGCATCATCCCGTAACCAACTCATTGGTCACATTGCTTGCAAGGCTTATAATGATGTGCATTACCGAGAGGGCCCAGAGATACCTCTCCGACAATCGGAGTGACAAAACCTAATCTCAAATACGCCAACTCAACATGTACCTTCGGAGACACCTGTAGTACTCCTTTATAATCACCCAATTACGTTGTGACATTTGGTAGTACCCAAAGTGTTCCTCCGGTAAATGGGAGTTGCATAATCTCATAGTTACAAGAACATGTATAAGTCATGAAGAAAGCAATAGCAACATACTAAACGATCAAGTGCTAAGCTAACGGAATGGGTCAAGTCAATCACATCATTCTCCTAATGATGTGATCCCGTTAATCAAATGACAACTCTTTTGTCCATGGCTAGGAAACATAACCATCTCGATAAACAAGCTAGTCAAGTAGAGGCATACTAGTGACACTATGTTTGTCTATGTATTCACACATGTATTATGTTTCCTGTTAATACAATTCTAGCATGAATAATAAACATTTATCATGAAATAAGGAAATAAATAATAACTTTATTATTGCCTCTAGGGCATATTTCCTTCAGCCTCCCACTTGCACTAGAGTCAATAATCTAGTTCACATCGCCATGTGATTTAACACCAATATTCATATCTCAGATATGATTAACACCCATAGTTCACATCGTCATGTGACCAACACCCAAAGGGTTTACTAGTCAATAATCTAGTTCACATCGCTATGTGATTAACACCCAAAGAGTACTAAGGTGTGATCATGTTTTGCTCGTGAGAGAAGCTTAGTCAACGGGTCTGTCACATTCAGAGCCGTATGTATTTTGCAAATATTTTATGTCCACAATGCTCTGCACGGAGCTACTCTAGCTAATTGCTCCCACTTTCAATATGTATCCAGGTTGAGACTTAGAGTCATCTCGAATCGGTGTAAAAGTTTGTACCGATGTAACTTTTACAACAAACTCTTTTATCACCTCCATAATCGAGAAACATCTCCTTAGTCCTTACTAAGGATATTCTTGACCAATGTCCAAAGGATCTACTCCTAGATCACTATTGTACTCTCTTGCCAAATTCAGAGCAAGGTATACAATAGGTCCAGTACATAGCATAGCATACTTTATAGAACCTATGATGAGGCATAGGGAATGACTTTTCATTCTCTTTCTATTTTCTGCTGTGGTCGGATTTGAGTCTTTACACAATTTCATACCTTTGCAACACAGGCAAGAACTCTTTCTTTGACTGCTCCATTTTGAACTATTTCAAAATCTTGCCAAGGTATGTACTCATTGAAAATCTTATCAAGCGCCTTGATCTATCTCAATAGATCTTGATGCTCAATATGTAAGTAGCTTTTATCGAGGTCTTTTCCTTTTAAAGAACTCCTTTAAAACACTCCTTTATGCTTTGCGTAAAATTCTACATCATTTCGATCAACAATATGTCACTCACATATACTAATCGAAAGGCAGTAGTGCTCCCACTCACTTTATTGTAAATACAGGCTTCATCGTAAGTCCATATAAAACTATATGCTTTGATCAACTTATCAAAGCGTATATTCCAACTCCGAGATGCTTGCACCAGTCCATAGATGGATCGCTGGAGCTTGCACATTTTGTTAGCACCTTTAGGATTGACAAAACCTTCGGTTGCATCATATACAACTCTTCTTTAATAAATCCATTAAGGAATGCAGTTTTGAAATCCATTTGCCGATTTCATAAAATGTGGCAATTGCTAACATGATTCGAGACAGACTTAAGCATCGATACGAGTGAGAAAATCGCATCGTATTCAACACCTTGAACTTGTTGAAAACCTTTCGCAACAAGTCGAGCTTGGTAGATAGTAACACTACTATCGCTGTCCGCCTTCCTCTTGAAGATCCATTCATTTAACATGGCTTGTCGATCATCGAGCAAGTCAATCAAAGTCCATACTTTGTTGTCATACATGGATCATATCTCAGATTTTATGGCCTCAAGCCATCTCGCTGAATCTGGGCTCATCATCGCTTCCTCATAGTTCGTAGGTTCATCATGGTCTAGTAACATGACTTCCGTAACATGATTACTACACCACTCAGTGCGGATCTTACTCGAAGACCTACGAGGTTCTCAGTAGTAACTTGATCTGAAGTTTCATGATCAATATCATTAGCTTCCTCACTAATTGGTGTATTTGTCACAAGAACTGATTTCTGTGATGAACTACTTTCCAATAAGGGAGCAGGTACAGTTACCTCATCAAGTTCTACTTTCCTTCCACTCACTTCTTTCGAGAGAAACTCCTTCTCTGGAAAGGATCCATTTTAGCAATGAATATCTTGCCTTCGGATCTGTGATAGAAGGTGTACCCAACAATTTCCTGTGGGTATTCTATGAAGACGCACTTCTCCGATTTGGGTTCGAGCTTATCTGGTTGAAGTTTCTTCACATAAGCATCGCATCCCCAAACTTTGAGAAACAACAGCTTAGGTTTACTGCTAAACCATAGTTCATACGGTGTCGTCTCAACGGATTTAGATGGTGCCTTATTTTAAACGTGAATGCAGCTGTCTCTAATGCATAACCCCAAAATGATAGTGGTAAACTGATAAGAGACATCATAGATTGCACCATATCAAATAAAGTGCGGTTACGACGTTCGGACACACCATAACGTTGTGGTGTTCCAGGTGGCGTGAGCTGTGAAACTATTCCACATTGTTTTAATTGAAGACCAAACTCGTAACTCAAATATTCATCTCCACGATCAGATCGCAGAAACTTTATTTTCTTGTTACGATGATTTTCCACTTCACTCTGAAATTCTTTGAACCTTTCAACTATTTCAGACTTATGTTTCATCAAGTAGATATACCCATATCTGCTCAAATCTTCTTGTGAAGGTCAGAAAATAACGATACTTGCCACGAGCATCAACTCATTGGATCGCATACATCGGTATGTATTATTTCCAATAAGTCAAGAGCTCGCTCCATTGTTCCGAGAACGGAGTTTTAGTCATCTTGCCCAAAAGGCACGGTTCGCAAGCATCAAATGATTCATAACCAAGTGATTCCAAAATCCATCTTTATGGAGTTTCTTCATGCGCTTTACAATCGATATGACCCAAACGGCAAGGCCACAAATAAGTTGCACTATCATTATTAACTTTGCATCTTTTGGCATCAATATTATGAATATGTGTATCACTACGATCGAGATCCAACAAACTATGTTCATTGGGTGTATGACCATCGAAGGTCTTATTCATGTAAACAGAATAACAATTATTCTCTAACTTTAAATGAATAACCGTATCGCAATAAACATGATCAAGTCATATTCATGCTCAACGCAAATGCCAAATAACATTTATTTAGGCTTAACACTAATCCCAAAAGTATAGGGAGTGTGCGATGATGATCATATCAATCTTGGAACTATTTCCAACTTTTATTACTTCCCCTTCAACTAGTCTCTGTTTATTCTGTAACTCCTGTTTCGAGTTACTAATCTTAGCAACCGAACAAGTATCAAATACTTAGGGGCTACTATAAACACTAGTAAGGCACACGTCAATAACCTGTATATCAAATATACACTTGTTCACTTTTGCCATCCTTCTTATCCACCAAATATTCAGGGCATTTCCGCTTCCAGTGACCATTTCCTTTGCAGTGTAAACACTCAGTTTTAGGCTATGGTCCAGCTTTGGGTTTCTTCGCAGGAGTGACAACTTGCTTGTCATTCCACTTGAAGTTCCCTTTCTTTCCCTTTGCCCTTTTCTTGAAACTAGTGGTCTTGTCAATCATCAACACTTGATGCTCTTTCTTGATTTCTACCTTTCGTCGATTTCAACATCACGAAGAGCTCGGGAATCGTTTTCGTCATCCCTTGCATACTATAGTTCAACGAAGTTCTACTAACTTGGTGATGGTGACTAGAGAATTCATCAATCACTATCTTATCCGGAAGATTAACTCCCACTTGATTCAAGCGATTGAAGTACCTGCATAATCTAAGTACATGCTCACTAGTTGAGCGATTCTCCTCCATCTTTTAGCTATAGAACTTGTTGGAGACTTCATATCTCTCAACTCGGTATTTGCTTGAAATATCAACTTCAATTTCTGGAACATCTCATATGGTCCATGACGCTCAAAACGCCCTTGAAGTCCCGATTCTAAGCCGTTAAGCATGGTGCACTAAACTATCAAGTAGTCATTATATTGAGCTAGCCAAACGCTCATAACATCTCGCATCCGCTCCTGCAATAGGTCCATCACCTAGCGGTGCATTAAGGACATAATTCTTCTGCGCAACAATGAGGATAAACCTCAGATCACGGATCCAATCCGCATCATTGCTACTAACATCTTTCAACACAGTTTTCTCTAGGAACATATCAAAATAAACATATGAAAGCAACAACGCGAGCTATTGATCTACAACATAATTTGCAAAATACTACCAGGACTAAGTTCATGATAAATTTAAGTTCAATTAATCATATTACTTAAGAACTCCCACTTAGATAGACATCCCTCTAATCTTCTAAGTGATCACGTGATCCAAATCAACTAAACCATGTCCGATCATCACGTGAGATGGAGTAGTTTCAATGGTATGTTGATCATATCTACTATATGATTCACGCTCGACCTTTCAGTCTCCGTGTTCCGAGGCCATATCTGTATATGCTAGGCTCGTCAAGTATAACTTTGAGTATTCCGCGGTGCAACTGTTTTGCACCGTTGTATTTGAACGTAGAGCCTATCACACCCGATCATCACGTGGTGTCTCAAAGACGAAGAACTTTCATAACGGTGCATACTCGGGAGAACACTTCTTGATAATTTTAGTGAGAGATCATCTTAAAATGCTACCGTCAATCAAAGCAAGAATAAGATGTATAATGATAAACATCATATGCAATCAAAATATGTGACATGATATGGCCATGATCATCTTGCGCCTTTGATCTCCATCTCCAAAGTATCACATGATCTTTATCGTCACCCGCATACGACACCATGATCTTCATCATCTTGATCTATATCAATGTGTCGTCACATGGTCGTCTCGCCAACTATTTGCTCTTGCAACTATTGCTATCGCATAGCGATAAAGTAAAGCAATTATTTGGCACTTGCATCTTATGCAACAAAGAGACAACCATAGGGCTTCTGCCAGTTGACGATAACTTCAACAAAACATGATCATCTCATACAACAACTTATATCTTATCACGTCTTGACCATATCACATCACAACATGCCCTGCAAAAACAAGTTAGACGTCCTCTACTTTGTTGTTGCAAGTTTTACGTGGCTGCTACGGGCTGAGCAAGAACCGTTCTTACCTACGCATCAAAAACCACAACGATAGTTTGTCAAATAGACTCCGTTTTAACCTTCGCAAGGACCGGGCGTAGCCACACTCGGTTCAACTAAAGTTGGAGAAACTGACACCCGCTAGTCACCTGTGTGCAAAGCACGGCGGTAAAACCAGTCTCGCGTAAGCGTACGCGTAATGTCGGTCCGGGCCGCTTCATCCAACAATACCGCCGAACCAAAGTATGACATGCTGGTAGGCAGTATGACTTATATCGTCCACAACTCACTTGTGTTCTACTCGTGCATATAACATCAACGCATAAAACTTAGGCTCGGATGCCACTGTTGGGTAACGTAGTAATTTCAAAAAAATTCCTACGCACATGCAAGATCATGGTGATGATATAGCAACGAGAGGGAGAGTGTTCGCCCACGCACCCTCATAGACCGTAAGCGAAGCGCCATGACAACGCGGTTGATGTAGTCGACGTCTTCACGATCCGACCGATCCAAGTACCGAACGTCACGGCACCTCCGAGTTCAGACACGCTCAGCTCGATGACGATCCCCGGACTCGATCCAGCAAAGTGTCGGGGATGAGTTCCACAAGACGACGGCGTGGTGGCGATGTTGATGTTCTATCGGCGCAGGCTTCGCCTAAACTCCGCGACGATATGACCGAGGTGGAATATGGTGGAGGGGGCACCGACACGCGCTAAGGAACGATCCGTAGATCAACTTGTGTGTCTATGGGTGCCCCTTGTGACGCCCGATTCAATCGTACACTAATCATGCACGCAAACGTGTGCGATCAAGATCGAGGACTCACGGAAGATATCACAACACAACTCTAAAACATAAATAAGTCATACAAGCATCATAATACAAGCCGGGGGCCTCGAGGGCTCGAATACAATTGCTCGATCATAGACGAGTCGTGGAAGCAACAATATCTGAGTACGACATAAGTTAAACAAGTTTGCCTTAAGAAGGCTAGCACAAACCGAGATACTGATCGAAGAGGCGCAGGCCTCCTGCCTGGATCCTCCTAAACTACTCCCGGTCGTCGCCGCCACCTTGCACGTAGTAGTAGGCACCCCAGTGTAGTAGTCGCCGCCGACGGTGGTGGCGCCTGCCCTGGGCTCCAAAGATCTGGTTGCGACAACCGTAAAGAAAGGAAAGGGGAAAAAGGGGAGAAAGCAACCGTGAGTACTCATCCAAAGTACTACTTAAGCAAGGAACTACACTACATATGCATGGGTATATGTGTAAGGAGGCCATATGAGTGGACCGAAATGCGAGAATGCCGTAATAAGAGGGGATAGCTAATCCTATCGAAGACTACGCTCGGCAGCCTCCGCCTCTGCAGCGAGTAGAAGAGAGTAGATCAAGTCCTTCAAGTAGCATCTCCAAGTAGCATCACCAAGTAGCATCTCCAAGAGCATCGCATAGCATAATCCTACCCGCGATCCTCCCTCGCCGCCCGTGGAAAAGCGATCACCGGGTTGTCTGTGGAACTTGGAAGGGTGTGTTTTATTAAGTATCCGGTTCTAGTTGTCATAAGGTCAAGGTACAACTCCGGTCGTCCTTTTACCGAGGGACACGGCTATTCAATAGATTAACTTCCTGCGGGGTGCACCACATAACCCAACACGCTTGATCCCATTTGGCCGACACACTTTCTGGGTCATGCCCGCCTCGGAAGATCAACACGCCGCAGCCCCACCTAGGCACAACAGAGAGTCAAGACGCCGGTCTAAACCTAAGCCGCAGGGTCAGGGCCCATCGCCTCGAGCACACACAAGACGTTGCGTGGCGGCCGGAAGCGTAACTAGCCCCTAATACAAGCGCAGCTTACGCCCAATCCGCGCGCCCGCTTTCGATTCTTGACGCCAAGAAGGCTTGGTGATACCACGACGCCGGGATACCCATAACTACTCCCACGTAGATGGTTAGTGCGTATAGACCAAATGGCCGACTCGGATCAAATACCAAGATCTCGTTAAGCGTGTTAAGTATCCGCGAACGCCGAACAGGCCAGCCCACCTGTGTCCTAGGTGGTCTCAACCTGCCTGTCGCTCCGCCACAAAGTAACAATCGGGGCCGTCAGAACCCAGGCCCACCTCTACCGGATGGAGCCACTGTCCTTTCAAATTTCATCGTAATCACTTGCGGGTACTCCTCGAGTGACCCGACTTTAGTCACCATCTGTATAGTATGTATGTATGTAGTATATACCGTGATCACCTCCCAAGTGATCACGGCCCGATAGTATAGCAAGGCGATCGACAAGAGTGTAGGGCCAATGATGATAAACTAGCATCCTATACTAAGCATTTAGGATTTGCGGGTAAGGTATCAATGATTGTAGTAACAATGACAAAGGCGCAATGTAATAGGAGTAATCAAACAAGAATATGCTACACTACTCTAATGCAAGCAGATAGAGAAGAATAGGCGATATCTGGTGATCAAGGGGGGGGCTTGCCTGGTTGCTCTGCAAGAAGGATGAGTCGTCAACACCGTAGTCGAACTGGGGGTCGCCGGCAATCTCGGGGTCTATCGGAAAGAAGTAACGGAGAGGGACACAATAAATAACAGAGCAATCAAAGCATCACAAAGCGTAACAAGACAATACGCGGTGTTGATTGTGCCCTAACGCGGTAGTAGGTGATACCGGTGAAGGAAACATCCGGAAAGTATCCGGTGTTTCACGTTTTGATCGATGAACCGAGGGGAAAGTTGCGAGTTTGATAGGTTAGGGATGTGTGGCGACGAACGGGCTGCGTATCCGGATTCGCCTCGCTCGTTCGAGCAACTTTCATGTTGAAAATATTTTAATCCGAGTTATGGATTAAAAGATATGATTTTCTAAAGATTTTATTAATTTCTAGAATTTAATTAATAATCTAAATTAATTCGAAAATGGATTAATGACATCAGCATGATGTCATGTTGATGTCGGCAGTCAACGAGTTGATCGCCGAGTTGACCAAAGGGTCCATGGGACCCACCGTCATACAATCGCTTAGACTTAATTAGGTTAGGCTAAACCAACTCTTGCTTAATTAAACTAATGATTAATTAGATTAATTAACTAGGATTAATTAACTTAATTAATTTAGTTAATTAATTAATTAATTAATTAAGTTTACTCTTATTTATTACTTATCTATTTTTATTATAATTATTATTTTAAAATCCTTTTTTTTGGAAACGTTCTGCGGGGTGGGACCCCACGCGTCATAGGCATGAGGGGCTGTGGCGTGTCATTGGCGCTGGCGAAGCGGGCGTGGTCTGCAGGCGAACCGCAGCCCGCCCACTAGCGTAGGCGCTGGCGGTGCAACCGGCCAAAGACGGGCGCCGCGGCGAGGCAGGCAACGGCGATCGGTATGGCGGGCGCCATGACGGCAAAGACGGCCAGTGGTGGCGAGGGTAGGGCGCGGTGCACGCCAAGGAACAGCCAGCCTTGAGGCTAGAGTTCGAAGTAGCGGCGCGCCGTCTGTGACGCAGCCAGGGCAGCTCGGTGAACGCGAGGTCGTCCGCGAAGCCGGGCGCGAAAGCGGCAGCGCCAATCAACGATGGGATCGACGGGGAAGAGGGGAACGGACATGGCTCACTGGGAGGAGGTCGGTGGAGAGCTCGGGACGGTCGGAGTGGCGTCGGAGAGGTGGGCCGGCGCGGTGGTGATGGTGGTGGCCGAGGCGGACGGGGACGACCGGTGAAGGAGGCGGGGAAGTGACGAGCGACGGCGTCGGGGACGGCTCCGGGGCGACATGGCGACGACGGCGGGGCGATGGACGACGGCGCGGCGGCGTCCAGAGGAGGACGGGGGAGCGCGGTAGCGGTCCAAGGGCGACGGGCAACGGGATCGATGATGGGGTCGGGGGGGTCGTTGCCTCGATCCAGAGGGAGTCGGGGGAAGGCGAAGTGGTGGATCCCGATCCAGATCGGGGAAGGGGAACCGAGCGAGAGAGAGAGGGGAAGTGGGGATGGGTTCGCCTCGATCCAGATCGGGGGGGTGAGAGGGACGAGAGAGTGGGGCGGGGATCGTGCCTTCGGGAGGGTCTTGCTGGGGTTAGGGTTTCGGGGTAGTGGGGATAAGGTGGGATGGGGTGGGCCGGCCTAGTCGGCCTGGTGACCAGCTGGGCTGGTTGGCCCAGTGGGAGGGGGGCCTTTTCTTTTTGTTAGTTTTCTGTTTTCTGTTTTTGTTTTTCCTTTTCTTTTTTTATCTCATTTCTTTTCTGTTTTAATTTATTTTAAAGTAGTTAGGCATTTTGTAAAAGTGTGGTTTCTTCACCATAAATACCTAAGCATTAATTGGCACACTCCAAACATTTTAATTTTAATGTTTGAAAACTTTTATAATTTGCCTCGGTTTTAAATTTGAAATTCGAACTAGGTTTCGAACTGACGCGAGTTTATCCACAGTAACCGAGGTGATGTGGCATCATTAGCGGGATCATCAGAGCTAAATTTTCCCAAGGCCACAATTCTCCTCCACTACAAGAAATCTCGTCCCGAGATTTAAGAGGGGGACTAGGGGGGAAAGGTCTGGTTACAAAATCCTAACGAATCTTCTCGTCTTTGGTTGCTCCTCTCGAAGAGGTCGACCCATTACATTAATGTCTTCAGTTCTCTGCTTCAGGTCATCATGATGAAGTCGGCGTCCTTTCTTCAGGAACTCCATCGTACTTATGAAAGAATAAAGGGTGGGCATTCTGGGAGAACGGACCTCGGCAAGGTTGACTATCGGGTCGACAACATCAAGGAAGGTGGCGGAAAGTAACTCTCGAATCGAAACTTAAGAAAATATCGAGAGCAAAGTAAGGAGGTATCCCGGAAGTTTGAGCGGCGGCAATCGTTCGATGCCTGTTATAGGGCGTGAAAGGGTCAAAACAACGGGAATAAGTATTGTGTCCGATATCAGACCTGAAGGTGGCTCATGAATTAAATATGAGGCCACGCGCGAGGAACAACCTTGGGAATAGGGGTGTACAGAGAGTCGTTTTGATCCAAAGGATCTGGGTTATGGGCCCACCATGTGGGTTGAAAGTAGGAAGGGTGGTGACATCTTGCACAGCCGCGACAGGGAGGCATGTCAGTGAATAGCTTGTCAGGTATGCCGGCAAAAATGTTGGTAACAAGGACGGGGAACGAAGAGCAATTTTCCTGCTTGTTGAATGGGGCGAACCAATTGGCAAAGTTATCACCCATCGGTGGCTACCGGAATGTCATCAACAATAGTAACAGGGTCTTGTCGTCAGAATTGTACACCGAGGTGTTTACATAAGCAGGAGAATATTACTGCTTAGATCATATAGATCACAAGAAGGTTTAAACAAATCAATGGAAGGGAAAAGTGGTTATCAGGTTTAAACAGAACAATGGAAGGGAAAATGTGTATATACACATATTCCCGGGGTATATCTTTCCCACGGACAAGCAGGGCATGATATGCATGACAGGATTTAAAGTAGAAATCTCTTTAGGTAAGGGGAGAGAAATTTCATGACATTACCCATACAACGGTGTTTGGATAATTGAGCAGGAAACATTTAGCATTGGGCTTCAAATGTTCCTGTTGAAAATCGGAGTGCCATAGACATGCTTCGAGACAGTATTGACAAGGTCTTCAAGCAAAGGTCAGGCTTTGGGTACAAAGGATCCATCGAAAACAACTTATAGAATAAGTCTTACAGTTTCCTCATGGAAGAATGGATAACCTTGCTGAAACGGAATATATAACAATAGGGCCTCCGGCCAGGTGTGCTAGGCACGACATCACCTTACCGGGTCACATAAAGACCGTTGCTATAACTCTTGGAAATATGTTCCAACCATCATATCTGACCGAGATTCAGATCTGATTGGTGTCAGGATACCTCAGACTCAGGATGCCTGAGAAGAAAGGTGCAACACAAATTGTCGAGATGACATGGTAAGATTCTCGGGAAATAACGTACGGAAGCAAGGCTTCGAAACAAGAGTTCATCAGTAAACCAAAGAGAGGATGAGGAGGTGGCTGATGGACTCAGCGACAATTCATCGAGACTTCCAAAAGATGGTTTTCCCAATTAAGTGAACAAGGAGATAACATTTGTCAGATCAAATGATATAAGGAAGTATGCTCAAGGAAAACATACACAATTAAACGTTGGTTGAAAGGTGCGCCCAAAATATGGGTTGGGTTGCACGACCAATGTCAGAATGGTGATTCAATAAGCCATAGTCGTAGAATGAAACTGTAGACCAATAACTTCAAAGCAAGAGGGTTGCTCGAAGTTTAGAATTTACACAACACAGACCATCTGCCGGTATTCCGGTTAGAAATATCACGGGGACCAAGAAAAGAATGGTGATGTTAATAAGTATCACTGGTATCAAGAATTCTTAAGGGTGGTGAATTTCTCATAACATTCTTGACATAAAAGAAGGTAATACTCCAAGGTAAAGAAGAACAAATGCTGGCGAGCAAGGATCCCAAGGTATACACAAAACACGAAAAAGTTTGTGCTGAACGGAAGGCAATAAAGTGGTCGATGATAACACAATCATCGAGGGAAGGGTGGTATTCCCCATCATGAATTCGATTGGTATCCTGGAAGGAGTTAAAATGTTGATGATGATCACGACACATTTGTCAAGAGATTTCATGAAGATGTAATCGATCGGCGATAACATCAAGTCAAAGGAATTATGAAGCAAAAGGTTATTGGAACCATGCGTACGACACAAACTCAAAATCAAGCTTGTTGTCCAAAGCGAAATGATATGATGATGAAGATCGACGTAAGCTTAGCTCATCGTCAGAAATTATGCTCGGGAAGAGGACCGGTAGCACAGTTAAAATCGGCACGACAAGGATATAGCCAAACAGGCTAGGAATGACGTGATTGAGTTCAAACTCGTAAGTAATGGAGGTTACCAAGAGTTGCTTAATCGCGATGCGGACTTGAGTCAGTTATCGGTGTCTTTGAGTGTTTAATAACTCAGAGCCCGTGAAAAATTGGAATCAATGAGAGTGTAACACTTGATGAAGAACTCATTGGAAGCAACACAGTTCGTTGATATTCTCGAGATACTGGAGGGTATTGCTCGAAGGAAGATTGACATAGGGGTTGCGGAGAGGTATTGATCCGCAGAAGACAAGTGTTTTCACTTGCTTGAGAAATGGGATCAAGTAGAAAACATGGTCGAAACCATGATTGCAAAGGATCAATTCACATACACCAGATGATATTATATCAGGGCATAGTTATTATTACAAGAAGCTTCCATGATAGGATCTACATCGTGTCCATGGGCATGAACACAAGTTCAAGGTCGACCCCCACTTATTCAATGTATAACCTTCCATTCACTTCTCGTATTTCGAAAATGACATTAGTTGTTGAGCGTTTTACCGGTGCAATACCGGATAAGTATGACCGATGTAATCTTTCGGGTTCACACATGTTAGGGAAGGCATTGGTTCAACCCATCGGGATATCTTAGAAACATATACCACAGTTCCAAGAGTAAATATCACCAGCTCGAAAGCAGAGCATGGTTGAGAAAAACAGAGGATACAAATTACCAAAGGCTTTATATATCCGTGGAAAGGCTCACAAGGTTATTTGAATATGAAGGACACTGTCGGATAATAATCCAACAAAGGACTTGACAGTCCACAAAGGATCTGATGTGAGTATCGCTACTTAACCAGAAAAGGAAAGAATGCAAATGCATTAGGTTATAGAATCATCTGACTAATTCGAAGCATAAATGCAAAGGAATTATGAATCCATATCGAAGGATCAGAAGTAATGCTCTGATCAACGGCAATTGGGTTGGTCGAGAACCAATTCCAGTTAAAAGAATGGCAGCTCAGTCAGAAAGGTAATTTATAAGGATTAATGGTGATTGCGTGTATTCGCAAACATATTGAGTCAACAGACTCAAAATGATAATGACAAGGGATGCCATTAAGATTACGAGACTTATGGGATTAACCATAATGCAAGTAAGCAAGAATTTCAAGAGCAATAGGCTGTTCAGGATTTTCGGAAGATCGGGTAGTATTTGGATGTATTTTTGTGAAACACATGAACAACTTTGGACAAACGGATACTCGACAAGCGCGAGTAATTATCCGTAGGGGTATTCATGCAGCAAGGAACTGCAGGGCAGTAAGCATAAAGAATTCTCGGAATATCGAAGAGTATTTCAGGACATCTTGTAATAACAAGAGCAACCGGGGATGACAATATGAACGATAGGTGTAAGTAGTTATCCAGAGGGATTTATCGATGGGAGTGAATTGCAAAAGCGATGGCACATAGTCTCGAGAGCACATCGTAGAGTATCTTCGGAATCTTCTGGTGCAGTAGGCGGTCATTGGTAACAAGGGGCTCTCCGGGAGAAAGTACTTGCGAGAACCTAAGGTTAGTTTTGTTTTTAGCAAAATCATTTAACCCGAATAGAAGAGAGCTCAGAGTCCCAGAGTAAAGATCAAGGAATAAAAGATCCTAATACCACCCAAATGGCGACGTGGGCCTATAGGCCACACAGCCATGTTAGTAAAGGTTTTGCAATGACTAGACTCAACTTCGGCCAAGGAGTTGGAAAGGAATTCCTACAGCGATCGGCTCGATACCAACTTGTGACGCCCCCGATTCAATCGTACACTAATCATGCACGCAAACGTGTACGATCAAGATCGAGGACTCACGGAAGATATCACAACACAACTCTAAAAACATAAATAAGTCATACAAGCATCATAATACAAGCCGGGGGCCTCGAGGGCTCGAATACAATTGCTCGATCATAGGCGAGTCAGTGAAGTAACAATATCTGAGTACGTACATAAGTTAAACAAGTTTGCCTTAAGAAGGCTAGCACAAACCGAGATACAGATCGAAGAGGCGCAGGCCTCCCGCAGGATCCTCCTAAACTACTCACAGTCGTAAATCGGCAGCACGCACGTAGTAGTAGGCACCCCAGTGTAGTAGTCGCTGCCGACGGTGGCGTCGCTCTGGGCTCCGACATCTGGTTGCGACAACCGAAAAGAAAGGAAAGGGAAAAAAGGGGAGAAAGCAACCGTGAGTACTCATCCAAAGTACTACAAAGCAAGGAACTACACTACATATGCATGGGTATATGTGTAAGGAGGCCATATGAGTGGACCGAAATGCGAGAATGCCGAATAAGAGGGGATAGCTAATCCTATCGAAGACTACGCTCGCAGCCTCCGTCTTCTGCAGCAGGTAGAAGAGAGTAGATCAAGTCCTTCAAGTAGCATCTCCAAGTAGCATCACCAAGTAGCATCTCCAAGAGCATCGCATAGCATAATCCTACCCGCGATCCTCCCTCGTCGCCCGTGGAAAAGCGATCACCGGGTTGTCTGTGGAACTTGGAAGGGTGTGTTTTATTAAGTATCCGGTTCTAGTTGTCATAAGGTCAAGGTACAACTCCGGTCGTCCTTTACCGAGGGACACGGCTATTCAATAGATTAACTTCCTGCAGGGTGCACCACATAACCCAACACGCTTGATCCCATTTGGCCGACACACTTTCTGGGTCATGCCCGCCTCGGAAGATCAACACGTCGCAGCCCCACCTAGGCACAACAGAGAGGTCAAGACGCCGGTCTAAACCTAAGCGCCGCAGTGCAGGCCCATCGCCTCGAGCACACCACTGACGTTCGTGGGGGCGGCCGGAAGCGTAACTAGCCCCTAATACAAGCGCAGCTTACGTTCCAATCCGGCCGCCCCGCTTGATTCTTGGCGTCAAGAAGGCTTGGTGATACCACGACGTCGGGATACCCATAACTACTCCCACGTAGATGGTTAGTGCGTATAGACCAAATGGCGGACTCGGATCAAATACCAAGATCTCGTTAAGCGTGTTAAGTATCCGCGAGCGCCGAACAGGCCAGCCCACCGTGTCCTAGGTGGTCTCAACCTGCCTGCCGCTCCGCCACAAAGTAACAATCGGGGCCGTCAGAACCTGTGCCCACCTCTACGGGATGGAGCCACCGTCCTTTCAAATTTCATCGTAATCACTTGCGGGTACTCCTCGGTGACCCGACTTTAGTCACCATCTGTATAGTATGTATGTATGTAGTATATACCGTGATCACCTCCCAAGTGATCACGGCCCGATAGTATAGCAAGGCGGTCGACAAGAGTGTAGGGCCAATGATGATAAACTAGCATCCTATACTAAGCATTTAGGATCATGGGTAAGGTATCAATGATTGTAGTAACAATGACGGGCTATACAGCAATGTAATAGGAGTAATCAAGCAAGAACATGCTACACTACTCTAATGCAAGCAGATAGAGAAGAATAGGCGATATCTGGTGATCAAGGGGGGCTTGCTGGTTGCTCTGGCAAGAAGGATGAGTCGTCAACACCGTAGTCGAACCGGGGTCGCGGCAATCTCGGGTCTATCGGAAAGAAGTAACGGAGAGGGACACAATAAATATGAGCAATCAAAGCATCACAAAGCGTAACAAGACAATACGCGGTGTTCGGTGTGCCCTAACGCGGTAGTAGGTGATACCGGTGAAGGGGGGAAACATCCGGGAAAGTATCCCCGGTGTTTCACGTTTTCGGTCAGATGAACCGGAGGGGGAAAGTTGCGAGTTTGATAGGTTAGGGATGTGTGGCGGACGAACGGGCTGCGTATCCGGATTCGTCTCGTCGTTCTGAGCAACTTTCATGTTGAAAATATTTTAATCCGAGTTATGGATTAAAAGATATGATTTTCTAAAGATTTTATTAATTTCTAGAATTTAATTAATAATCTAAATTAATTCAAAAATGGATTAATGACATCAGCATGATGTCATGCTGATGTCAGCAGTCAACAGAGTTGACTGGCCAGGTTGACCAATGGGTCCAGTGGGACCCACCTGTCATACACTGTTTAGACTTAATTAGGGTTAGGCTAAACCAACTACTGTTTAATTAAACTAACAGATTAATTAGATTAATTAACTAGGATTAATTAACTTAATTAATTTAGTTAATTAATTAATTAATTAATTAAGTTTACTCTTATTTATTACTTATCTATTTTTATTATAATTATTATTTTAAAATCCTTTTTTTTGGAAACGTTCTGCGGGGTGGGACCCCACGCGTCATAAACCTGAGGGCCTTGTGGCATTGGCGCAAGAAGCGGGCGTGGTCAAGGCGAACCGCAGCCCGCCCACTAGCGAGGCGCTGGCGGTGCAGCCGGCCAAAGACGGGCGCTGATGAAGGAGGCAACGGCGATCGGTGCGGCGGGCGCCGCGACGGCAAAGACGGCCAGTGGTGGCGGGGTAGGCGCGGGTGCACGGCCAAGAACAGCCAGCCAGCGAGCTAGAGTTCGGGCGCGGCCGACGACGTCTGTGAGCGCAGCGAGGCAGCTCAGTGAACGCGAGGTCGTCGCGAGCTTCGGGCGCGAGCGGGGCAGCGCCAATCAACGATGGGATCGACGGGGAAGAGGGGAACGGACATGGCTCACTGGGAGGAGGTCGGTGGAGAGCTCGGGACGGTCGGAGTGGCGTCGGAGAGGTGGGCCGGCGCGGTGGCGATGGTGGTGGCCGAGGCGGACGGGGACGACCGGTGAAGGAGGCGGGGAAGTGACGAGCGACGGCGTCGGGGACGGCTCCGGGGTGACATGGCGACGACGGCGGGGCGATGGACGACGGCGCGGCGGCGTCCAGAGGAGGACGGGGGAGCGCGGTAGCGGTCCAAGGGCGACGGGCAACGGGATCGATGATGGGGTCGGGGGGTCGTTGCCTCGATCCAGAGGGAGTCGGGGGAAGGCGAAGTGGTGGATCCCGATCCAGATCGGGGAAGGGGAACCGAGCGAGAGAGAGAGGGGAAGTGGGGATGGGTTCGCCTCGATCCAGATCGGGGGGTGAGAGGGACGAGAGAGGGGCGGGATCGTGCCTTTGGGGAGGTGCTTGGGGGTTAGGGTTTCGGGGTAGTGGGGATAAGGTGGGATGGGGTGGGCCGGCCTAGTCGGCCTGGTGACCAGCTGGGCTGGTTGGCCCAGTGGGAGGGGGGGCTCCTTTTCTTTTTTGTTAGTTTTTTTTTCTGTTTTTGTTTTTCCTTTTCTTTTTTTTATCTCATTTCTTTTCTGTTTTAATTTATTTTAAAGTAGTTAGGCATTTTGTAAAAGTGTGGTTTCTTCACCATAAATACCTAAGCATTAATTGGCACACTCCAAACATTTTAATTTTAATGTTTGAAAACTTTTATAATTTGCCTCGGTTTTAAATTTGAAATTGAACTAGGTTTGAATCGGCGAGTTTATCCACAAGAATCGAGGTGATGTGGCATCATTAGCGGGATCATCAGTAGCTAAATTTTCCAAGGCGTCACCCCTGCCCCAGATATAAAGGAGGGAGGGAGGAGGAGGCCGACCTAGGAGGAGGCGCCATAGTGGAGTCCTACTCCCACCGGAGTAGGATTCCCCTTTCCTAGTCCAACTAGGGATCCTTCCATGTATTAGGAGTAGGAGACTAGGAAGGGAAGAGAGAAGGAAGGAAGGAGGGTGCGGCCCCCCCCCAGCCCAATTCGGACTAGGGCAAGGGGCGCGCGCCTGCCCTAGGCAGCCCTCTCCTTTTCCCAGGCCCAACAAGGCCCAATACTTCTCCCGGCGAATTCCCATAACTCTCCGTACTCGAAAATACCGAATCACTCGGAACCTTTCCGAACTCGAATATAGTCGTCTAATATATCGATCTTTACGTCTCGACCATTTTGAGACTCCTCGTCATGTCCCCGATCTCATCCGGACTCGAACTCCTTCGGTACATCAAAACTCATAAACTCGTAATATAACTGTCATCGAAACCTTAAGCGTGTGGACCCTACGGGTTCGAGAACTATGTAGACATGACCTAGAACTATTCTCGGTCAATAACCAATAGCGGGACCTGGATGCCCATATTGGCTCCTACATATTCTCTGAAGATCTTTATCGGTCAAACCGCATAACAACATCGTTGTTCCTTTGTCATCGGTATGTTACTTGCCCGAGATTCGATCGTCGGTATCAATACCTAGTTCAATCTCGTCACGAGCAAGTCTCTTTACTCGCTCAGTAATGCATCATCCGTAACCAACTCATTGGTCACATTGCTTGCAAGGCTTATAATGATGTGCATTACCGAGAGGGCCCGAGATACCTCTCCGACAATCGAGTGACAAAACCTAATCTCGAGATCGCCAACTCAACATGTACCTTCGGAGACACCTGTAGTACTCCTTTATAATCACCCGATTCGTTGTGGCGTTTGGTAGTACCCAAAGTGTTCCTCCGGTAAATGGGAGTTGCATAATCTCATAGTTACGAGAACATGTATAAGTCATGAAGAAAGCAATAGCAACATACTAAACGATCAAGTGCTAAGCTAACGGAATGGGTCAAGTCAATCACATCATTCTCCTAATGATGTGATCCCGTTAATCAAATGACAACTCTTTTGTCCATGGCTAGGAAACATAACCATCTCTGATAAACGAGGTAGTCAAGTAGAGGCATACTAGTGACAGTATGTTTGTCTATGTATTCACACATGTATTATGTTTCCGGTTAATACAATTCTAGCATGAATAATAAACATTTATCATGAAATAAGGAAATAAATAATAACTTTATTATTGCCTCTAGGGCATATTTCCTTCAGTTGGAATAGCTTCTACCCACTTAGTAACGTAATCAACAACAACTAAAATATGTGTGTATCCATTAGAGGCAGGAAAAGTTCCCATATAATCAAAGCCCCAAACATCAAATGGTTCAATAACAAGAGAATAATTCATAGGCATTTCTTGACATCTACTAATATTAGCAATTCTTTGACATTCATCACAAGACAAGACAAACTTACGAGCATCTTTGAAGAGAGTAGGCCAATAAAAACCGGATTGCAATACCTTATGTGCAGTTCTATCTCCATCGTGGTGTCCTCCATATGGTTCGGAGTGACACTTGCGTAGGATTTGTTCCTGTTCATGCTCAGGTACACAACGTCTAATAACACCACCTACTCCTTCTTTGTAAAGGTGTGGGTCATCCCAAAAGTAATGTCTTAAATCATAAAAGAACTTTTTCTTTTGCTGGTATGTGAAGCTAGGTGGTATAAATTTAGCAACAATGTAATTAGCACAATCAGCATACCATGGAGCAGTACGAGAAGCATTAATGACCGCTAATTGTTCATCAGGAAAGCTATCATCAATAGGTAGTGGGTCATCAAGAACATTCTCTAACCTAGACAAGTTGTCTGCAACAGGGTTCTCAGCTCCCTTTCTATCAATAATATGCAAATCAAATTCTTGGAGCAAGAGAACCAATCTAATAAGTCTAGGCTTAACATCTTTCTTTTCCATAAGATATTTAATAGCAGCATGATCAGTGTGAATAGTAACTTTGGAATCAACAATATAAGGTCTGAACTTATCACAAGCAAATACAACTGCTAAGAATTCTTTTTCAGTAGTAGCATAATTTCTTTGGGCAGTATCAAGAGTTTTACTAGCATACTGGATAACATTTAATTAGTCAGAGGCCTAAAGATTTTAGAAAAGTCCTTAATGAACCTCCTATAAAAACCGGCATGACCAAGGAAACTTCTTATACCTTTAATGTCCTTGGGACATGGCATCTTTTCAATAGCATCAACTTTATCTCTATCCACTTCAATACCTCTCTCAGAAATCTTATGCCCCAAGACAATGCCTTCATTAACCATAAAGTGGCACTTTTCCCAATTCAAGACGAGACTAGTGTCTTCACATCTCTGCAAAACTCGATCAAGGTTGCTCAAGCAATCATCAAAAGAGGATCCATAAACAGAGAAGTCATACATGAATACCTCACAAATCTTTTCACAAAAGTCAGAGAATATAGCCATCATGCATCTTTGAAAGGTAGCAGGTGCATTACATAAACCAAAAGGCATACGTCTATAAGCAAAAGTACCAAAAGGGCAAGTAAAATTAGTTTTTGATTGATCCTCTGCTGACACAGGTATTTGAGAGAAACCAGAATAACCATCTAGAAAGCAGAAATGTGTATGTTTGGATAGTCTTTCTAGCATTTGATCAATAAAAGGTAAAGGGTAATGATCTTTCTTAGTAGCTTTGTTTAATTTACGGAAATCAATTACCATCCTATAACCTATAATAATTCTTTGCGGGATCAATTCATCTTTATTATTAGGAACAACAGTAAAACCTCCCTTCTTAGGAACGCAATGGACAGGACTTACCCAATCACTATCAGCAACGGGATAAATTATACCTGCCTCAAGGAGATCTAGTATCTCCTTTCTTACCACTTCTTTCATCTTAGGATTTAATCATCGTTGAGGATCTCTAACTGGTTTGGCATCTTTCTCCAATTTTATTTTGTGTTGGCATAGAGTGGGACTAGTGCCCTTAAGATCATCCATAGTATATCCAATAGCAGCACGGTGCTTCTTCAGAGTTTTCAATAATCTTTCCTCTTCTTGCTCTAAAAGGTTAGCACTAATAATAACAGGATATATCTTCTTTTCATCAAGATAAGCATATTTAATATTATCAGGTAAAGGTTTGAGCTCAAACACGAGATCACCCTTGGGTGGAGGGGGATCCCCTAGGATTTCAACAGGTAAGTTGTGTTTCAGAATAGGGCCCTGTTGAAGGAATACTTCATCTATTTCCCTTCTTTCATTCATAAACATATCATTTTGATGATCTAGCAAATATTGTTCTAACGGATCGGTAGGAGGCACGACAATAGGAGCAAGACCAATAATCTCATCCTTACTAGGTGATTCTTTATCACGGGGTTGTCTATGAAACTTAGCAAAATTAAACTGATGAGACATATCCCCTAAGCCAATTGTAACAATATCCTTTTCACAATCAATCCTAGCATTAACAGTATTCAAGAAGGGTCTACCAAATATAATGGGACAAAATTCATCTTGTGGGGAACCAAGAACAAGAAAATCCGCAGGATATTTAAATTTCCCACACAAGACTTCAACATCTCTAACAATCCCAACTGGCTTAATGGTATCCCTATTGGCAAGCTTAATAGTAACATCAATACCTTCTAACTCAGCGGGTAGAATATCATGCATAATTTCTTTATATAAGGAAAAGGGTATTGCACTAGCACTAGCACCCATATCACATAAGCCACGATAACAATGATCTCCTATTTTAACAGAAATAACAGGCATGCCTACAACGGGTCTATGTATCTTAGCATCTGGTCTAGCAATATTAGCAGTTTCACCACAGAAGTAAATAACATGCCCATCTATATTATCATCCAAGAGATCTTTAACCATAGCAATACTATGTTCAACTTTATTTGCTCAGGGGGTGTATAAGTTCTAGTATTACTCTTACGAACAACAGTTGAAGCTTTAACATGATCCTTTATCCTAACAGGAAAAGGTGGTTTCTAAACATGAGTAGTATGAACAATAGGATCATTATAAGTGATAGTCTTTTCTTCAACTGTAATAGGTGCAACTACCTTTACTTCAGTGGGAGGGTTATATTTAAACCACTTCTCCTTAGGGAGATCAACGTGAGTAGCAAAAGATTCACAAAAAGCAGCTACTATCTCAGAGTCAAGTCCATACTTAGCGCTGCTACGTCTTGAGCTTGCGTTGGTTTTCCTTGAAGAGGAAAGGGTGATGCAGCAATAGTAGCGTAAGTATTTCCCTCAGTTTTTGAGAACCAATGTATCAATCTAGTAGGAGGCTCCTCAAAAGTCCCACGCACCTACACAAACAAACAAAGAACTTGCAACCAACGCAATAAAGGGGTTGTCAATCCCTTCATGGCCACTTGCGAAAGTGAGATCTAATAGAGATAGTATGATAAGATAAATATATTTTTGGTATTTTATAATATAGATTGGAAAAGTAAAGATGCAAATAAAAGTAGACTGAAAGATTATATGATAAAACATAGACCCAGGGGCCATAGGTTTCACTAGTGGCTTCTCTCAAGATAGCATAAGTATTACAGTGGGTGAACAAATTACTGTCGAGCAATTGATAGAAAAGCGAATAATTATGAGATTATCTAGGAATGATCATGTATATAGGCATCACGTCCGCGACAAGTAGACCGACTCCTGCCTGCATCTACTACAATTACTCCACACATCGACCGCTATCCAGCATGCATGTAGAGTATTAAGTTCATAAGAACAGAGTAGCGATTAAGAAAGTGACATGATGTAGAGGATAAACTCATGCAATATGATATAAACCCCATCTTTTTATCCTCGATGGCAAAAATACAATACGTGCCTTGCAACCCCTATTGTCCTTTGGGTAAGGACACATAAGATTGAACCCAAAGCTAAGCACTTCCCCCAATGCAAGAAAGATCAATCTAGTAGGCCAAACCAAACTGATGATTCAAAGAGACTTGCAAAGATAACTCAATCATACATAAAAGAATTCAGAGGAGATTCAAATATTTCTCATAGATAAACTTGATCATAAACCCACAATTCATTGGATCTCGACAAACACACCGCAAAAAGAGTTACATCGAATAGATCTCCAAGAAGATCGAGGAGAACATGGTATTGAGATCCAAAAAGAGAGAAGAAGACATATAGCTAATAACTATGGCCCCGAAGGTCTGTGGTAAACTACTCACAACTCATCGGAACGGCTATGGTGTTGATGTAGAAGCCCTCCATGGTCGATTCCCCCTCCAGCGGAGCACCGGTGAAGGCTCCAAGATGGGATCTCGCGGATAAAGAAGGTTACGACAGTGGAAATAGTTTTTCGTTGGCTCCCCGGATGTTCTCGGGGTACGTGGGTATATATAGGAGGAAGAAGTAGGTCGGTGGCCGCCCGAGGGGCCACGAGATAGGGGGCGCGCCCTGTAGGGGTGGGCGCACCCTCCACCCTTGTGGCCGTCTCGGCTGCTTCTTGGCTTGCACTCCAAGTCCTCTAGATCATGTTCATTCCAAAAATCACGCTCCCGAAGGTTTCATTCCATTTGGACTCCGTTTGATATTCCTTTTCTTTGAAATACTGAAATTGGCAAAAAAACAACAATATGGGCTGGGCCTCCGGTTAGTAGGTTAGTCCCAAAAATGATATAAATGTGTAAAGTAAAGCCCATAAACATCCAAAAATGGTAATATAATAGCATGGAACAATCAAAAATTATAGATACGTTGGAGACGTATCAAGCGCTAAATCCACGAAAAGCATCGGTATCCATAAAAGATTAACACAATCAAACTTAGGTGTTATACCTGACTCCTTACCATCGCCGGAACCCCAATCTTCAGAGTTGCGTTTAATTCTTTCCAATAAATCCCACTTGAATTCAGTAGTCTTCAGCATATAAGAACCAACACAGGAAGTATCAAGCATGGTGCGATCATTGAGAGAAAGCCGAGCATAAATTTTTTGAATAATCATTTCTCTAGAGAGCTCATTGTCGGTGTCAAAACCGGCGGATCTCGGGTAGGGGGTCCCGAACTGTGCGTCTAAGGCTAATGGTAACAGGAGGCAGGGGACACAATGTTTACCCAGGTTCGGGCCCTCTCGATGGAGGTAATACCCTACTTCCTGCTTGATTAATCTTGATGATATGATTATTACAAGAGTTGATCTACCACGAGATCATAGAGGCTAAACCCTAGAAGCTAGCCTATGATTATGATTGTTGTTCTTGTCCCACGGACTAAACCCTCCGGTTTATATAGATACCGGAGGGGGCTAGGGTTACACAGAGTCGTTTACAGAGAAGAAGATCTACATATCCGAGTTTCCAAGCTTGCCTTCAACACAAAGAAGAGTCCCACCCAGACACGGGACAAAGTATTCAATCTTGTATCTTCATAGTCCAGCAGTCCGACCAAAGTATATAGTTCGGCTGTCCGAGGACCCCTTAATCCAGGACTGCCTCACTCATGATTGGGGCATGAATATAACATTGACTTAAGCCTCCCCCAAGCTTGAGCGATGCTTTCTCCTTCGTGAGGCCAAAAATTATATATGTAATTACGATCACGATGAAAAAGATGCATAGGATAGAACTTCTGGTGAAATTCCAACTTCAATCGTTTATAGTTCCAAGATCCCGTATCATCACATAGCATATACCATGTCAATGCATCTCCCTTCAAAGATAAAGGGAAGACCTTCCTTTTAGCAACATCATCGAGAATACCTGCAAGCTTAAATAATCCACAAACTTCATCCACAAAGATAAGGTGTAAATCAGGATGCAATGTTCCATCTCCTGCAAAGGGATTAGCTAGCAGTTTCTCTATCATACCCGAAGGAATCTCAAAGTAAACATTTTCAGTAGGTTCAGTAGGTTGAGGAGCAACTCTTTGCTCTACTGGTCAGGGTGAAGATGCCCCGAACAAGCCCCTCAAAGGATTAGTTTCCATAGTAACAAGTGACAGAAAATTTCAGCACCCTATATAAATGTTTCCTTACCAAGTTCCACTCACCAAAGGCGCTTCACTCCCCGGCAACGGCGCCAGAAAAGAGTCTTGATGACCCACAAGTATAGGGGATCTATCGTAGTCCTTTCGATAAGTAAGAGTGTCGAACCCAATGAGGAGCAGAAGGAAATGACAAGCGGTTTTTACTAAGGTATTCTCTGCAAGCACTGAAACTGTAGGTAACAGATAGTTTTGTGATAAGATAATTTGTAACGGGTAACAAGCAATGAAAGTAAATAAGGTGCAGCAAGGTGTCCCAATCCTTTTTGTAGCAAAGTACAAGCCTAGAAAATTTATTATAATGAGAAAAGCACTCCCGAGGACACATGGGAATTATCGTCAAGCTAGTTTCATCACGCTCATATGATTCGCGTTCGGTTCTTTGATAATTTGATATGTGGGTGGACCGGTGCTTGGGTACTGCCCTTTCTTGGACAAGCATCCCACTTATGATTAACCCCTATTGCAAGCATCCGCAACTACAAAAGAAGTATTAAGGTAAACATAACCATAGCATGAAACTAATGGATCCAAATCAGCCCCTTACGAAGCAACGCATAAACTAGGGTTTAAGCTTCTGTCACTCTAGCAACCCATCATCTACTTATTACTTCCCAATGCCTTCCTCTAGGCCCAAATAATGGTGAAGTGTCATGTAGTCAATGTGCACATAACACCACTAGAGGAGAGACAACATACATCTCATCAAAATATCAAACGAATACCAAATTCACATGACTACTAATAGCAAGACTTCACCCATGTCCTCATTAACAAACGTAACTACTCACAAAGCATATTCATGTTCATGATCAGAGGAGTATTAATATGCATTAAGGATCTGAACATATGATCTTCCACCAAATAAACCAATTAGAATCAACTACAAGGAGTAATCAACACTACTAGCAACCCACATGTACCAATTTGTGGTTTTGATACAAGATTGGATACAAGAGATGAACTAGGGTTTTGAGAGGAGATGGTGCTGGTGAAGATGTTGATGGAGATTGACCCCCTCCCGATGAGAGGATCGTTGGTGATGACGATGGTGATGATTTCCCCCTCCCAGAGGGAGGTTTCCCCGGCAGAACAGCTCTGCCGGAGCCCTAGATTGGTTCCGCCAAGGTTTCGCCTCGTGGCGGCGGAGTTTCGTCCCGTAAGCTTGCTTATGACTTTTTCCAAGGTAAAAGCCTTCATATAGCAGAAGATGGGCACCAGAGGGCCACCAGGGGGCCCAGAAGACAGGGGGCGCGCCCCCACCCTCCTGGCCAGGGTGTGGGCCCCCTCTGGTATTTTCTTCGCTCAATAATTCTTATTAATTCCAAAAGTGACTTCCGTGGAGTTTCATGATTTTTGGAGCTGTGCACAATAGGTTTCCAATATTTGCTCCCTTCTCCAGCCAGAATCCCAGCTGCCGACATTCTCCCTCTTCATGATAAACCTTGTAAAATAAGAAAGAATAGCCATAAGTATTGTGACATAACGTGTAATATCAGCCCATAATGCAATAAATATTGATATAAAAGCATGATGCAAAATGGATGCATCAGTGCCATACTACCAGCTTCACCCCACCAAGCCATTCTCGGGAGTGACCGACGGATCGACACACCCAATCGGGCAGGTTTGCCTCCCTGTCACCTTCGGCGAGCTCAACAACTACCACACTGAGCTCATGGACTTCGACGTCGCCGACATCCGCCTGCCCTACAATGCCATCCTAGGGTACCCAGCACTGGCCAAGTTCATGGCGGCCACGCACCATGGCTACAACGTCCTCAAGATGCCAGGAAGCGGCGGCGTCATCACGGTCGCCTGTCAAGAGAAGGATGCAGTGTGCTCCCTCGAGCACGCTTTCCAGGCTGCAGCAGTCGAGAACCACGAAGACGAGGATGGCGCCCTCCCTCTTGAGGTCGCCCCCAAGACGAAGAAGCTGCAGATGGGCAGGGGTCTCATGAGGAAGCTTAACTCGAGGATGCAGCACTAAGCCTCGTGTCTTCGGATGCGGCACCTTCACCCATCGCATAGGAAGGCGCGCCCGGTGCTCCTCTCAGACTGGGCTCGGGGGCTCTCCTTTGGAGGGCCTTAGATCTAGCTGATGGTGTGAGGGAGGCGCTTGGGCACCATGTGGAGGCACTCTTCAGAGCATGCTTCCCAGGAGAAAGCAGCAAGCGTGAGGCACCAGGCGTTCAGGAGTTCATCAGCAAGGCAATCGAGGAGATTCAGGAAGGAAGTGTTCTGCAAGGCGATCGTTGCCTGCCGCGTGGCGCAGCTCACTCTCCTGGCGAGGGTAAGGAGTTCCGCGTGTGCATCGACATCCCCCGGCTCAACAGGGCCGCGTCTCGGCAGCTGATACGTCTCCAACATATCTATATATTTTGATTGTTCCATGCTATTATATTACCCCTTTTGGATGTTTATGGGCTTTATTTTACACATCTATATCATTTTTGGGACTAACCTACTAACCGGAGGCCCAGCCCATATTGCCGTTTTTTTGCCTATTTCAGTATTTCAAAGAAAAGGAATATCAAACGGAGTCCAAATGGAATGAAACCTTTGGGAGCGTGATTTTTGGAACGAACGTGCTCCAGAGGACTTACAGTGCAAGTCAAGAAGCAGCCGAGGCTCCCACGAGATAGGAGGGCGCGCCCCCTTGTAGGGCGCGCCCCCTGTCTCGTGGGCCCATCGGGCGTCCACCGACGTACTTCTTCCTCCTATATATACCTACGTACCCCGAAAACATCCAGGAGCAAGACGAAACACAATTTCCACAATCGTAACCTTACAGATCCGCGAGATCTCATCTTGTAGCCTTCACAAGACTCTGCTTGGGGGAATCGACCATGGAGGGCTTCTACATCAACATCCTTGCCCCTCCGATGAGTTGTGAGTAGTTTACCACAGACCTACGGGTCCATAGTTATTAGCTATATGGCTTCTTCTCTCTTTTTGGATCTCAATACAATGTTCTCCCCCTCTCTTGTGGAGATCTATTCGATGTAAACTCTTTTTGCGGTGTGTTTGTCGAGATCCGATGAATTGTGGGTTTATGATCAAGTTTATCTATGAGTAGTATTTGAATCTTCTCTAAATTCTTTTATGTATGATTGAGTTATCTTTGCAAGTATCTTCGAATTATCAGTTTGGTTTGGCCTACTAGATTGATCTTTCTTGCCATGGGAGAAATGCTTAGCTTTGGGTTCAATCTTGCGGTGTCCTTACCCAGTGACAGAAAGGGTTGCAAGGCACGTATTGTATTGTTGCCATCGAGGATAACAAGATGGGGTTTATATCATATTGCATGAGTTTATTCCTCTACAGCATGCCATCTTTCTTAATGCGTTACTCTGTTCTTATGAACTTAATACTCTAGATGCAGGTAGGAGTCGGTCGATGTGTGGAGTAATAGTAGTAAATGCAGGCAGGAGTCGGTCTAGTTGTTATGGACGTGATGCCTATATACACGATCATGCCTAGATAATCTCATAAATATGCGCTTTTCTATCAATTGCTCGACAGTAATTTGTTCACCCACCATAATACTTATGCTATCTTGAGAGAAGCCACTAGTGAAACCTATGGCCCCCGGGTCTATCTCTTATTATATTTGCTTTCAATCTACTTTTATGTGCATCTTTACTTTTTGCATCTATATTATAAAATACCAAAAATATATTTATCTTATCTTACTATCTTTATTAGATCTCACTTTCGCAATTGGCCGTGAAGGGATTGACAACCCCTTTATTGGGTTGGTTGCGAGTTCTCAGTTTGTTTGTGTAGGTGCGTGGGACTTTGAGGAGCCTCCTACTGGATTGATACCTTGGTTCTCAAAAACTGAGGGAAATACTTACGCTACTATTGCTGCATCACCCTCTCCTCTTGAGGAAAACCAAAGCAAGCTCAAGGCGTAGCAAGAAGGATTTCGGCGCCGTTCTCGGGAGGTCTTCGCTCAAGTCAAGACATACCAAGTACCCATCACAAACCCATCTCCCTCGCATTTACATTATTTGCCATTTGCCTCTCGTTTTCCTCTCCCCCACTTTACCCTTGCCGTTTTATTCGCCCTCTCTTTCCCAATCTCCTCCTCTCTTTTGCTCGCTTTCTTCGCCCTTGCTTTTGTTTGATGTTATGTCTGAAAGTGGGGAGATTATCGTCGATATGGACAACCATGATAACATGGAAAGTTCTGATGCTCCGGCTGAAGAACCCCCTATCTTGCATACTAAAAAGTTTCGAATCGGTAGTGGTAATATCATTGGAAAGGGTGTTATTCAAGATTTCTTTACTTGTGCCGGTGTTTTACCTTCCATGGGTGGTTCTATTCTTCATAGAACTAGTAGTCTTGTGGATGCCATCGCTATGCTTGTAGTTGAGCTTGAAAGACAATTTATGCATATGCATCCTTGCATACAAAGAATTTTTCTAGAATTTTCTAATATTGAGCATTCTTCTATTAAACGCATTGTCACTATCTTTTTGGCTCATGAGTTTAGATTTATCATAAGAGAGGCCAAAGAAATCTTTGCGTACTATAGGGTGGACGCCGGTCGTCCTCCCATAGAGGCGATCCTCTATGATCAAGAGGAAATTAGGCGTTTTCAATCTTCGGACTATGTTGCTTTTAATGAAAACCTTAGAAAAAAGGTTCCTACCAATGTCTTGGTTGATAGCATTAACTAGCTTAATAATGAGTTTGCCCTTCGAAACAATGTGCTAGGATACTCTCTTGAGTATAGGCTCACAAGATTTTGCCAAAAGAATGCTTTTAGTGATGAAATAGTTGTGCACTATGAAGGGCCAAAGGAGGAACCCGTTCCTCCTGTGATTGATCTTGGGGACCTTTGTCCCACTAAATTTAGCCCTTTTGATTACTTTTGCGTGCCTCAAAGAAAACTTGCTGCCGAACGTAGAGAATATGAGATGAGCTTTCAAGATCTAGCTTATTATTATGGCACTACTTAGATCTACCTTTGCTTTTATGCCTAGCTAGGGGCGTTAAACGATACTGGGAGGCAACCCAATTTTCTTTATGTTTTTTATTTTTGCTCCTGTTTAGTAATAAATCTTGCATCTACCTTCTGTTTAGATGTGTTTTTATCTTTTAATTAGTGTTTTTGCCAAGTAGAACCTATAGGATAACCTACGATGATAGTTGATTTGATTCTGCTGAAAAACAGAAAATTTGCACGAACAAATATAATTTTGTTAAATCACAGGAACGTGCTTTTGCGTTGATTCTTTTTTATAATGTTCAAAAAACAAATTTTCCAGGACTTCCTATTTTGGTAGGATTTTTAAACTTCCAGAAGTTTGCGTTAGTTACAGATTGCTACAGACTATTCTGTTTTTGACAGATTCTGTTTTTCGTGTGTTGTTTGCTTATTTCGATGCATCTATGGCTTGTAAAATAGTTTATAAACCATAGAGAAGTTGGATTACAGTAGGTTTAACACCAAAATAAATAAAGAATGAGTTCATTTCAGTACCTCATGTGGTGGTTTTGTTTTCTTTCACTAACGGAGCTTATGAGATTTCCTGTTGAGTTTTGTGTTGTGAAGTTTTCAAGTTTTGGGTAAAGCTTTTATGGACTATGGAATAAAGGGTGGCAAGAGCCTAAGCTTGGGGATGCCCATGGCACCCCAAGATATTCAATAATAGCCAAAAGCCTAAGCTTGGGGATGCCCCGGGAAGGCATCCCCTCTTTCGTCTCCGTTCATTGGTAACTTTACTTGGAGCTATATTTTTATTCGCCATATGATATGTGTTTTGCTTGGAGCGTCGTATATTATATTAGTCTTTGATTTTTTTAGTTTACCACAATGATCCTTGCTGTACACACCTTTTGGGAGGAGCCTATTTGATTAGAATTTGCTAGAATACTCTATGTGCTTCACTTATATCTTTTGAGCTTGATAGTTTTTGCTCTAGTGCTTCACTTATATCTTTTAGAGCACGGTGGTGATTTATTTTTGAAGAAATTACTAGTCTCTCATGCTTCACTTATATTATTTTAAGAGCCTTTTAGAACAGCATGGTATTTGCTATGGTTATAAAAATTGTTCCTAGAATGGTAGGCATCCAAGTTGGGTATAATAAAAACTATCATAGGAAGTGAATTGGATGCTATGATCAACTTGATACTTGATAATTGTTTTGAGATATGGAGGTACTGATATTAAACTCATGCTAGTTGGGTGATTATGAATTTAAAGAATGCTTGTGTTGAAGTTAGCAAGTCCCGTATCATGCATGTATGGTTAAAGTTGTGTAACAAATTTGAAACATGAAGTGTACCTGGCTTGTGCATCCTTATGAGTGGCGGTCGGGGACGAGCGATGGTCTTTTCCAACCAATCTATCCCCCTAGGAGCATGCGCGTAGTACTTGATTTTTGATGACTTCTAATTTTCTTTCAATAATTATATGAGTTCTTTTTACTAATGTTGAGTACATGGATTATATGCACTTTTACCTTTCCACCATTGCTAGCCTCTTCGGTACCGTGCATTGCCCTTTCTCATCTTGAGAGTTGGTGCAAACTTCGCCGGTGCATCCAAACCCCGTGATACGATACACTCTATCACACATAAACCTCCTTATATCTTCCTCAAAACAGCCACCATACCTACCTATTATGGCATTTCCATAGCCATTCCGAGATATATTGCCATGCAACTTTCCACCGTTCCGTTCATCATCATCATGACATACTTTACTTTTGTCGTATTGCCATTGCATGATCATGTAGTTGACATAGTATTTGTGGCAAAGCCACCA
The DNA here is from genome assembly GCA_021437245.1 of Aegilops speltoides. Classification (NCBI taxonomy): domain Eukaryota; kingdom Viridiplantae; phylum Streptophyta; class Magnoliopsida; order Poales; family Poaceae; genus Aegilops; species Aegilops speltoides. The sequence goes on from CM038143.1 coordinate 367,662,399, forward strand.
TGCATTATTTTTCATACATGTCACTCTTGATTCATTGCACCATCTCGGTACACCGCCGGAGGCATTCATATAGAGTCATATCTTGTTCTAGTTTTGAGTTGTAGTTCTTATGTTGTAATCAATAGAAGTGTGATGATCATCATTATTAGAGCATTGCTCAAAGAAAAAAAAAGAAGAAATGCCAAAAAGAAAAAAAGAAAGGCCCAAAAGAAAAAGAAAAAGAAAAAAAAGAAAAAAAGAAAATAAATAAAAAAGGCAATGCTACTATCTCTTTTTCCACACTTGTGCTTCAAAGTAGCACCTTGTTCTTCATGTAGTGAGTCTCATATATTGTGCTTCAAAGTAGCACCATGTTTTTCATATAGTGAGTCTCATAAGTTGTCTTTTTCATACTAGTGGGAATTTCATTATAGAACTTGGCTTGTATATTCCTACGATGGGCTTCCTCAAATTGCCCTAGGTCTTCATGAGCAAGCAAGTTGGATGCACACCCACTAGTTTTCTTTTGTTGAGTATTCATTTATAGCTCTAGTGCATCCGTTGCATGGCAATGCCTACTCCTCATGTTGACATCAATTGATGGGCATCTCCATAGCCCGTTGATTATCCTCGTAAATGTGAGACTTTCTCTTTTTTTGTCTTCTCTGCACAATCCCCATCATCATATTCTATTCCACCCATAGTGCTATATCCATGGCTCACGCTCATGTATTTCGTGAAGGTTGAAAAAGTTTGAGATTATTTAAGTATGAAACAATTGCTTGGCTTGTCATCGGGGGTACAGAAGTTGGGAACATCTTTGTGTGATGGAAATGAAGCATAGCCTAACTATATGATTTTGTAGGGATGAACTTTCTTTTGCCATGTTATTTTGAGAAGACATGATTACTTTGATTAGTATGCTTGAAGTGTTACTATTTCTTTTATCAATATGAACTTTTATTTAAATCATTTGGATCTGAACATTCATGCCACAATAAAGAAAATCACATTATGAATTATGCTAGGTAGCATTCCACATCAAAAATTCTCTTTTTATCATTTACCTACTCGAGGACGAGCATTAATTAAGCTTGGGGATGCTTGATACGTATCCAACGCATCTATAATTTTTGATTGTTCCATGCTATTATATTACCCCTTTTGGATGTTTATGGGCTTTTTTACACATCTATATCATTTTTGGGACTAACCTACTAACCGGAGGCCCAGCCCATATTGCTGTTTTTTGCCTATTTCAGTATTTCGAAGAAAGGAATATCAAACGGAGTCCAAACAGAATGAAACCTTTGGGAGCGTGATTTTTGGAACGAACGTGATCCAGAGCACTTGCAGTGGAAGTCAAGAAGCAGCCGAGGCTCCCACGAGATAGGAGGGCGCGCCCCCTTGTAGGGCACGCCCCCTGTCTCGTGGGCCCCTCGGGCGGCCACCGACGTACTTCTTCCTCCTATATATAGCTACGTACCCCGAAAACATCCAGGAGCAAGGCGAAACACAATTTCCACCACCGTAACCTTCGTATCCATGAGATCTCATCTTGGAGCCTTCACGCACTCTGGGAGGGAATCGACCATGGAGGGCTTCTACATCAACATCCTTGCCCCTCCGATGAGTTGTGAGTAGTTTACCACAGACCTACGGGTCCATAGTTATTAGCTAGATGGCTTCTTCTCTCTTTTTGGATCTCAATACAATGTTCTCCCCCTCTCTTGTGGAGATCTATTCGACGTAAACTCTTTTTGCGGTGTGTTTGTCGAGATCCGATGAATTGTGGGTTTATGATCAAGTTTATCTATGAATAATATTTGAAACTTCTCTGAATTCTTTTATGTATGATTGAGTTATCTTTGCAAGTCTCTTCGAATTATCAGTTTGGTTTGGCCTACTAGATTGATCTTTCTTGCCATGGGAGAAGTGCTTAGCTTTGGGTTCAATCTTGCGGTGTCCTTACCAAAGGATGTAAAGGGTTGCAAGGCACGTATTGTATTGTTGCCATCGAGGATAACAAGATGGGGTTTATATAATATTGCATGAGTTTATCCCTCTACAGCATGTCATCCTTCTTAATGCGTTACTCTGTTCTTATGAACTTAACACTCTAGATGCAGGCAGGAGTCGGTCGATGTGTGGAGTAATAGTAGTAGATGCAGGCAGGAGTCGGTCGAATAGATCTCCACAAGAGAGAGGGGGAACATTGTATTGAGATCCAAAAAGAGAGAAGAAGCCATCTAGCTAATAACTATGGACCCGAAGGTCTGTGGTAAACTACTCACAACTCATCGGAAGGGCTATGGTGTTGATGTAGAAGCCCTCCATGGTCGATTCCCCCTCCGGCGGAGTGCCGGCAAAGGCTCCAAGATGGGATCTCATGGATACAAAAGGTTACGATGGTATAAATTGTGTTTCGTTGGCTCCCTGGATGTTTTCGGGGTACATAGGTATATATAGGAGGAAGAAGTATGTCGGTGGCCGCTTGTGGGGCCCAGGAGATAGGGGCGCGCCCAGGAGTGGTGGGCGCGCCCTCCTGTCTCCTGGCCGCCTCGCAAGCTTCTTGACTTGCACTTCAAGTTCTCTGGATCACGTTCGTTCCAAAAATCACGCTCCCGAAGGTTTCATTCCGTTTGACTCCATTTGATATTCCTTTTCTTCGAAATACTGAAATAGGCAAAAAAAACAGCAATACGGGCTGGGCCTCCGATTAGTGGGTTAGTCCCAAAAATGATATAAATGTGTAAAATAAAGCCCATAAACATCCAAAAGGGGTAATATAATAGCATGGAACAATAAAAAATTATAGATACGTTGGAGACGTATCAAGCACCCCCAAGCTTAATTCCTGCTCGTCCTCGAGTAGGTAAATGATAAAAACAGAAATTTTGATGTGGAATGCTACCTAGCATAATTCTCAATATAACTTTCTTTATTGTGGCATGAATGTTCAGATCCAAATGATTCAAAATAAAAGTTCATATTGATAAAAGAAATAGTAACACTTCAAGCATACTAATCAAAGCTATGCTTCATTTTTGTCACACAAAGATGTTCCCAGATTCTATACCCCCGATGACAAGCCAAGCAATTGTTTCATACTTAAATAATCTCAAACTTTTTCAACTTTCACGAAATACATGAGCGTGAGCCATGGATATAGCACTATGGGTGGAATAGAATATGATGATGGGTATTGTGTGGAGAAGACAAAAAAGGAGAAAGTCTCACTTTGACGAGGATAATCTACGGGCTATGGAGATGCCCATCAATTGATGTCAACATGAGGAGTAGGGATTGCCATGCAACAGATGCACTAGAGCTATAAATGAATGCTCAACAAAAGAAAACTAGTGGGTGTGCATCCAACTTGCTTGCTCACGAAGACCTAGGGCATTTGAGGAAGCCCATCGTAGGAATATACAAGCCAAGTTCTATAATGAAAAATTCCCGTTAGTATATGAAAGTGACAACATATGAGACTCACTATATGAAAAACATGGTGCTACTTTGAAGCACAAGATATGAGACTCACTACATGAAGAACAAGGTCCTACTTTGAAGCACAAGTGTGGAAAAAGAGATAGTAACATTGCCCTTTTTATTTATTTTTTTTATTTTTTTTCTTCTTCTTTTTTCTTTTTTTCTTTGGCCTTTCTTTTTTTGTTCTTTTGGCCTTCCTTTTTTTTCTTTTTGGGCAATGCTCTAATAATGATGATCATCACACTTTCATTGATTACAACATATGAATTACAACTCGAAACTAGAACAAGATATGACTCTATATGAATGCCTCCGGTGGTGTACCGGGATGGTACAATGAATCAAGAGTGACATGTATGAAAAATTATGCATGGTGGCTGAGGGAGTCCTGGACTAGGGGGTGTCCGGACAGCCGGACTATCATCATCCGCCGGACTCCAAGACTACGAAGATACAAGATTGAAGACTCCGTCCCGTGGCCGGATGGGACTTTCCTTGGCGTTGAAGGCAAGCTTGGCAATACGGATATGTAGATCTCCTACCATTGTAACCGACTCTGTGTAACCCTAGCCCTCTCCGGTGTCTATATAAACCGGAGGGCTTTAGTCCGTAGGACAACATACATTACAACAATCATACCATAGGCTAGCTTCTAGGGTTTAGCCTCCTTGATCTCGTGGTAGATCCACTCTTGTACTGCCCATATCATCAATATTAATCAAGCAGGGCGTGGGTTTTACCTCCATCGAGAGGGCCTGAACACAGGTAAAAACATTGTGTCCCTCGTCTCCTGTTACCATCCGCCTAGACGCACGCTTTGGGACCCCTACCGAGATCCGCGGTTTGACACCGACATTGGTGCTTTCATTGAGAGTTCCTCTGTGTCGTCACCGATAGGCTTGATGGAATCTTCAACCAACAACGCGGTCTAGGGTGAGACTTTTCTCCCCGGACAGATCTTCATATTTGGCGGCTTCGCACTGCGGGCTAATTCACTTGGCCATCTGGAGCAGATCGAAAGCTACGCCCCTGGCCGTCAGGTCAGATTCGGAAGCCTAATCTTCACGGCCGATGTCCGCGGAGACTTGATCTTCGACGGACTCGAGCCGCAGCCAAGCGCGCCGCACTGTTGCGATGGGCATGATCTAGCTCTGCCGCCGAACAGTGCCTTGGTGGCCGCACACGAATCCGTTCCGGCCATTAGTCCGGAGCCGATCGCCCAGATCGAGGGCCGGCTGATAGACGCCGCCCTGGGGGCTTCAACATCCACGGCGATGGGGCCGAACTCTAATCTTGTCCCCTGCGAAACTCGTGATTCCGAGGCGCCGGACTCCTTGCCGGACTCCGAACCTCCCGCGCCCCCGCCAATCAATTCGGATTGGGCGCCGGTCATGGAATTCACCGCCGCGGACATCTTACAATATTCGCCTTTTGGCGACATCCTGAATTCATTAAAGCACCTCTCGTTATCAGGAGAGTCCTGGCCGGACTATGACCAGGATGGTTGGGGTACGGACGACGAAGAAATTCAGAGCCCACCCACCACCCACTTTGTAGCCACTGTCGACGATCTAACCGACATGCTAGACTACGACTCCGACGACATCGATGCTATGGACGACGATGCCGGAGACGAACAGGAACCAGCGCCTACAAGGCACGGGAGGACCACCTCGTCACATGATATATACATGGTGGATACCCCAAAGGAGAGCGATGACGATGACCAACGGGCCACGGCAGAAGATAACCCCGCTGATAAACAACCAAAACGGCGGCGCAGACGCTGCCCTAAGACCCGCCTCAACGACAACAACGCTCCAAAGGAGCCCGTAATACAGCAAGGCTCACAAATGGACGACGAACATGCAGATAAGCAACCGTCCGAACGAGATGAGTCAGATGATCAATCCAGGCCCGGCGAAAACGACAATCCGGACGATCTCGTGTCGGATACTCCACCGGAGAGCAAGAACCTTCGGAAAAGACTCGTCAGTACCGCAAGAAGCCTGAAGAAGGAAAAACGGAGGCTCAAAACAGCGGAAGACACACACAGAATGAGATGGAGCAAAGTGCTCAAAACCGCAGATAAATACGGCAATGGCCACCAATCAAAGAGCTACCCGAAGCGCAAGTTGCTACCAGAATTCGACGGGGAGGCCATAGAGCCTCCACCGTCCAAAAATAAAGAGGCTGACTGGCCGGATAGACGGCCGGATGATAAGCCAAATTCTGACAGCGGCGCCACACATAAACCAACCAACGAACTTGGAAGGATAGATGGCCCAGCCAGGTCCATCTACGGGCCAAAGGATAAGGCCCAAAGAAGCAAGGCAACACATCAAGTGTCCGGTGATAGCGGCACATACAAATGCAGGGGCGCCGCACACCCACTATGCTTCACCGATGAGGTGCTGGAACACGAATTCCCAGCAGGATTTAAACCCATAAACATAGAGGCCTATGATGGAACAACGGACCCTGGAGTCTGGATAGAAAATTATATACTACATATACATATGGCCAGAGGAGACGATCTCCACGCCATAAAATACCTACCTCTCAAGCTCAAAGGGCCAGCCCGTCATTGGCTTAAAAGCCTCCCAGAAAACACTGTTGGAAGTTGGGAAGAGCTACAGGACGCGTTTAGAGCAAATTTTCAAGGGACTTATGTCCGCCCTCCGGATGCAGACGATCTAAGTCATATAACTCAACAGCCCGGAGAGTCGTGCCATGAAATTCGGAACAGGTTTCTTACCAAAAAGAACCAAATAGTCGACTGTCCGGACGCCGAAGCCTTAGCAGCTTTCAAGCACAATGTCCGAGACGAATGGCTTGCTAGGCACCTCGGTCAAGAGAAACCGAGGACAATGTCCGCACTAACAAGCCTCATGACCCGCTTCTGTGCGGGAGAGGATAGTTGGCTAGCAAGATGCAGCACCAGCGACCCAAGTACATCTGAGATAAGAGATGGAAACGGTAAATTACGGTGCAGAAAAGTGCAGCGCCGGAATAAAGAGAAAAGCCAAAAGAGCACGGCAGTCAACGCCGGATTCAAAAGCTCGCGGCCCAACAACAACAAAACACAGCCTCTTAAGGACAACAGCGACGAATTGTCCAACTTAAACAAGATTTTGGGTTGGATATGTCAAATCCATAGTACCCCCAGAAGGCCTGCAAACCACACCTACAGGGATTGTTGGGTTTTTAAACAGTCCGGCCGACTAAATGCCGAACATAAGGGGCTCGACGCGTCAAGCGAAGAAGATAAACCCCACCAACAGAGCACCGGAAAACAAAAGACTTTCCCACAAGGGGTCACAGCAATAAACTCACTTCATGTGATAATACGGAAAAATAGTGCGGCACTTTATAAAAAGAGCTTCGCGCGGTCCAACCCAGCAGAACATAGAGATTGGATATCAAAACCAATCACTTTCGACCACCTGGACTATTCCAGAAGCGTTCGAAACTCGGGACGGACTCCCCTGATATTGAATCCCATAATAGACGGATTACAATTTACTAACGTACTAATGGACAGAGGCAGCGACTTAAACCTGCTGTATTCAAACACAATCGGTAGGATGGGGATCGACCCTTCCAAAATCCGACACAGCCGCACTTCCTTCAAAGGAGTGACGCCAGGCCCTTACGCCAAGTGCACAGGCTCCATATTACTAGAGGTCGTGTTCGGATCGCCGAACAATTTTCGACGCGAAAAATTAATTTTTCACATCGCCCCATTTAAAAGTGGATATCAAGCACTCTTGGGACGAAAGGCTTTTGTCCGCTTCAACGCCATACCGCATTACGCGTCTCTTACACTCAAGATGCCCGGTCCGCGTGGAGTCATTTTAGTGCGAGGGTCACTTAAAGACCCCGGACTCGGATAGACGAATCCGGCTTCAGCAGGCTAGGGGCTACCTAGCCGCATACCTCCTCACAGGGGGCTGCGCGTGCAAACAGCCGTGGGTTCATTCAAAACCCGCTTTTAATTATTTATATTTCTTATTTTACACATATCTTCCGCACTAATTGTTTTTAAACTAAACGCTCCTCTCTCTCTACAGATGAACAACGTGCGTGCCCGTCCAGGATAACGGCGCAACGGAGACACAGGCGCAGACGTGCAGCAGGGACCCGTTGTGAGGATTCTTTTCAGATTAAGACCCTGCGTAAACCTTTTTTACTGTCTCTTGTTGTTACTCTCCCTTGGTTTCTTCCTAATAGCCAAAGCGGAGCCTGACGTTTTAGCATCGGCCGCGTCAGAAGACCATGCCCGTACCTGGACACCAGGGGCTTAGGGCATCGTTTTGCCTATTTTTATAAAGACCGAACACCTTAGGGAGTGTTCGGCGTCTCGAGTTAGGCATTATATGCATCAGCTCCGAATCATGTCTTTGGTCAAATGTTGGGTTTGCCCGGCTCCTGTGTTTTGCTGCCTTACGTTCCGTATCATCGGCTAATGCGGCACCGGAGAACTCTGCGATTGTGCCCCGGCCGGCTGGCGAGCACCTCGATGAAAGCCGAAAACGACCGCCTTGATACAACGAGACCGGTCAACCACTCGATCGATTGCGGAATGTTTAGAATTCCGCTTTGTGAAGGACCGTTTTCGGTCGAGCACATACGCACTCGATTGAGAGAGTGCGGTGCCACCGAGGCTATATCGTAGCCCCACCCTCGAGCTCCAGCTAAGTGAAAGTGATAAAGCATTATAGTCCGGATTGCCTCGTTTGCTACGCTACCACCTCCTTAAACAGGACCGAGACGTCGGAGTAAGTGTGAAAACGTGCTATTTTTATAACACCCGCACCTTGTGCGTGGGGGCTGAAGAAGACTGCAATCTTTCAAGTTATACAAATGTATCGTGGCGGCCGCCGGAGAAGTTTTACTACTTGGGGCGCACAAGTATAAAAAGCAATTATAACATAATCATTGTTTTACAAGCTAAACCGTTCATTTGAGCGTGATATTTTCGAGCATCGCGACTCTATTACACGAGCGCCACGCATAACTTCCCGAAATAGTGCTCGGCAGGAGCCGGCTTTCATCCGACCCCGGCGGCAACAGCGGTGGCATCCACCTCCGGACGGTGCGCCTTTACACGGCAAGAGCCATCCGCGCCCGATGCGAGCCGACCGCTTCATCTCGCTTTACGTGCGGCACCGCCCCAAGGAATTGCTGCGATGGCGAAGTAGCTCGTCGCCTTGGGCCTCTCGGCGGACATATGGCCACGATGTCGGTCAAGGCAAGTCCGGACAATCTATTTAGCTCGGCCCATTCAGCCAACCGGTCTGTCAACGGAAGTGAGCGATCCAGACTATGGAATTGAGAGCAGTATAGCTCTTCCGTCTTGTGATCCTCCTGGCTCCGGAAGTGCTCAACGGCATCAGCCGCACTTGCAGCTAAGTCCATATACGGATCCTCCGCTCTACAGCCGCTCAAATTGAGCATACTTCCCATCCATAAACCGGCGACGCAGCAGAAAAGGCTTGCCAGCCACGATATCCCCGGCCTGGCGCAGTTCCTCCTTCATAGCCCGCATTGCGAGCGGGCATCCTTAACCGGCGGTGGCCTTCTTCAGGTCTTCCCGCTCCGATAAGCGCTCCTTTTCAAGAGCCTCATTACGGTCGGTAGCATCCTTTACTTTCATGGCCAATTCGGCCACCTCGGCCCTGCTTAGGCAGTGCGCAGCCCTTTCGGCTTTCAACTCTTCGGCCGCCCTCGAGGCAGCCGCGTTACTCCTTCGGGCTTGCTCCTTAGCTCGAGCAAGTTCGGCCCAAAGGCTCTCCACAGCAGCAGCACCGTCTGTACAACAGCATGTAATTTATCAGAGGAGGGCTTCGACCCCCTTTATAAAGCGACTGCGGAGAACTCATTTACCTTGCGACTCGTCAAGTCGCCTGTTGACAAGTGCGATGTCCGTATCTGCCAAGTCAAGTTGCCACTTTACTTCGGCAACCCCACTAGTCCGGCTAGCCCCCGGACTATCCGCCACCTGCATAGGAACGACGGAATTCATTACTTTAGATTTCGATCCTCGGCACGCTGTCGTTCTCGACAACCTACCGAGTCTCAGGGGCTACTATCTATACAGGGCGCATTTTCATGTGCAAAACTGTTAAAAGACAAAGGGGTGCGTCATTCTCGCATACCTCAAATCCCGCCAGCAAACTCATGGCGGCATTGCGCAATCCGCTCTTGGCGGACGAAATCCTTCCAATCACCATACGCATTAACGCACGGTGATCTTACGAAATGGGCGCCCCTCAAGCAGATTCTTGATTCCCCGGCTGGATACTAGTGGGTGCGAACTCTCGGCCCCTCCGGACTCGGGGATACCCTCCGTGACGATACTTGAGCTCGCTTTGCCTTATCTGGCAGCGCTGCAGACGGAGGCGTTTCGCTCTCCATCATCTCCGGAAGAAGGCCCCCCGAAGATGAACTCATCTAAGAAGGCTGCAGATCCGAACTGCAATATAAATATTTTGGTTACCCATAGAAGCATAAATGAAGGTATTTCCCTACTAATTAATTCCCTCTTTTCATACTCACGGCTCGTTGGAGGGCTGATCTTTTGGCGATGATTGTGCGTCAGGATTCTCTCCGGACGCCGGACCCCCCGGTGAAGATCTCTTCCCACGCTTAGGGGCTTTGGCCTCCGGATCTTCGGAGGCGGTCCTCTTCTCCCCCTGAAGGGAGGGGTTCTTGATTCCCCCCTCTTCAGACACCCCTTTGGGCGAAATGTTAGCTCCTCTATTTTCCCTTCGCCCCTTCGTGGCGCGACCTCCAACATTCGACCAGCCACGGGCTCCAGTCACGGTCTCTGGAGGGGGCCGACACCTTATCAGCCTTGATCGCGCCACCCATTCATGTGAAGAATAATAGGTCAGGAGGCGAACTCTAGAAAGGCACATAAACAGAATGTCCGGATTCGGAGCTGTTTACCTGAGTATCCGGGCGATTGCGGCTTAGGCCTGCATCCTCGGCTGATTCCGGACACGTCGCCTGCGGTCCGAAGAACAACTTGAACATCTCCACGGGTGTGGCACCCATAAAGTGTTGGAGAATCCGAGGTCCCTCCAGGTTGAACTCCCATAGACGGAGAGGACGGCATTTGCAGGGTAGAAGATGCCTGATTAGCATGACCTGCATCACCATGATCAGGTTGATCTCCCTCGCTTGGAGGTCTCGAATCTGGCCCTGCAGTGAGGGCACGTCTTCAGACGGCCCCCAATTGAGCCCTTGGTTGACCCACGACATCAGCTGGCGTGGAGGTCCCGGGCGGAATGAAGGCGGCGGCTTTTGCCTGCTGCCCTTCAGAGCGGTGATATAGAACCACTCCTGCTGCCACAACCGAGTTCCTCTTGGAAGGAACCCTCGGGCCCGGGCGTCGGCCTTTTGCTTATGGCCGCCCGCCGCCTCCGCTGACGCCCCGATTATCTTGGCTCCACCTTGAAGGTCTTCACCACAAGCGAAGTGGGGAGTGACGGAGGAAGGCTTGAGACGATAATGAATGCGGAGATGTGGAGGATGGACTCCGGAGCCAAGTCGTGAAAGTCCAGCCCATAGTAGAACATGAGCCCTCTCACGAAGGGGTCCGTCGGGAAGCCTAAACCCGGACGGAGGTGGGATACGAAGACGACGTATTCACCAGGCTCGGGGGCGGGCACGGCCTGCCCTCGGGCAGGCAACCTGTGCGAAACCTCGTAGGCCAGGTACTTGGCCTCACGTAACTTTAGTATGTCCTCCTCCGTGACGGAGGAAGGCGTCCACCGGCCCTGGAGGTCGGAGCCGGACATGGTTGAGGATCCGAAGCGCTCGAATCTAAGTCTCTGGGTGTTGGAACTGGGAGCGAGGAGGAGATTCGATGCGAGATTGAAGAACAAGGACAAGCCTTGGTCCTCTTATAAAGGAAAAAAATACCAAGAGCCGTCTCCGTGACCGTTTGGGATTCGCCTTCGATAGAGGAGGCGTGGCGACGGGAACGGTTGGGTTACCCACGCACGTATTGATGAGAATCCCGGAATAAGGGGAACATGATCTCTGCTTCGACAAGACGTGCCAAGGAAACCGCTTCGCTAAACATGCTGAGGTGGTAAATAATGATTCAAAACAGTGGCTTGGTGGCGGCGTAATGTCACGCCGCGTAATACGTCAGCAGATTGAACTAAGTGTACATTTTATTCTCTCTACGGTGGAATGTGGCATTTATTTTTGCAGAGCCGGACACTATCCTGGTGTTCATGATCTTCTCTGGATTATTCAAGGGAGGAACCCGCCTTGCAATGCCGAACATTATGCGCGCCGGACTAATCGTCATTGAAGCCTGGTTCAGGGACTCTTGAGGAGTCTGGACTAGGGGTGTCCGGACAGCCAGACTATCATCGTCGCGGACTCCAAGACTACGAAGATACAAGATTGAAGACTCCGTCCCGTGTCCGGATGGGACTTTCCTTGGCGTGGAAGGCAAGCTTGCAATACGGATATGTAGATCTCCTACCATTGTAACCGACTCTGTGTAACCCTAGCCCTCTCCGGTGTCTATATAAACCGGAGGGCTTTAGTCCGTAGGACAACATACATTACAACAATCATACCATAGGCTAGCTTCTAGGGTTTAGCCTCCTTGATCTCGTGGTAGATCCACTCTTGTACTACCCATATCATCAATATTAATCAAGCAGGACGTAGGGTTTTACCTCCATCGAGAGGGCCTGAACCTGGGTAAAAACATTGTGTCCCTCGTCTCCTGTTACCATCCGCCTAGACGCACAGTTCGGGACCCCTACCCGAGATCCGCCGGTTTTGACACCGACAGTGGCTATTCCACAAATACGATGTCAACTACATGATCATGCAATGGCAATATGACAAAACTAATGTATGTCATGATGATGATGAACGGAACGGTGGAAAGTTGCATGGTAATATATCTCGGAATGGCTATGGAAATGCCATAATAGGTAGGTATGGTGGCTGTTTTGAGGAAGATATAAGGAGGTTTATGTGTGATAGAGCGTATTGTATCACGGGGTTTGGATGCACCGGCGAAGTTTGCACCAACTCTCAAGGTGAGAAAGGGCAATGCACGGTATCGAAGAGGCTAGCAATGGTGGAAAGGTAAAAGTGCGTATAATCCATGGACTCAACATTAGTCAAAAGAACTCATATACTTATTGCAAAAATTTAGAAGTCATCAAAAATCAAGCACTACGCGCATGCTCCTAGAGGGATAGATTGGTAGGAAAATACCATCGCTCGTCCCCGACCGCCACTCATAAGGATGCACAAGCCAGGTACACTTCATGTTTCAAATTTGTTACACAACTTTAACCATATGTGCATGCTACGGGACTTGCTAACTTCAACACAAGCATTCTTTACATTCATAATCACCCAACTAGCATGACTTTAATATCACTACCTCCATATCTCAAAATAATAATCAAGTATCAAATTGATCATAGCATCCAATTCACTTCCTATGATAGTTTTTATTATACCCAACTTGGACGCCTACCATTCTAGGACCAATTTATAACCATATCAAATACCATGATGTTGTAAAAGACTCTCAAAATAATATAAGTGAAGCATGAGAGACTAGCAATTTCTAAAAAATTAAGCCACCGCCATGCTCTAAAAGATATAAGTGAAGCATTAGAGCAAAAACTATCAAGCTCAAAAGATATAAGTGAAGCACATAACATATTCTAGCAAATTCTAATCAAGTGGGCTTCTCCCAAAAGGTGTGTACAGCAAGGATGATTGTGGTAAACTAAAAATAAAAGACTAATATAATACACGACGCTCCAAGCAAAACACATATCATGTGGCGAATAAAAATATAGCTCCAAGTAAACTTACCAATGAACAGAGACGAAAGAGGGGATGCCTTCCCGGGGCATCCCCAAGCTTAGGCTTTTGGCTATTCTTGAATATCTTGGGGTGCCATGGGCATCCCCAAGCTTAGGCTCTTGCCACTTCTTATTCCATAGTCCATCAAAGCTTTACCCAAAACTTGAAAACTTCACAACACAAAACTCAACAGGAAATCTTATAAGCTCCGTTAGTGAAAGAAAACAAAACCACCACATAAGGTACTGTAATGAACTCATTCTTTATTTATTTTGGTGTTAAACCTATTGTATTGCAACTTCTCTATGGTTTATAAACTATTTTACTAGCCATAGATGCATCAAAATAAGCAAACAACACACGAAAAACAGAATCTGTCAAAAACATAACAGTCTGTAGCAATCTGTAACTCTAAAAATCCTACCGAAATAGGAAGTCCTGGACAATTTGTCTATTGATCAGCAGCAAAAAGAATCAATGCAAAATCACGTTTCTGTGATTTAACAAAACTAATTTCATGCACGCAAAGTTTCTGTGTTTTAGCAGAATCAAATTAACTATCATCATATGTTATCCTATAGGTTCTACTTGGCACAAACACTAATTAAAACATAAAAATACATCTAAAGAGAAGGTAGATGCAAAATTTATTACTAAACAGGAACAAAAACAAAAAACACAAATAAAATTGGGTTGCCTCCCAACTAGCGCTATCGTTTAACGCCCCTAGCTAGGCATGAAAGCGAAGATAGATCTAAGTAGTACCATATTAATAAGATAGATCTTGAAAACTCATCTCATATTCTCTACGTTCGGCAGCAAGTTTTCTTTGAGGCAAGCAAAAGTAATCAGAAGGGCTAAATTTAGCGGGGCAAAAGTCCCCAAGATCAATCTCAGGAGGAACGGGTTCCACCTTTGGTCCTTCATAATGCACAACTAATTCATCACTAACAGCATTCTTTTGGCAAAATATCGTGAGCCTATACTCAAGAGAGTATCCTAGCTCATTATTTTGAAGAGCAAAATCATTCTTAAGTTCGGAAATTCTATCAACCAAGACATTGGTAGGAACCTTTTTCCTGAGGTTTTCATTGAAAGCAACATAGTGTGAAGATTGAAAACGCCTAATTTCCTCTTGATCAAAGAGGACCGCCTCTATGGGAGGATGACCGGCGTCCACCCTATAGTGCGCAAAGATTTCTTTGGCCTCTCTTATTATAAATCTAAACTCATGAGCCAAAAAGATAGTAACAACGCGCTTAACAGAAGAATGCTCAATATTGGAAAATTCTAGGAAATTTTTTTGTATGCAAGACTACTAGTTCAACTACAAGCATAGCGATAGCATCCGCAAGACTACTAGTTCTATGAAGAATAGAACCACCCATGGAAGGTAAAGCACCGGCACAAGTAAAGAAATCTTAAATAACACCTTTTCCAATAATGTTACCACTACCGATTCGAAACTTTTTAGTATGCAAGATAGGGGGTTCTTCAGCCGGAGCTTCAGAATTTTCCATGTTATCATTATTGTCCATATCGACGATAATCTCCCCAGATTCAGACATAACGGCAAACAAAAGCAAGGGGGAACAAAGCAAGCTAAAGAGAGGAGGAGATTGGGAAAGAGAGGGCGAACAAAATGGCAAGGGTGAAGTGGGGGAGAGGAAAACGAGTGGCAAATGGCAAATAATGTAAATGCGAGGGAGATGAGTTTGTGATGGGTACTTGGTATGTCTTGACTTGAGCGAAGACCTCCCCGGCAACGGCGCCAGAAATCCTTCTTGCTACGTCTTGAGCTTGCGTTGGTTTTCCTTGAAGAGGAAAGGGTGATGCCACAAAGTAGCATAAGTATTTCCCTCAGTTTTTGAGAACCAAGGTATCAATCCAGTAGGAGGCTCCTCAAAAGTCCCACGCACCTACACAAACAAGCTGAGAACTCGCAACCAACGCAATAAAGGGGTTGTCAATCCCTTCACGGCCACTTGCGAAAGTGAGATCTGATAGAGATAATATGATAAGATAAATATATTTTTGGTATTTTGTAATATAGATGCAAAAAGTAAAGATGCAAATAAAAGTAGACTGAAAGCTCATATGATAAAGGATAGACCCGGGGGCCATAGGTTTCACTAGTTGCTTCTCTCAAGATAGCATAAGTATTACGGTGGGTGAACAAATTACTGTCGAGCAATTGATAGAAAGGCGAATAATTATGAGATTATCTAGGCATGATCATGTATATAGGCATCACGTCCGCAACAAGTAGACTGACTCCTGCCTGCATCTACTACTATTACTCCACACATCGACCGACTCCTGCCTGCATCTAGAGTATTAAGTTCATAAGAAAAGAGTAACGCATTAAGAAAGATGCCATGATGTAGAGGGATAAACTCAAGCAATATGATATAAACCCCATCTTTTTATCCTCGATGGCAACAATACAATACGTGTATTGCAACCATTTCTTTCACTGGGTAAGGACACCGCAAGATTGAACCCAAAGCTAAGCACTTCTCCCATGGCAAGAAAGATCAATCTAGTAGGCCAAACCAAACTGATAATTCGAAGAGACTTGCAAAGATAACCCAATCGTACATAAAAGAATTCAGAGAAGATTCAAATATTTCTCATAGATAAACTTGATCATAAACCCACAATTCATCGGATCTCGACAAACACACAGCAAAAAGATTTTACATCGAATAGATCTCCACAAGAGAGGGGGAGAACATTGTATTGAGATCCAAAAAGAGAGAAGAAGCCATCTAGCTAATAACTATGGACCCGAAGGTCTGTGGTAAACTACCCACAACTCATCGGAGGGGCTATGGTGTTGATGTAGAAGCCCTCCGTGGTCGATCCCCCCTCCGACCGAGCGCCGACAAAGGCTCCAAGATGGGATCTCACGGATACAGAAGGTTACGGTGGTGGAAATTGTGTTTCGTTGGCTCCCTGGATGTTTTCGGGGTACGTAGGTATATATAGGAGGAAGAAGTACGTCGGTGGGCGCCTGTGGGGCCCAGGAGATAGGGGGCGCACCCAGGAGGGGTGGGCGCGCCCTCCTGTCTCCTGGTTGCCTCGCAAGCTTCTTGACTTGCACTCCAAGTTCTCCGGATCACGTTCGTTCCAAAAATCACACTCCCGAAGGTTTCATTCCGTTTGGACTCCGTTTGATATTCCTTTTCTTTGAAATACCGAAATAGGCAAAAAAAACAGCAATACGGGCTGGGCCTCCGGTTAGTAGGTTAGTCCCAAAAATGATATAAATCTGTAAAATAAAGCCCATAAACATCCAAAAGGGGTAAGATAATAGCATGGAACAATAAAAAATTATAGATACGTTGGAGACGTATCAGTCACTTTTATCATTAGTTACCTTGCTGTTTTTATATTTTCAGATTACAAAAACCTATATCTACCATCCATATTGCACTTGTATCACCATCTCTTCACCGAACTAGTGCACCTATACAATTTACCATTGTATTGGGTGTGTTGGAGACACAAGAGACTCTTTGTTATTTGGTTGCAGGGTTGCTTGAGAGAGGCCATCTTCAACCTACGCCTCCTGCAGATTGATAAACCCTAGGTCATCCACTTGAGGAAAATTTGCTAATTTTTTTGAGAATCCAGGAAATTTGCTACTGTCCTACAAACCTCTGCACTTGGAGGCCCAACAACGTCTACAAGAAGAAGGTTGCGTAGTAGACATCAAGCTCTTTTCCGGTGCCGTTGATGGGGAGGCGAGGTAAGCGGCACTAACACCCCATCAACTAAGCTCTTTTCTGGCACCGTTGCCGGGGAGGTGAGTGCTTGAAGGTATATGTTTAGATCTTGCAATAGAATCTTTTAGTTTCTTGTTTTATCACTAGTTTAGTTTATAAAAGAAAACTACAAAAAATGGAATTGAGTTTGCCTCCTACGCTTCATCTTTTTAATATCTTTCGTGAGAATGATGGAAAGGAAAATTGTGCTCAAGTGCTAGAAGAAGAAGCCTATAAAGTGTTTGGCACTAAATCTTTGAATGATGAGCGTGATTGCAATGTTGTTAGTATGAATTCTTTGAATACCCATGGTGCTAATGATATGCAAAGCCACAAGCTTGGGGATGCTATGTTTGATGAAGATGATATTTTTAGTCCCCCAAGTTTTGATGAGCAAATTTATTATGATGAAAGCATGCCTCCTATTCATGATGATTATTGTGATGACACGTATGCTATAAAGAATAAAGATAGCCATGAAACTTGTCATCTTGATTTTAATTTTCAATTGGATTATGCTTCACATGATAGTTATTTTGTTGAGTTTGCTCCCACTACTATTGATGAGAATAAATTTGCTTATGTGGAGAGTAGTAAAATTTCTATGCAAGTAGATCATGAAAATAATGCTTTATGTGTTGGTTATATTGTTGACTTCATTCATGATGCTACTGAAAATTATCATGAGAGAGGATCATATGCTTGTAGGAATTGCAATAATATCAAGTTTCCTCTCTATGTGCTTAAAATCTTGAAGTTATGCTTGTTTTGCCTTCCTATGCTAGTTGATTATTGTTCCCATAAGTTGTTTGTTCACAAAATCCCTATGCATAGGAAGTGGGTTAGACTTAAATGTGCTAGTCATATTCTTCATGATGCTCTCTTTATGTTTCAATTCTTATCTTTTATGTGAGCATCATTGAAATCATCATGCCTAGCTAGGGGTGATAAACGTCAACGCTTGTTGGGAGGCAACCCAATTTTACTTTTGTTCTTTGCCTTTTGCTTTTGTTTAGTAATAAATAATTCATCTTGCCTCTGGTTAGATGTGGTTTTATGTTTTAATTCGTGTTTGTGCCAAGTAGAACCTTTGGGAAGACTTGGGTGAAGTCTTTGTGATCTTGCTGTAAAAAACAGAAACCTTAGCGCTCACGATATTAGCTGCCATTTTTTTACTGGAGAGTGATTTTAGGTTGATTCTTCTTGCAGATGATTATTAGACAAATTCCTCAGGTCCACCAATTTATTTCAGAATTTTTGGAGTTACAAGTATTGAATGATCTGATTACTACAGATCGTTTGCTTTTTGATAGATTCTGTTTTCTATGTGTTGTTTGCTTATTTTGATGAATCTATGAGTAGTATCGGAGGGTATGAACCATAGATAAGTTGGAATACAGTATATATTACACCAATATGAATTTAGAATGAGTTCATAACAGTACCTAAGTGGTGATTTATTTTCTTATACTAACGGAGCTTACGAGTTTTCTGTTAAGTTTTGTGTTGTGAAGTTTTCATGTTTTGGGTAAAGATTCGATGGACTATGGAATAGGGAGTGGCAAAAGCCTAACCTTGGGGATTCACAAGGAACCCCAAGGTAATATTCAAGGACAACCAAGAGCCTAAGCTTGGGGATGCCCCGGAAGGCATCCCCTCTTTCATCTTCGTTCATCGGTAACTTTACTTGGAGCTATATTTTTATTCACCACATGATATGTGTTTTGCTTGGAGCGTCATTTTGTTTTATTTTGTTTTTCTTTCTGTTTGAATAAAATCCCAAGATATGAAATTCTTAAATGAGAGAGGGTCTTCACATAGCTACATAATTATTTAACTACCCATTGATCTTCACTTATATCTTTTTGGAGTAGTTTGTCATTTACTCGTGTGCTTCACTTATATCCTATGAGTAAATGGTTGAATGATTTGAATATCATAAATCTGAAATTATATATGTTCGTATGCTTATCCCATGGGGAGTAAGGACTTCACATCTAAGTAGTAGAGGTGGTAAATTTATTGAAGGTTAGCAAACATTGTATTGGTCACTTGAACAATTCATGAAAGAATATTGAAGGAAGAGAGATTTCACATATAAATATACTCTCTTAGACATCTTCTATGATTGTGAGCCCCTTTAATTATTTTCAAACCTGAGCAAATTAGTTGAAATTGGACAAGGAAGACAACATAATGAGTTATGCTTGGGTATATTTGCATAGAAGTTATATTGTTATAGATCCTCCAACATGTGGTGCTTGCTATTTAGAATCCTTTGCTAGCCAAAATATCTGTACTAAGCGGGAATACTGCTTGTGCATCCAAATTCCTTGAACCAAGTTTCTTCCATGAGTGTCCACCATATCTACCTATATGCGGTATTTTTCTGCCGTTCCAAGTAAATTTGCATGTGCCAAACTCTAAACCTTCAAATAATAATCTATTTTGTATGCCTGAATCGCTCATGTAGCGACTAGGGGCTGTCAGTATCTTCCATGCTAGGTGGGTTATTCTCAGGATGAGTGGACTCCGCTCATCATTCACGAGAAAATGGTCGGTAACCGGGATGCCCAGTCCCATGCTCGAATCAAATTAAAATAATTGCAAACAAAAATCCCCCAGGATTGTTGTTAGTTGGAGGCACCCGTTGTTTCGGGCAAGCCATGGATTGATGATTGTTGGTGGAGGGGGAGTAAAAACTTTACCATTCTGTTTGAGAACCGCCTATAATGTATCTAGTATGGAAGATATTGGGAACTCTTGGTTGTTATGTTGATAATGAAAGCATACCACTCAAAATTATTTTCATCTCTGTTTAAAAGCTTCGAGCTCTGGCACCTCTGCAAATCCCTGCTTCCCTCTACGAAGAGCCTATCTTTTACTTTTATGCAAGAGTCAATAGTATTCCTTCTCATTCCAACCTACTCTTTAGTTGGCAAGCATCATGTGATGGGGAAAGATCTAAGCATATATGGCCATTCAAATATATTTGATCATGAATTATTATTGTTGACAATTATCTATATGATAAGTAAGTTGGGAGGCGAAACATTAAGCCCCTATCTTTCTCTGTGTTCGATCGATGCTATTTGTTCTAAAAATATGCTTTGAGTGGTAGCAATCATGGAAGACTATATGATAGTTGAGTATGTGGGATTTGCTAAATCATAGCTCTTACATAGACCCTTCCTGAAAATAAGATGAATTGCAATTGTTTGATGATTGAGAACATAGTTTTCTAGTTTTCAAGAAAGTTTATGGTCTATGCTTTAACATGTGAATAGCTTGTTACTTGATCATGAGAAGTTTTATGAGATGAGCTACTGTTATGACATATGATGATGCTAGAAAAGGTGATTGACATTATCATTGATCAAACTTGTGCACCTGCTAGCATTCACACTTCATAAATTATTTCTTTTATCATTTACCTACTCGAGGACGAGCAGGAATTAAGCTTGGGGATGTTGATACGTCTCCAACGTATCTATAATTTATGAAGTATTCATGCTATTATATTATCTGTTTTGGATGATTATGGGCTTTATTATACACTTTTATATTATTTTTGGGACTAACCTATTAACCGGTGGCCCATCCCAAATTGTTGTTTTCTTGCCTATTTCAGTGTTTCGAAGAAAAGAAATATCAAACGGAGTGCAAACGGAATGAAACCTTCGGGAGAGTTATTTTTGGAACGGAAGCAATCCAAGAGACTTGGAGTAGATGTCAGGGAAGCTTCGAGGTGGCCACGAGGTAGGGAGGCGCGCCTACCCCCCTGGGCGCGCCCCCACCCTTGTGGGCCCCTCGTGGCTCCCCTGACCGACTTCTTTCGCCTATAAATATCCATATACCCTACAAACATCGGGGAGCACAATAGATCGGGAGTTCCGCCGCCGCAAGCCTCTGTAGCCACCAAAAATCAATCGGGACCCTGATCCGGCACCCTGCCGGAGGGGGAATCCCTCTTCGGTGGCCATATTCATCATCCCGACTCTCTCCATGACGAGAAGGGAGTAGTTCACCCTCGGGGCTAAGGGTATGTACCAGTAGCTATGTGTTTGATCTCTCTCTCTCGCGTGTTCTTGATTTGGCACGATCTTGATGTACCGCGAGCTTTGCTATTATAGTTGGATCTTATGATGTTTCTCCCCCTCTACTCTCTTGTAATGGATTGAGTTTTCCCTTTGAAGTTATCTTATTGGACTAAGTCTTTAAGGATTTGAGAACACTTGATGTATGTCTTGCCGTGCTTATCTTTGGTGACAATGGGATATTCACATGATCTACTTGATGTATGTTTTGGTGATCAACTTGTGGGTTCACCTTGTGAACTTGTGCATACGGGTTGGCACACGTTTTCATCTTGATTCTTCGGTAGAAACTTTGGGGCACTCTTTGAAGTACTTCGTGTTGGTTTGAATAGATGAATCTGAGATTGTGTGATGCATATCGTATAATCATACCCACGGATACTTGAGGTGACATGGGAGTATCTAGGTGACGTTAGGATTTTGGTTGATTTGTGTCTTAAGGTGTTATTCTAGTACAAACTCTATGATAGATCAAATGGAAAGAATAGCTTCATGTTATTTTACTACGGACTCTTGAATAGATCGATCAGAAAGGATAACTTTAAGGTGGTTTCGTACCCTACAATAATCTCTTCGTTTGTTCTCTGCTATTAGTGACTTTGGAGTGACTCTTTGTTGCATGTTGAGGGATAGTTATATGATCCAATTATGTTATTATTGTTGAGAGAACTTGCATTAGTGAAAGTATGAACCCTAGGCCTTGTTTCGAAGCATTGCAATACCGTTTGTGCTCACTTTTATCATTAGTTACCTTGTTGTTTTTATATTTTCAGATTACAGAAACCTATATCTACCATCCATATTGCACTTGTATCACCATCTCTTCACCGAACTAGTGCACCTATACAATTTATTATTGTATTTGGTGTGTTGGGGACACAAGAGACTCTTTGTTATTTGGTTGCAGGGTTGCTTGAGAGAGACCATCTTCAACCTACGCCTCCCACGAATTGATAAACCTTAGGTCATCCACTTGAGGGAAATTTGCTACTGTCCTATAAACCTCTGCACTTGGAGGCCCAACAACGTTTACAAGAAGAAGGTTGCGTAGTAGACATCAGTGGCCTCGCGGCCGCATTAACCTCAGGGAGCCTCCGGGCTCAGTGGCTAGCCTCACCGTGCTGCTCTCCCTCGGGAGGGTAGCACGAGGGGGCTGGGCACGGGGGCTACGCTCAGGTCACGCCTTGCGTACCCCACCTCGCCAGGACTCACGGGCCTGGTCTTCGCGCACCCCTCCCAAGCGAGAGCTCGGTGAGGAAAAGGTATGATGGTCTGTTCGTACGTCAAGGGGGACTCCTGAGCATCGCGTCTCAGGAGCCTAACTGGTCACGTAGGCCCTCACCCCTTGGGCTCTTCTTGGTGATCCGGACGACCCAACGGCGACTAAGGCATGCGTGTGGCTGGGACCTGCCGACGCAGAACGCAAAGACCTGGCTTTCACCCTTCTCTTCCAAGCCGTTCGCACGTCAAGGGGGACTCCTGAGCATCACGTCTCAGGAGCCTAACTGGTCACGTAGCCCCTCACCTATTGGGCTCATCCTGGTGATCCAGACGACTCAACGACGGCTGAGGCATGCGCGGGGCAGGGCCCTGCCGACGCAGAACACCAAGGCTTGCCTCTGCACCTTTTCCTAAGCTGTTCGCACATCAAGGAGGACTCCTGAGCATCGCGTTTCAGGATCCTAGCTGGTCACGTGGCCCCTCACCCCTTGGGCTCATCCTGGTGATCCGGACGACCCAACGGCGGCTGAGGAACGCGCGGGGCTGGGCTCTACCGGCGCAGAACAACAAAGCAAACAGAAAAGTTGAAGGAGCATAATCTAGTTATTACAACACGTATTGTTCCAAGCAAATAGTTTTAAACACCTCCCCGAGGCATGTTGCATGACACAGGACAGACAGGGAAAGGCAGGATCACCAGGCCACCTCTTTAGACTTGGGCATCACTAGTGCCCGCCAGCAGAGCCTCGTCGCTAGGCGCGTCGCCCGTTCCATCGACTTCAGTCGGAGGACCAACGACCAGGAACTTACTCAGCATGGCATCCACGGAGATCTTCACGGTGGCAGCAGCAGCATCCTGGGAGTCGGAGGCCACCGGCGTAAGGAAGGAGGAGAGGTCGAAGCCGGCATCCTAGAGATAAAGATGGCTGAAGATGCACGTCAGAGCCGAGGAACAAAGTGAGCGTGCCTCGCTTTCCACCAAGGAGGCAAACCCGTCGACAGCATCTTCAAGCACCGCCAAGACTTCAGGAAGCATAGCAGCAGGGCTCTCCCTCGGGGTCGTCACCACTGAATTCTTCAAAGGATCATCTCCAAAGAGCGACTTCTGGGCCTTCTGGAAACGTGCCTCGAGGGATGTAAGAGTGCTGCGCTCCATGGCGGCCACCTTCGTGGCCTTGGCAAGGGCCGCTTGGGCTGCCTCTGCCTCCTCCTTCAGCTTCATCAGGCGGTCGAGCTCTCCAGCCTGCTCTAAGGCCACCTTCTTCACCTCGGCATCTCGATTGGCGACAACAGCTTCCTAGGCCTTCAGCTTCTCCTCACGCTCCTGGAGCTGGCAGGCCTGGGCGGCCTGCCGATCCTGAAGAACCTTCAGTTCAGCCTCCGCCACGCAGCACCGGTCCTCAGCTTCTGCGGCCTCCTTCTTTGCCAGGTCGCGCTTGGTGGCGGTCACCCCAAGCACCTTCTGGGCTTCCTCCGCAGAGCCCTAGGCCGCGCGAACAGACGCGTCAGCCTTTAGCCAACCAGAGATCAGCCCCAAGCGTTCCTGCGCCGAACGACGATTTGGGCCCTAAAGTTCACCCTGGAGGAGGTCCAGCACCGCCCTTGCCTCTTCCAGGGTCCCGAAGGTGGCAGGAGCGCCATGACCCGACCATGCGCTAGGCAAGGGAGGAGACGCCCTCGGCGCCAAGGCAGAAGAAACCTCAGCCTCAGGAAGGACCGGGGGCTCCGGAGGCTGGTCAACCTCAGCAGCCGCGGAAAGGCTGGGCGCCGGGGGGGTCAGGACTGCCGGAGGCACCGGCACCTCCTGAGGACGGGCATCCGCGCCCTCGGGAGATGGCATCACCACTGGGGCTGCGGGGGCAGCGGCATTCCCCTTCACCAGGGTCGCGGCGGCCACTTCAGCGCCTGCCGCCGCGGCAACCTCCGTGCCCTCCTTCTGCTTCTTCGACGGCTGCTGCCTAACGATAGGCGAAGATGCTAAGTATCGCTTCAAGAGCCAACAAAGAAGGTTAAGGGAAAGACTTACTGTCCGGCGAAGGCATAGCTCCTCTTCATGTTTAGCAGCGGGCGTAGAGGCGGAGCAGCTGGAGCCGAGCTCTTGGGAGTAGGAGAACTTGCGGTCAGAGCCGCTAGGGACGACGACGGCGAAGGCGGGTTGCTGCCCTGAGGAATCAGCACGGTCCTGCTCTTCTTCATGGCCGCCCGCTTGGGCTGCTTTGAAGAGGATACCCCAGATCTCGTGGTAACTCCAGAAGGGCGCGGCACCTCCACCACCGGGGGTTCGTCGTCATCATCATCATTGGGGAAGTCGCGGAGGAGCTCCCTCTGCCTCGGGGCAGAGAATTCTTCCACCATCTCGTCCGCGGTGTCCTCGAAGGAACGACCATCGGAGGACATGTGCACCAAAGCAGTAGGCGGCGGGGGAGGCCCCGGCTGGACGAGCCCAAACTCATCGAAGGCAGGCATAGCCGCGACAACCTCCTCGCCGTCATCCTGGCAATACATCGGAAGACAATCTTTCGGAGGATCGCTCGGGTCCTTCCCCGTCAAGTAGAGCAACAGCTTGCTCAGCTCCTCTTCGGGAAGGGCGTCTTGGCACAGGCGGATTTCGTCGTCATCACCACCAAGCTTCCACAAGGGGTGGGAGTGGTCTTGGAGCAACGCGATGCGTGGCCTTAGGAACTCCTTGATGAACATGGCCCCCGTCAGCTTCTCGCTCTTTAGGTCCTTCTCCATCTTCTTCACCAGCTTCATCAGGAAAGGGTCGGTGATCTTCTCAGAATGCCACCCCTTCTCGGAGATGGGGAATGCGGTCGGCAACTCCAGCGAGCTCTGGGAGCACTTGGCATCCATCAGAACCCACCTCTTCATGGCATCCTCCACCTTCTTCCTAGCGCGGGAGATTGCGTTACCACCCTGCACTGCAACGAAGCCGATGCACCCAACCGGATTGTCGCAAGTCATGCGAAGGAAGAAGAAATGGCGGAGCAGGGCAACGGAGGGCATCGCCCCCATGAACGCCTCACAATAGAAGGCGAAAATGGACAGGAGGAGGATGGATTTGGCATGGATGTGGAGTGCGTGAAGACCATAGTGGTGAAGGACGGCGAAGAAGAAGTGGGAGAATGGGGGTACCAGCCCCGAGTAGACATTGTGCATGAAGAAGGGGAAGAAGATGCTGTCCGCGGGCTCCGGTGCAGCAGTGGCAACCCGGAGCGTTGTCTTCTTCCACTCGTTGTCATTGCTCACATCAAGAGGAGCGTGGTATGGAGCTTCTCCCCGGCCACGCAGGGCGCCAACAGCCCTGGCTCGTACCAGGCGGGGCCAGCAGCCGGGGCAGGAGCCGCGGTCTTCTTGGCGGCCATCAAGCAGAGGACTTGGGGGGAATCGGCAGATCTGGTGAGTTCTTCCGCTGCAGGGAGAAAGGGATCTGGAGCAAGATGAAGAAGGAGCAATGAAAGCCTGGCGGCAGGTGGCACCCCTTTTGTCAGACGGAAATAGTTGCCGAGGGAGCATGGGGAAGCGGGGTCGCCTACGTCCCATCAATCGCCACACATCATCAAGGTTGCAGGCGGTTAGGTCCCGCAGCGCTCCACACTTGCCCTTTGGCTTCGCCTGGAAGCCAAGTCCGAGCGCGCCTTGGGACAGGGGGCTACTGTCGGCGTCCTGGATTTGGCGGTATCCAGCCCTGCCTTCCTGCGGCCCACCACGGGTGTCGGTGTCAAAACCGGCGGATCTCGGGTAGGGGGTCCCAAACTGTGCGTCTAGGAGGATGGTAACAGGAGACAAGGGACACGATGTTTTTACCCAGGTTCGGGCCCTCTCGATGGAGGTAAAACCCTACTCCTGCTTGATTGATATTGATGATATGGATAGTACAAGAGTGGATCTACCACGAGATCAAGGAGGCTAAACCCTAGAAGCTAGCCTATGGTATGATTGTTGTAATGGTTGTGTCCTACGAACTAAAACCCTCCGGTTTATATAGACACCGGAGAGGGCTAGGGTTACACAGAGTCGGTTACAATGGTAGGAGATCTACATATCCATATCGCCAAGCTTGCCTTCCACGCCAAGGAAAGTCCCATCCGGACACGGGACGAAGTCTTCAATCTTGTATCTTTATAGTCTTGGAGTCCGGCCGATTATGATAGTCCGGCTATCCGGACACCCCCTAGTCCAGGACTCCCTCAGTAGCCCCTGAACCAGGCTTCAATGACGATGAGTCCGGCGCGCAATTGTTCGGCATTGCAAGGCGGGTTCCTCCTTCGAATAATTCATAAAAGATTTGTGAACACCAGGATAGTGTCCGGCTCTGCAAAATAAATCCCACATTCCACCGTAGAGAGAATAATATGTACACAAGTTCAATCTGCTGATGTATTTTGTGGCATGACGTCATACCACCACCAAGCCTTTACTTGAATCGTTTTTTATTATACCACCTCAGCGCGTTTAGCGAAGCGGTTTCCTTGGCACGTCTTGTCGAAGCAGAGATCGTGTTCCCCTTATTCCGGGATTCCCATCAATACGGACGTGGGTAACCCAACCGCGCCATTGATGGTGGCGCTTGGGAGATAAGTGAGTTTTACCAGGCCGGTGGGGACACATAGTCTTCGTCCGCCCATATATAAGGGGATAAGGATCCACCTTTTTACCTACGCCTTCTTCCTCCTTTGCCTATCCATCTCCGCGCACTCGAGCTCCAGCGCCCAAGTTCGCTCACCTCGCCTCAACCATCTCCAGCCATGTCCGGAGCGGGAGGCAAGTGGATGGCCTCCTCCGTTACAGAGGGGCACATCAAAAAACTCCGCGGCGCCGGATACCTGTGCAGTGACATCACGCACCGGCTGCCCGACGAGGGGCAGCTCATCCCCACCCCCAGGCCCCATGAGAGGGTCGTATTCCTTCCCCACTTCCTCCGCGGACTGGGTTTCCCACTTCATCCCTTCGTCCGGGGGCTCATGTACTACTACGGCCTGGATTTCCACGATCTGGCGCCAAACTTCATCCTCAACATCTCGGCGTTTATCGTCGTGTGCGAGGCCTTCCTCTGCATCCGGCCCCACTTCGGCTTGTGGCTAAAGACCTTCAATGTCAAGCCGAAGGTAGTGAAGGGCGTCCAAGCGGAGTGTGGAGGCGCCATGGTGGGCAAAATGCCCAACGTCATCTGGCTCGAGGGGGCCTTCGTGGAGTCCATCAAGGGGTGGCAATCGGGGTGGTTCTATATCATCGAGCCGCGTGACCCTAAATGGTCAGCGGCCCCCGAGTTCAGATCTGGTATCCCCGTGCAGCTCACCTCCCGGAAAGAGAAGGGCTTGCTATGGGGCAGTTCAGAGGAGCTGACAGACTCGATCTGTATCCGACCTCAGTGAACAAGAAGCTTAAGCTTGTCAACGTGATCTAGGTCATGCTCGTCCGCCGGATTCTCCCCTGCCAACAGCGGGCCTTCAATTTGTGGGAGTTCGATCCGGCACAGCATCGGACCCTGAGCGGGCTCTTCGACACGACGTACGAAGCTGCCTGGAGGGTGCTGTTCAAGGGCGGAGAAGCCCCCGCATCCGCGACGGAGGACCGCGAATTCAGCACCAAGCGCCCGGCCAGCGAGGTAAGCTTTGTTATCCTCTATGGGACACTTATTTTCTTTCATAGTTTGACTCTATGTGGGATTTAAAACTCCCAATGCCTTTAACAGGACTAGCAGAGGACGTCCGGACAGGTAGACTGTCTGGCTCCCCTTCCCGAAGACCCAGCGGACACCCGTTTGACGGGGCTGCTGGTTCCGGCCCTTTACGTGGTGCCGGAGAAGAAGGCCAAGAAGAAGGCCACGGGAACCCGAAAGAGTTCCCGACGCCAGGTGGTATCGGACTCATCGTCCGATGGCTCCGAGGCGGCCTCCTCCCCCGAAGACGAGGAGGAGAAAGAGGACTCTCCCTAGGAGGGGGGAGAGAGGAAGAGGAAGGCTTCCCCAACGGGGGAGGCCGAAGGGTCCAAGAGGGGAAGGACCCTTCCTCCGGACAGCTCCGCCAACGCCAACGTTGGCGACGAAGGGTGGCCCTCAAGGGCCAAGCCTCCGGCAAGATCGTAAGTATCCGGATTCCTGAATGATTTATAATTTCTCTTTTGTGTCACATAGTGTCCTTCTAATGCCGCACACTACCTGTAGTCCAGCTGAGGATGATCTTCCCGCTTCATCAAGCGGGTCCTTGGCTCCGTTGGATGTAGATTCCATTCCGACTGCCTCCACCCCTCGCGATGCTGAGGACGCCAAGGTGGGATCCCAGGAGGGGACCCATCGGTAGGAGGCTCCGGAGGTGCCACAAGGCAGCCTCCTGAACTTTGCGCCGGACTCCATGCCAGAACCCGCAGTGGTTCTGGAGTCCGGCAGGTGGCCCCTTCGTAAGAAGGGCAAGACCGTGACACCGGCAACCTCCGTCCAATCGGAGGCGCCAGACAACGTGTTGGAGGCGCTCAACGGTGCTTCCATCGAGGAAGAACACCGCACTATCATGAGTGCGGTGATTCAGAAGGTTCAACTCGCCAAGAGCGGGCTGACCGAAGCCTGCAGCAGCCTTTTAACAGGCTTTGAGGTAAGAAGTTTTAAAATATGTGATGTAATACCGCATAGACAGTAGCCCCTGATGCTCGGTTCGGTGTTCGGAAGGAAAAACCAGACTGAGGATCTAAAGAAGATATACGCAGGAGTTCTAAAAATTATGTCAATATGGGATTGCAGGCTGCGCTGCTGACCTCTGCCGCATTGACTGCGGAGGTTGGTGCTTTGAAGCAAGACCTCGAGCGGACCGAGAACGAGCTCGGCCTTGCCAAGAAGCAGCTCGAGGACAAAGAAGGTGAGTAACACCGTATTAAAGTTGTACCTTACAGAAAAGGATTTTGGTTGCAATAGAAATGACAAGGATAACGTGGGCACTGCAGGGGCCACGAACGAGGTGGCGACCCTGAAGGAGGCCGTGTCCGTGGCCGAACGTAATGCGGCCGCGGAACGGGTGGAGCGAGAGAACAAGAGGCGCGGGTGGCGGAGTTGCGGCAAGAGCTCCAGGCTCTCATGGAAAAGCATGAGAGTTTGGAGCGCGACTCGAAGACTCGAGAGTCTGAGCTTGCCTCGGCTCTTGAAAGTGCCAAAGCCTCTAAGGCCGAGGCCCATAAGGCCCTCCAGGAGATTGAGGCGGTGAAGAAAATAGCAGCGGGTAAGGCATTTTTCATGCAAAGCAAGCATGTGAATGTGAATTACCTATTACTTACCCGAATTCGGAGCTCTCCAGGGGCATTTGTAGATCTGCCTTGCAGCGTGTCCGATGCCGCCGCATTCTACCGGGCCGAGGAGGGGAGCTCAACAGAGAAGGTCTTCGGTCTCAAGATGTCGAGGCGGACATCCGTGCCCTTAGCAACCAGGTGAAGCAGTGGTCGAGCTCCTAAGGTAGCCGAGCAGGCCATGAAGGGCCTCATAGTCCGTTGTGGCCTAAAGAGGCCATGCCTAGGAGCTACTTCGCCTCGTCGCGGCTGGTGGATGCGTGCCCCAGGTGGAAGTCATCAAGCGCTCCGCTTTATGTCGAAGGTGCCTGTCGGGCCTTGCCCGCAAAAGGTGCACCGGGCAGGCTGGATCTTGAGAGGCTTATCACGGACGCACCGCCGGCGGGCAAGGAGTATCGTACGCCCGAAATGTACTATAAGAGTGTCCTGAAGGGTGCCCGCAAGATTGCGGATGAGTGCCCCAAAGATGTAATTCTTGAGTAGACTCGCAATGTGTTATCCTGTGCGCTGAAAACTTTGTTCATATGCGCTAAGCAACGCTTATTAATTTAAAATATTACCTTCTGTGCGGCCGTTTATCAAATCTGAGAGATGGCAAGTCGTCGGCTTCAGCCCCCATGCCACGAAAGTCTTTGGGGTGTTCGGGATAAACTTGAGCGCTCTTGTTCCCATTTTTGGGTCCATCTAGGGAGGCGCTCAACCCAACGAACAAGGCAACCGGACTTATAATGCTTGAACACTCTCACTTAGCCATAGGATTCTATAATTTTAAATTTCGACGAAGCCCCTAGTGTTCGGAAGACCGAATTCGAGGCGCTATCCATGCCTGGGCCGGACACAGCCGGTTCCTCGCTCTAAGCGGCATAAGTCTTTAGGGACTCGAAAATACCTCTCGAACAGCGACCAGCTCTCGCCTTATCATGACAGTCAGTTTTAGCTTTCTCCACTGAGGCGCTCGCCCAGCTCAACCGGGGCGCAATCGCAGTGGTTCTCCCAGTGCTACCTTAGCCGATAGAACGGAACGTAAGGTACCAAAACATGGGAGCCGGGCAAACCCAACTATTGACCCAAGACATGATTCGGAGCCGATGCATATAATGCTATAAGTTCGGGGTGCCGCACTTGTGAAAGTGTTCGGACTTATCACACCATAATGCGGGGAACATAAGCCCCTGGTGTATTCGGCCATACCAAAATGTACGGGTGCAAGATGTCATAAATGAACATATATGTAAAAAAAGATATGCAATTATAAACAAAAAGTGATGCATTGTTTATTCGAGGAATTCTGCCATGGGTGCAGAACGATACAAATAGTGCGGTAAGCAAGGGTTGGACTATTAAAAGTGTCTCCCTCCAGGGGTAGGCTGTGGAATAGTGTATTAAACAGATGTAATGCTCATAATGGAGACCACTTGGGTGTTAAATCAGTAGCCATTGTCCCTCCCCGGCTGTTGCATCGTGAGTTCGGCCGATCTCTCACGGACAGGGGCCTCCGTGAACGGAGTCCCGTGGAAAAATAAAAAAGAAGAAAAAAAGAGTGACACACTTGGGAGCCCCTGGTGTGGTTAAGCCGCACTGGGCTGTCGTGGTCGTGCCCCTCCCCTATGCCCATGGTATCTCCAGAGCGTAATGATGTACGCGAAGGGCTAGTTCTTGATCATCACGAGGGTGGGGTTGGGGCCGCATTGCTCTGCTGATGCTCGGACGTGCGGTAGTCTTGATGTATGTTACTCCGGCGTTTGGCCATGTCCGGTCGCTTAACGGCCGGACTTGAGAATTGCCTTAAGAGGCTGCTCAGATTTCGCCGCAAGAGCCATCAGTGTTCCTCCGTTCGGAGGGAGCGTTCGATGTTTCCATTGACCATGATGACTCCACGAGGGCCTGGCATCTTGAGCTTGAGGTATGCGTGTCGGCACGCGTTGAATTTTGCAAACGCGTTCGTCCGAAAGCGAGCGTGATAGCCATCATGAACGGGACTATGTCGAAGATTAACTCCTTGCTTCGAAATTATCCGGGATCCAAGACCACTTCGGTGTGGTGAGCACGCATAATTGGCCTCAACACGGTATGGCGCCTTTGAAGGTCGTCTTTGTAGGTTTAATCCTTGAGGGTCTATGCCCATCTTGCGCCTTTGTATCCCGATAAAGAAGGTTCAGTTTGTTGCCGCCGTCCATCGTGGACTCTAGTGAGGTGAAATCCATCGACGATTGGGTCTAAAACCAATGCGGCGAATCCGCCATGGCGAATCTTGGTGGGTGGTCCTTTGATCGAAAGTGATCGTGCAAGAGGACCACGGATTGAACTTCGGGCGATGGCTCCATCACATATACGTCCCTAAGTGCACGCTTCCGCTCCCTCTTGGGTATGTGGGTTGCGTATATCATGTTTACCGTCCGCACTTGTGGGGGGAAACCCTTCTGTCCTCTACTGTTCGGCGGCCGAGTCTCTTCCTCGTCATCGCTGTGCAGCCCCTTGTCATTGTTTTCGGCAATTAACTTGCCTGCCTGCTTGAATACCCAACAATCCCTGTTGGTGTGGTTGGCTGGCTTTTCGGGGGTGTCATGTATCTGGCAAGAGCGGTCGAGTATTCGGTCCAAATTGGATGGACCCGGAGTAGTTCTTTTGAATGGATTTTTCCGCTGACCGGGTTTAGAGCCTCTGAATCCGGCGTTGACTGTCGTATCTTCAGTGTTGTCGCCGTTAACGCGGTGTTTGTTTTTGTTGCGACGCGACCTGCCATTGTGGTCCTTGTTGTCCGGACCGCCGAATTTTTGCCGAGGTTATTCTGCGAGCTAGCTGGTTGTCCTCTCCCGCATGAAGCGGGTCATGAGTGATGTGAGGGCTGCCATGGATTTTGGCTTTTCTGTCCTAGGTGCCGGCCAGCCACTCGTCGCGGATGTTATGTTTGAAGGCTGCGAGGGCCTCTGCATCCGGACGGTCGGCGATTTGATTTTTCTTTGTTAGGAACCATGTTCAACTATCCGCCGATTCGTCTGCTGCTGAATTATGTGGCTTAGGTCATCGGCGTCGTGGTCGCACATATGTGCCCCGGAAGTTGTCGAGGAATGCGGCTTCCGGTCCTCCCAACATCAATTGACTCCGGGGCAAGCTGTTAAGCCAATGCCGAGCTGGTCCTTTAAGCTTGAGTGGGAGATACTTGATGGCATGGAGATCGTCGCATGGGCCATATGGATATGAAGGAGATAATCTTGATCCAAACCGCGGGGTCTGTTGTGCCATCGTGGGATTCAATGTTCACGGGTTTAAACCCTTGAGGATTTGATGATCCATTACTTCGTCATGAAGCATAGTGGGTGTCTGGCGCCTCTATATTGAGCAATATCACGGCGTAGCTCAAGAGAGCGTTATGCTGCTGTGTTCGGCCCGGCGGAGTTCTTTGTATCCGGCGTGTGATGGTAGTCGTGGGTGGGTCGGGCGCCCGTGATCCGTAGATGGATCTGGATTGTCTTGCCTTGTCCTCAATATATCCCGCAAGTCCGGCGCATTCCCGTAAACCGCGCTTTTCGGCGGTGCGAGTGCAGTTACGTGGAGGGCCTAGATGTCTCTCTGTCGCGCCATGAGGTGGTCGGTCCGCCGTATTGTCGCTGGTGATGAAGGTTTGTATGCTTCCTCCTCTAGTCGGGGAGCAACATTCGTTTTAGGTAGCTTTTGGAGGCGTTGAGTTCATACTCTTGACCGCGAGGACCTCGGTCCATCTGTCGGCCGCCAGTCTTGATCAGCTCAAGCTGTTGATGCTTCTTTTTTAGGCTGTTCGCCGTGGCCATTAGCCTGTGTTTAAAACACTATTGTTCGACGGGATCCTCAGGCACGACAAATTAAATGCGTCGTTGAGGCTTGCCTCGTCTCCGGAGGGAGGCATGTAATTGTCATCCTCTATCTCCTCGCCCGCCACTCTCTCTTGAGGGCTGGCTTCTCCGTCCTCTGTCTTGAATCTTCTTTGGAGGGTTGTCTTGACACTCTCGGGTGTTATTATCTCCGTGCGGAATCTCCATTCTTGCTGTGGCGGGATTTAGAGCGGCGCCACTGACGTCGGCGCTTGGGCTGTTTCTTAGAGGAATCTGCCTCCGCTGCTTCTTCGCCGTCCCCATCCTTTGGGGTGTCCACCATGTATATGTCGTATGACGAGGTGGTCTTCCAGTGCCCCGTAGGCGCTGGTTCTTGGTCGTCTCCGGCATCGTCGTCCATGCCGTCGATGTCTTCGGAGTCGTAGTCTAGCATGTCGGTTAAATCGTCGACAGTGGCTACAAAGTGGGTGGTGGGTGGGATTTGAATTTCTTCATCGTCCACATCCCAACCATCCTGACCGCAGTCCGGCCAGGGCTCTCCTGATAACGAGAGATGCTTTAGCGAATTTAGGATGTCGCCAAAGGGTGAGTGCTGAAAGATGTCCGCAGCGGTGAATTCCATGATCGCCGCCCAATCGGATTCGATTGGTAGGGGCGCAGGAGGTTCGGAGTCCGGCAAGGAGTTCGGCACCTCGGAGTCACAAGCTTTAAAAGGGACAAGGTCAGTATTCGGCTCCATCGCCGTAGAAGTTGCAGCTCCCGAGGCGGTGTCCAGCCACCTGTCCTCGATCTGCGCGGTCGGCTCTGAACTATGGGTCGGAGCGGATTCGTGTGCGGCCTCCAAGGTTCTATCCGACAGCAGAGCTAAATCATGCCCATCGTGACAGTGCAGCACGCTCGGCTGCGGCTCGAATCCATCGAAGATCAAATCTCCGCGAATGTCAGCCGTGAAGTTTAGGCTTCCAAATCGACCGATGGCGGGCGTAGCTTCGATCTGCTCGGATGGCCAAGTGAATTGGCCCGCAGGCAAAGCCACGAACACGAAGATCTGTCCGGGAGAAAATTCTCACCACTGGACTGTGTTGTTGTTGATTAAAGAAGCCATCAAGCCTATCGGTGACGACACGAGGAACTCTCAATGAAAGCACCAATGTTGGTGTCAAAATCGGCGGATCTCGGGTAGGGGTCCCGAATCGTGCGTCTAGGCGATGGTAACAGGAGACAAGGGACACGATGTTTTTACCTGTGTTCGGGCCCTCTCGATGGAGGTAAAACCCTACTCCCGCTTGATTGATATTGATGATATGGGTAGTACAAGAGTGGATCTACCACGAGATCAAGGAGGCTAAACCCTAGAAGCTAGCCTATGGTATGATTGTTGTAATGGTTGTGTCCTCACGGACTAAAACCCTCCAGCTTTATATAGACACCGGAGAGGGCTAGGTTTACAGATTCGTTACAATGGTAGGAGATCTACATATCCGTATCGCCAAGCTTGCCTTCCACGCCAAGGAAAGTCCCATCCGGACACGGGACGAAGTCTTCAATCTTGTATCTTTATAGTCTTGGAGTCCGGCCGATGATGATAGTCCGGCTATCCGGACACCCCCTAGTCCAGGACTCCCTCAACGGGGCTTCATCAACGTCCTGGTATGGCCCAGCATCAACATCAACAACACAAGACCCTCGTGAGGAGCCAAGCCTTGCGGCGGGTGACACCAAAACCCCCGAAGGAATCGACCCCCTTAGGCTGGCTCCTGAGGGGTGGAGAGTTCTATGCAATGTTACCTCATGAGGCTCAGCTGACGTGAGCCATGACGACCAAGGCCAGGCGGGCGCAGAGCGCAGGTTTCCTCTTTGGTGCAAAGGAGGCGGGACACAGGCGCGGAGCCCCGAGGAATCAGCCAAAGTTTTCCAGTCTGGTGCAACGAGACCAAGACCGCCAGGACGGCAGGACGGAGGTCATCGACAAGCCCACCGCAACGTCACGACCAGAGGGTTTTCACAGGCGAAGACGACCGTTGTGGGATCCCTTCCCGCTCATATTTGGGAAGAGGACCAAGGCCACTATAAATAGGACTAGCCACCGCCATAGAAGGGGACGGGATCAAGACAAGTAGAGCTAGCATACACCACACCAGCCCAAGAACACCTCACCTCCTGAGGCTTGTTCATCCACTATACTAGCTCATCCTCAGCCCTTCGAGGCAGTCCACCAAAATGCTGGAGTAGGGTATTACACCACAACGGTGGCCCGAACCAGGATAAAACTGCCGTGTCTCTTTGTCCCTTTGAGCTTGATGCGCTAGGCTTAGGAGGTTCGTGAGTAGGCAGGCTGGGAAGGTTGAGATCTCCGCACGCACAGAGTTTGAACCTCTCAAGGGTTTGCGGATCCCATAATCCGACAACTAGATGCATGTTCTGAGTTTTTTCGCCAAAACTAAAGCCTAACTTTTACATGGCCATATGGCCTTTATTTATAGGCACACGCAGCACAGGGTTAGGCCCAGTAACTCACGTAAACACAAACTGGACTCAACAAGGAAAAAACACTATAAAGCATGTAACTAGGACATGGCTGGGACAAAACTAAAAACTAGGAGACTTTGACCTTCACGTACGCTTGCTTTCCTGATAAGACTTGTACAAGTAGTTGCATGGAGTTCTAAAACAGGGATCAACTTCATCCAATGGAATCAGCTTAATAGGTATCTCATCAATGACAACTGCGGTGACCCTTGGAGGCTTGAATAAAATGACTTCTGTCTTCCTTGATGAGTACGTGAGCAAGGCCTCGAGCCTAGTATACCTCTTTGATTTGTTGAATGCAACATCTTCCTTTGACGTAAAGCAGGCACAATATATTTTGGTGTATTTTCCTTGCTATCAGTGTCTCATTTCAAAGGCATCTTACTTAGCACTAATGGCGGAACAACAATATTACCTAGGGTGATCGCATCACTTGCGGCGGCGGAACTTCCAATCTATGGTTGTTTTCAGGGGTTTCCGTATTTATAAGAATTTTTAGCGTTGGAAACAAGTCAGGGGGGTCCCGAGGGGCCCACAAGCCAGGGGCACGCCCTAGGGGGGGGGCGCCCCCTACCCTTGTGGTCGCCTCGGGACTCTTCTGGCCCAATTCCGATGCTCCGTGGGCTTCTTCTGGTCCATAAAAAATCACCATAAACTTTCAGCTCATTTGGACTTCGTTTGATATTCCTTTTCTGTAAAACTCAAAAACAAAGGAAAAACAAAAACTAGCATTGGGCTCTAGGTTAATAGGTTAGTCCCAAAAATAATATAAAATAACATATCAATGCATATAAAGCATCAAAACAGATAATATAATAGCATGGAACAATCAAAAATTATAGATACGTTGAAGACATATCATCCTCCATTGAACTTCAAGGTCAATGGGCGGCCTACAACAAGGGATACTACCTAGCAGATGGCATCTATCCGAGATGGTCCACATTTATGAAGACTATCTCAAACACTGTGCCAGGAGGCAAGAACTCATACTTTGCCAAGTGCTAGGAGGCTTGCAGGAAGGATGTCGAGTGGGCATTTGGTGTGCTCCAATCTCGATTTGCTGTTGTCCGGTACCCCACTCTGACCTGGTCGAAAGATCAAATGTGGGGAGTCATGACTTGTTATGTCATCTTGCACAACATGATCATTGAGAGCGAGCACGAAGAGCCAGTGTTCGAAACTGAACCATATTGCAGGCAGGGTCCTCTTGCCCAAGTTGATCACCAGCTACCGGCATCATGGGCTCTCTTCCTCAATATGCGTTAGGAGATCCAAGACCCACAGGTGCATCAAGAACTGCAGCACAATCTGGTGGAGCACCTATGGAGGCTCAAGGGCAACGCCTAGTTCGACGTGTGATGAACTATGAGTTTTAGTTTGTGTTTAAATTATGAGTTTGCTTTATTGAACTATTTGATTTGTATTGGTTTCTGTGATGAACTATGTGATAAAAATTAGTTTATGTTTAATTTTATGCCGAAGAACACCGAATTTGGGCCAATTTACGCCGAACTTGGGTCGATATCACCAGCTAGGGGGCGAATTTTGAAGGGTCGGCTGGGAACCCGAGCCCCCACGCCGAAATTACCACCGGTTGGCCCCCAAACGGTGATATTTCGACTCAATGACTGGAGATGCTCTAAGGCCCCTCCCAATGCTCCACCTTGTACAAGTGCTAAGGCTGCCATGTAGGCAAAAAGTCTGATGTGGCAAGGTAATTAAGAGGAGAGAGATGAGTGTGGTGACCCCAGGAAGAAACAATGCCAAACGCGAGAACCTAGGCAAAACACTTATTGAAAGGATTCCACCAATGCATGAAGAACTTTAGTTGCAAAATCATTAAATGAAGGATTCTTAGAGCATCTCCAGCCGCGCCCCCAACAGGCCCCAAGGCGATTTTTTAGCGCCGGCGGTCAAAAATCGGCCCAGTCGCGCCCCAGGATCTCATTTAGCGCCGGTTTGGGCCGAATTAACAGCCGACAACCCCGAGCCGAACCCAAGTGCCCGAGGGTCGCCTGGGGGCGCCGGCAGAAGCGAAAAGGGGCGTGGGGCCGTTCTGTCGGCGAGAGGAGGCCCTTTTCCCACCTTTTCTCCCGCTTTCTCCCCCTCGGCTTCCCTCTCATTCTCCATTCCTCCCGCCAATCTCCTTCTCCTTCCTTCCAAGCCGGCCGCCATGCCACCGAAGAAGTACATGGTCCCCCGCGCTGCGACGGATACCACCGCCGCCGCCACACAACCGAAGCAGAGGAAGCAGAGGGCGCCGCCATCCAAGTCCCTCGGATTGGAAAGTCGTCTGCCTCGACCCGATCACCAGCACAAACCAGAGCGTCGACACGTATTGGGACCGCATCAAGGCCGAGTTCGACGAGTGCAAGCTCGTCGACCCCTACTTCAAAGACGTCTACATGCAGTGCGGGTCGAAGGCAATGGCGAACCATTGGGGGCTCATACAAATGGCATGCAACAAATGGCATGTGATCGTCGAGGAGATCGCGGCTCGCACGGAGAGCGGCGCCAGCGTCGAGGATCAGGTATAGCACGCCAGCCTCTCCCTTTTCTTTTTGCCCTGTGCGCGCCCGTAGACTGATGTTCCTCGGCGCAGCTGCTGCGGATGTTCGCCATGTTTCGCCAGGACAACAACGACTAAGAATTCAAGTACCTCCACGTCTTCAAGCGGATCGACAAGTGCGAGAAGTGGGCGGATGTCCGGCGCACCCTTGCCAAGGCCAAAGAGACGTACAAGCCGGACGCGCCGACGCCGAGCGTGGCCGACGGGCGCCCGGACGGCAACAAAGGGGCCAAGAAGGCGAAACACACCGAGTCGGCTGCCACACGTGTGCAAGAGTCCATCGAGCATTGCCTCGCCGACGCCAAGACCCGGGCCGCCCTGCGGGAAGAGAGAACCGAGGCGCGGTAGTCGACGTTGATGACGAACAACGCCGTCAAAGTCGACTTGCCCTGGACCAACGTCGACTTGCTCCGGACCAACGTCGCTGCGAAGAAGAGGAAAACCGACCTGGCTTTCCTAATGGGCGGCGCGAACATGCTCCAGAGCGGCGACGAGAAGCTCAAGGTGTGGTACCTGGCGGAGCGCGGCTTTATCCTGAACCAGATATCGGCGACGCCGCCGTCAACTCCCACGCCGACGCTAACGCCGCCGCCAAGCCCGAGTGATGATGCCTCCATGACGCCCAGCAGCACAGAAGCCACGCCGACGACGTCCAGCACAGAAGCCGCGCTGAGGCCGCCCAGCCCGCGCACGCCGACTGCTCAAATGCCGGAGGCCGACACCGCCGTTTGATACATTGCCTGCACGTACTTTCTTTTTGTACGCCGAACTTTTTAATTGATCGCCGAACTGTGGCAAGGTGGTGATTGCCAAACTGTGACGCCGATCGCTGGATTTGTGACATTTCTTGGGAGCGGAAATGGACCAAGTTTGAATTTGCGGCGCCTTGGGGGCGACACCTGGGGGCGTGGCTGGGGCCTTGATCGCCCCCAGGGCCTAAAAATCGCCGGGTGAGTGCCCGAAAGAACGTCAGCCTATGCGCTGGGGGCCGAACAAGTAAGCACCTACGCACAGGGGCGGACGCACGTGAGAGGTTGTGGGGGCAGCTGCCCCCACTCGATTTTCTCGTCCACTTGTACTCGATCGTGCGTATACTTGTGTGCCCCCACTCAGCCCAACGTCCTGCCCCCACTCAGCCCATTTTCTCTTGTATTTTTAGGAGCCCATGGAGTCAAAATTCTAATGAAACAGCCCACCAAAGAACAAGAATTGCTGCAGCCCACAGCCTGTGCACGTTTGACTCATTGCCTTCCAAACTCGATCAAAGATTTCTTGGCCTATTCCACTCATTGCATCCCTAACTTGATCGCAGCCACGCCCGAGGCGGAAGCCCTGGCAGTTGCCCCTCCTGACCGCTCATGGGGTCGCGTAGTCGTCGGCTT
This sequence comes from Aegilops speltoides, assembly GCA_021437245.1. NCBI lineage: Eukaryota > Viridiplantae > Streptophyta > Magnoliopsida > Poales > Poaceae > Aegilops > Aegilops speltoides. The sequence goes on from CM038143.1 coordinate 367,702,389, forward strand.
GCCGCCGTCCGTCCCTCCTGGCCTTGCGCGACAGCGACGCAGCACATATCCATCTCTGAATCTGCGATGGATTGTGCAATTTCCTAATTTTAATTGACATCGAGGTAAGCCGTATAAGTTAGTTCTTCTATTTTCATTTTTTTTGTATGATTGCTATCTTAAAAGTCATGTTAGTCTCACCAACTTATTACCGATTGGGGTGGTTAGGCTAGTTGGAATAACTGTTTGAAACATATAAATTTTAATATGCAACTTTTTACTAAATGAGTAAAATAGGCAAATCCGGACAGGAAAACTGCAATTCAATTAGGATGATTTACTAATATTTCCTACTTCCTAGCACACTTGATCTTCATGTATGATTCTTTGGCAATTCATTTAATGTTTTCAGTTTTGGCACTTAAAGTCGTCGTGGAGAGGTTGTTTTCAAAAAAAACGAACAATTTTTGGCACTTAATTGATTTGAATGTGTTTAGCTCTGTTTAAAAGGAAAACAATTGCATATTACAATCCCGATCAACACGAGAATATAAGAAGAAATTCCATTGTGTTGCATTGTATGATAGCCGTGGTAGATGGCCTTGGGCGCAAACATGATGTAATGTGCTAAAACTCCTTCTCTTCTCTGATACCGACATCCTTCAATATTATTGGTCTCCCATGATTGTTTTTCTTGCAGGTTCTTTGTTAGATTGTTTAAAACAATGTGTTTCAGCACATCATCTATTTTATCTAGATATGTGTGATGTTACTATCAATGTTACTCCCACTGTAGGTAGTCTTAGAACAATGTGTTTCAGTGTTTTCTTTTGCAACTTTGGAACAAAAGTATTTTCAAATTGATGCAAGTCTTTTTTGTCTCAAATAGTTAGTTATCTTTCACTTTTCAATGAAATTCGCAACCATGTGGTTAATGAAGTGATTATACCATGGTTTTAGTTTATACGGATGCTTATTTTGTTGGTACTAGTACAAATGCCCGTGCGTTGCACCGGGCGAAAAAAAGGACACAACCTGCTTTCATTTGCCATTATGCACCATTTTCTTATATCCAATTTTAATAAACATCTATGATAAGGTTAAACATGGAATTTTTCTTATTTTTAATAAACTTTAATGTTTGCATAAAAATGGAACACTTTTTTTTAAGAATAGTTAAAGTTTTTATGAAGTTGGAATATATTTCTCTAAAAAGAACATTTTTCTATCAGATGTTTTCTCGAAAAGAATGTTTTGTTGTATATTTTTAAGTGGAAACATTTTTTTCTTAAAATGGAACATTTTTTTGGGAATTCTTAAGCTTTTTAAAAAAGTGCAAACATATTTTGTTGAAAAATAGCATGAACATTTTTAAACTATATTTATTGTGTTAAGTTTTTTTACAGATAGTCTTTTTAGGGTTTATTTTGGGAGTTTTTACAGATAGTTGGCTGTTTGGTTGGGAAGAGTTTTTTCTCCTTTTTTGAAACTAAGGAAAATTTGCAACGGGATAAAAATTTATTGCACTCTGACATTCGTAATTCAAACACTATGGTTTCTTAGAAAAAAATATGGTCGAATTCCCTGACATGAAGAACAATTGTTCTTTCTCCAAGAAGTCTAATGATTGCATGTTTATTTTGGGTGTGTGTGTGTGTGGGCGTGGGTGGTGGGGGTGGGGATGTATGCATTGTTCGACTTGTGGGCGGTGATTCGCTAATGATTAAACACCGGAGCGAGGGATAACCGGCTATAGTCCAATTTAATGTATGTACTGTTGTTGAAGTTATTAAGATGAGTGTCGTGACTTTTTAAAATCTCAATTGGTTAAAGCAACCCATTAAAGTTAGCCGTGAAACTAACTATGCAGAGAATAGCACATATGCTGTGCTTTGCAACAGAAGAAACACCAGACATTGTGTCCTCCTCATGTGTTGATGGCAGTGTCAGCTAGTCGAGCAAGGCAAGCTTTTGCCCGGTGGCACAAACTTCACCGAACACCTTCAAGCGTGGTGCGCTCATAATTATGCCCAATTTGCATCACAACAATTTGCTGCAGCAACCAACAAAGAATAATCTGGGCCAAAAGAACACAACAATTTCACAAAAAATAGCTAGCAAATTCTCTCCATCTGTCTCACTGTATCTTCTCTCTGTACATAATGACAACAATACACAAAGCATAGCAACATCCGTACAAAGCAAGTCAAACAAAATTGCCCCAAATCTTAATTCGAATCTATGAATTGCCCTTGGACAAAGTTTCCCCAAGTGCGCCAAAGATGGATTTTGTACAGAGAAGTGTGTGTGTCTCCCTCTCTGTAGCTCATCTCCAACAGCAATAATCTGAAAACAAATGCGCCAAAGATGGATTTTTATCTGAAACTTTAGCACTCCAACGCTTCAGCCAACAAAAAAGGATGCGCTAGCCACCTATTTGTCCCTATTAATAACTAAATTTTCTTGCCTTCTTAGCTTGAACGCGGAAGGCCTTGTACACTTGTAGCAGCTTGTTAGTGAAGCACCTACCTCGGGTGCGGGTGCGGGCGCGGAAGGCCTTGACACAACATCTGGGCGTCATGCACAACCTTTCCCGGCGCTCGTCCTCGCCAAAGCCCACCAGCAGCGGGCAAGGGCTCCATGGCGTCTTCTCCTCCAAGTGCCTCGGTTCTGCCAAGCTCCACCAGGAGATCCTCCGCCTGGTCTATGTTGCACCGTCAAGCACCCATGATGAGGGCACCTCGGCCCCTCCGGCTTCGTCACTCCCCTTCTAATGCATCTGGAATTTGCATACAGTAGTTAGTATCAACTTGCCTCGGATGACACAACCCATAATGAAGTTATTCATCTAGAAAAGAAGCAAGATGAATTATTCTATCTACAGTTGCTATTCTCATAACAGAATAAGTAGTGAGCTACATGAAGAGTTGATGCATGTATATAAACAACGACATAATTTTGGCCCAACAATAAATTCCTAACTGTTATAGTGTCCGTAAGTTGTCTCTCAACTTTGTCAATCAGCAACCACCTTTTCTGAACCTATCAATGGTGTAATATTACAACCATAAACATCTATCATGGTATGAAACATCAGCATGATAGGGATCAGACAAACAAGCAACAACACAACATAGGCTAAGCCAAATAACTTGTCAAGCTATCAATTCCTATAGTGAAAAATCACACCAACCTCACGAACACAGGCAATCGCCCAGATGACAAACCTATCATGACCATGCCAGTGCAAGAGCATGTTTAAGCTAAGTTCATCGAGCTTGAAGTGAGGGCCGCCGTCCGTGAGATGCTCCCATCACTTGGTCCATACACCATCTCTCATACTCCCATTTGCGCTTGACTTTGTTCATAAAATGAGGGCATGTCTTGCACGCATCCCCACATGCCTCCTTAGAAGGGTTCAGTCTCGCCTTGGGCACCGTGGCGACATTTAACGCCATCGCTTGTGTTCATTCAGATCATTTATAGGATACTTAGTAGGAGTATAACATACCCGATTATTTGAACTGCACACTTTCATAGACACTCTGCTAAATAAACTTCATAGATAAGCAGCTACATCAAAAAAGGAAATTGCAAAATAACATTGCGGGAATAAACATTCTACTGCCTCCGTTCCTAAATATAAGTCTTTTTAAATATTCCAATAATAGACTACATACGGAGCAAAATGAGTGAACCTACTCTAAACTATGTCTATATACATCCGTATGTAGTCCATAGTGAAATCTCTAGAAAGACTTATATTTAGGAACGGAGGGAGACATCTCTAGGAGAAATCAAGCTAGTGAGCATAGCTTCTAATGAAGATGTGCCAACTTCAGTTTTAGGTAGTTGTATATAGGACTACAACTACAAAAATATTTATTCATTTGAGAATTTCAACTATAATCCATAAATATACAACCAGTATATATTAAAATTTGTATTTAGTGAAAACTGACTTGGTACTTGACATACAGCTGAGATGCTAGCTCCAGGTAAATATGCATTGCAGTAAATACAGTGGGGGTGTGGGGTGGGGGGGGGGATAGTGGATCTGCATCCAATTCTTGTAGACTCTGCTATATAAATTACCCAAAGACGACCAGACTTAACTTGGAATGAAATTTTAGAGAATGTTCACATAGACAGTCAAAGGACAATTGTTAATGTTATGGAAAAAAAGAGTGATTTGGACACATTGTGCAGAATAATCACACTGATTGTCTAGGTTTTATTTATATATATAATTACAACTGACATCGTTGATGGAATGCTAGCAGAAGAAAAACGCTTAGTAGAACAATTGTCATTAAAACCAAGAGGTTAACAATTAATTGGTGCAATGCTGTAACTTTGGGCCAAAAATGTTCATATTTCAGTCGATTTATCAACGGTGTTTTATGGATCTAGGTCTATGTCAATAATTGACAATTTAGACCACTGGTACAATTCACAATAGTAAACAATTCTCAGTAGCAAAAGGGTGAATGACTTTAGGGATCTTACAAAAAGAAATTGCATCAATAAAACTTACAAAGGCATAATAGCATATCCAAGCCGAAGCTGCCTCGCTATTTCCCGTCACATGTATGCAGCTACACGCCTACACGCCTAGGTTGTGTTGCCACACTCCTAATACTTGTCTTGAAGGATGAATCGGCATAAAACCATGAGCTTGCACATGTTCTGTCCTGAAAAACATCATATAATAGTTGATTAGTTGATTTAAAGCTTAAATGGACACGGTTGATTTAGTTTGTCCGAAAGTACACGGCCGCGTGCCTACTGCCTAATTCCTGCCCTTCTCATACGCTCGTTGTAACAGCGCAGAACTGCTGTGATGCCGCACAACACTGCTGCCGGTCCTCGGCTTGGCGGTCGCCCTGCTGCCGCCGGCTGGCCGTATGCTGTTGTGCCGCTAGGGTTAGTACTGCCGGTCCATTGAGATTTCTACCATCTATTTTTGTTTGGGGCCAGCTAATTAGCGATAGAATGGCCGCTTTGAAGCTGCTGTCCTGAAGCTCCCACACCACAAAGCAAATATCAATGCACACAGAGAGAGAGAGAGAGAGAGATTTAGAGAGCAGGAGATGGATGCTCACGCGGATCTCCTACCGTCACCTTCAAATCCGCTGCCGCCGTTTGCCGTAGGTCTCAAGAGGAATCTCACCCGCCAGCAAGGGTCCTTTGGGTCCGCTGAGAACGAGCACTGCTCCCCTTCGTCGCCATACGTACAGTGCGGGAGGCTCCCTCCCATACTCCTTCCTCGTCCTCCACTGCAGGAGGCTCCTGCCCATCCTCCTTGGCTCCCACACCACCCCACCCCCGCCCCTGCAGGACGAGATCCGCGCTGCCGCTGCTCCTCATGAGTCCGGTTGTCGCCGTCACCTCAGTTGCGCCGTCTGCCCGCCTGCACAGCCAGACTATCTTCATCTGGGTACCCGCTTCTTCCGCCGTCGTCCTCAGATGCACGAATCTGATCGAGGGAAGCGGCGCACCGGAGGTGGAGAAGGGGCTTGAAGCCGGTGAGGGAGGAGGTGGCAGAGACGCGGCACCGATGGCCTTCGGTGAGGCGACGGTGGTGGTCAGCGAGAGGAGGGCCGAAGGGCTGCGGGATCGATGGTGGGTTGTGGGTGGGTAGGTGCGCCTGGTGGCGCGATGGGGGAAAGAAGGGATCGAGGGAGAGAGGAGCGCCGTACGCGACCCGCGGGATCGACTCAGCTAGGTCTTTTTGGCGGTGGGTAAATATTAGTACCACCTCGTTTATATTAGGATTTTATCTGCATAAATCATAAAAGTATTATGGCGTAGGAAGAAAGCGTGACGCGACGGTGAAACCGGCAGGCGTCCGCTTTATTATTAGGGAGAGATATGGCCATACGTTCTTGCCCCCTCTCAAGTTTTTTCCTGGGTCCGCCCCTGCCTACGCATTTAAGGATTTAATTGATAAAGTTTTTAATGTCTTGACCTCACGTAGACCAACGACCTGGACCAAATTAGCCTAAACTACTAGTACGTCCCGGAAAGCTTCCAGTCAAACGGGAGCAGATGCTACGCGTCCCATCCCTGTGGTCTGTCCTGTTGCCAAACGCACCCTTGTTCCCCGCCTGCGACGGCAAGGCAGCAAACGCGATTACGCAAGCTTAGGTTTCGTCTCTCCCTCCTCTGTCCCCTCCCCACCTCGTGCCCCACCCTACCTCCGGCGTGCGCCGAGCGCGAGCAAGAGCCCTTGGTAGATAGATCCCGATGGCCTCGCGACGCCGCACGCTCCTCAAGGTCATCATCCTCGGCGACAGCGGGTTGGTTGATTCGGATCTCCCGTCCTCCTTTTAGGCGTTTGTCTTTTCCAGTCTTCGCTCTGCTGACTGACTTTTCTGCTGATTCACCGCGATCCAGGGTCGGGAAGACGTCCTTGATGAACCAGTATCCTGCAATTTGAGTCGCCGTGACTGATCGCTTCGGATTACTTGTCCCCCCTTTTTGTCGAGGTCGTGTAGTGTTGGATTTTGTTTTGTTTGTGTTTTCCTGAGCTTTGATGCAATTCAGATATGTGAACAAGAAGTTCAGTAACCAGTACAAGGCCACCATCGGCGCGGATTTCCTCACGAAGGAGGTGCAATACGAGGACAGGCTCTTCACTCTGCAGGTACTGTACCTTCTTTTAGCAATTATGTGGTCCTGTAACGATGCTTGGAGCAAGTCATTCTTTTTGGACAACGTACTCCTGCAATTGCGTCGAGTATCTTTATCTTTGATTTTTGAATCTCTAGATGCATTTTATTCATTCACCTTTTGTTATGCTGGCGTACTTATTCACTTATTATGGGTAAAGTTTGCTGGGGTGTTGTATTCCTGGACAAGACACGCCACACTTTGGTCGTTTTCTATAGTGTCTCAGGAGATCATTCAGCCTTTTCCACGTACCATGTCTTGTACTCCCTCCGTCCGAAAATACTTGTCGGAGAAACGGATAAAAATGAATGTATCCAAAACTAAAATACATCTAGATACATCCATTTCTCCGACATGTATTTCCGGACGGAGGGAGTAGTATTTTTACTTTAAAGAAGTGCCCCACTTTACTCTTATCTGGGGTAAATTTATACGTATCAAAATATATTGGTAAAGTGTAATCATTGCACTCAGAGAAATCGGGGTATGAACGTATTTGGTAATGCAGAATCGCCTATGATCGTTAAGAAAGAGTCAGTGTGTCAGTACAGTAAAAGCTTACCTAATACTGCAAATTATCCATCCAAGTGTGAAGTTGGTACTCTAATTTTGTTTCTTACATCGGAATCATAAAGCATTTTCTGTAACTGGCATTACCTTAGTTACCAGTAAAGATAGTTTACATCTGTTAATTTTTAACTATATAAGCATGTAGTATTACCATACACCCTCTTCCCTTTCCTCTTGACACTGTACATTTGAGTTGTTGCCTTGTTGGGAGCTGGGGTGTCTACTTTATCACAGAAGGAAGAGCTACAAAATGGAAAATTAAATATGCAAACCATAATATCAGTTTCCGGTTGTTTGATTCAGAAACTTTTTCAATGCCTAGTATCTGCATAGTGACCCATATGCCAGTTTCCATCACAAAAGAAATATGCAACCCAGTGACCCATATGCCCATAGTTTCCATCACAAAAAAAGGTGCAGTATGGATAATTAAATATGTGACCCATATGCCAATTTCCATTTTCATGAATAAGAAGATAATCCAGTGTCCATTCTGTTAGAAGTTCACAACAGTAAGATCTGATGGACATGGAATTATCATTGGCAACGTGTAGCCCTTCTTTCTCTCAGTCAAATACACGATCGCTTTTCTTAAAGCTGCTAGTTATTGAAACTCTAATTAAGTACATTTATATGGTTCTTAATAATTTTATGATTTTTAGTTTGAATATTCTTAGCTCTTCTGCTGCTTTACAAATGATGATAATTTACATTCTCTCTCTGTAGATATGGGATACTGCTGGACAGGAAAGGTTTCAGAGTCTTGGTGTTGCATTCTACCGTGGAGCAGACTGTTGCGTTCTAGTTTATGATGTCAATTCAATGAAATCATTTGATAATCTGAACAACTGGCGCGAGGAATTTCTGATCCAGGTGAAGATTTCTTGTTGCTTATAATGAGCAACACAGCATGATTGGATTTCTGTCTCACCTACAAATCCAACTTTTCAGGCTAGTCCGTCTGATCCTGATAACTTCCCTTTTGTTCTGCTGGGAAACAAAGTTGATATTGATGCTGGCAACAGCCGCGTGGTAATTAGCATGACTAATTTTCTTCTCAAAATTATTTTCAAGCCATGCTCTGCTAACAGACTTGTCTACTACCATCTTAGGTCTCTGAGAAGAAGGCAAAGGCTTGGTGCGCCTCAAAAGGCAACATCCCATACTTTGAGACATCTGCGAAAGAAGGAACAAATGTAGAAGATGCTTTTCAGTGCATTGTAAAGGATGCTCTGAAGAATGAACCAGAAGAAGAACTGTAAGCGCGTTCTCTTGCTTGTTCAGTGCTTGAGTATCTGTTTCAGTACTAGAGGATTTGGATTTACTATTGTTTAAACATATATGCATTGATCCAATCATATGTTCTTATTTTTTAATTGCTAGCTTACCCATGTCAGACCTTTTTGCTTCACCATCTTTGGACCATTGTTTTCATGACATGTACTCTAGGTAGGATGTGAGGGATTGTTTTGTTTCATGAAGGGTGGCTGAAAGCTTCAAGTTGTGTTTTATTTCGTTAGCACGCTATCATGTTTATTGCAAAAATTGCAACTGACAACTTTAAACTTGTCATGTAGGTACATTCCTGACACTGTTGATGTGGTGGGTGGCAACCGCACCCAAAGATCATCAGGCTGCTGTTAAGCCATGGCCGTAGCAACCATTGAATATGCAGTCTTTCGTGCCTGTATAATATCATGTTATTCTGTATTCCATTTGTGACTTGACCAATCACCCCTTCGGTACGAAATCAAGGATCGATGATCTGTCCTGTTCTGTCTGTCATCTTGTATGTTGTGTGATTTGTTGTGAATACGGCGGAATGAATAATATTGTCTGGACAATGGTTCCTCCGTCTGTGTATGTGTGGAGCTATCTCCAGGAGTGGGGGGCACGTTTTGAAATGCGTGGTCGCCACGGGTGCTCTATGCTTCTATCCCTTATCTGTGACCAGGCAAGTTCAGACTGCAAATTTTATCTTTACGAGAGATATTTAGATGCCATGCTAAGGCATCTCAGGATCTACATACTGTTTTTTTCCGTCCCACGTAGGTGACGGTTGGTGAGTACGGCGATCACGGAGGCGACTCGCTGCCCTGATTCCCGCGCTGCTTCGCCCCGGCGCCAGATCCAATCGCCGGTGGGTTCCGTCGAGGGGTGCGCCGATCCGCGACGCAGCCGCTCTGCCTGTCCTGCAGGCGATCTCGTTCCCCACCAAAGGCTTCGTGTGCGACCTAGGGCACGCGGCCTAGGGTTTCTGGTGCGGCGTTGGTTCGGAGCCGCCATGGAGAAGGTAGCGGGACTGATGGAGAGGATGAAGCTCTCGGAGGAGGAAAGGAAGGGGAGTGAAGATCAGGTGGCCGGCGCGGGCAAGGACGGAGAAGGGAGAAATCCAAGCAGTTGGGAAGGTTTTGTAGGAGAAACCAGTGCACCGAGATGCGATCTGTATGGCGCTTGGGAGATGCTGGTGCCCTTTGAAAGGAGTGGACTGCAAAGAGCGGGGTGAGAACATCTTCCTTTTCACGTTCAAACAAGAATCAGGGAAGCGCAAAGCGTTGGAGGATGGCCCGTGGGTGTTTGATAATGATTTGGTAGTGATGGTGGACTTTGTGCCTAGCAAGCGGATCGAACCATATGTTTTTGAGGAGATTCCGATTTGGTTCAGAGTCTATGGCTTACCATGGGGGAAGATGGAGGAGGAGATGGCTGAGGAGATTGGAAATCTGGTAGGAAAGTATGTGGAGATGGATACAAGGGTGGATGGTTGGTGTGGGGGAGGTTTATGCGCATCAAGGTTGAATGCCTATAACCAAGCCGATCATGAGGGAATCTTGTTGATGAGGAGCCCGATAGTGACGAGGAATCAAGCAGCGGTGTGGGAAGGGAGGAAGAGAAGGAGCGACCTTTTGTCGCTCAATATGAATACCTTCCGATTTTTCTATATATGTGGCGTCATTGGACATGTGGACAAGGGTTGTTATAATAAGTCAAGAAAGGGAGCAGTACAAGTATGGGAGATGGTTGCGAGCCGACATGGGGAGACGGAGAGGTGTAGAGGAAGGAAGGATGGGGAGATCTGATTCATATTAGGAAGGGAGTGGATCAGGCAATGGCAGACCGCATGGAGGAGGAAGGATGGGTGGCAAATCCCGTAGCGACAGCCTGAGCTGGCGTAAATCTGATTCCAAGTTCGGTGGAGCCCAAACGGAGGAAGGAGAAGAAGTGACCAGCCCTAGCAAAATTAAATTGATTGAAGGGGGCCGGAAGGAGGGACTGGTGCACCAGAAGCGTCTACCTTTTCAGGAGGATAAAGAAGGCAATGGTGAACTGAACGTGGGTAGCAAAGGGGGGGACGACTCGGGCCCTGACAAGGGGCTGGTGGAGGAGAAGGATGGAGCAATGGAGGTGGAGATAGGGGAAGGAAGCGGTGCCAGGAAGGATGCGCTGAATCCGGATGCGAAGTTGCTGGGTGAAGAGGTTGTGGGAATCACCGTAAAGACTGATGGTAAGGAGAAGAGTGGTGGTTATATTCCAAAGAAGTATAAGAAGGTTAGAAGGGAGGGGAGTGTGGTTTCAAAGGGCGAGGGGCTGGTGGCGAGTGTGTTAGGACAAAAGAGGGAAGTGGAGAGACAAGAGGAGGGTGACTTGAGGAAGAAGGGAAGGGTTGATGTGGAGGGGGGGGGGTGATGACATGCGTGGACGGCACAGATCAAACACATGTGATATCGGCCGGGCTGCAAGAGCAGCCCCGCCGGACGCAATGAGGATTGTAAGCTGGAACTGCCGGGGTCTCGGGAAGGGCCCGGCAGTTCGAGGCCTCTTGGATCTCAAGAGGGCGGAGGATCCCGATGTCTTGTTCCTTTGCGAGACAAAACTAGTGGAGGAGTTGGAGCAGTACCGGTGGAAATTGGGCTTGGCTAATATGTGTGCGAAGGATTCTGAGGGGAGGAGTCGTGGTGTAGCTATTTTCTGGAGGAGGGGAGTCAATCTCTCACTACGGTCCTTGGGGAGGAGGCATATTGACGCTGATATAACGGAGGAGGATGGATCAGTTTGGAGGATCACAGGCATGTATGGGGAGTCGCAGTGGGGGAGGAAGAAGGAAACGTGGATGATGATGCATTTGCTAAGTCAACAACACCAGGAGGGTAGGCCGTGGCTCTGCCTGGGCGATTTTAATGAAATCATGTCAAATGAGGAGAAGAGAGGAGGTGTGAATCGATCGGAGGGGTGTATGAACCAGTTCAAAGAGGCGCTGGAGGGGTGCAAGTTAAGTGACCTGGGATACGAGGGAGATATAATCACATGGTGGAACAATTGCACGCAGGCTGATGGCTATATATGTGGGCGCCTCGATCGTGCTACGGCGAACGTGGAATGGTGCTCAAAGTTCACGGAGTTTCGTGTCCGGAATGAACTCCCTCGTCACTCTGATCATCGACCGGTGGTGGTGGACACTGAGGGTATGGGGGACAGGAGGAAAGGAGGAGGTCGCTGCTTCAGGTTCGAGGCTAGGTGGCTGAAGGAGGAGGGGTGCGATCTGATAGTACAGGAGGCGTGGAGGAGGGTTCGGGAAGGAGGTCTGGCGGATGTGTCCGAGGCGTTGGAGAGTGTTGCCCGTGATCTTTCAAAGTGGAGTAGGGATGTGGTGGGGGATACTGAGAAGAAGTTGAAGGAGGCAATACGCGAACTGGAGGAGTGTAGAAAGAAGGATATTACACCAGCGAAAGTGGCAGAGGAGGTGAGGTTGCGGTGTTTGGTTGATCATTTGGAGGAGGTGCTAGATATAAAATGGAGACAAAGAGCACATGCATGGTGGCTAAGGAGGGGATAGAAACACGAAGTTTTTCTTTAGATACGCCTCGGCAAGAAGGAAGGCCAACAGATCCGGAGGCTTGGGAAGGAAGATGGAGTAGTGGTAGAAGGAGGTAGGGAGCTTACTAACTATGTCATGTCTTATTTTCGGAGCTGTTCACCTCAAATGGTAATGTGCAGTACGATGAGCTTCTCCGTGCTGTGCCCGTGAAGGTTACAAGTGCCATGAATGACAGCCTTACGGCTGCTTTCTCAGATATGGAGATCAAGGCTACGCTTGACCAAATAGGTGACATGAAAGCACCGGCCCGGATGGTATGCCAAAGATTGGTTTTCAAGAAATATTGGCAGTTGATGGGCATGGATATCATCGAGGAGGTCCGGCGGGTGCTAGAAGGAGGAGACTTGCCTATGGGCTGGAATGATACACATGTGGTACTCATACCAAAGGTGAAGAACCCTGATAGAATTAAAGATCTTCGTCCAATAAGCTTGTGTAACGTCTTTACAAGATCGTCTCAAAGGCATTAGCGAACCGCCTCAAGCTCATTCTACCAGAGATCATTTCACAACCAACGTATGCGTTCGTTCTACCGATAACCGACAATATACTCGTGGCTTATGAGGTCTCACACTTTTTGATGAATAAACAGACTGGAAAGGAAGAGTTTGCGGCAGTTAAGGTGGACATGAGCAAGGCATACGACCGAGTTGAGTGCGCATTCCTAGAAGCAATGATGTACAAACTTGGGTTCGCAAGCACGTGGGTGAAGCTAATTATGAAGTGTGTAACTTTAGTAAGGTACAGAATCAAGGTCAATGGTGAGCTGTCTCAGCAGTTTTCGCCTTCAAGAGGACTACGGCTGGGGGACCCAAGTTCGCCGTATCTGTTCGCAATCTGCGCGGAAGGGTTGTCGGCCTTGTTGAATGATGCCCAGCAGCGTGGTACGTTGAGTGGAATACGGATATGCCCAGGAGCGCCATCCATATCGCACTTGTTCTTTGCGGACGACTCAGTCCTGCTCATGCGTGCGCGGACGGAGGAGGCTCTAGAGTTAAAATGGATCCTTCAGGTATACGAGCGGTGCTCGGGACAGTGCGTCAATCATGAGAAATCCGCGGTGATGTTTAGCAAAAACAGCTCGGGACAGACAAAGGGAAGTGTGAAATGTGCTTTGGGCATTGACAGCGAGGCCTATAATGAGAAATACCTGGGCCTTCCGGTGTATATTGTGCGGTCCAAGCGTAAGGCATTTGCTTATCTAAAGGAGTGCATTTGGAATCATATGCAGGGCTGGAATGAGAGGACACTATCTCGGCAAGGCAAGGAAATCCTAGTGAAAGGGGTGGCGCAGGCAGTTCCGACATTCGCTATGTCTGTGTTCTATCTCACCAAGACCTTTTGTGAAGAGTTAAGCTCTATGATTGCTAGATACTGGTGGAGCCAGCAAGATAAGTATAACAAGGTCCATTGGGTGAGTTGGCAAAAGCTAACAAGATCTAAGGGCAGAGGTGGCCTTGGCTTTAGAGATATTCATGATTTCAATATTGCTATGCTAGCCCGGCAAGTATGGCGTATGATTGAGCAACCAGACAGCTTGTGTGCACAACTCATGAAGACCAAGTATTTCCCGGATAGTTCTATCCTTGAGGCTGGGGAGAGCTCAAACATGTCATATGCATGGCGCAGCATCACCTATGGTATCGAGCTGGTTAAGCAGGGCATGATTTGTCGTGTGGGGGATGGGGAGAACATTCATATTTGGGATGAACCCTGGATTCCCAGGGCTTGGTCGAGGCGGGTAATCACACCCGGGGGGGGGGGGGGTAATCTCCTCACCAAAGTAGCGGAGCTCATCGATCCAACCACGGGTAAATGGGACACAGAGTTGGTCATTGATATGTTCTGGGAGGAGGATGCCAACCTGATTCTTCAGATACCACTTCGAGATGGGGCAGTTGATTTCCTCGCATGGCACTTTGACACCAAGGGCGTGTTCTCGGTCAAGCAAGTGTATAAGCTGAAACGAGCACTGTCCGAGCCGGAGAATGCGCAGGCGAACGGAGCACCGCATGGTGGGGGGGATCTAGATGCCAGAGGAGAAGCTAAATGGAAACGTTTATGGAAGCTGGCGTGCCCGGGGAAGGTGAAGCATTTCATGTGGCGCCTTGCACACAACACGCTTGCCACGAAGGATACCTTATGCAGGAGAGGCATGGCGATTGAGAATCATAACTGTTTCTTGTGCAACATGAGAAACGAGACGGCAAAGCATCTGTTTGTGGAGTGCCATGAGGTTAAGCATGTCTGGCGGGAGCTTGAACTGGAGCATGTTCGACAAAGATTGACTGAGTGCAATACGGTGGACTCCACGTTGCAGGTTCTGTGGCAGATCCCGGAGAAGGACCGGATGTTGGTTATCATCATGTGGTGGCAATGGTGGACTCAGCACGACAAAGTCCGTGAGGGAGATAAGCCGATGGATCACGTGCAGTTCGCTGCTAGAGTTGCATGCACAACCGAAGAGTACCAGGGGTGTTTCTGCAAAACACCCCCCCCCCCCGCCAGCAAGCGTGACGCGCTGGTCCCCTCCGTCTGAGGATACTATTAAATTCAACATGGACGGGGCTTTCATTGCTGATGGCATGCAAGGGGGCTGGGGCGTGGTTGCGCGGGATCATACTGGAGGGGTGGTAGCTGCGCGGGCCGGTCGAGTTGGCTACGCCGCGGATGCGTTCACTACAGAGCTGGTGGCCGTGGAGCACGCGCTCGACCTGGCGGCAGAGCTGGGGATCGTGCGACTAAGTGTTGAGATGGATGCCTTGCTCCTTGAACAGGCCCTGAATAGACGGTCTCCGGATTTCTCCCGACAAGCGCAGGCAATTGAGGATATAAAGGTGCAAGCCCGGCTGTGGTTCTCCTCCTGCGTGTTTAGCCACTGTAAACGCGAAGCAAATATGCCAGCGCACCATTTGGCCAGATTAGGACTTGCTCGCCCTGTTGGCGATCCTCTAGTTGCTGATCATGTAATTCCAGCCACTGTGGCTGACTGTGTAATGGGCGATCTTGCTCATAACGTTTCATAATAAAGCTTAATGCTTGCTCTAAAAAAAGGCATCTCAGGATCTGTCACTATCGTTCCCACTGATTGTACTGATCAGAAACGCCAAGTGAAGTAAAAGGAACCAATAATTTGATTGACTAGTTTTTGCTCCGCTTTTCTGCCATTTTCTGTCTTCTCCATACTTCTCCTTTTATTGCCTTATTGACGATCATTTTGATCTGCTAGAAGATGGTGCATGCGTTCTTCATCTTCCCTACTCTTTTAGGCCCACTTTGATTCAAAGGATTTTGGAGCATTGAACTCCTTAGGAATTTGGGGGTGACGCAGGCGGCTCATGTAGCCCTAACCGCCGGGAGTCCTCTGAGCTCCTCTACCCCTTGTAGCTGTCGGAGAAGGCCGCTTGGCGAAGCTCTAGCGGCAGGGGTCTTTTCTGCTTGTTTCAACCGACATAGGAGGGGCTCCAGGCTTGGAGGTGAGGTGGAAGCTTTCTTTGGTCGCCTAGGGGTAGTCCTATGATGAAGACGACCTCTGTATGCATGCTTGTGCCACCGAATGACAGAATCATAGGAAGTTGGTGGGATAGAGGGGGACTATTGAGCGTGGGATGGCCAGATGTAGACAACAACCCCTGATGTAGACTAGCTCTTTTGATCTACGGTAGGGAGCTGTACGGTGTACGCGGGAGAAAACCTAGCCACCACTTTTGTTGGAGTTGGTGATGGCGGCGTCCATTGAGGGATTTCCCCCCATGTCCTAGTCCTAACGATGATACTAGAGCAACTAAGTGAATTTGTAGTTGAGAAAACATCACACATGGAACACGGTTTAAACTAAGGTGTCTTAGGCGACGGCGAACGCGAGGGGGGCAGAGCGGACGCTGAAAGAACTCGCATCCTCCTAGGTCCTAGCCCGGATTAATCCTCCTCTTTTGACCCCTCCCGGGTGGCAAGGTAAAACATATATTTGTTAGCATTTGGCCTCCTTGAGATGTCTAGGAGCGAGCTCACCTCCACACCAGATCAAGCCTCAACGCTCGAGGGTGTTTCCAGGGAAACAAGAGGTTAAAAGGAGCCGCACGGAAACCCGTCGGCCCATCCGATACATCCTAAACATGTCTATAATTCTTGTTACATTTCATTTATATTCATGTCATATAGGCATATTTTATCATTCTTTAGACTAACATATTAATAAAGTGCCAAAGTGCCGGTTGCTATCTTTTAGTGCTTTTGTTTTAACAAAAAAAGGCATTTTACGAAGGTACAAAAAAACAAGAAAAACATAACTGAAGTTTTCTCCAAAGAAGGGGCAACATCTGCAAAGATGAGCTAGATGGGCACCACTTACGCCCCAGGTGGCCTAGGGTTGGGGCACATTTAGGGGGGCGTGTGGGGCTCCCGGCCATCTCCTCCATAACTTCTTTGTTCCGTCGGCCTTATATACCCCCAAGACCTTCTTTATATTTATGGAAGAATTTTCCGCCACCGCCTTAACGAGATATGAGGCATTTCAGTTTGGAGTCCTTTTTCCTCGATGTTGTTGCTCCCATGGTCTCGTGTGAGTAGTCCTCCCTTTGATTACGAGTTCTTAATAGTAGCTATGTGTCATCTTCTCTACCCTTCCTAAGTACAGAGATCACATGAGCTGCCTAACATGATTGTGATCAATCTAATGTAATCATCTGTATGTTTGTTGCGGTGTGATTTTTTTTCAAAAGGTGGTTTGCCCGGCCTCTCTGCATCGAGCGATGCATACGACCATATTATTGATAATCAAAAGATCCAACATAAGTCTTCAGGTTTCAAAAAATGGAAAAGAAAACTCACAAAGAGCATGAATGCAAAAACAGGATAGCCACAACCGGCAGGCAAAACATAAGATAAGAAACTAAACACCTATCCTATTACATGACCGCCATCCAAACCGGTTGAAGATAGCCCGTGCTACCGTCTCCCATCGGGTATATCCAGTAACCAAATGCTATCTGGCCTCCGTCGGAATGAGTATCAACCACATACGGATAAGTGTAGTGGCCCGGAAAATAACCTGCAAGAAATGAATATTTGTTGTTCTGTTAAAACCCAAGTCGTTTTTGTAATTCCAAACTGCCCATAATAAAGCACATACTCCTACACGGATATGTCTCGCTGTTTCTGCATCAATCCCATCTAACCACGTCCCAAATAACGTGTTGATAGTATTCGGAGGAGTAATATTAAAAGCTATGTGTACCGAATGTCGGTGTCAAAACCGTGGATCTCGGGTAGGGGTCCCGAATCTGTGCGTCTAAGGCTAATGGTAGCAGGAGGCGGGGGACACAATGTTTACCCAGGTTCGGGCCCCCCTACCCAAGATCCGCCGGTTTTGACACCGACACCGACCTCCACAATTTTTTTTACCAAAGGGCAGTCAAGAAAGAGGTGTTTGATGGATTCATCACTATCACAGAAACTACATCTTTTAGATTCTGTCCAATTGCGTTTTGCCAAATTGTCCTTAGTTAGAATGACTTGTTTGTGGACAAACCACATAAACACTTTGACTTTTAAAGGCACTTTGACTTTCCAAACATGTTTCGAATGAGGAATAGTGCTAGCGTTGATGATATCCAAATACATGGATTTAACCGAAAACTCATTATTCTTAGTTAGTTTCCAGTGCAACTGATCGGGCTGTTGAGAGAGGTGGACATCCATCAATCTTCTCACAAGATGGAGCCAAGCTTCCCAACGGTTTCCCGCCAACGTCCTCCTGAATTGAATCCATCAGGGCTTCGCAGGGTGTCGGGGATGAGTTTCGTCAGCACGACGGTGTGGTGACGACGATGATGTTCTACCGACGCAGGGCTTCGCCTAAGCACCGCAACGATATGACCGAGGTGGGATATGGTGGAGGGGGGCACCGCACACGGCTGAGGAACGATCACGAAGATCAAGTTGTGTGTCTAGAGGTGCCCCCTGCCTTTGTATATAAATGAGCAAGGTGGGAGGGGGCGGCCGGCCAGGAGGGGCGCGCCAAAAGGAGTCCTACTCCCACCGGTAGTAGGACTCCCTCCTTTCCTTGTCCAACTAGGAGGGCAGAAGTTGTCGAGAATCGGCTTCGGGTCCTCCCAACATCAATTGACTCCGGGCAAGCTGTTAAGCCAATGCCGAGCTGGTCCTTTAAGCAGTGGGAGATACTTGATGGCATGGAGATGCGTCGCGCGGGCCATATGGATATGAAGGAGATAATCTTGATCCAAACCGCGGGGTCTGTTGTGCCATCGTAGGATTCAATGTTCACGGGTTTAAACCCTTGAGGTTTGATGATCCATTACTTCGTCTGTGAAGCATAGTGGGTGTCTGGCGCCTCTATATTGAGCAATATCACGGCGTAGCTCAAGAGGCGTTATGCTGCTGTGTTCGGCCCGGCGGAGTTCTTTGTATCCGGCGTGGATGGTAAATGTCGTGGGTGGTGGGCGCCCACGTGATCCGTAGATGGATCTGGATTGTCTTGCCTTGTCCTCAATATATCCCGCAAGTCCGGCGCATTCCCGTAACCCGGCGCAGCGGCGGTGCGAGTGCGGTTACAGTGGAGGCCTAGATGTCTCTCTGTCGCGGCCATGAGGTGGTCGATCTGCCGTATTGTCGCTGGTGATGAAGGTTTGTATGCTTCCTCCTCTAGTCGGGGAGCAACATTACGTTTTAGGTAGCTTTTGGAGGCGTTGAGTTCATACTCTTGACCGCGAGGACCTCGGTCCATCTGTCGGCCAGCGAGTCTTGATCAGCTCGAAGCTGTTGATGCTTCTTTTTAGGCTGTTCGCCGTGGCCATTAGCCCGTGTTTAAAACACTATTGTTCGACGGGATCCTCGAGCACGACAAATTAAATGCGTCGTTGAGGCTTGCCTCGTCTCGGGAGGAGGCATGTAATTGTCATCCTCTATCTCCTCGTCGCCACTCTCTCTTGAGGGCTGGCTTCTCCCTCCTCTGTCTTGAATCTTCTTTGGAGGGGTTGTCTTGACACTCTCGGGGTGTTATTATCTCGGTGCGGAATCTCCATTCTTCTTTGTGGCGGGATTTAAGCGGCGCCCGGCGGCGTCGGCGCTTGGGCTGTTTCTTAGAGAATCTGCCTCCATTGCTTCTTCGCCGTCCCCATCCTTTGGGGTGTCCACCATGTATATGTCGTATGGCGAGGTGGTCTTCCGGTGCCCGTAAGCGCTGGTTCTTGGTCGTCTCCGACATCGTCGTCCATGCCGTCGATGTCTTGGTCGTAGTCTAGCATGTCGGTTAAATAAATCGGCGGTGGCTACAAAGTGGGTGGTGGGTGGGATTTGAATTTCTTCATCGTCCACATCCCAACCATCGACCGCAGTCCGGCGAGGGCTCTCGATAACGAGAGATGCTTTAGCGAATTTAGGATGTCGCCAAAGGGTGAGTCTTGAAAGATGTCCGCAGCGGTGAATTCCATGATCGCCGCCCAATCGGATTCGATTGGTAGGGCGCGAGGAGGTTGGAGTCCGCAAGGAGTTCGGCACCTCGAGTCTAAGCTTTAAAAGGACAAGGTCGATGTTCGCTCCATCGCCGTAGAAGTTGCAGCTCGGCGGTGTCCGACCACATCCTCGTCTGCTTGATCGGCTCTGAACTATGGGTCGGGCGGATTCGTGTCTTGACCTCAAGGTTCTATCCGACAGCGAGCTAAATCATGCCCATCGTGGCGATCACAGCGCTCGGCTGCGGCTCGAATCCATCGAAGATCAAATCTCCGCGAATGTCGGCCGTGAAGTTTAGGCTTCCAAATCGACTGATGGCGGGGCGTAGCTTCGATCTGCTCGGATGGCCAAGTGAATTGGCCCGCGATGCAAAGCCACGAACACGAAGATCTGTCCGGGAGAAAATTCTCACCACAGGCTGTGTTGTTGTTGATTAAAGAAGCCATCAAGCCTATCGGTGGCGACACGGAGGAACTCTCAATGAAAGCACCAATGTTGGTGTCAAAATCGGCGGATCTCGGGTAGGGGTCCCGGCGTGCGTCTAGGCGGATGGTAACAGGAGACAAGGGACACGATGTTTTTACCAGGTTGGGCCCTCTCGATGGAGGTAAAACCCTACTCTGCTTGATTGATATTGATGATATGGGTAGTACAAGAGTGGATCTACCACGAGATCAAGGAGGCTAAACCTAGAAGCTAGCCTATGGTATGATTGTTGTAATGGTTGTGTCCTCACGGACTAAAACCCTCCGATTTATATAGACCTTTGGAGAGGCTAGGTTTACAGATTGGTTACAATGGTAGGAGATCTACATATCCGTATCGCCAAGCTTGCCTTCCACGCCAAGGAAAGTCCCATCCGGACACGGGACGAAGTCTTCAATCTTGTATCTTTATAGTCTTGGAGTCCGGCCGATGATGATAGTCCGGCTATCCGGACACCCCCTAGTCCAGGACTCCCTCAACGGGGCTTCATCAACGTCCTGGTATGGCCCAGCATCAACATCAACAACACAAGACCCTCGTGAGGAGCCAAGCCTTGCGGCGGGTGACACCAAAACCCCCGAAGGAATCGACCCCCTTAGGCTGGCTCACGAGGGTGGAGATTCTATGCAATGTTACCTCATGAGGCTCGGTGGCGTGAGCCATGGCGACCAAGGCAGTGAGCGCGCGAGCGCGAGTTTCCTCTTTGGTGCAAAGGAGGCGGGACAGGCGCGGAGCCCGAGGAATCAGCCAAAGTTTTCGATCTGGTGCTGTGAGACCAAGACCGCCCGAGACGGCGGGGCCGGAGGTCATCGACAAGCCCACCGCAGCGTCACGACGGAGGGTTTTCACGGCGAAGGCGACCGTTGTGGGATCCTTCCGCTCATATTTGGGAAGAGGACCAAGGCCACTATAAATAGGACTAGCCACCGCCATAGAAGGGGCGGGATCAAGACAAGTAGAGCTAGCATACACCACACCAGCCCAAGAACACCTCACCTCCCCGAGGCTTGTTCATCCACTATACTAGCTCATCCTCGGCCCTTGAGGCAGTCCACCAAAATCTTTGGAGTAGGGTATTACACCACAGCAGTGGCCCGAACCAGATAAAACTGCCGTGTCTCTTTGTCCCTTTGAGCTTGATGCGCTAGGCTTAGGAGGTTCGTGAGTAGGCAGGCTGGGAAGGTTGAGATCTCCGCACGCACAGAGTTTGAACCTCTCAAGGGTTTGCGGATCCCATAATCCGACAACTAGATGCATGTTCTGAGTTTTTTCGCCAAAACTAAAGCCTAACTTTTACATGGCCATATGGCCTTTATTTATAGGCACACGCAGGCACCTGGGTTAGGCCCGTAACTCACAGAAACACAAACTGGACTCAACAAGGAAAAAACACTATAAAGCATGTAACTAGGACATGGCTGGGACAAAACTAAAAACTAGGAGACTTTGACCTTCACGTACGCTTGCTTTCCTGATAAGACTTGTACAAGTAGTTGCATGGAGTTCTAAAACAGGGATCAACTTCATCCAATGGAATCAGCTTAATAGGTATCTCATCAATGACAACTGCGGTGACCCTTGGAGGCTTGAATAAAATGACTTCTGTCTTCCTTGATGAGTACGTGAGCAAGGCCTCGAGCCTAGTATACCTCTTTGATTTGTTGAATGCAACATCTTCCTTTGACGTAAAGCAGGCACAATATATTTTGGTGTATTTTCCTTGCTATCAGTGTCTCATTTCAAAGGCATCTTACTTAGCACTAATGGCGGAACAACAATATTACCTAGGGTGATCGCATCACTTGCGGCGGCGGAACTTCCAATCTATGGTTGTTTTCAGGGGTTTCCGTATTTATAAGATTTTAGCGTTGGAAACAAGTCGGGGGTCGAGGGGCCCACAAGCGAGGCACGCCCTAGAGGCGCCTACCCTTGTGGTCGCCTCGGGACTCTTACAACCCAATTCCGATGCTCAAGTGGGCTTCTACGGTCCATAAAAATCACCATAAACTTTCAGCTCATTTGGACTTCGTTTGATATTCCTTTTACGTAAAACTCAAAAACAAAGGAAAAACAAAAACTAGCATTGGGCTCTAGGTTAATAGGTTAGTCCCAAAAATAATATAAAATAACATATCAATGCATATAAAGCATCAAAGCAGATAATATAATAGCATGGAACAATCAAAAATTATAGATACGTTGAAGACATATCATCCTCCATTGAACTTCAAGGTCGATGGGCGCCTACAACAAGGGATACTACCTAGCGGATGGCATCTATCCGAGATGGTCCACATTTATGAAGACTATCTCAAACACTGTGCCAGGAGGCAAGAACTCATACTTTGCCAAGTGCTAGGAGGCTTGCAGGAAGGATGTCGAGTGGGCATTTGGTGTGCTCCAATCTCGATTTGCTGTTGTCCGGTACCCCACTCTGACCTGGTCGAAAGATCAAATGTGGGGAGTCATGACTTGTTATGTCATCTTGCACAACATGATCATTGAGAGCGAGCACGAAGAGCCAGTGTTCGAAACTGAACCATATTGCAGGCAGGGTCCTCTTGCCCAAGTTGATCACCAGCTACCGGCATCATGGGCTCTCTTCCTCAATATCGTTAGGAGATCCAAGACCCACAGTGCATCAAGAAGCTGCACAATCTGGTGGAGCACCTATGGAGGCTCAAGGGCAACGCCTAGTTCGACGTGTGATGAACTATGAGTTTTAGTTTGTGTTTAAATTATGAGTTTGCTTTATTGAACTATTTGATTTGTATTGGTTTCTGTGATGAACTATGTGATAAAAATTAGTTTATGTTTAATTTTATGCCGAAGAACACCGAATTTGGGCCAATTTACGCCGAACTTGGGTCGATATCACCAGCTAGGGGGCGAATTTTGAAGGGTCGGCTGGGAACCCGAGCCCCCACGCCGAAATTACCACCGGTTGGCCCCCAAACGGTGATATTTCGACTCAATGACTGGAGATGCTCTAAGGCCCCTCCCAATGCTCCACCTTGTACAAGTGCTAAGGCTGCCATGTAGGCAAAAAGTCTGATGTGGCAAGGTAATTAAGAGGAGAGAGATGAGTGTGGTGACCCCAGGAAGAAACAATGCCAAGCGCGAGAACCTAGGCAAAACACTTATTGAAAGGATTCCACCAATGCATGAAGAACTTTAGTTGCAAAATCATTAAATGAAGGATTCTTAGAGCATCTCCAGCCGCGCCTCCAACAGGCCCCAAGGCGATTTTTTAGCGCCGGCGGTCAAAAATCGGCCCAGTCGCGCCCAAGGATCTCATTTAGCGCCGGTTTGGGCCGAATTAACAGCCGACAACCCCGAGCCGAACCCAAGTGCCCGAGGGTCGCTGAGGCGCCCGGCGAAAGCGAAAAAGGCGTGGGGCCGTTACGTCGGCGAGAGGAGGCCCTTTTCCCACCTTTTCTCCGCTTTCTCCCCTCGGCTTCCCTCTCATTCTCCATTCCTCCGCCAATCTCCTTCTCCTTCCTTCCAAGCCGCCGCCATGCCACCGAAGAAGTACATGGTCCCCATGCGACGGATACCACCGCCGCCGCCACACAACCAGGCGAAGCGAGGCGCCGCCATCCAAGTCCTCGGATTGGAAAGTCGTCGCCTCGACCCGATCACCAGCACAAACCAGGCGTCGACACGTGTTGGGACCGCATCAAGGCCGAGTTCGACGAGTGCAAGCTCGTCGACCCCTACTTCAAAGACGTCTACATGCAGTGCGGGTCGAAGGCAATGGCGAACCATTGGGGGCTCATACAAATGGCATGCAACAAATGGCATGTGATCGTCGAGGAGATCGCGGCTCGCACGGAGAGCGGCGCCAGCGTCGAGGATCGGTATAACCACGCCAGCTCTCTTTTCTTTTTGCCTGTCTTGCGCCGTGGGCGATGTTCCTCGGCGCAGCTGCTGCGGATGTTCGCCATGTTTCGCCAGGACAACAACGACTAAGAATTCAAGTACCTCCACGTCTTCAAGCGGATCGACAAGTGCGAGAAGTGGGCGGATGTCCGCGCACCTTGCCAAGGCCAAAGAGCGTACAAGCCGGACGCTTAAGCGCCGGGCGTGGCGGCAGGCGCCGGACGGCAACAAAGGGCCAAGAAAGCGAAACACACCGAGTCGGCTGCCACCGTGTGCAAGAGTCCATCGAGCATTGCCTCGCCGACGCCAAGACCGGGCCGCCCTGCGAAGAAGAACCGAGGCGCGGTGATCGGCGTTGATGATGAACAACGCCGTCAAAGTCGACTTGCCTGGACCGCGTCGACTTGCTCCGGACCAACGTCGCTGCGAAGAAGAAAAACCGACTGGCTTTCCTAATGGGCGGCGCGAACATGCTCCAGAGCGGCGACGAAGCTCAAGGTGTGGTACTGGCGGGCGCGCTTTATCTGAACCGGATATCGGCGGCGCCGCCGTCAACTCCACGCCGGCCTTCTTGCCGCCGCCAAGCCAGTGATGATGCCTCCATGGCGCCCAGCAAGACAGAAGCCACGCCGGCGGCGTCCAGCCACGAAGCCAGCGAGGCCGCCCGGCCAGCGCCGCCGACTTGCTCAAATGCGGAGGCCGACACGCCGTTTGATACATTGCTGCACGTACTTTCTTTTTGTCGCGAACTTTTAATTGATCGCGAGCGTGGCAAGGTGGTGATTGCCAAAGCTGTGGCGCCGATCGCTGGATTTGTGACATTTCTTGGGGCGGAAATGGACCAAGTTTGAATTCTTGGCGCCTTGGGGCGACACAGAGGCGTGGTGGGGCCTTGATCGCCCCAGGGGCCTAAAATCGCGGGTGAGTGCGAAAGACGTCGACCTATCTTGTTGGGGCGAACAAGTAAGCACCCTCGCATGCGAGGCGGGCCGCGTGAGAGGTTGTGGGGGCAGCTGCCCCCACTCGATTTTCTCGTCCGCTTGTACTCGATCGTGCGTATACTTGTGTGCCCCCACTCAGCCCAACATCCTGCCCCCACTCAGCCCATTTTCTCTTGTATTTTTAGGAGCACATGGAGTCAAAATTCTAATGAAACAGCCCACCAAAGAACAAGAATTGCTGCAGCCCACAGCCTGTGCACGTTTGACTCATTGCCTTCCAAACTCGATCAAAGATTTCTTGGCCTATTCCACTCATTGCATCCCTAACTTGATGCAGCCACGCCCGAGGCGGAAGCCCTGGCAGCTGCTCCTCCTGACCGCTCATGGGGTCGCGTAGTCGTCGGCTTGCCGCCGTCCGTCCCTCCTGGCCTTGCGCGACAGCGACGCAGCACATATCCATCTCTGAATCTGCGATGGATTGTGCAATTTCCTAATTTTAATTGACATCGAGGTAAGCCGTATAAGTCAGTTCTTCTATTTTCATTTTTTTTGTATGATTGCTATCTTAAAAGTCATGTTAGTCTCACCAACTTATTACCGATTGGGGTGGTTAGGCTAGTTGGAACAATTGTTTGAAACATATAAATTTTAATATGCAACTTTTTACTAAACGAGTAAAATAGGCAAATCCGGACAGGAAAACTGCAATTCAATTAGGATGATTTACTAATATTTCCTACTTCCTAGCACACTTGATCTTCATGTATGATTCTTTGGCAATTCATTTAATGTTTTCAGTTTGGCACTTAAAGTCGTGCGTGGAGAGGTTGTTTTCAAAAAAAGCGAACAATTTTTGGCATAATTGATTTGAATGTGTTTAGCTCTGTTTAAAAGGAAAACAATTGCATATTACAATCCCGATCAGCACGAGAATATAAGAAGAAATTCCATTGTGTTGCATTATATGATAGCAGTGGTAGATGGCCTTGGGCGCAAACATGATGTAATGTGCTAAAACTCCTTCTCTTCTCTGATACCGACATCCTTCAATATTATTGGTCTCCCATGATTGTTTTTCTTGCAGGTTCTTTGTTAGATTGTTTAGAACAATGTGTTTCAGCACATCATCTATTTTATCTAGATATGTGTGATGTTACTACCAATGTTACTCCCACTGTAGGTAGTCTTAGAACAATGTGTTTCAGTGTTTTCTTTTGCAACTTTGGAACAAAAGTATTTTCAAATTGATGCAAGTCTTTTTGTCTCAAATAGTTAGTTATGTTTCACTTTTCAATGAAATTCGCAACCATGTGGTTAATGAAGTGATTATACCATGGTTTTAGTTTATACGGATGCTTATTTTGTTGGTACTAGTACAAATGCCGTCGCGTTGCACGAGCGAAAAAAGGACACAACCTGCTTTCATTTGCCATTATGCACCATTTTCTTATATCCAATTTTAATAAACATCTATGATAAGGTTAAACATGGAATTTTTCTTATTTTAATAAACTTTAATGTTTGCATAAAAATGGAACACTTTTTTTAAGAATAGTTAAAGTTTTTATGAAGTTGGAATATATTTCTCTAAAAGAACATTTTTCTATCAGATGTTTTCTCGAAAAGAATGTTTTGTTGTATATTTTTAAGTGGAAACATTTTTTTCTTAAAATGGAACATTTTTTGGGAATTCTTAAGCTTTTTAAAAAAGTGCAAACATATTTTGTTGAAAAATAGCATGAACATTTTTAAACTATATTTATTGTGTTAAGTTTTTTTTACAGATAGTCTTTTTAGGGTTTATTTTGGGAGTTTTTACAGATAGTTGGCTGTTTGGTTGGGAAGAGTTTTTCTCCTTTTTTGAAACTAAGGAAAATTTGCAACGGGATAAAAATTTATGCACTCTGACATTCGTAATTCAAACACTATGGTTTCTTAGAAAAAAATATGGTCGAATTCCCTGACATGAAGAACAATTGTTCTTTCTCCAAGAAGTCTAATGATTGCATGTTTATTTTGGGTGTGTGTGTGTGTGGGCGTGGGTGGTGGGGGTGGGGATGTATGCATTGTTCGACTTGTGGGCGGTGATTCGCTAATGATTAAACACCGGAGCGAGGGATAACCGGCTATAGTCCAATTTAATGTATGTACTGTTGTTGAAGTTATTAAGATGAGTGTCGTGACTTTTTAAAATCTCAATTGGTTAAAGCAACCCATTAAAGTTAGCCGTGAAACTAACTATGCAGAGAATAGCACATATGCTGTGCTTTGCAACAGAAGAAACACCAGACATTGTGTCCTCCTCATGTGTTGATGGCAGTGTCAGCTAGTCGAGCAAGGCAAGCTTTTGCCCGGTGGCACAAACTTCACCGAACACCTTCAAGCGTGGTGCGCTCATAATTATGCCCAATTTGCATCACAACAATTTGCTGCAGCAACCAACAAAGAATAATCTGGGCCAAAAGAACACAACAATTTCACAAAAAATAGCTAGCAAATTCTCTCCATCTGTCTCACTGTATCTTCTCTCTGTACATAATGACAACAATACACAAAGCATAGCAACATCCGTACAAAGCAAGTCAAACAAAATTGCCCCAAATCTTAATTCGAATCTATGAATTGCCCTTGGACAAAGTTTCCCCAAGTGCGCCAAAGATGGATTTTGTACAGAGAAGTGTGTGTGTCTCCCTCTCTGTAGCTCATCTCCAACAGCAATAATCTGAAAACAAATCGCCAAAGATGGATTTTTATCTGAAACTTTAGCACTCAACGCTTCAGCCAACAAAAAGGATCGCTAGCCACCTATTTGTCCCTATTAATAACTAAATTTTCTTGCCTTCTTAGCTTGAGCGGAAGGCCTTGTACACTGTAGCAGCTTGTTAGTGAAGCACCTACCTCGGGTGCTTGGTGCGGGCGCGAAGGCCTTGACACAACATCTGGGCGTCATGCACAACCTTTCCAGCGCTCGTCCTCGCCAAAGCCCACCAGCAGCGGGCAAGGGCTCCATGGCGTCTTCTCCTCCAAGTGCCTCGGTTCTGCCAAGCTCCACCAGGAGATCCTCCGCCTGGTCTATGTTGCACCGTCAAGCACCCATGATGAGGGCACCTCGGCCCCTCCGGCCGTCCCCCTTCTAATGCATCTGGAATTTGCATACAGTAGTTAGTATCAACTTGCCTCGGATGACACAACCCATAATGAAGTTATTCATCTAGAAAAGAAGCAAGATGAATTATTCTATCTACAGTTGCTATTCTCATAACAGAATAAGTAGTGAGCTACATGAAGAGTTGATGCATGTATATAAACAACGACATAATTTTGGCCCAACAATAAATTCCTAACTGTTATAGTGTCCGTAAGTTGTCTCTCAACTTTGTCAATCAGCAACCACCTTTTCTGAACCTATCAATGGTGTAATATTACAACCATAAACATCTATCATGGTATGAAACATCAGCATGATAGGGATCAGACAAACAAGCAACAACACAACATAGGCTAAGCCAAATAACTTGTCAAGCTATCAATTCCTATAGTGAAAAATCACACCAACCTCACGAACACAGGCAATCGCCCAGATGACAAACCTATCATGACCATGCCAGTGCAAGAGCATGTTTAAGCTAAGTTCATCGAGCTTGAAGTGAGGGCCGCCGTCCGTGAGATGCTCCCATCACTTGGTCCATACACCATCTCTCATACTCCCATTTGCGTTTGACTTTGTTCATAAAATGAGGGCATGTCTTGCACGCATCCCCACATGCCTCCTTAGAAGGGTTCAGTCTACGCCTTGGGCACCGTGGCCGACGAACGCCATCGCTTGTGTTCATTCAGATCATTTATAGGATACTTAGTAGGAGTATAACATACCCGATTATTTGAACTGCACACTTTCATAGACACTCTGCTAAATAAACTTCATAGATAAGCAGCTACATCAAAAAAGGAAATTGCAAAATAACATTGCGGGAATAAACATTCTACTGCCTCCGTTCCTAAATATAAGTCTTTTTAAATATTCCAATAATAGACTACATACGGAGCAAAATGAGTGAACCTACTCTAAACTATGTCTATATACATCCGTATGTAGTCCATAGTGAAATCTCTAGAAAGACTTATATTTAGGAGCGGAGGAGACATCTCTAGGAGAAATCAAGCTAGTGAGCATAGCTTCTAATGAAGATGTGCCAACTTCAGTTTTAGGTAGTTGTATATAGGACTACAACTACAAAAATATTTATTCATTTGAGAATTTCAACTATAATCCATAAATATACAACCAGTATATATTAAAATTTGTATTTAGTGAAAACTGACTTGGTACTTGACATACAGCTGAGATGCTAGCTCCAGGTAAATATGCATTGCAGTAAATACAGTGGGGGTGTGGGGTGGGGGGATAGTGGATCTGCATCCAATTCTTGTAGACTCTGCTATATAAATTACCCAAAGACGACCAGACTTAACTTGGAATGAAATTTTAGAGAATGTTCACATAGACAGTCAAAGGACAATTGTTAATGTTATGGAAAAAAAGAGTGATTTGGACACATTGTGCAGAATAATCACACTGATTGTCTAGGTTTTATTTATATATATAATTACAACTGACATCGTTGATGGAATGCTAGCAGAAGAAAAACGCTTAGTAGAACAATTGTCATTAAAACCAAGAGGTTAACAATTAATTGGTGCAATGCTGTAACTTTGGGCCAAAAATGTTCATATTTCAGTCGATTTATCAACGGTGTTTTATGGATCTAGGTCTATGTCAATAATTGACAATTTAGACCACTGGTACAATTCACAATAGTAAACAATTCTCAGTAGCAAAAGGGTGAATGACTTTAGGGATCTTACAAAAAGAAATTGCATCAATAAAACTTACAAAGGCATAATAGCATATCCAAGCCGAAGCTGCCTCGCTATTTCCCGTCACATGTATGCAGCTACACGCCTACACGCCTAGGTTGTGTTGCCACACTCCTAATACTTGTCTTGAAGGATGAATCGGCATAAAACCATGAGCTTGCACATGTTCTGTCCTGAAAAACATCATATAATAGTTGATTAGTTGATTTAAAGCTTAAATGGACACGGTTGATTTAGTTTGTCCGAAAGTACACGGCCGCGTGCCTACTGCCTAATTCCTGCCCTTCTCATACGCTCGTTGTAACAGCGCAGAACTGCTGTGATGCCGCACAACACTGCTGCCGGTCCTCGGCTTGGCGGTCGCCCTGCTGCCGCCGGCTGGCCGTATGCTGTTGTGCCGCTAGGGTTAGTACTGCCGGTCCATTGAGATTTCTACCATCTATTTTTGTTTGGGGCCAGCTAATTAGCGATAGAATGGCCGCTTTGAAGCTGCTGTCCTGAAGCTCCCACACCACAAAGCAAATATCAATGCACACAGAGAGAGAGAGAGAGAGAGATTTAGAGAGCAGGAGATGGATGCTCACGCGGATCTCCTACCGTCACCTTCAAATCCGCTGCCGCCGTTTGCCGTAGGTCTCAAGAGAATCTCACCCGCCAGCAAGGGTCCTTTGGGTCCGCTGAGAACGAGCACTGCTCCCCTTCGTCGCCATACGTACAGTGCGGGAGGCTCCCTCCCATACTCCTTCCTCGTCCTCCACTGCAGGAGGCTCCTGCCCATCCTCCTTGGCTCCCACCACCCCACCCCCGCCCCTGCAGGACGAGATCCGCGCTGCCGCTGCTCCTCATGAGTCCGGTTGTCGCCGTCACCTCAGTTGCGCCGTCTGCCCGCCTGCACAGCCAGACTATCTTCATCTGGGTACCCGCTTCTTCCGCCGTCGTCCTCAGATGCACGAATCTGATCGAGGGAAGCGGCGCACCGGAGGTGGAGAAGGGGCTTGAAGCCGGTGAGGGAGGAGGTGGCAGAGACGCGGCACCGATGGCCTTCGGTGAGGCGACGGTGGTGGTCAGCGAGAGGAGGGCCGAAGGGCTGCGGGATCGATGGTGGGTTGTGGGTGGGTAGGTGCGCCTGGTGGCGCGATGGGGGAAAGAAGGGATCGAGGGAGAGAGGAGCGCCGTACGCGACCCGCGGGATCGACTCAGCTAGGTCTTTTTGGCGGTGGGTAAATATTAGTACCACCTCGTTTATATTAGGATTTTATCTGTACAAATCATAAAAGCGTATTATGACATGAGAAGAAAGCGTATTGTGACGGTGAAACCGGAGACCCAATCCGTGCTTTATTATTAGGGAGAGATATGGCCATACGTTCTTGCCCCCTCTCAAGTTTTTTCCTGGGTCCGCCCCTGCCTACGCATTTAAGGATTTAATTGATAAAGTTTTTAATGTGCTTAGCACCTCATGTAAGCACCAATGCACTGGAACTAGCCTAAACTACTAGTACGTCCCGGAAAGCTTCCAGTCAAACGGGAGCAGATGCTACGCGTCCCATCCCTGTGGTCTGTCCTGTTGCCAAACGCACCCTTGTTCCCCGCCTGCGACGGCAAGGCAGCAAACGCGATTACGCAAGCTTAGGTTTCGTCTCTCCCTCCTCTGTCCCCTCCCCACCTCGTGCCCCACCCTACCTCCGGCGTGCGCCGAGCGCGAGCAAGAGCCCTTGGTAGATAGATCCCGATGGCCTCGCGACGCCGCACGCTCCTCAAGGTCATCATCCTCGGCGACAGCGGGTTGGTTGATTCGGATCTCCCGTCCTCCTTTTAGGCGTTTGTCTTTTCCAGTCTTCGCTCTGCTGACTGACTTTTCTGCTGATTCACCGCGATCCAGGGTCGGGAAGACGTCCTTGATGAACCAGTATCCTGCAATTTGAGTCGCCGTGACTGATCGCTTCGGATTACTTGTCCCCCCTTTTTGTCGAGGTCGTGTAGTGTTGGATTTTGTTTTGTTTGTGTTTTCCTGAGCTTTGATGCAATTCAGATATGTGAACAAGAAGTTCAGTAACCAGTACAAGGCCACCATCGGCGCGGATTTCCTCACGAAGGAGGTGCAATACGAGGACAGGCTCTTCACTCTGCAGGTACTGTACCTTCTTTTAGCAATTATGTGGTCCTGTAACGATGCTTGGAGCAAGTCATTCTTTTTGGACAACGTACTCCTGCAATTGCGTCGAGTATCTTTATCTTTGATTTTTGAATCTCTAGATGCATTTTATTCATTCACCTTTTGTTATGCTGGCGTACTTATTCACTTATTATGGGTAAAGTTTGCTGGGGTGTTGTATTCCTGGACAAGACACGCCACACTTTGGTCGTTTTCTATAGTGTCTCAGGAGATCATTCAGCCTTTTCCACGTACCATGTCTTGTACTCCCTCCGTCCGAAAATACTTGTCGGAGAAACGGATAAAAATGAATGTATCCAAAACTAAAATACATCTAGATACATCCATTTCTCCGACATGTATTTCCGGACGGAGGGAGTAGTATTTTTACTTTAAAGAAGTGCCCCACTTTACTCTTATCTGGGGTAAATTTATACGTATCAAAATATATTGGTAAAGTGTAATCATTGCACTCGTAGAAATCGGGGTATGAACGTATTTGGTAATGCAGAATCGCCTATGATCGTTAAGAAAGAGTCAGTGTGTCAGTACAGTAAAAGCTTACCTAATACTGCAAATTATCCATCCAAGTGTGAAGTTGGTACTCTAATTTTGTTTCTTACATCGGAATCATAAAGCATTTTCTGTAACTGGCATTACCTTAGTTACCAGTAAAGATAGTTTACATCTGTTAATTTTTAACTATATAAGCATGTAGTATTACCATACACCCTCTTCCCTTTCCTCTTGACACTGTACATTTGAGTTGTTGCCTTGTTGGGAGCTGGGGTGTCTACTTTATCACAGAAGGAAGAGCTACAAAATGGAAAATTAAATATGCAAACCATAATATCAGTTTCCGGTTGTTTGATTCAGAAACTTTTTCAATGCCTAGTATCTGCATAGTGACCCATATGCCAGTTTCCATCACAAAAGAAATATGCAACCCAGTGACCCATATGCCCATAGTTTCCATCACAAAAAAAGGTGCAGTATGGATAATTAAATATGTGACCCATATGCCAATTTCCATTTTCATGAATAAGAAGATAATCCAGTGTCCATTCTGTTAGAAGTTCACAACAGTAAGATCTGATGGACATGGAATTATCATTGGCAACGTGTAGCCCTTCTTTCTCTCAGTCAAATACACGTATCGCTTTTCTTAAAGCTGCTAGTTATTGAAACTCTAATTAAGTACATTTATATGGTTCTTAATAATTTTATGATTTTTAGTTTGAATATTCTTAGCTCTTCTGCTGCTTTACAAATGATGATAATTTACATTCTCTCTCTGTAGATATGGGATACTGCTGGACAGGAAAGGTTTCAGAGTCTTGGTGTTGCATTCTACCGTGGAGCAGACTGTTGCGTTCTAGTTTATGATGTCAATTCAATGAAATCATTTGATAATCTGAACAACTGGCGCGAGGAATTTCTGATCCAGGTGAAGATTTCTTGTTGCTTATAATGAGCAACACAGCATGATTGGATTTCTGTCTCACCTACAAATCCAACTTTTCAGGCTAGTCCGTCTGATCCTGATAACTTCCCTTTTGTTCTGCTGGGAAACAAAGTTGATATTGATGCTGGCAACAGCCGCGTGGTAATTAGCATGACTAATTTTCTTCTCAAAATTATTTTCAAGCCATGCTCTGCTAACAGACTTGTCTACTACCATCTTAGGTCTCTGAGAAGAAGGCAAAGGCTTGGTGCGCCTCAAAGGCAACATCCCATACTTTGAGACATCTGCGAAAGAAGGAACAAATGTAGAAGATGCTTTTCAGTGCATTGTAAAGGATGCTCTGAAGAATGAACCAGAAGAAGAACTGTAAGCGCGTTCTCTTGCTTGTTCAGTGCTTGAGTATCTGTTTCAGTACTAGAGGATTTGGATTTACTATTGTTTAAACATATATGCATTGATCCAATCATATGTTCTTATTTTTTAATTGCTAGCTTACCCATGTCAGACCTTTTTGCTTCACCATCTTTGGACCATTGTTTTCATGACATGTACTCTAGGTAGGATGTGAGGGATTGTTTTGTTTCATGAAGGGTGGCTGAAAGCTTCAAGTTGTGTTTTATTTCGTTAGCACGCTATCATGTTTATTGCAAAAATTGCAACTGACAACTTTAAACTTGTCATGTAGGTACATTCCTGACACTGTTGATGTGGTGGGTGGCAACCGCACCCAAAGATCATCAGGCTGCTGTTAAGCCATGGCCGTAGCAACCATTGAATATGCAGTCTTTCGTGCCTGTATAATATCATGTTATTCTGTATTCCATTTGTGACTTGACCAATCACCCTTGATGCGAAATCAAGGATCGATGATCTGTCCTGTTCTGTCTGTCATCTTGTATGTTGTGTGATTTGTTGTGAATACGGCGGAATGAATAATATTGTCTGGACAATGGTTCCTCCGTCTGTGTATGTGTGGAGCTATCTCCAGGAGTGGGGGGCACGTTTTGAAATGCGTGGTCGCCACGGGTGCTCTATGCTTCTATCCCTTATCTGTGACCAGGCAAGTTCAGACTGCAAATTTTATCTTTACGAGAGATATTTAGATGCCATGCTAAGGCATCTCAGGATCTACATACTGTTTTTCCGTCCCACGTAGGTGACGGTTGGTGAGTCTGGCGATCACGGAGGCGACTTCGCTGCCTGATTCAGCTGCTGCTTAGCGGCGCGAGATCAATCGCGGTGGGTTCCGTCGAGGTGCGCCGATCCGCGACGCAGCCGCTCTGCACATCTGCGAGCGATCTCGTTCCCCACCAAAGGCTTCAGTAATGCGACCTAGGCACGCGCCCTAGGGTTTCTGGTGCGGCGTTGGTTGAACCGCCATGGAGAATGGCGGGGTGATGGAAGGATGAAGCTCTCGGAGGAGGAAAGGAAGGGAGTGAAGATCGGTGGCGGCGGGCAGGACGGAGAAGGAGAAATCAAGCGATTGGGAAGGTTTTGTAGGAGAAACCGATTACCGAGATGCGATCTGTATGGCGCTTGGGAGATGCTGGTGCCCTTTGAAAGGAGTGGACTGCAAAGAGCGGGGTGAGAACATCTTCCTTTTCACGTTCAAACAAGAATCAGGGAAGCGCAAAGCGTTGGAGGATGGCCCGTGGGTGTTTGATAATGATTTGGTAGTGATGGTGGACTTTGTGCCTAGCAAGCGGATCGAACCATATGTTTTTGAGGAGATTCCGATTTGGTTCAGAGTCTATGGCTTACCATGGGGGAAGATGGAGGAGGAGATGGCTGAGGAGATTGGAAATCTGGTAGGAAAGTATGTGGAGATGGATACAAGGGTGGATGGTTCGGCTGTGGGGAGGTTTATGCGCATCAAGGTTCGAATGCCTATAACCAAGCCGATCATGAGGGGAATCTTGTTGATGAGGAGCCTGATAGTGACGAGGAATCTGAACGCGGTGTGGGAAGGGAGGAAGAGAAGGAGCGACCTTTTTGTCGCTTCGAATATGAATACCTTCCCGATTTTTGCTATATATGTGGCGTCATTGGACATGTGGACAAGGGTTGTTATAATAAGCTGAAGAAAGGGGAGCAGGCACAGTATGGGAGATGGTTGCGAGCCGACATGGGGAGACGGAGAGGTGTAGAGGAAGGAAGGATGGGGAGATCTGATTCTGATGGAAGCGGAGTGGATCGAGCGATGGCGAACCGCATGGAGGAGGAAGGATGGGTGGCAAATCCGTGGCGCGACTGGTGGCGTAAATCTGATTCCAAGTTCGGTGGAGCCCAAACGGAGGAAGGAGAAGAAGTGACCAGCCCTAGCAAAATTAAATTGATTGAAGGGGGCCGGAAGGAGGGACTGGTGCACCAGAAGCGTCTACCTTTTCAGGAGGATAAAGAAGGCAATGGTGAACTGAACGTGGGTAGCAAAGGGGGGGACGACTCGGGCCCTGACAAGGGGCTGGTGGAGGAGAAGGATGGAGCAATGGAGGTGGAGATAGGGGAAGGAAGCGGTGCCAGGAAGGATGCGCTGAATCCGGATGCGAAGTTGCTGGGTGAAGAGGTTGTGGGAATCACCGTAAAGACTGATGGTAAGGAGAAGAGTGGTGGTTATATTCCAAAGAAGTATAAGAAGGTTAGAAGGGAGGGAGTGTGGTTTCAAAGGCGAGGGGTGGTGGCGAGTGTGTTAGGACAAAGAGGAAGTGGAGAGACAAGAGGAGGGTGACTTGAGGAAGAAGGGAAGGGTTGATGTGGAGGGGGTGATGACATGCGTGGGCCAGCGCAGATCAAACACATGTGATATCGGCCGGGCTGCAAGAGCAGCCCAGCCGGACATAATGAGGATTATGGTGGGCTAGGGGTCTCGGGAAGGGCCCGGCGGTTCGAGGCCTCTTGGATCTCAAGAGGCGGAGGATCGATGTCTTGTTCCTTTGCGAGACAAAACTAGTGGAGGAGTTGGAGCGATGCCGGTGGAAATGGGCTTGGCTAATATGTGTGCGAAGGATTACGAGGGAGGAGTCGTGGTGTAGCTATTTTTACGGAGGAGGAGTCAATCTCTCACTCGGTCCTTGGGAGGAGGCATATTGTGCTGATATAACGGAGGAGGATGGATCGGTTTGGAGGATCACGAGGCATGTATGGGGAGTCGCAGTGGGGGAGGAAGAAGGAAGCGTGGATGATGATGCATTTGCTAAGTCGACAACACCGGGAGGGTAGGCCGTGGCTCTGCTGGGCGATTTTAATGAAATCATGTCAAATGAGGAGAAGAGAGGAGGTGTGAATCGATCGGAGGGTGTATGAACCAGTTCAAAGAAGTATTTGGAGGGTGCAAGTTAAGTGACACAGGGATCGAGGAGATATAATCACATGGTGGAACAATTGCCGCAGTGATGGCTATATATGTGGGCGCCTCGATCGTGCTACGGCGAGCGTGGAATGGTGCTCAAAGTTCACGGAGTTTCGTGTCGGAATGAACTCCTCGTCACTCGATCATCGGCCGGTGGTGGTGGACCTTGAGGTATGGGGGCAGGAGGAAAGGAGGAGGTCGCTGCTTGAGTTCGAGGCTAGGTGGTGAAGGAGGAGGGTGCGATCGATAGTCAGGAGGCGTGGAGGAGGTTCGGGAAGGAGGTCGGCGGATGTGTCCGAGGCGTTGGAGAGTGTTGCCCGTGATCTTTCAAAGTGGAGTAGGGATGTGGTGGGGGATACTGAGAAGAAGTTGAAGGAGGCAATACGCGAACTGGAGGAGTGTAGAAAGAAGGATATTACACCAGCGAAAGTGGCAGAGGAGGTGAGGTTGCGGTGTTTGGTTGATCATTTGGAGGAGGTGCTAGATATAAAATGGAGACAAAGAGCACATGCATGGTGGCTAAAGGAGGGGGATAGAAACACGAAGTTTTTCTTTAGATACGCCTCGGCAAGAAGGAAGGCCAACAGGATCCGGAGGCTTGGGAAGGAAGATGGAGTAGTGGTAGAAGGAGGTAGGGAGCTTACTAACTATGTCATGTCTTATTTTCAGGAGCTGTTCACCTCAAATGGTAATGTGCAGTACGATGAGCTTCTCCGTGCTGTGCCCGTGAAGGTTACAAGTGCCATGAATGACAGCCTTACGGCTGCTTTCTCAGATATGGAGATCAAGGCTACGCTTGACCAAATAGGTGACATGAAAGCACCGGCCCCGGATGGTATGCCAGCATTGGTTTTCAAGAAATATTGGCAGTTGATGGGCATGGATATCATCGAGGAGGTCCGGCGGGTGCTAGAAGGAGGAGACTTGCCTATGGGCTGGAATGATACACATGTGGTACTCATACCAAAGGTGAAGAACCCTGACAGAATTAAAGATCTTCGTCCAATAAGCTTGTGTAACGTCTTTACAAGATCGTCTCAAAGGCATTAGCGAACCGCCTCAAGCTCATTCTACCAGAGATCATTTCTGTCAACCAACGTGCGTTCGTTCCCGGGCGCCTGATAACTGACAATATACTCGTGGCTTATGAGGTCTCACACTTTTTGATGAATAAACAGACTGGAAAGGAAGAGTTTGCGGCAGTTAAGGTGGACATGAGCAAGGCATACGACCGAGTTGAGTGCGCATTCCTAGAAGCAATGATGTACAAACTTGGGTTCGCAAGCACGTGGGTGAAGCTAATTATGAAGTGTGTAACTTTAGTAAGGTACAGAATCAAGGTCAATGGTGAAATTGTCTCGGCGAGTTTTAGCCTTCAAGAGGACTACGGTGGGGGACCCAAGTTCGCCGTGTCTGATTACGCAATCTGCTGCGGAAGGGTTGTCGGCCTTGTTGAATGATGCCCGGCGCGTGAATGCGTTGAGTGGAATACGGATATGCCGGGGCGCCATCCATATCGCACTTGTTCTTTGCGGACGACTCAGTCCTGCTCATGCGTGCGCGGACGGAGGAGGCTCTAGAGTTAAAATGGATCCTTCAGGTATACGAGCGGTGCTCGGGACAGTGCGTCAATCATGAGAAATCCGCGGTGATGTTTAGCAAAAACAGCTCGGGACGAGACAAAGGAAGTGTGAAATGTGCTTTGGGCATTGGCAATGAGGCCTATAATGAGAAATACAGGCCTTCCGGTGTATATTATGCGGTCCAAGCGTAAGGCATTTGCTTATCTAAAGGAGTGCATTTGGAATCATATGCGAGGCTGGAATGAGAGGACACTATCTCGGCAAGGCAAGGAAATCCTAGTGAAAGGGGTGGCGCAGCAGTTCCGACATTCGCTATGTCGTGTTCTATCTCACCAAGACCTTTTGTGAAGAGTTAAGCTCTATGATTGCTAGATCTTGGTGGAGCCGACAAGATAAGTATAACAAGGTCCATTGGGTGAGTTGGCAAAAGCTAACAAGATCTAAGGGCGAGGTGGCCTTGGCTTTAGAGATATTCATGATTTCAATATTGCTATGCTAGCCCGGCAAGTATGGCGTATGATTGAGCAACTGACACACTTGTGTGCACAACTCATGAAGACCAAGTATTTCCGGATAGTTCTATCCTTGAGGTGGGGAGAGCTCAAACATGTCATATGCATGGCGCAACATCACCTATGGTATCGAGCTGGTTAAGCGGGGCATGATTTGTCGTGTGGGGATGGGAGAACATTCATATTTGGGATGAACCACGGATTCCCGGGGCTTGGTCGGCGGGTAATCACACCCGGGGGTAATCTCCTCACCAAAGTAGCGGAGCTCATCGATCCAACCACGGGTAAATGGGACCTGAGTTGGTCATTGATATGTTACGGGAGGAGGATGCCAACCTGATTCTTGAGATACCACTTGAGATGGGGCGAGTTGATTTCCTCGCATGGCACTTTGACACCAAGGCGTGTTCTCGGTCAAGCAAGTGTATAAGCTGAAGCGAGCCTTTGTCCGAGCCGGAGAATCTTGTGATGAGCGGAGCACCGCATGGTGGGGGATCTAGATGCGGAGGAGAAGCTAAATGGAAACGTTTATGGAAGCTGGCGTGCCCGGGGAAGGTGAAGCATTTCATGTGGCGCCTTGCACACAACACGCTTGCCACGAAGGATACCTTATGCAGGAGAGGCATGGCGATTGAGAATCATAACTGTTTCTTGTGCAACATGAGAAACGAGACGGCAAAGCATCTGTTTGTGGAGTGCCATGAGGTTAAGCATGTCTGGCGGGAGCTTGAACTGGAGCATGTTAGACAAAGATTGGTGAGTGCTGTCTGGTGGACTCCACGTTGCGAGTTACGTGGCGATCCGGAGAAGGACGGATGTTGGTTATCATCATGTGGTGGCAATGGTGGACTCGGCACGACAAAGTCCGTGAGGAGATAAGCCGATGGATCACGTGCGGTTATTTGCTAGAGTTGCATGCACAACCGAAGAGTACCGGGGTGTTTACGCAAAACACCCCCCCCGACAAGCGTGTGCGCTGGTCCCCTCCGTCTGAGGATACTATTAAATTCAACATGGGCGGGGCTTTCATTGCTGATGGCATGCAAGGGGCTGGGCGTGGTTGCGGGATCATCTTGGAGGGTGGTAGGCTGCGGGGCGGTCGAGTTAGCTACGCCGCGGATCGTTCACTCTGAGCTGGTGGCCGTGGAGCCTGCGCTTTCGACTGGCGGCGAGCTGGGGATCGTCGACTAAGTGTTGAGATGGATGCCTTGCTCCTTGAGCAGGCCCTGAATAGGCGGTCTCGGTTTCTCCCGACAAGCGAGTAATTGAGGATATAAAGGTGCAAGCCGGTGTGGTTCTCCTCTGCGTGTTTAGCCATCAGTACGCTGAAGCAAATATGCGGCGCACCATTTGGCGAGATTAGGACTTGCTGCATACATTGGCGATCCTCTAATTCTTGATCATGTAATTCCAGCCACTTGTGGTGGATCGTAATGGGCGATCTTGCTCATAACGTTTCATAATAAAGCTTAATGCTTGCTCTAAAAAAGGCATCTCGGGATCTGTCACTATCGTTCCCACCGATTGTCTTGATCGAAACGCATAAGTGAAGTAAAAGGAACCAATAATTTGATTGACTAGTTTTGCTCCGCTTTTACGCCATTTTCATCTTCTCCATACTTCTCCTTTTATTGCCTTATTGACGATCATTTTGATCTGCTAGAAGATGGTGCATGCGTTCTTCATCTTCCCTACTCTTTTAGGCCCACTTTGATTCAAAGGATTTTGGAGCATTGAACTCCTTAGGAATTTGGGGGTGACGCAGGCGGCTCATGTAGCCCTAACCGCCGGGAGTCCTCTGAGCTCCTCTACCCCTTGTAGCTGTCGGAGAAGGCCGCTTGGCGAAGCTCTAGCGGCAGGGGTCTTTTCTGCTTGTTTCAACCGACATAGGAGGGGCTCCAGGCTTGGAGGTGAGGTGGAAGCTTTCTTTGGTCGCCTAGGGGTAGTCCTATGATGAAGGCGACCTCTGTATGCATGCTTGTGCCACGAATGACAGAATCATAGGAAGTTGGTGGGATAGAGGGGACTATTGAGCGTGGGATGGCGGATGTAGACAACAACCCCGATGTAGACTAGCTCTTTTGATCTCTGGTGAGGGAGCATGCACGGTGTCTGTGGGAGAAAACCTAGCCACCACTTTTGTTGGAGTTGGTGATGGCGGCGTCCATTGAGGATTTCCCCATGTCCTAGTCCTAACGATGATACTAGAGCAACTAAGTGAATTTGTAGTTGAGAAAACATCACACATGGAACACGGTTTAAACTAAGGTGTCTTAGGCGGGCTAACGCGAGCGAGGCAGAGCGGGCTGAAAGAACTCGCATCCTCCTAGGTCCTAGCCGGATTAATCCTCCTCTTTTGACCCCTCCCGGGTGGCAAGGTAAAACATATATTTGTTAGCATTTGGCCTCCTTGAGATGTCTAGGAGCGAGCTCACCTCCACACCAGATCAAGCCTCAACGCTCGAGGGTGTTTCCAGGGAAACAAGAGGTTAAAAGGAGCCGCACGGAAACCCGTCGGCCCATCCGATACATCCTAAACATGTCTATAATTCTTGTTACATTTCATTTATATTCATGTCATATAGGCATATTTTATCATTCTTTAGACTAACATATTAATAAAGTGCCAAAGTGCCGGTTGCTATCTTTTAGTGCTTTTGTTTTAACAAAAAAGGCATTTCTGAAGGTACAAAAAAACAAGAAAAACATAATGAAGTTTTCTCCAAAGAAGGGCAACATCTGCAAAGATGAGCTAGATGGGCACCACTTACGCCCCGGTGGCCTAGGGTTGGGGCACATTTAGGGGCGTGTGGGGCTCCGCCATCTCC
Source organism: Aegilops speltoides (assembly GCA_021437245.1). Lineage (NCBI taxonomy): Eukaryota > Viridiplantae > Streptophyta > Magnoliopsida > Poales > Poaceae > Aegilops > Aegilops speltoides. The sequence continues at coordinate 367,744,038 of CM038143.1, forward strand.
TCCATAACTTCTTTGTTCCGTCGGCCTTATATACCCCCAAGACCTTCTTTATATTTATGGAAGAATTTTCCGCCACCGCCTTAACGAGATATGAGGCATTTCAGTTTGGAGTCCTTTTTCCTCGATGTTGTTGCTCCCATGGTCTCGTGTGAGTAGTCCTCCCTTTGATTACGAGTTCTTAATAGTAGCTATGTGTCATCTTCTCTACCCTTCCTAAGTACAGAGATCACATGAGCTGCCTAACATGATTGTGATCAATCTAATGTAATCTGCTGTATGTTTGTTGCAGTGTGATTTTTTTTCAAAAAGGTGGTTTGCCCCGGCCTCTGCATCAGAACGATGCATACGACCATATTATTGATAATCAAAAGATCCAACATAAGTCTTCAGGTTTCAAAAAATGGAAAAGAAAACTCACAAAGAGCATGAATGCAAAAACAGGATAGCCACAACCGGCAGGCAAAACATAAGATAAGAAACTAAACACCTATCCTATTACATGACCGCCATCCAAACCGGTTGAAGATAGCCCGTGCTACCGTCTCCCATCGGGTATATCCAGTAACCAAATGCTATCTGGCCTCCGTCGGAATGAGTATCAACCACATACGGATAAGTGTAGTGGCCCGGAAAATAACACGCAAGAAATGAATATTTGTTGTTACTGTTAAAACCCAAGTCGTTTTGTAATTCCAAACTGCCCATAATAAAGCACATACTCCTACACGGATATGTCTCGCTGTTTCTGCATCAATCCCATCTAACCACGTCCCAAATAACGTGTTGATAGTATTCGGAGGAGTAATATTAAAAGCTATGTGTACCGAATGTCGGTGTCAAAACCGGTGGATCTCGGGTAGGGGGTCCCGAACTGTGCGTCTAAGGCTAATGGTAGCAGGAGGCGGGGGACACAATGTTTACCCAGGTTCGGGCCCCCTACCCAAGATCCGCGGTTTTGACACCGACACCGACCTCCACAATTTTTTTTACCAAAGGGCAGTCAAGAAAGAGGTGTTTGATGGATTCATCACTATCACAGAAACTACATCTTTTAGATTCTGTCCAATTGCGTTTTGCCAAATTGTCCTTAGTTAGAATGACTTGTTTGTGGACAAACCACATAAACACTTTGACTTTTAAAGGCACTTTGACTTTCCAAACATGTTTCGAATGAGGAATAGTGCTAGCGTTGATGATATCCAAATACATGGATTTAACCGAAAACTCATTATTCTTAGTTAGTTTCCAGTGCAACTGATCGGGCTGTTGAGAGAGGTGGACATCCATCAATCTTCTCACAAGATGGAGCCAAGCTTCCCAACGGTTTCCAGCCAACGTCCTCCTGAATTGAATCCATCGGGGCTTCGCGAGGTGTCGGGGATGAGTTTAAATCGACCTGACGGTGTGGTGGCGACGATGATGTTCTACCGGCGCAGGGCTTCGCCTAAGCACCGCAACGATATGACCGAGGTGGGATATGGTGGAGGGGGGCACCGCACACGGCTGAGGAACGATCACGAAGATCAAGTTGTGTGTCTAGAGGTGCCCCCTGCCTTTGTATATAAATGAGCAAGGTGGGAGGGGGCGGCCGGCCAGGAGGGGCGCGCCAAAAGGAGTCCTACTCCCACCGGTAGTAGGACTCCCTCCTTTCCTTGTCCAACTAGGAGAGGGGAAGGAAGGAAAGGAGAAGGAGAAGGAAGGAGAGGGAGGAAAATGAGGAAAGGGGGGCCGACCCCCCTAGTCCAATTCGGTTTGGGCTAGGGGGGCCACGCGCCCTGCCTCCTCTCTTCCACCACTTGGTCCATGAGGCCCATTGCTTCTTCCTCGTATTCCCGTAACTCCCCGGTACCCCCGAAAATACCCGAATCACTCGGAACCCTTACGATGTCCGAATATAGTCGTCCAATATATCGATCTTTACGTCTCGACCATTTCGAGATTCCTCGTCATGTCCCCGATCTCATCCGGGACTCCGAACTCCTTCGGTACATCAAAACTCATAAACTCATAATATAACTGTCATCGAAAACTTAAGCGTGCGGACCCTACGGGTTCAAGAACAATGTAGACATGACCGAGACACGTTTCCGGTCAATAACCAATAGCGGAACCTAGATGCTCATATTGGCTCCTACATATTCTACAAAGATCTTTATCGGTCAAACCGCATAACAACATACGTTGTTCCCTTTATCATCGGTATGTTACTTGCCTGAGATTCGATCGTCGGTATCTCAATACCTAGTTCAATCTCGTTACCGGAAAGTCTCTTTACTCGTTACATAATGCATCATCCTGCAACTAACTCATTAGCCACATTGCTTGCAAGGCTTATAGTGATGTTCATTACCGAGAGGGCCCAGAGATACCTTTCCGACAATCGGAGTGACAAATCCTAATCTCGAAATACGCCAACTCAACATGTACCTTTGGATACACTTGTGGAGCTCCTTTATAATCACCTAGTTACGTTGTGACGTTTGGTAGCACACAAAGTGTTCCTTCGGTAAATAGGAGTTGCATAATCTCATAGTCATAGGAACATGTATAAGTCATGAAGAAAGCAATAGCAACATACTAAACGATCAAGTGCTAAGCTAATGGAATGGGTCATGTCAATCACATCATTCTACTAATGATGTGACCTCGTTAATCAAATGACAACTCATGTCTATGGCTAGGAAACACAACCATCTTTGATCAACAAGCTAGTCAAGTAGAGGCATACTAGTGACACTATGTTTGTCTATGTATTCACACATGTATTATGTTTTCGGTTAATAGAATTCTAGCTTGAATAATAAACATTTATCATGAAATAAGGAAATAAATAATAACTTTATTATTGCCTCTAGGGCATATTTCCTTCAGTCTCCCACTTGCACTAGAGTCAATAATCTAGTTCGCATCGCCATGTGATTTAACACCAATATTCATATCTGAATATGATTAATACCCATAGTTCACATCGTCATGTGATCAACACCCAAATTGTTTACTAGAGTCAATAATCTAGTTCACATCGCTATGTGATTAACACCCAAAGAGTACTAAGGTATGATCATGTTTTGCTCGTGAGAGAAGCTTAGTCAACGGGTCTGTTACATTCAGAGCCATATGTATTTTGCAAATATTCTATGTCTACAATGCTCTGCACGGAGCTACTCTAGCTAATTGCTCCCACTTTCAATATGTATCCAGATTGAGACTTAGAGTCATCTGGATCGGTGTGAAAGCTTGCACCGATGTAAATCTTTACGACGAGCTCTTTTATCACCTCCATAATCGAGAAATATTTCCTTAGTCCTCACTAAGGATATTCTTGACCAATGTCCAGTGATCTACTCCTAGATCACTATTGTACTCCCTTGCCAAATTCAGAAATAGGTATACAATAGGTCTGGTATATAGCATAGCATACTTTATAGAACCTATGACTGAGGCATAAGGAATGACTTTCATTCTCTTTTCTATTTTCTGCCGTGGTCGGGATTTGAGTCTTACTCAATTTCACACCTTTGCAACACAGGCAAGAACTCTTTCTTTGACTGTTCCATTTTGAACTACTTCAAAATCTTGACAAGGTATGTACTTATTGAAAAACTTATCAAGCGTCTTGATCTATCTCAATAGATCTGGATGCTCAATATGTAAGTATCTTTACTGAGGTCTTTCTTTTAAAGAACTCCTTTGAAATACTCCTTTATGCTTTGCACAAAAATTCTACATCATTTCTGATCAACAATATGTTATTCACATATATTTATCAGAAATGCGGTAGTGCTCCCACTCACTTTATTGTAAATACAGGCTTCACTGCAAGTCTATATAAAACTATATGCTTTGATCAACTTATCAAAGCGTATATTCCAACTCTGAGATGCTTGCACCAGTCCATAGATGGATCATTTGGAGCTTGCACATTTTGTTAGCACCTTTAGGATTGACAAAACCTTACGGTTGCATCATATACAACTCTTCTTTAAGAAAACCATTAAGGAATGCAGTTTTGACATCCATTTGCCAGATTTCATAAAATGTGGCAATTGCTAACATGATTCGGACAGACTTAAGCATCGCTACAGTTGAGAAAATCTCATTGTAGTCAACACCTTGAACTTGTTGAAAACCTTTTTGCGACAAGTTGAGCTTTGTAGATAGTAACACTACTATCAACGTCTGTCTTCCTCTTGAAGATCCATTTATACAATATGGTTTGCCGATCATCGGGCAACTCCACCAAAGTCCACACTTTGTTCTCATACATGGATCCTATCTCAGATTTCATGGCCTCCAGCCATTTCGCGGAATCTGGGCTCATCATCGCTTCCTCATAGTTCGTAGGTTTATCATGGTCTAGTAACATGATTTCCAGAACAGGATTACCGTACCACTCTGGTGTGGACCGTACTCTAGAAGACCTATGAGGTTTTGTAGTAACTTAATCTGAAGTTTCATGATCATCATCATTAGCTTCCTCACTAATTGGTGTAGGAATCACTGGAACTGATTTCTGTGATGAACTACTTTCCAATTCGGGAGAAGGTACAAATTACCTTATCAAGCTCTACTTTCCTCCCACTCACTTCTTTCAAGAGAAACTCCTTCTCTAGAAAGGATCCATCTTAGCAACAAATGTTTTGCCTTTTGATCTGTGATAGAAGCTGTACCCAATAGTTTCCTTTGGGTATTCTATGAAGACGCACTTCTCCGATTTGGGTTCGAGCTTATCAGGTTGAAAACCTTTTTCATATAAGCATCACAACTCCAAACTTTAAGAAACGACAGCTTAGGTTTACTGCTAAACCATACTTCATACGGTGTCGTCTCAACGGATTTAGATGGTGCCCTATTAAACGTGAATGCAGCTGTCTCTAATGCATAACCCCAAAACGATAGTGGTAAACCGATAAGAGACATCATAGATTGCACCATATCTAGTAAAGTACGATTACGACGTTCGGACACACCATTACATTGTGGTGTTCCAGGTGGCGTGAGTTGTGAAACTATTTCACATTGTTTCAAATGAAGACCAAACTCGTAACTCAAATATTCGTCTCCACGATCAGATCGTAGAAACTTTATTTTTCTTGTTACGATGATTTTCCACTTCACTCTGAAATTCTTTGAACTTTTCAAATGTTTCGGACTTGTGCTTCATTAAGTAGATATCGCATATCTGCTCAAATCATATGTGAAGGTCGAAAATAACGATACCGCCACGAGCATCAACACTCATTGGACCGCATACATCGGTATGTATTATTTCCAATAAGTCGAGAGCTTCGTTCCATTGTTAGAGGAGCGGAGATTTAGTCATCTTGCCAAAAAGGCACGGTTCGCAAGCATCAAATGATTCATAACCAAGTGATTTCGAAAATCCATCTTTATGGAGTTTCTTCATGCGCTTTACACCGATATGACCCAAATGGCAGTGCCACAAATAAGTTGCACTATCATTATTAACTTTGCATCTTTTGGCATCAATATTATGAATATGTGTATCACTATGATCGAGATCCAACAAACTATTTTCATTGTGTGTATGACCATTTGAAGGTTTTCTTCATGTAAACAGAACAACAATTATTCTCTGACTTTAAATGAATAACCGTATTGCAATAAACATGATCAAATCATATTCATGCTCAATGCAAACGCCAAATAACATTTATTTAGGTTTAACACTAATCCCGAAAGTATAGGGAGTGTGCGATGATGATCATATCAATCTTGGAACCACTTCCAACACACATAGTCACTTCACCCTCAACTAGTCTCTGTTTATTCTGTAACTCTTGTTTCGAGTTACTATTTTTTAGCAACCAAACAAGTATCAAATACTCAGGGGCTACTATAAACACTAGTAAGGTACACATCAATAACCTGTATATCAAATATACCCTTGTTCACTTTGCCATCCTTCTTATCCACCAAATATTCAGGGCATTTCCGCTTCTATTTCCTTTGCAGTGTAAGCACTCAGTTTCAGGCTTTGGTCCAGCTTTGGGCTTCTTCGCGGGAGTGACAACTTGCTTGCCATTCTACTTGAAGTTCCCTTTCTTTCCCTTTGCCTTTTTTTGAAACTAGTGGTCTTGTCAATCATCAACACTTGATGCTCTTTCTTGATTTCTACCTTCGTTGATTTCAACATCACGAAAAGCTCGAGAATCATTTTCGTCATCCCTTGCATACTATAGTTCATCACGAAGTTCTAGTAACTTGGTGATGGTGACTAGAGAACTCTGTCAATCACTATCTTATCTGGAAGATTAACTCCCACTTGATTCAAGCGATTGTAGTACCCAGACAATCTAATCACATGCTCACTAGTTGAGCGATTCTCCTCCATCTTCTAGCTTATAGAACTTGTTGGAGACTTCATATCTCTCAACTCGGGTATTTGCTTGAAATATTAGCTTCAATTCCTGGAACATCTCATATGGTCCATGACGTTCAAAACGTCTTTGAAGTCCCAATTCTAAGCCGTTAAGCATGGTGCACTAAACTATCAAGTAGTCATCATATTGAGCTAGCCAAACATTCATAACGTCTGCATCTGCTCCTGCAATAGGTCCGTCACCTAGCGGTGCATTAAGGACATAATTCTTCTGTGCAGCAATGAGGATAAACCTCAGATCACGGATCCAATACGCATCATTGTTACTAACATCTTTCAACACAATTTTCTCTATCGAAATAAACATATGAAAGCAACAACGCGAGCTATTGATCTACAACATAATTTGCAAAATACTACCAGGACTAAGTTCAAGATAAATTTAAGTTCAATTAATCATATTACTTAAGAACTCCCACTTAGACAGACATCTCTCTAGTCATCTAAGTGATCACGTGATCCAAATCAACTAAACCGTGTCCGATCATCACGTGAGATGGAGTAGTTTTCAATGGTGAACATCACTATCTTGATCATATCTACTATATGTTTCACGCTCGACCTTCTGGTCTCCGTGTTCCGAGGCCATATCTGTATATGCTAGGCTCGTCAAGTTTAACCTGAGTATTCCGCGTGTGCAACTGTTTTGCACCCGTTGTATTTGAACGTAGAGCCTATCACACCCGATCATCACGTGGTGTCTCAAAGACGAAGAACTTTCGCAGCGGTGCATACTCGGGAGAACACTTCTTGATAATTAGTGAGAGATCATCTTAAAATGCTACCGACAAACTAAGCAAAATAAGATGTATAAAAGATAAACATCATATGTAATCAAAATATGTGACATGATATGGCCATGATCATCTTGCACCTTTGATCTCCATCTCCAAAGTACTGTCATGATCTCTATCGTCACTGGCACGACACCATGATCTCCATCATCTTGATCTATATCAATGTGTCGTCACATGGTCGTCCCGCCAACTATTGCTCTTGCAACTATTGCTTATCGCATAGCGATAAAGTAAAGCAATTATTTGGCGCTTGCATCTTATGCAATAAAAAGACAACCACAAGGCTTCTGCCAGTTGCCGATAACTTCAACAAAACATGATCATCTCATACAACAATTTATATCTCATCACGTCTTGACCATACAACATCACAACAAGCCCTGCAAAAACAAGTTAGATGTCCTCTACTTTGTTGTTGCAAATTTTACGTGGCTGCTACGGGCTGAGCAAGAACCGTTCTTACCTACGCATCAAAAACCACAACGATAGTTTGTCAAGTTAGTGCTATTTTAACCTTCGCAAGGACCGGGCATAGCCACACTCGGTTCAACTAAAGTTGGAGAAACAGACACCCGCCAGCCACCTGTGTGCAAAGCACGTCGGTAGAACCAGTCTCGCGTAAGCGTACGCGTAATGTCGGTCCGGGCCGCTTCATCCAACAATACCGCCGAACCAAAGTATGACATCTTTGGTAAGCGGTATGACTTGTATCGCCCACAACTCACTTGTGTTCTACTCGTGCATATAACATCTACGCATAAAACCAGGCTCGGATGCCACTGTTGGGGAATGTAGTAATTTCAAAAAAATTCCTACGCACATGAAAGGATCATGGTGATGCATAGCAACGAGAGGGGAGAGTGTTGTCCATGTACCCTCGTAGACCGAAAGCTGAAGCGTTATGACAACGCGGTTGATGTAGTTGTCGGTGTCAAAACCGGCGGATCTCGGGTAGGGGGTCCCGAACTGTGCGTCTAGGCGGATGGTAACAGGAGACAAGGGACACGATGTTTTTACCCAGGTTCGGGCCCTCTCGATGGAGGTAAAACCCTACTCCTGCTTGATTGATATTGATGATATGGGTAGTACAAGAGTGGATCTACCACGAGATCAAGGAGGCTAAACCCTAGAAGCTAGCCTATGGTATGATTGTTGTTGTGATTGTTGTCCTATGGACTAAAACCCTCCGGTTTATATAGACACCGGAGAGGGCTAGGGTTACAGTCGGTTACAATGGTAGGAGATCTACATATCCGTATTGCCAAGCTTGCCTTCCACGCCAAGGAAAGTCCCATCCGGACACGGGGCGAAGTCTTCAATCTTGTATCTTCATAGTCTTGGAGTCCGCCGATGATGATAGTTTGGCTATCCGGACACCCCTAGTCCAGGACTCCTCAAGAGCCCTAAACCAGGCTTCAATGACGACGAGTCCGCACGCATATTGTCTTGACATTGCAAGGCGGGTTCCTCCTCCGAATAATTCATAGAAGATTGTGAACACCTGGATAGTTTCCGGCTCTGCAAAATAAATTCCACATACCACCGTAGAGAGAATAATATTTACACAAGTTCAATCTGCTGATGTATTTTGCGGCGTGACGTCACACCACTACCAGGCCTTTAGTTGAATCGTTTTTATTATACCACCTCAGCGCATCTAGCGAAGCGGTTTCCTTGGCACGTCTTGTCGAAGCAGAGATCGTGTTCCCCTTATTCCGGGATTCCCATCAATACGGACGTGGGTAACCCAACCGCGCCATTGATTGTGGCGCTTGGGAGATAAGCGAGTTTTACCAGGCTAGTAGGGACGCATAGTTTCATCCGCCCATATATAAGGGGATAAGGATCCACCTCCTTTACCTACGCCTTCTTCCTCCTTTGCTTATCCATCTCCGCGCACTCGAGCTCCAGCGCCCAAGTCCGCACATCTCACCTCGACCCTTTCCAGCCATGTCCAGAGCGGGAGGCAAGTGGATGGCCTCCTCCGTCACGGAGGGGCACATCGAGAAGCTGCGCAGCGCCAGATACGTGTCCAGCGACGACATCGCAAGACCGGCTGCCCGATGAGGGGCAGCTCATCCCCACCCCTGGCCCCATGAGAGGTCATATTCCTTCCCCACTTCCTCCATGGACTGGGCTTCCCTCCACACCTTCGTCCAAGGGGCTCATGTACAACTCGACTGGATTTCCACGATCCGCCCCAAATTTCATCCTCAATATCTCAGCGTTTATCGTCGTGTGTGAGGCCTTCCTCTGCATCCAGCCCCACTTGACTTGGCTAAAGACCTTCAATGTCAAGCGAAGGTCGTGAAGGGCAGCCAAGCGGAGTCTTGGAGGCGCCATGGTGGGCAAAATGCCCAACGTCACTTGGCTAGAGGGTGCCTTCGTGGAATCCGTCAAAGGGTGGCAATCGGGTGGTTCTACATCACCGAGCCACAGGACCCTAAATGGGCAGCGCCCCAATTCAGATCTGGCATCCCCATGCAGCTCACCTCTGGAAAGAAGAAGGGCTTGTTATGGGGTAGTTCGAAGAGCCGACGGACTCGATCTGTCTCTAGACCACGTGAATAAGAAGCTTAAGCTTGTCAATGTGATCCAGTCATGCTCGTCATTGATTCTCCCTTGCCGGCAGCGGGCCTTCAATTTGTGGGAGTTTGATCCGCACAACACCGACTTTGAGCGGGCTCTTGACACGATGTCTGGCTGCCTAGAGGGTGCTGTTCAAAGGCGCGAAGCTCCGCATCCGCAACCCAAGATCACGGATTCAAGACGCATACCTTTGGCGGCGAGTAAGATATGTTATCCTTTATGGGACACTCATTTTTTCCACAGTTTGACTCTACGCGGGATCTAAACTCCCGATACCTTTAACAGGACTGGCAGAAGACGTCCGGACAGGTTAACTGTCCGGCTCCCCTTCCAGAAGACCCAGCGGATGCCCGTTTGACAGGGCTGCTGGTCCCGACACTTTACGTAGTACCGGAGAAGAAGGCCAAGAAGAAGGCCACGGGAACCCGAAGGAGTTCCCGGTGTCAGTTGATATCGGACTCATCGTCCGATGACTCCGAGGCGGACTCCTCCCCCGAAGACGAGGAGGAGAAGAAAGAGGCCTCTCCCCCAGCGGGGGGAGAGAAGAAGAGGAAGGCCTCCCCAACGAGGGAGGCCGAAGGGTCCAAGAAGGGAAGGACCCTTCCCTCGGACTGCTCCGCCAACGTCGGCGACATCGACGAGGAGTGGCCCTCAAGGGCCAAGCCCCTGGCGAGATCGTAAGTATCCAGACTCCTAGATAATTTATAATTTTCCTTTTTGCCACACGGTGTCCTTCTAATGCCGCATACAACCTGTAGTCCGGCCAAGGACAATCTTCCCGCTTCGTCGAGCGGGTCCTTGGACACGTCGGATATGGATTCGCTTCCGACCGCCTCAACCCCCCATGACACTGATGACGCCGAGGTGGGATCCCGAGAAGGGACCCGCCAGGAGGAGGAGGCCCCGGAGGTGCCGCAAGGCAACCTCCCGGACTCTGCACCGACTCGCACCGAACTGCAGTGGTTCCGTGAGTCGTGAGCGCCTTCGTAAGAAGGGCAAGATCGTGACACCGGTGGCCTCTGTCCAACCGGGCGCGGATAACTTGCCGAGGCGCTCAACGGCGCTTCCGGCAAGAAGAACACCGCACCGCTATGAGTGCGGTGATTGAAAGGTTCAGCTCGCCAAGAGCGGGCTGACCGAAGCCTGCAGCAGCCTTCTAACAGGCTTTGAGGTAAGAATTTTAAGATATGTAATATAATTCCGCATAGACAGTAGCCCTTGATGCTCGGTTCGGTGTTCGGAAAGAAAAGCCGGACTGAGGATCTAAAAAGATATATGCAGGAGTTCTAAAAAATATGTCAATATGGGATTGCAGGCTGCACTGCTGACCTCTGCCGCACTGGCTGCGGAGGTCAATACTTTGAAGCAGAGCCTCGAGCGGTCCGAGAGCGAGCTCGGCCGTGCCAAGAAGCAGCTCGAGGACAAGGAAGGTGAGCAACACCGTATTAAATTTGTACCTTATAGAAAAGGATTTGGTTGCAAGAGAAATAACAAGGATAACATGGGTACTCCAAGGGCCACGAACGAAGTGGCGACCCTGAAGGAGGCGGTGTCATGACGAGCATAATCACGCGCCGTGGGCGAGCCAAGCAAGAGAAGCAGGAGGTGCGGGCGGCAGAGGTGCGGCAAGAGCTCCAGGCTCTCATGGAAAAACATGAGGGTTTGGAGCGCGACTCAAAGACTCGAGAGTTTGAGCTTGCCTCGGCTCTTGAAAGTGCCAAAGCCGCTAAGGTGAAGCCCTAAGGCCCTCCAGAAATCGAGGCGTAAAGAAGATAGCGGCGGTAAGGCATTTTTCATGCAAAGCAAGCATGTCAATGTGAATTACCTATTACTTACTCGAATTCGAGCTCTCCAGAACGTTCGCAGATCTGCCCCGCATGGTGTCCGATCTGCCACTTTCTACCGGCCGAGGAGGGAGCTCGGCGGAGAAGGTCTTCGGGTCTTAGTATCTTTGAGGCGGACATCCGTGCCCTTAGCGACCAGTGAAGCAGCTGGTCGAGCTCCTAAGGTAGCCGAACAGGCCATGAAGGGCCTCATAGTTGGCCGTGGCCCAAGGAGGCCATGCACAGGAGCTACTTGGCTGGTCTGCGGCGGCTGGTGGATGCGTGTCCACAGGTTGAAGTCGTCAAGCACTCACTTTGCATTGAAGGTGCCCGTCGGCCCTTGCCCGTGCAAAGGTGCATTTGAGGCGGGATGGACGCCGAGAAGCTTCGACGGACGCGCCACCGGCAGGCAAGGAGTATCGTATGCCCGAAATGTATTATAAGAGTGTCCTGAAGGGTGCCCGCATGATTGCGGGTGAGTGCTCCAAAGATGTAATATTTGAGTAGACTCGTATTTTGTTATCTTGTGCGCTGAAAACTTTGTTCATATCGCTAAGCAACGCTTGTTAATTTAAAATATTACCTTCACATGCGGCCGTTTATCAAATCGAGAGATGGCAAGTCGTCGGCTTCCCCCATGCCACTAGTCTTTGGGGTGTTCGGATAAACTTGGCGCTCTTGTTCCCATTTTGGGTCCATCTAGGAGGCGTTCAACACAACTAACGAGGCAACCGGACTTATAATGCTTGAACACTCTCACTTAGCCATAGAATTCTATAATTTTAAATTTGGCGACGCCCTAGTGTTCGAAGACCGAGTTCAGGCGCTATCCATGCGTGGGCGGACAAAGCGGTTCCTCGCTCTAAGCGCATAAGTCTTTAGGGACTCGAAAAACCTCTCGAACAGCGACCAGCTCTCGCCTTATCATGATGGTCGGTTTAGCTTTCTCCATCGAGGCGCCCCAGCTCAACCGGGGCGCAATTGAAGTGGTTCTCCCAGTGCTACCTTAGCCGATACAACGGAACGTAAGGTACCAAAACATGGGAGCCGGGCAAACCCAACTATTGACCCAAGACATGATTCGGAGCCGATGCATATAATGCTATAAGTTTGGGGTGCCGCACTTGTGAAAGTGTTCGGACTTGTCACACCATAATGTGGGGAACTTAAGCCCCTGGTGTATTTAGTCGTACCAAAGTGTACGGATGAAACATGTCATAAATGAACATATATGTAAGAAAGAAATGCAGTTATAAGCAAAAAGCGATGCATTGTTTATTCAAGAAGTACTGCCATGAATGCAGAACGATACAAATAGTGTGGTAAGCAAGGGATAGGACTATTAAACATGTCCCCCTCCAGGGGTAGGCTGCGGGATGGTGTATAAAACGGATTTAATGCTCGTAATGGAGACCACCTGGATACTCGTCGTAGCCTTTCTCCTCCCCTGGCTGTTGCATCATGAGTCCGGCGGGTCTACTGCCAGACAGGGCCTCTGGTGAACGGAGTCCTGTGGGTAAGAAAGAAGAAAAAAGAAAAAGAGTGACACACTTGGGAGCCCCTGGTGTGGTTGAGCCGCACTCTGGGCTTGTCGTGGTCGTGCCCCTCCCCCTATGCCCATGGTATCTCCAGAGCGTAATGATGTACGCGAAGGACCAGTCTTGCCATTTTGCAAGGGCTAGGGTTGGGGCCGCATTACTCTGCGATGCTCGGAGCGTGCTGTGGTCTTGTTGTAGGTTACTCGGGCGCGTTTGGCGTGTCCGGCCGCTAACGGCCGGACTCGAAAATTGCCTTAAGAGGCTGTTTCACTTACGCGCGAGAGCATTGTGTGTTCCTCCGTTCGGAGGAGCGTTCAGTGTTTCCGTTGACCGCAATGACTCCTCAAGGGCCTGGCATCTTGAGCTTGAGGTATGCATAGTGCGGCACCGCGTTGAACTTTGCGAACGTGGTTCGGCCGAGCAGAGCATGATAGCCGCTGCAGAACGGAACTATGTCAAAGATTAACTCCTCGCTTCCGAAGTTATCCGGGGATCCGAAGACCACTTCAAGTGTGAATGAGCCTATGCAATTGGCCTCTACACCTGGAATGACGCCTTTGAAGGTCGTCTTTGTGGGCTTAATCCTTGAGGGGTCTATGCCCATCTTGCGCACTGTATCCTGATAAAGCAGGTTCAGGCTGCTGCCGCCGTCCATCAGGACTCTAGTGAGGTGGAATCCATCTACGATTGGGTCTAAAACCAATGCGGCGAATCCCTCGTGGCGGATACTAGTGGGGTGGTCCCTTCGATCAAAAGTGATCGGGCAGGAGGACCATGGGTTGAACTTCGGGGCGACCGGCTCCATCGCAGATATCGTCCCTCGAGTGCACGCCTCGCTCCCTCTTGGGTATGTGGGTTGCGTATATTATGTTCACCGTCCGCACTTGTGGGGGGAAACCCTTCTGTCCTCTATTGTTCGGCGGCCGGGTCTCTTCCTCGTAATTGCTATGCAGCCCCTTGTCATTGTTTTCGGCAATTAGCTTGCCTGCCTGCTTGAATACCCAACAATCCCTGTTGGTGTGATTGGCTGGCTTTTCGGGGGTGCCGTGTATCTGGCACGAGTGGTCGAGTATTTGGTCCAAATTGGACGGATCCGGAGTGGTTCTTTTGAATGGCTTTTTCCGCTGACCGGGTTTGGAGCCTCTGAATCCGGCGTTGATTGCCATATCCTCAGTGTTATCGCCGTTAACGCGGCGTTTGTTTTTATTGCGACACGACCTGCCATTGCGGTCCTTGGAATCCGGACTGCCAAAATTTTTGCTGAGGTTGTTACTGCGGGCTAGCCAGCTGTCCTCTCCCCAGCAAGGGTCATAAGTGATGTGAGGGCTGCCATGGATTTCGGCTTTTCCTGTCCTAGGTGCCGGGCCAGCCACTCGTCGCGGATGTTATGTTTAAAGGCTGCGAGAGCCTCCGCAACCGGACAGTCAACGATTTGATTTTTCTTTGTTAAGAACCGTGTCCAGAATTGTCTGGCCGATTCGTCTGGCTGCTGAATTATGTGGCTTAGGTCATCGGCATCTGGTGGTCGCACATATGTGCCCTGGAAGTTGTCAAGGAATGCGGCTTCCAGGTCTTCCCAACACCCAATTGACTCTGCTGGCAAGCTGTTAAGCCAATGCCGAGCTAGTCCTTTAAGCTTGAGTGGGAGATATTTGATGGCGTGAAGATCGTCACCGCGGGCCATATGGATATGAAGGAGATAGTCTTCGATCCAAACCGCGGGGTCTGTTGTGCCATCGTAGGATTCAATGTTCACGGGTTTAAACCCTTCGGGGATTTGATGATCCATTACTTCATCAGTGAAGCATAGAGGGTGTGTGGCGCCTCTATATTGGGCTATATCACGACGTAGCTCAAGTGAGCTTTGTCTACAGTGTTTGGCCCGGCCGGAGTTGCTGTATCCGGCGCAACGGTCGTCGTCGCGCATCGTGGGGCGCCCACGCGATCCGTAGATCGATCTTGATTGTCTTGCCTTATCCTCCAATATGTCTCGCAAGTCCAGCGCATTCCCGTGGCCGTACTTTTCGGCGGTCTTTGAGTGCAGTTACGGTGGAGGGCCTAGAGGCCTCTCTGTCGCGGCCACGAGGTGGTCGGTCGGCCGTATTGTTTTGCGCTGGTGATGCAGGTTTATATGCCTCCTCCTCTAATCGGGGGAGCAACTTGCGTTTGGGGTAGCTTTTGGAGGGGCGTTCGAGTTCATACTCTTCGGCCGCAAGGACTTCAGTCCATCTGTCGGCTAGCAGGTCTTGATCAGCTCTAAGCTATTGCTGCTTTTTCTTTAGGCTGTTCGCTGTGGCCATTAGCCTGCGTTGAAACGCTCTTGCTCGATGGGATCCTCGGGCACGACGAATTCGTCGTCGTTGAGGCTTGCCTCGTCTCCGGAGGGAGGCATGTAATTATCATCCTCTACCTCTTCGTCTGCCGCTCTCTCATGAGGGCTGGCTTCTCCGCCTCCCCGTGCTGAATTTTGGGAGGGGTTGTCTTCGCACTCTACGGGTGTTATTATCTCCGGTGCCGGAATCTCCACTCTTGCTGTGGCAGGATTTAGAGCGGCGCCGTTGACGCCAACGCTTGGGCTGTTTCTTGGAGGAGTCTTCCTCCGCTGCTTCTTCACCATTCCCATCCTTTGGTATGTCCACCATGTATATGTTGTATGATGAGGTGGTCTTCCAGTGCCCTGTAGGCGCTGGTTCTTGGTCGTCTCCGGCATCGTCGTCCATACCGTCGATGTCTTCGGAGTCGTAGTCTAGCATGTCGGTTAGATCATCGACGGTGGCTACAAAGTGGGTGGTGGGTGGGCTTTGAATTTCTTCGTCGTCCGCATCCCATCCATCCTGATCGCAATTCGGCTAGGGCTCTCCTGATAACGAGAGATACTTTAGCGAATTCAAGATGTCACCAAAAGGTGAGTGTTGAAAGATGTCCACGGCAGCGAACTCCATGATCGGCGCTGTAGGATCGGAAGTATGTCTAGAGGGGGGGTGATTAGACTACTTGACAACTTAAAAGTTTAGCCTTTTGATTAGGGCAAGTTTTTAGCAAGTTCACAATGATGACCAAGTCAAGTATCACCCTACACATGCAATTCTAGAGTTATGGCAGCGGAAAGTAAATTGCACATGTAGTAAATAAGAGGTGGAGAAGAGCAAACGCAATTTGGAGACACGGAGATTTTTCTCGTGGTTCCGATAGGTGGTGCTATCGTCAATCCACGTTGATGGAGACTTCAACCCACGGAGGGTAACGGCTGCGAGAGTCCACGGAGGGCTCCACCCACTAAGGGTCCACAAAGAAGCAACCTTGTCTATGCCATCATGGCCTCGCCCACGGAGGACTAGCCTTACTCGGGGTAGATCTTCACGAAGTAGGCGATCTCCTTGCCCTTACAAACTTCTTGGTTCAACTCCACATCTTGACGGAGGCTCCCAAGCGACACCTAACCAATCTAGGAGGCACCACCCTCCAAAAGGTAATAGATGGTGTTGGTGATGATGAACTCCTTGCTCTTGTGCTTCAAATGATAATCTCCCCAACACTCAACTCTCCTCACTTGATTTGGCTGTGATGGAAGAAAGGATTGAGTGGAAAGCAACTTGGGAAGGCTAGAAATCAAGTTTCATATGGTGGGAGTGGAGCAACTTGATCTCAACACAAGGGTAGGTAGTTTTCTTCTCGTAAATGTAAGGTAGGAGTGGTAGTTCTTTCGATGGCTCTCTCCACGAATGAAGAGGAGGTGGAGGGTATTTATAGCCTCCACACAAAATCCAACTGCTACACACATTTGACCAATCTCGGTCGGACCGAAGTTGACAACTCGGTGAGACCGAAAGTTCAAATCTTGTGAGCGTTGGGATTTTCGTGGGACCGAAAATACAATCTCGGTTAGTCCGATTCTTCCAAAGTCTAGGGTTTGCCAATCTCGGTGGGACCGACTTTCTCATCTCGGTGACACCGATTTGAGTACGTAGGTTCTGAAGCTTGGCAACACCAATTTCGGTATGACCGAGTTTGGAATCGGAAAATCCGAAATTACTAGGGTTTGGGTATATGGTGAGGTGGTTCATCTCGGTGTGGTGAGTTTATGGAATCGGTGGGACCGAGATTACTTATGGGTTTATGTTGGAATGAAAGATTGCTGATAGTTTGAGAGATAAATCACTAAGCACTTAGAGCAACCAGATCATCATCATAACCTCATCCCTTTTAATAGTATTGGCTTTCCTATGGACTCAATGTGATCTTGGATCACTAAACCAAAAATAGAGTCTTGAGCTTTTGCCAATGTTTTCCTTAGCATTTTGAGGGGTCCACATCATCACCATTGCCATACCCATATCAACGAACTTTCGAAATATTCTCAAGAAATAATTAGTTCAATGATATATATGTTGTTATTAATTACCAAAACCACCCGGGATTAGTTGCACTTTCAATCTCCCCTTTTGGTAATTGATGACAACATATAGATCAAAGCTTCGACAAATGATATAATCAATGAATAACATCGTCGCTTTGAGAAGTATGTGATAAGCAAGAGCTCCCCCTAAATTTGTGCATTATTTAAGATTTGCGTTTGAATGCAAATGCACAATCGATTAGGATCATGGGTCACTCTTCCATGTCACATACATCTTGGTGGAGCGCACAAAATGATAAGAATGAATAACATGCACCCAATCACCAAGACATGAGTAAGTGATCATACAAGATATGAATAGAATATGATAAGCATCAAGCACACATTAAGCATAGTATGATCAAGCACTCATCAAGATAGAGCAAACATAGTATCAAGCACACGAAATGTCTCGAAGAACTCAAAAGTATCTCAAGGAAAACCGCAAACGAAAGAGCAAAAACGAGCACTCTCTCTCTCAAAGTCCTATGATCTATACAATTTCTCCCCCTTTGGCAACAAGTTACCAAAAGTTCGAAAGGTATAGAGCTAATCGTCACTAGGGACTCTGCGGGCGGCTCTGTCTGCGTCGATGGAGTGGAGATAGCTGCATCTGCAAAAGCTTCTGCAAGTCTGTGGAGCTGGAGGAGTGATCTTTGGAGCTGGTCTTTGGGCCGATGGAGCTGTGGGAGGTGCCGATGTAGTAGCCACAGGGTCATCCTTTGGAATAGCAATGATCTGGGCTTTGTGGGCACCGCAGCAGGCTGCTCATAGTCATCTGGACTAGATCACCTTCCATCTCCTTCATGAGCTCTGCCTTCTCCCTCTTCGCTTCCTCGATGTCCGCCTCAAGCTTGTTGACGGTGACTGCACTTGATCGACTTGACATCCAGAGCATGGAACTTATCTTCAACTATCCTCTCAAGACTCTCCCGAGATCGCACTATGCTGGCCAGGCGTGTTCAATTCTCTGAGTGGCTTCAAGAAGTTGTTCTCCAACGCTCTTGGGCTTTGCTTCTGCTTCCTTCTCAGCTTTAGCTTGTTTGGCAGCTTCAGACTTAGCGTGTCCTTCGGCAGATGTGGGAGCATCCTCGGTCATCACAACTTCATTATCTTCATGTTCAAAGGCTGCGGTGGCAAGTGGGGTCTATCCAACGGTAGGTGTCCGTGCCAAACTTGGCATTAATGAGCATTTGAATATGCGGAGCAAACCCACACGACCTCTTACAGTCTGCTGTTGTCCTCTTGATAGTCTCTACTATCGTGTCCATCACCTTAAAAGGTGCCTTCGATCTAGAATGTGCAGCATGTTGATAGAATAGCCTCTTATCATGCGGTGGTCTCTGACTTGGGCATCAAAGTATGCCTCGTAATGGTGTTAGTGGTTGGGAGACCTGCTCAAGATGATAAACTGATCCAAGCTTCCATATCTCAACATCCTTGTCGTACCTCATTGTACATGTTCTTCATAGACTCGTGATTCTTCTTTGGAATGCCATAGACATCTACATCATCGTCCCTTGATACAGGTGCATTCAGCAACGCTCTCCATTCCTCAACAGTGGAAGAGAATCTCTGTCCTTCTGTCATCCATACAATTCTGCCATCTGGATAGAAATGTGCTGTGGCATAGAACTGCATGATCATCTCATCATTCCAAGCAGTCAACTTCTGACCAACGAACTCTGCAACTCCACATGCGGTGAAACTCTCATGCACATGTGGGAAGTAGTCTCTGTGCTCTTCACTGTCGATGTATTCCCAGTCTACATATCTCGTGTCAAGAACAATTGGTTTCTTGTCCATGAGCACTGCCTCATAGAAATCTTGTTGCTCTCTCGGTGTGGAACCTAGAGTCAACAAATGTCCTTCTCCCGGTGGCATATGGATCAACTTGCCTCCATAGCACGAGACCTTTGTCCTTCCTTTCCTTCATATTTTCAGCTCGAGGATGAGCATCATTATGAACTGGCAGTTTACATGCGAGCTTGACAAAACATGTGCCTCTTCATCGATTCAGCGGTGGCACGTTGTCCTTCTTCTTCTCTGAAGCAGAATATTTCTTCTTGTTTTTCTTTGGCTTGGCAGCAGGTTTGGCTTGGGCTGCCTTTCTTTGGAGCTGATGGCTTAGATTTTGTGGGTGCTCCCTTACGATGGCATCTCCCATCAACTTTTGCTTCGAGGAGGTCTGGGGTGCTTCCTCATCAGAGTCATCATCATCAGCTTCTTCATGAACTAGCCTCTTCCTCTTGGAAGTTTTCTTGATCTTGCTGGAGGTTTCTTCTTCCATGCTCAGCTTCTTTGCAACTGTGGATTTCTTCTCTTTGCTGGTGCCTTTCTTTGTTTGTTGCCCTTGATAGCCCTTGGCAACCACTTTCCTCTTAGGCTTGGAAGTAATCTCCTCATCTGCAACAAAGTCAGAGTCTTCCTCATCAGAATTCCTCTTCTTCCTGGCCCTGGTGGCAGCAGGAGGCAATCCACTTGGAGTGCTCCTCTCTCCATCATCTGAAAAACTGCTTGCTTCAGGACTTGTGACTACCTCTGGAATCTCAACTGGTGATTCAGACCTGTTCGCTGTCACTTGCATCGCATATGACCGACAACCCGTGAAAAGAATAGGTATAGGCGTAATAGAAGAGTTATCACAAACTGCAGAGGATTTTGCAAAAGAATGAGTTCAAACTTCAGTTTTAGGTTTTCACAGAATGCATTTCGTCTGACCGAGTCTAAAATTCGGTGAATCCGAAGTGTCTAAACCTAACCATACACACCACTTTCGGTTGGACGAAATGGGTTTCGGTCTAGCCGAGAGCACTAGGGTTTCACTAAATCCTCACTTCGGTCTTACCGATTTGCACAACTTCGGTTTAACCGAAAAGTGCGGTCTGTAATGGCGAGAGGCCAAATCGGTCGATCCGAGAATGTAGAATCGGTCACACCGAGATGTGTTCGGCGGAAACCTAACCCTAAAATTTTCACTCGAATTTTGTTCTAAGATCTAATCTGCTGGACAGGAAGATTTCAATCTTGGCAAGAAGCTAGGCAAAACCTATCGTGCATTGAATCAGAGGTTGAAGCACGAGAGGATGAAACTCACCCAATCTGGTGGAGCTTCACTCTGGCTGCAACGGCGCAATGAGATGCCGTGCCGACGGCGATGGAGACCATGGCGAGGACGCCTGAAGCGACGGCGGAGACGATCCGGAGACCACGGCGACGGCAATAAGGGTTTGAGGCGAGGCGTTTGAAAGGAATAATCAATCGCGCTGCCCTCGGTATATATACCCTTCGGTGTCGGTGGGACCGAGTTGGAAAACTCGGTGGGACCGAGATGGTTAACCTGCGTGCGGTTACTCACTTCGGTCACGCTGAGATTTATAACTCGGTTTCACCGAGGTGAAAACCTAGATCAATCCAAGTGATTTCGGTCTGTCCGATTTGAGTATATTGGTTTGACCGAAAGTACTTAGAAGGTTTTGGAAGTTAGGCTTTTGACGGATCGGTGGCTCCGAGTGCTCCTCACTCGGTCTGTCCGAAAAAGTCTTGTTCAAAGTTTGTGATATAAGCATGAATAGAGTTTGAGACAAGAAAGCATAGATAGCTAGGGGAGGAACTTAGGCATTCTTGTCCATCCATTTGGTCAAAAAGAAAAATCCAAAAGACCAAAGCAACAAATGGATGTCCTCGAATGGATAAACTCATGCATCCAACATGCTCACACAATAAGATAGCAAATGAAATATGTGTCAAACATGCACAAACAAAACACTAGCTACTAGCACACAATTTGGCGATGACTAGGTCATCTATATATGAGTATATTGACTTAGGAGTCAAATGAGAACATTTGATCATAGGTCATACTCATCGTTTAAGCACAAGTGGGGTTACCACTTTTACATAAAGCATCAATGTGTTCACATCATTTGAAGATGCTTTTGCTCATTTCTTTAGAGCAAAGCTCCCCCTTGATGTGAGAACCCTTTTAAAGGGTCAAACTAACCTTGGGTTGTCGTTGAAGACTTCATGTAGATGTTGAAGATGTGGATGCTCAATGTTGATGAAGATCATCAAGAGTTGGGAGCAATCCTTTGGATTCGGCACTTTCAATACCTACATGGGTTAGTCCCACAAGGAACAAACAAGGATATCCATGGACATAGATTGAAGTACACAATAGATGATGTCCATGAAAGCAATGATTACCTTGTCCCTTGACTTACCAACATGAGGGTTTGTGACTCCATGAACTAGTGCAAGATGTGGAAGTTGATTGCACAAGTTCTTGCCAAAATGAATGTGAGTGAAGTATATTGGCGGAGTCACCCTCAAGAACTCTCTAGTTCTTCTTCTTCGGGATCCACATCATCTTGATGGGAATCCTTGGGGTAGTAGTTGAGCTTGTCGAAGTAGAACTTGAAGTTGCCTTGGGAACCCACTTGACCATGGCCTTGGGTGCTTCAATGAATGCATCAATCTCCTCTTGAAGCTTGTCCTTGCCTTTTAGCTTGTGGTCTTGTGGTGGAAGGTCATCTTGAGCTTGTTCCACATTGGAAGAAGTAGGATCATACTTCTCCTTTTGAGAAACAAACTTTGGAGTGGGATATTGACCTTCTTCCCATTCAACACCCTCGGCGTTGAACTTTCGCTCAAAACCAATTCCTTGATTCTTCCGGTGCCTTCCTTGCTTGCGAACAATTTCCTCAAAGTTCTTGCTTCCGGCAAGGCTCTTGTAGACACCTTTCTCTATAATCCCTTTCAATAGACTATTTTCTTGCTCAAGTGAAACTTGGCTTGAAACATTGTTAGTGGAATCAAGAGAATTACTAGAAGTAACAACATTTGATTTAGCATGATTATTGTTACTACTAGATGAAGAATTTTCTTATGCTTGTCATGCTTAGTTTTAATAGGTGGCAAGAAATTAGACAAGAGAAGTCGTTTGGCAAGATATGAAGAACTCTTCTTTGAAGATCGTCATTGATAGCTTTTAGAAACTCATGTTCTTGCTCTAGATTGAGCTTCTCGAGCGTAGCTTCTCATGAGATCTTAGGAGCTCTCTATGATCTTCTTGAGTTGTTTCATGAGCTAACTTAAGAGTGTTTAGTTCTTTAGTTAGGCGCTCAATATCCTTCATAGCATTGTCATTCGACTCTTCTCGACTATAAAGACTACTAGCATGTTCATCATTACTAAGCTCACTAGATTTATCATGTAAAAGCTCATCTTCACCAAGCAAGTCATCCTCATCACTATCAAAGTCAATAAATTCTGGGTGTGATACCTTGGGGCCTTTTGCCATGAAGCATCTTCCAATTCCCTCATTTGGTGAATCAAATATGTCATAGGAGTTGGAGTTGGAGGACACGAGAGCAAGACCGCAACACCTTCATCTTGATCAGATTCGGAGTTGGAGTGATAGCTTCTTTCGGAGTGATTGTCGGAGTCGGAGCCGAAACCCATTCACCAACATGAGCTTGATGTTTTCTTCTTGTGTAGCTCCTTGATGACTTGTCTTTCCTTTCCGAATCCTTGCTTCTCCGAGAGGATCTTCGTTCATAACGATCATCTCTACTCCTTCTCTCTTTTCGAGGCGACTCTTCTCTTGAGCTTCTTCTTCTTGGAGATTCTTCTCTTCTCTTGTGGGGAGTCGAACACTCATTTGAGTAGTGTCCGGTCTTCCACAATTGTAGCAGTTTCGATCACGACTAGAAGATCTCTTTTCATCATATGATCTAGACTTTGAGCTTCTTTCCTTGCTTCTACTCTTGTAGAATTTGTTGAAGTTCTTCACCATTAGGCTTATCTCTTCATTGGAAACTAGCTTGTCACTTGAGGTTGTGGGAGCTTCAACTGCAGCTTTGTAAGCACCACTTGACTTGTTGTGAAGCTCTTCCTTATCTTTAAGTGTCATCTCATGAGCAACAATTCTTCCAATGACTTTGGTAGGCTTGAGATCTTTGTAGTTTGGCATCATTTGGATCAAAGTGCACACGGTGTCATACTTTCCATCCAAAGCTCTGAGAATCTTCTTGATGATGAATCGGTCGGTCATTTCTTCGCTTCCTAAGCCTGCCATCTCATTGGTGATGAGAGCAAGCCTAGAGTACATTTCAGCGACTCCTTCACCTTCCTTCATCTTGAACTTGTCAAGCTGACCTTGAAGAACATCTAGCTTTGATTCCTTCACGGACTCGGTACCTTCGTGCATTTCGACCAAAGTATCCCAAATCTCTTTTGCATTCTCAAGACGGCTGATCTTGTTGAACTCCTCGGGACACAAAGCATTGAAGAGAATGTCACAAGCTTGAGCATTGTTCTGTAACATCCGCAACTCATCCGCAGTAGCTTCGCGATCCGGAACTTTTCCTTCCTCGAAGAACTCACCTTGCAAGCCAACACAAATAATGCCCCATGCGGGAAGGTTATGTCCAAGAATATGCATTTTCATTTTATGCTTCCAACTAGCAAAGTTTGAACCATCAAAGTAAGGACCTCTCGAAATTACCCTCACTAGGCGCCATACTCTCCTAGGTTGTGAAACCAAGCTTATGGAGTCAATGCAATGGAAACCAATCCAATGGAGACCAAGGCTCGATACCACTTGTAGGATCGGAAGTATGTCTAGAGGGGGTGATTAGACTACTTGACAACTTAAAAGTTTAGCCTTTTGATTAGGGCAAGTTTTAGCAAGTTCACAATGATGACCAAGTCAAGTATCACCCTACACATGCAATTCTAGAGTTATGGCAGCGGAAAGTAAATTGCACATGTAGTAAATAAGAGGTGGAGAAGAGCAAACGCAATTTGGAGACACGGAGATTTTTCTCGTGGTTCCGATAGGTGGTGCTATCGTCAATCCACGTTGATGGAGACTTCAACCCACGGAGGGTAACGGCTGCGAGAGTCCACGGAGGGCTCCACCCACGAAGGGTCCACGAAGAAGCAACCTTGTCTATGCCATCATGGCCTCGTCCACGGAGGACTAGCCTTACTCGGGTAGATCTTCACGAAGTAGGCGATCTCCTTGCCCTTACAAACGTCTTGGTTCAACTCCACATCTTGACGGAGGCTCCCAAGCGACACCTAACCAATCTAGGAGGCACCACCCTCCAAAAGGTAATAGATGGTGTTGGTGATGATGAACTCCTTGCTCTTGTGCTTCAAATGATAATCTCCCCAACACTCAACTCTCCTCACCGATTTGGCTGTGGTGGAAGAAAGGATTGAGTGGAAAGCAACTTGGGAAGGCTAGAAATCAAGTTTCATATGGTGGGAGTGGAGCAACTTGATCTCAACACAAGGGTAGGTAGTTTTCTTCTCGTAAATGTAAGGTAGGAGTGGTAGTTCTTTCGATGGCTCTCTCCACGAATGAAGAGGAGGTGGAGGGTATTTATAGCCTCCACACAAAATCCAACCGTTACACACATTTGACCAATCTCGGTCGGACCGAAGTTGACAACTCGGTGAGACCGAAAGTTCAAATCTTGTGAGCGTTGGGATTTTCAGTGGGACCGAAAATACAATCTCGGTTAGTCCGATTCTTCCAAAGTCTAGGGTTTGCCAATCTCGGTGGGACCGACTTTCTCATCTCGGTGACACCGATTTGAGTCTGAATGTTCTGAAGCTTGGCAACACCAATTTCGGTATGACCGAGTTTGGAATCGGAAAATCCGAAATTACTAGGGTTTGGGTATATGGCTGAGGTGGTTCATCTCGGTGTGGTGAGTTTATGGAATCGGTGGGACCGAGATTACTTATGGGTTTATGTTGGAATGAAAGATTGCTGATAGTTTGAGAGATAAATCACTAAGCACTTAGAGCAACCAGATCATCATCATAACCTCATCCCCTTTTAATAGTATTGGCTTTCCTATGGACTCAATGTGATCTTGGATCACTAAACCAAAAATAGAGCCTTGAGATTTTGCCAATGTTTTCCTTAGCATTTTGAGGGGTCCACATCATCAGTCATTGCCATACCCATATCACTGAACTTTCTGAAATATTCTCGAGAAATAATTAGTTCAATGATATATATGTTGTTATTAATTACCAAAACCACCCGGGGATTAGTTGCACTTTCAGGCGCCCCATCGGATTCGATTGGAGGGGCGCGGGATGTTCGGAGTCCGGCAAGGAGTTCGGCACCTCGGAGTCATGAGCGTCGTAAGGGACAAGGTCAGTATTCGGCTCCATCGCCGTAGAGGTTGCAGCTCCCGAGGCGGTGTCTAGCCACCCATCCTCAATCTGCGCGGTCGGCTCCGAATTAGGGGTCGGAGCGGACTCATGTGCGGCCTCGAGCATTGTCCGGCAAAGACAACTAAATCATGCCCATCGAGACAGTCTTGCGCGCTTTCTGGTGTGGCTCGAATCCACCAAGATCAAGTCTCCGCGGATGTCGGCCGTGAAGTTTAGGCTTCCAAATCGACATGATGGCGGGCGTAGCTTCGATCTGCTCCAGATGGCTGCTTAATTGCCCGCAGCGAGCCGCCCGAATCTGAAGATCTGTCCGGGGAGAAAAGTCTCACCCTGGACCGCGTTGTTGTTGATGATCAAAGGAGCCATCAAGCCTATCAGTGACGACACAGAGGAACTGTCAATGAAAGCACCAATGTCGGTGTCAAAACTGGCGGATCTCGGGTAGGGGGTCCCGAACTGTGCGTCTAGGTAGATGGTAACTGGAGACAAGGGACACGATGTTTTTACCCAGGTTCGGGCCCTCTCGATGGAGGTAAAACCCTACTCCTGCTTGATTGATATTGATGATATGGGTAGTACAAGAGTGAATCTACCACGAGATCAAGGAGGCTAAACCTAAAAGGCTAGCCTATGGATGAATGTTGTTGTGATTGTTGTCCTACGGACTAAAACCCTCCGGTTTATATAGACACCGGAGAGGGCTAGGGTTACACAGAGTCGGTTACAATGGTAGGAGACCTACATATCCGTATTGCCAAGCTTGCCTTCCATGCCAAGGAAAGTCCCATCCGGACACGGGACGAAGTCTTCAATCTTGTATCTTCATAGTCTTGGAGTCCGGCCGATGATGATAGTTCGGCTATCTGGACACCCCCTAGTCCAGGACTCCCTCAGTAGTCGTACGTCTTCACGATCCGACCGATCCGAGTACCGAACGTACGACACCTCCGAGTTCAGCACATGTTCAGCTCGATGACGATCCCCGGACTCTGATCCAGCAAGGTGTTGGGGATGAGTTCCGTCAGCACGACGGCGTGGTGACGATGATGATGTTCTACCGACGCAGGACTTCGCCTAAGCACCGCAACGATATGACCGAGGTGGAATATGGTGGAGGGGGGCACCGCACACGGCTAAGGAACGATCACGAAGATCAACTTGTGTGTCTAGAGGTGCCCCCCTATCCCCGTATATAAAGTAGCAAGGGGGGAGGGGGCGGCTGGCCAGGAGGGGCACGCCAGGAGGAGTCCTACTCCCACCAGGAGTAGGACTCCCTCCTTTCCTTGTCCAACTAGGAGAGGGGAAGAAAGGGAAGGAGAAGGAGAAGGAAGGAGAGGGAGGAAAAGGAGGAAAGGGGGCCCGGCCCCCTAGTCCAATTCGGTTTGGGCTAGGGAGGCCGCGCGCCCTGCCTCCTCTCTTCCACCACTTGGCCCATGAGGCCCATTGCTTCTTCCTCGTATTCCCGTAACTCCCCGGTACCCCCGAAAATACCCGAATCACTCGGAACTCTTCCGATGTCCGAATATAGTCGTCCAATATATCTATCTTTACGTCTCGACCATTTCGAGACTCCTCGTCATGTCCCCGATCTCATCCGGGACTCCGAACTCCTTCGGTACATCAGAACTCATAAACTCATAATATAACTGTCATCGAAACCTTAAGCGTGCAGACCCTACGGGTTCGAGAACAATGTAGACATGACCGAGACACGTTTACGGTCAATAACCAATAGTGGAACCTGGATGCTCATATTGGCTCCTACATATTCTACGAAGATCTTTATCGGTCAAACCGCATAACAACATACGTTGTTCCCTTTGTCATCGGTATGTTACTTGCCCGAGATTCGATCGTCGGTATCTCAATACCTAGTTCAATCTCGTTACCGGCAAGTCTCTTTACTCGTTACGTAATGCATCATCCCACAACTAACTCATTAGCCACATTGCTTGCAAGGCTTATAGTGATGTGCATTACCGAGAGGGCCTAGAGATACCTCTCCGACAATCGGAGTGACAAATCCTAATCTCGAAATACGCCAACTCAACATGTACCTTTGGATACACCTGTAGAGCTCCTTTATAATCACCCAGTTATGTTGTGACGTTTGGTAGCACACAAAGTGTTCCTCCGGTAAACGGGAGTTGCATAATCTCATAGTCATAGGAACATGTATAAGTCATGAAGAAAGCAATAGCAACATACTAAATGATCAAGTGCTAAGCTAACGGAATGAGTCATGTAAATCACATCATTCTACTAATGATGTGACCTCGTTAATCAAATGACAACTCATGTCTATGGCTAGGAAACACAACCATCTTTGATCAACGAGCTAGTCAAGTAGAGGCATACTACTGACACTATGTTTGTCTATGTGTTCACACATGTATTATGTTTCCGGTTAATACAATTCTAGCATGAATAATAAACATTTATCATGAAATAAGGAAATAAATAATAACTTTATTATTGCCTCTAGGGCATATTTCCTTCATATTATAGAGAGAAGGATACTGGAGTGCAAGGGGCGTCTCCCGTAGCCATGTATCCTCCCAGAATCTTGTGGAGGACTCAGCTTTTAAATCAAGGGATTGAATAAGTAAAAGGAGCCTCTCCTTCTCAACCTTATATATCCCACTCAAGTGTTTGGCCCATCCATGTAAGAACTGTCTTAGGTGCCTAATCTTATTCTGGCATCTCTCAACATTCGATCTCCCTCCTGAATCTTTAGCCCATTCTCTTGCTATCAGATCCAGGAACCCTTCTCTTTCAAACCATGCTAATTCGAAAGAAAAAGTATTCTTGTTTCCCACATGCGTTGCCTCTCACGAGTCAACCAACAATGGGGTATGGTCGGAGATCACGCGAGATAATGCTTGGACCGTCACTAGGGTAAACTTCTTCTCCCATTTGACGCTAGCTAGGACACGATCTAGCTTCTCAAACGTCGGGATTGGTAACGTATTGGACCAAGTGAATTTTCTACCGAAAAGCTCGATCTCTCGAAGATCCAAGCTTTCAATGATTGTATTAAACATAAACGACCATCTACCGTTAAAGTTATCATTATTTTTCTCCTCCCGTCTACGGATAATGTTAAAATCACCCCCAACCAGAATTGGGAGCTGCTCGCTACCGCAAATACGGACTAGATCCGCCAAAAAGTCTGGTTTGGGTTCAGGTTGCGCGACGCCATACACCGCCACCAATGCCCAATTAAACCCATCAGCCTTCGACCGGACCCGAAACTTAACCGCAAAATCTCCCATGACAACATTCCGAACTTCCAACGAATCGCATTTAACCCCAAGTAAAATCCCACCGGATCTTCCTAATGGAGGTAAGCAATGCCAATCAAAATCAATGCCTCCCGATAGAGTACTAAGAAATTGGGGAGTAAAATTTTCCCTTCTAGTTTCGGAGAGGGCGATAAAATCCAACTTGTGTTCTATAGAAGAATTCACTAGAAACCTTCTTTTAGCCAAGTCCATAAGGCCTCTGCTATTCCAAAAGATTCCTTTCATAGTTCATCATGAAATTTTTTAGTGGTTCGGATCCTAGCACTTCTACGCACAACCGAAGTCGGATAAATATTTTGATTCCACTTGTGTTTAGGCTTGTTTTGGTCCTCTACCCGGTCCTCACAACCGAGCTCAATGGACCTAGCCACTTGAGAATCTGCAAGAATGGAATCCCTTGGGGAAATAGAACACTCATCCTCCTCTGTCGCAGGAAGTGAGGGTGCAAGATCCGCACAAAAGCTATCAAGTACATTGACCCCAACGCATCTATATCCGAATCGTTCATAGGTTTGACAACTGCTAGGTTTCGAATCATTTCTAAAGTGCGCTCCGCTTCAAGATCCAGGATATCATTAACGGATTTAGAAACTTCATTATCATTACTACCTAGTGACACTCCCAACTGATTTGCATTATGAATAATCCCATCATTAGGAAAATGCAAAATAGAATTGGAAGTGTTGACTGACATACCAGTAGTGACCTCAATGTCGCGCAGCTTGGCCACCCGCATGGCGCACCTTAGCTGCATGTCATCAACATCCGGCTGATGCTGGAGGCGACAGCTCATCCGTCGAGCTTCGGACACATGATCCAGAATCCCTCCAAAAGCGATGATGTCGTCCTGCGTGGCCCCGTTTGGGGTAAGGCCTCCTGCCCAACCCCCAACAGGGCTCAACTAAGCTGAAACAGTCGGGGTGCTGCCCTGCATCGTCGGTAGAACCGGTGATGCTCCCCCAGCCAGCACCGCGTCGGGGCCCGGCGCGCCCAGCGACCTCGGTCTAGGTCCGTCGCCCGGGGCCGCTGCAGGGACTGCCCCCTCCAGGGGCACCAAGGGAGAGGTAGGGACGGAAGCCAGCTGCCCGCTCCCCCTCCCAATCCGGCACCTCCTCTGGCGCGCAGCACGACCGCAACCATGCAAGGCGTCACCGGACTCCTCGTCTGCAGAGAAGCACCACCCTGAGCGAGAGCAGTAGGGGAACGAAGGGCCGCCTGCCCATGATCCTCCCCACCCTTGAAGCGAAGCTCGGCAACCTGACCAAGCACTGTTGCGGGAACCTCAGAGTTAGGTGCACACTCCACTGAGGTCACCTCAGAAACAAACACCTCCGAGCAACCACCTACAGATGCGTCATGAACCGCAAAATCAAGAGGAGGAAGTGAGTGCTCTAATAGGTCATCACACTCCACCCGATCACTCCACATCCAAGGAGGAGCAGAAGTAGGTTGAAACGAGCCAAATCTCAGCGAGTTCATAGGCGCTGAAGATTGTGGTGGAGTCCCCTTCCCGGGAGCCACCGAGGCGTGGTTAGAACCTGGGGCGTTGGACTTATCTCCTCCACGATCATCCTCCCACAGCTCCTTGTTGCCCAAGCTGTCATTCTTATCGACCATATCAACATCATTACCATTCATAGCCTTAGTGAAAAGATCAGTGTCCTGTGTGATGAATTATCACTTTATAACCTGATTATATATTGATTCATTTTGGTTTTGTGTGCATGATTATTAGATGCATATGCTCTCTGGTCTATTAGTTTATTCTTTGATCATGTTTGGATGAATGATGTACAAGGAGTTATTTGCATTAGTTGGGGTTGACCTCTTTCACAAATTATTTTCTGCAACAATCAAGAAAATAAAGCTCATTGTTGTATCCTCGCCACTAAGGATAAAAAAGATAAATGTCATGCACCCCTCACTGGAATAAGGCATAGGAAAATATGTTTATAAACATCATGTGAATTTTCTTAATGCAATACTCTGTTTAATTACTTAATACTTTGGCTGCATGTTGGGTAGTGGTCTTTGGATGTAGTATTAGTTGTATATGTATGTTGGGTAGCGGTATATGGATATAAGGATGTAATGGCTATATGTAATCGTGACATGTAGGATTTTCCATAAAAGCTGCAATTTAAATGACATACAACTGTAATTTACTTACCATATCGACATTATATTGGATAGATGCGAATAGTGAACTTCTGAACTTCGGTCCAATTTTTCTCATTGATACAAACTTTCTTTTACTTTTGTATTCTGCAATCCGTTATTTCTCGCATACAAAAACAATTCAAAAGTGAGATTGACAACCTCACTAGACAGTTGGGAACACGAATTGAATATCTAGTTGTGTGCATGGCTGATCATTAGGCATGTGCTTTTTGATTCGCAGACTGATTATCTTTGTTTTTTAGCCGAGGGGAAATCTTACTGCTTACTACAAACCCTTGCACATCGGGTCCAGCAATACTTTTCACAATTAGCACCACAATTACCTTTGATCTAGTTTGAGTGTAGATATAGCCCTCTTTGCTAGAGACCCTAGAAATTATCGAATCCAGAAAGTGAAATAAGCTTGGCAAGCAATTGACTACAAGTTCTTGTGATCTCAAATCGTTCCAATTTCCTAAACAAACACTTATCATAGAGGTTGTTTCAATATAAAAGAAATAGGCCAGAGCTAAGGTTTTAGCTGCAGCTGTGTACACATGATTGGGATAATAATTAGGTAGATAAAAAATGCAGCAGTATACACCATTACATATATCTTGTAAACACATTAAGTGGGAGATGCATACTAAAAACACCATGAGCGACTGCCGCCGCATTGAGGATTGGTTGTCCGACCTTGGCCCTATCTGACGCACTGGGTTACCTCGATTATTAAGGATAAACCAAACCAATGCATGAGCATTTGATGACTGCATCACAGTATCCCCTAGAGACTCGATTCAGGCTACTATATTCACCTTATTGTCACTAGCTTTTGGTATAGATTTCCTCCTCTCTCTCCTCCCTTTACCTCTCCTTGTTCGAATCTTCGGAGTCTTGGGTACCGATGAGCCTGAGATTGAGGTAGAGACAAGAAACAAGAATAGTTGCACAATATTATAGAATTAAGTTATGTTAAAGTAAACAATCAATCCCTTCTTATGTGTACACAGGGCTGCGAGGCTACACCTTGACCCTTAGCCAAGGAGATTACTCGCACATTGTGATTAAATCACAAGCAGAAGGCTGAAGATGAATTATTGAAAGTCTTACAATGTCTTCGACCATGATGGAATTTCTATTGCAAGAAATTAATCTAATGAAGATGGAGGCTATGGTGGTAGAGATGGCTACGGAGTTGTGATGTTTAGGATGTCGACGTGGCGACTATGTATTGTTGAATGATGGTTTCCCAACCATTGGGTCTTCCAGTCCTTTGTATAGTGCATACAGGGGAATACAATTTAAGGATGCCTCTTTTGTGAATATGTCTCGGGCCGCTTCATGATAGTTGTCAGGGATGACATCATGGAGGTGGCAACACACTGTACAACCACTACTGTGGACTATATGCTCTCATGTTTCATTCAGTGCACCCTTAGTGGAGTGAAATTGATGATCACATTCAGAATATCCCATATATGGTTTAATTTTCCACCTACAAACATCCATTTCTTCAAGGAAAAAAATAAACAAGGAGATTTGTAATCATTTGTGGCACCCCGGTGATACGTCTCCAACGTATCTATAATTTTTGATTGTTCCATGCTATTATAATACCCGTTTTGATATTTATGGGCTTTAGTTTACACTTTTATATCATTTTTGGGACTAACCTACTAACCGGAGGCCCAGCCCGAATTGCTGTTTTTTTGCCTATTTCAGTGTTTCGAAGAAAAGGAATATCAAATGGAGTCCAAACAGAATGAAACCTTCGGGAGCGATCTTTTTGGAACAAACGCAATCCAGGAGACTTGGAGTGGAGGTCAAGCAACGAACAAGGCGGCCACGAGGGTGCCCGGCGCGCCCCTAGGGGGTGGGCACGCCTCCCACCCTCGTGGGCCCCTCGTGGCTCCCCTGACCTACCTCCTTGGCCTATATATATCCACGTACCCTGAAAACATCTAGGAGCACCACGAAAACCTAATTCCACCGCTGCAACCTTCTGTATCCGCGAGATCCCATCTTGGAGCCTTCGTCGGTGCTCCGCCGGAGGGGGAATCGACCATGGAGGGCCTCTACATCATCTCCAAGGCCTCTCCAATGCATTATGAGTAGTTTACCACAGACCTTCTTGTCCATAGTTATTAGCTAGATGGCTTCTTCTCTCTCTTTGAATCTCAATACAAAGCTCTCCACGATCTTCTTGGAGATCTTTTCGATGTAACTCTTTTTGCGGTGTGTTTGTCGAGATCCGATGAATTGTGGGTTTATGATCAAGTTTATCTATGAGAAATAATTGAATCTTCTCTAAAATCTTTTATGTGTGATTGGTTATCTTTGCAAGTCTCTTCGAATTATCAGTTTGGTTTGGCCTACTAGATTGATCTTTCTTGCAATGGGAAAAGTGGTTAGCTTTGGGTTCGATCTTGCGGCGTCCTTTCCCAGTGGCAGCAAGGGCAGCAAGGCACGTATTGTATTGTTGCCATGGAGGATAAAAAGATGGGGTTTATATCATATTGCATGAGTTTATCCCTCTACATCATGTCATCTTTCATAATGCGTTACTCTGTTCTTATGAACTTAATACTCTAGATGTAGGCAGGAGTCGGTCGATGTGTGGAGTAATAGTAGTAGATGCAGAATCGTTTCGATCTACTTGTTGTGGACATGATGCCTATATACATGATCATGCCTAGATAATCTCATAACTATGCACTTTTCTATAAATTGCTTGACAGTAATTTGTTCACCCACCGTAATACTTATGCTATCTTGAGAGAAGCCACTAGTGAAACCTATGGCCCCCGGGTCTATCTTTTATCATATGAGTTTTCCATCTACTTTTATTTGCATCTTTTACTTTCCAATATATATCATAAAAATACCAAAAATATTTATCTTATCATATTATCTCTATCAGATCTCACTTTTGCAAGTTACCGTGAAGGGATTGACAACCCCTTATTCGTGTTGGTTGCGAGGTTCTTGTTTGTTTGTGTAGGTGTGTGGGACTTTTGAGGAGCCTCCTACTGGATTGATACCTTGGTTCTCAAAAACTGAGGGAAATACTTACGCTACTTTGCTGCATCACCCTTTCCTCTTCAAGGGAAAACCAACGCAGTGCTCAAGAGGTAGCACCCGGCTCAAAGGAACTGCAACACCCCGTATTCTAGCCCAGAGATCAAGTCTTCTGGAATGCGACACTGCTTCGCATAAAACAAATCAACTCTTATTACAAATAATATGTGTACAAGGGTTCGGATATTACGAAGGTTACAGGTGCACGGCGACACTACGCCTGCTAAGATAGCTCGATGATAGCAGTGGAACAACTCATAGCAGCAAAACAACGGCGATGGTGATGAACTCCACTCCGCGGGGACTATGGCTGGGACACATCCTAACTCGCAATCTCGGGATCCTCGACAAGCAATCAATCACGGCATTACCTGCAATCTAGCATGCAAGCCAGGTGAGTACTTTGAATGTACTCGCAAGCTCGCAGCAACCAAAGCAATCAAGACAAACAAGAGCATAGCATTTATAGGTTTATTATCAGTGATGAACATGATACTACTAGAACAATATGTGGGTGAGCATGGCATATACATGTTACTCATGATATGAAGATGATGATACTAGCACTAGCATGAGAGGGACTCGATGTTTAAGGTCGCATGGACCAACTTACTCATCTAGGAGGTTATCTCATAACCAGGTATCAATCTTTCTTACCATCATGATCATCACACGATCACCTCATAATCAACCAACATCGGTATCAACAATACCATCGTGATCATCACATGACCACCAGGGGCTAGATCTTTATCCGTGATCATCGCATGACCACATAAAGATCAACCAACTTCTTTCCTCATGGAACCGGGGTTGTTTTATTATCCAGGTTATTATTACTGTTGAGTCATAGTATGACCTACTGTGAACGGTGTCCATTACCGAGAACGCAACTATCGATAGATTATACACTATGTATAGGTTAGTACACTGTACCCACACTATGGAACTCATGGCCTTGTACTTTAGTACATGCTCCCATTCGGGTGGACCAATGACGTTCCAACAAAACCGATCTATTGCATGACACTCTCCCGTCCACTCCAACAAATTCCTCTTTAGGCTACGTCATGGGTAGCCCCGATGTCAACACGTGACACCCGCTACCTTTCTGGTCGCCACCGTCGTGGCAAAAGTAAACATTATCGTCCCAAACAGGGACATCAGTATACCATCCAACTCGGGCACACAAGGTTCTTGCTGCCTACCGGGCTAGGGTAGCATGCGCACATAACCTTCCCTAGTTGGAGGCACCGCGATAGGCATGATAATAGATTGAATTAGGGCCTCCCCATCGAGTCAAGTGTGGCTGCGCTGGTGAGCTTGATTCGGTGGCACTATAACTCAGCCAACAGATTTGTTCAAGTTCAGTTATTGTCATATTTAATTTGAATGGTGATGAGCTAAGCCATAACATGATGAAATGATAATGCATATGAGCATGATATCAACATAAACATGGATGAGCAACATAACCATTTAAGATATGAACCTTATCATCAATAGAAATAAATCATTTAGTCTACTTGAGCAAATGAGCATGGCGTAGTGATGATCATGAATCTCACAAGTATTTTCATAACAAATCATACTATTCATGTGAGCATATCATTATCACTAGCATTGGAAATAATTACAAGAATTGAACATGAGAATAATACTATTAGTAATTAATCAATTAACTTACTAGATGCACATGAACATGGCATAAGGATAAGCATAGATTTACTAGCATTTTCATAGTATTAACAAAATAATTGCATGAGCACACAATTGTTCAGTAATTCAAGTGAAAACCATGGCTATTGCAATGCCATCATGTAAGTGGTTGTTATGACTTGCCTGTGGTTGATGGATTTATCAGGGAGAAGTGCAAGAAGCTCACGGAAAAATTTACTGAAAACATTTCTCTCTCAACGGAGCTGATTAGAGGGCAAGGGCAAAACGGTCATTTTAAGAATGTGCCAATATAGTGAAAGTGCTACCAACGGAAGGGCTCGACGAACAAAGGATGTGGGCTTTTAAATCACCTGAATCGGAGTTAAATTTGCAAAGATATGACCGTTCATTTGTTAGGTAGAAAACAAAAAGAATATGTCCATTTCTGCTCTTAACGGGTGAACGTTAACAATATAAGGGTTTCGGCTGGTGGGGTAAAACAGAAAGCGCATTTTCAGGAACATGCTTCTGAAGTAGAGAAAACACATTCCCATCCGAAGCCACAGCCGAATGCGCTAACTCAACAGGAAAGCGTATTTCGAGAAATATGCTTCCACTTAAGCATTGGCCCGGCCGGCTGAGTCACTGGCGAGCGGGGACCGTTGGCAGGTCACCCTCTTCTTCAACCTCTTGCATAGGCCCGCGGGACAGAGGAGGCCGCGCGCTCCAGCGATGACCTCCGGAAGC
This sequence comes from Aegilops speltoides, assembly GCA_021437245.1. Lineage (NCBI taxonomy): Eukaryota > Viridiplantae > Streptophyta > Magnoliopsida > Poales > Poaceae > Aegilops > Aegilops speltoides. Next base: position 367,780,738 of record CM038143.1, read on the forward strand.
ACAGGCCACCTCCGGCCGAGCTCCGGCCACCGACGAGCTCGAGACGACACGGCGCACCCGTCCAAATAGAGCACGGACCTTGGGGAAGACTAGGGTGATGATGTTTTGGTGTAACATCCCAATTTTATTAAATTCGGATGTTAATAGAATCATTCAATGCATATCATATTTCTTTGCATTTTTGGAGTTTTAAAAAAAAATATTCAAATAATATTTTTCACTCGAGAAAAACAAATGAGAGGGGATAAGATGACTTCCTTGAAATATAAAAGAGTGGGAAATTTTATTTCGAATATTATTTGAAGTTTTGGAGTTTATTTGGTATTTATTTTATCTGCAAAAAGTGCATTAATTGCATTAGGAAATTTTTTTTACAAAAATGTTCTGTGCCTAATTTAATGTTCATTAGGCTCTAAATATTGCATAGTTATTTTGTAAATTATTGTGGTGTTTTTATTAATTCATTTGAATTAATTATGGCCACTTTAGTGTTCTGTTTAAAAAAAAAAAAAAACACGCACGCACCTGCAGCCTCGACCGAACTGGTTCGCCCAGAGCGCCTGACCGGCCCAGTCGGCCATTTGGCCCAAGGCCAGCCCAGCTCACGCAGCCCTTCCGCTCGATCGCTGGCCGATCGCTTCCGCTTCGCTTCGCTTCGCCGCCATCGATCGGTGGGCCCGCGCCGCCAGTCGTCCCTAACCTCCGCTCCTCCCCCGCTGGATAAGCACGACGCCAAGGCCTCAAGAACCGCCGGCCAAGCTCTCGGGATAGAGCTTATCCCGCTGCTCCCGACGCCCTCCCTCGCCTATATAAAGCCCTCGACCCTCTCTCCATCCGCCACCGCACCTTCCCACGCCGCCCATAGCCGCCGCCGCCGCCGTTCGATCTCGCCGAGCCGCGCCACTCCCTCGTCCGCTTAAGTGCTCGTGGCACACCCTAGCTCCCTTCCTTCGTCAAATGTTTTCCGCGACGATCGCGCATCCGTTTGACATATTTTTGTCGCTTAGGTCCTCACGGAGACGACGCTCAAAACCGCCGACCTCGCCGAGCACGAAGGCCGCCGTCCTCGCCCGCCCGTCCGGTTGCCGCCGACGCGCCGCCACCACCTTCGCGACGCCCTCGACGCGCCGCACCTCTCCATCTTCTTCCCCGACGCCGAGGACCGCCGTAGCCGCCGCCCCCTCCGTCACCGACGCCGCGCCGCCGTCTTCGTCGTCGCCGGCCACCACCTCCGGCCACTGTAAGCCGCCCCCCCCCTCATCCGTTCGATCTAGCACGGACGGCTTAGATTAGATTAGGTTTGGTTTTTTTTATTTTCGCGAAGAGGTACGCGGTTAACCGCGGTTTCCATTAGACCGGCCGGTTTTATTTAAACCGAGCGTCGGTTTTTCTTTAGTTAGCCGCCGCCGCTGTTTTTTTTTTTTTTATTTAGCGGCCGTTCGCCGTATAGCCTCCGCAGCGGACGCTGCTCGGCCAGCCACGAGCCGCCACGTGGCCAGGGACTTGTTCGCAATAATTTTCTTCTCTGTTTAGTCCCTGTAATTAGCAGATTAGTCCCTGAACTTCGCATAGCCACAACTTTTTAACCGTAGATCCAAACTCGATGAAACCAGCGGCAAATTCTTCGTATCGTTTAGCTCTATCCAGTGGTATCCTTTTTGCAAACTTTTGACAGGTTCAAATTTGAATTTATTCAGATTTGAATTTGAACTTCAAATGGCCATATCTCCCAAACCGTAGCTCCGATTAAATTGAATCTTTTTGCACTTTGTCACCGTAGCCAAACCCTATCACCTGGACCTTTGTCACAATAATTTTCACACACTAGAATATGCCCATTAATATTTTACTAGTATGCATAGGACGCACTATAGTTCACCTCACTTTTTGAACCATAGGCCTATGTTGTTTTACACCTAGAATATTTTTCATGCTAGTTAAGTGTGATGTTGTTCATTTGATTTTTCCGAGACTTTTGCTTTGCATGTTCCTCTTGGTTCTCTTGAATGTTTGCTTATGTTTGTTTATCTCCTTTGCGATAGATTGCCCGGAGTGCGAAGCGGAATATTTTCAGTCCTTAGAATTCAACCAGCAGTACCAAGGCAAGTTGCATCTTGATCATATTTTATTACCTATGTTTTTATTATGCACTTAGTTCTTTGCGGTAGGACTGCATGGTAGAACTTGATGCCACATGACTATGCTTTTCACCCAGTAGTTCATTGAGATAGGTCTGAACCATATGACTTTGTCGCCATCGTTTTACACTATGTTGCTTCGCTAAGTAGACGTGGATTGGGAAGTGAACATTGTAAAGTATGAGTGACAATGTAGTAAGTAGGACCTAAGTTAATTAATGAACTACCTGGGCGGAAACTTGAGGAATGGTGGCGAAATGCTGATGGGGCACGCATGGGAAAATCCATGGTGGTGCACCACTAGTGGACCGTCCGCTCAGGCTCAAAGAGATCAATCGTATTCTCATGTCTAGAAGCTTACGTGTGCAGCCACAAGCCAAAATGGGCTCTGGCTTAGTTGAGTAGTTAGTGTGACCCCTTAGGGATGGGCTAGCGAGATGTAGAATGATGTAGGTGTACCGCCTATCCGTGGGTTAAGGGGAACATTTTGAAAGACTATGTCTCGATCTTCCGATCATGGAGGTGGTCGAGTCTTGTGGGGAAAAGTGCGCAACCTCTGCAGAGTGTCAACCTAATCGATTAGCCGTGTCCCGATTCACGGACATCTTGAGCATCTAGTAGTGAAAATGCGGAGATCTCCTCACCTTTAATTAAGCAGTTGGGATTTAAATGAAACTTGGGAGCGGATGGAGTTGGGTTTGCCGACTCATCCTATGCAAATGTGTAGTAGTAGAATAACATCTTTTCTAATAGGGAAAAACTAGCTTTATGCCAAAAACTAAACTTAGAGCTTTCCACCAGCCAAATTGCATGTACAAGTAGGTTCATTACACTTATGATGTGACTTGCCAAGACATTCAATGTCTTGACCTATATGGCTGCAACTTATCACGTTGCGTATATATCCGACGAGGATTAAGGTGCGATAGGTCGATGTTCTACACTCAACCTTGCTCGTGGAGTTGGACTCATTTACTACTTTGCTTCCGCAGATTTGTTATTGGCTCTATGCCCTATTTTGTAATAAATGTATTACTCTGGACTATCGATGTAATAAAGAGATGTGTGTTATTTACATTATTTCATCGAGTCTCGTGTGTGCTAGCAAGTCGATCCAGGACTAGCACGGTAAGCACAGAGACTTCGACTCTTACCGAGTCGGGTCGCTACAAGATGGTATCGAGCACACGTTGATCGTGGGGACGCGACCTCTAGAAAATGGAAAAGCCATAGGATAAAAACTTTATTTTTCACTTTCCCTATATATCCTTTGGTCTCGTACCTTCTTTACTTCTGTACTAATTTCTTCCCCCTTTCAAAATGTAGATGTCGTCCGCCATTGTCGAGTTTGAGCAGCCCGATGAGACCATGCCTTTTGGACGGCAGGTGAAGATCGTGAAGCACACAAGATTGGGCTTCCCACATTCACCGGGACCTTCACCGCCACCCTGCCCGAGGAGACACGTTGGAGGATCGATGCCCATATCCCTGGGCGCATCCTCGGAAACCGCACCAAGCCCATTGATTTCCATGTGGATCTTGCAACATGGGGCTTGGGCGAGGCATCGCTGCTCACGTTGCTCTCGGGCGCGATTCGGGAGGAGTATGACGAAGACCTCAAGAGGACCTCCTTCGTGATGTACGGACGCCGCGACGCAAATGGAGATGTGGTGCGTACCACGGAGGACGAGACGATAGCATCCCATATCCGGGACATGGAGGATCACATTCGTATGATGGAGCTGGGCTGTCGACAACATGATCGTCATCAAGAACCTCATGACTCGCAAGGCCGATCTCGAGGAGGAACTCCAAGGCGCCGCATCGAGCATGAGGGAGAGCTGGGCGCCCTACAGGAGAAGATCGGCGATCCAAGCTGGAGCTTGAGGAGGCCGAGGAGAAGCTGGATGAGGAGAAAACATCCAGAGGATCACTCGTATGGTGCCTATGTCGGCCAGACAAGGACCAGGGTGATGAGCTTGGAGACGATGACACAGACAGTGATGCAAGGTCACCTGATGTCCACATGGTTGACTGGTCTTCATCCGACGAGAGTTAGATTTTATACCACCATGAGAGTTAGGAATTTGATTTCGCTATCCGATTAGTTTATTTCATTTGTGAGACCTTGTCAAAATCTTGTGACATGGCTTACCTTAGGTTTGATTGTTCATGTGAACCCCTTTGAGTGAAATTGAATTGGAGTGATTTGAAGTTTTTATTGCTATCATGTGCATATGGGTAGTGTGATTTTACTCCCTAGGCCTTATTCTATTCTGACTTCTCATCCACTCTAAACCCATCAGATGCCTCCAAGACGTGACCTCGACTTCAACTTTCCGCCGGAGCTCGCGGAGTTGATCCAGCAGCAGAATGCTCTTATGCAGATGGTCATTCAGAACCAGAACCAGAACAACAACAACCCACCGCCGCCACCCCGAGTTGACAATCTTGCCCGTTTTACGAGGCTGAAACCACCGTGTTCTCCAAAGAAGACGGAGCCGATCGTCGCAGATGACTGGCTCCGCAAGATAGGAAGGGAGCTAACCACGGCAGGATGCAGTGATGCTGAGAAGGTGAAGTTTGCCGCCCATCAGCTGGATGGCCCGGCCGCCGCTTGGTGGGAGAACTACACCACCACATACCCCTTGGAGGATGTGACTTGGACTCAGTTCCAGCAGGCATTCCGCACTGCTCATGTCTCAGCTGGAGCCATGAGTCTGAAGAAGAAGGAGTTCCGCAACTTGCGCCAGGGAGGACGCACGGTACCCCAGTATGCTGATGAGTTCAGTAAGTTGGCCCGTTATGCACCAGGGGACGTGGCCACTGATGCAGCCAAGCAGAGAAGTTTGGAGGGACTGAATGATGAGTTGGGAGTTCGATTGATATGGCGACCTTTGTGAACTATCGAGTTGGTTGATAAGGCTACCATTCTCGAAGGCAAGCACCAGCAGATGGAGAATCGTAAGAGAAAGTACGGTCATGGGAAGTATAACTCTGGAGTTCAGCAGAAACCCCGCTACAGCCCGTACTCAGGAAGTTCTGGATCGGGAACTAGCAAGTTTGGAGGGAATCATCATAACCATGGAGGCCACATTCAGCATGGAGGAAATGGGCACAACCACCATGGTCACAAGCATGGAAATGGCAATGGAGGGAATGGCAACCAGCAGCATTTCAACCCTTCTACACCAATGAAGAAGGATCTGAGTCACATCACTTGCTTCAAATGCAAGAAGACAGGGCACTACTCCAATGAGTGTCCTGAGGCGCAGAATGGAAATGGAAATGGAAATGGCAATGGGAATTCTGGAGGCAAGAAGCCTAATCCTTTCACTAAGGGGCATGTGAATCATGTCAATGTGGAAGAGGTCTATGAACAGCCTGACGCAGTGATTGGTAAGTTCTTGGTTAATTTATTTCCAGCACTCGTTCTTTTTGACACTGGTGCATCGCATTCATTCATATCAAGGGGATTCGTGGATAGACATAAGTTGCCTACCGTAGCTCTTAAGGCACCCATTCTAGTGAGTTCCCCAGGAGCCGAGTCTATGGCTAGTCAGGGATGTTTCCAGTTGCCTTTGAACATAGGGGGACATGTTTTCCCTACGGATATGATCATACTAGAGTCACAAGGGTTGGATGTAATCCTAGGGATGGATTGGATGTCCAAGTATGGGGGAACCATCGATTGTGCTAGTAGATCGATTTTTCTCACCACCCCAGAGAAGAAGAGGATCAAGTATGTATCCGTGGTTAAGCCTAAGAGGACTCGGTGAACTCTCTTACGGAGTTGTCCAGAAGAAGTACCGATGGTGAAGGATTATCCCGATGTATTTCCTGAGGAGTTACGGTATGCCGCGGATCGGGAGATTGAGTTTTTGATTGAGTTGCTGCTGTGCATGGACCTATCTCCAAGAGGCCGTGTCGGATGCCCGCTAATGATTTGGAGGAAGTCAAGAAACAGATTAAGGAGTTGCTAGAGAAAGGGTATATTCGCCGAAGTTCATCACCTTGGGGAGCCCCAAGACTCTTAGTAGAGAAGAAGGATGGAACCTTGAGGATGTGTGTGGATTACCGCTCTTTGAGCGAGGTGACCATCAAGAACAAGTATCCCCTACCGATGATCAATGACTTGTTTGACCAGCTAGAAGGAGCTAGTGTTTTCTCTAAGATCGATCTTCGATCGGGTTATCACCAATTGAAGATCCGTGAGAAGGATATACCCAAGACAGCTTTTACCACAAGGTATGGGCTTTATGAGTATCTGATCATGTCCTTTGGTTTGACTAATGCCCCTGCCTATTTTATGAGCATGATGAACAAGGTGTTCATGGAGTTCTTGGATAAGTTCGTTGTGGTATTCATTGATGATATATTGGTTTTCTCCAAGAATGAGGAGGAACACGCCAACATCTCGCGCTTGGTTTTGGAGAAACTCAGAGAACATCAACTTTATGCCAAGTTCAGCAAGTGTGAGTTTTGGCTCAAGGAAGTCGGATTCCTTGGACATGTTGTGTCAGGTGAAGGGATTGCAGTGGACCCTACCAAGGTAGAGTCAGTCACAGAATGGAATGCACCCACCACAGTTGGCGAGATTCGCAGTTTCCTTGGACTTGCAGGATATTATAGGAGATTTATCGAAAATTTCTCTAAGATTGCAAGGCCCATGACAACGTTGTTGAAGAAGGACACCAAGTTCGTTTGGACTGAAGAGTGTGAAGCCAGCTTTCAAGAATTGAAGAAGCGTTTGGTTACAGCCCCAGTGCTAATCCTACCTGACGTACACAAGGACTTTCAGGTGTATTGTGATGCTTCACGTCAGGGACTTGGAGGTGTTCTTATGCAGGAGGGAAAAGTTGTAGCTTATGCTTCACGACAGCTTCGACCTCATGAGTTGAACTATGCCACGCATGATTTGGAGTTAGCAGCCGTTGTGCATGCACTCAAGACATGGAGACACTATCTTATTGGGAATCGTTGTGATGTTTACACGGATCACAAGAGTTTGAAGTACATTTTCACGCAGAAGGAGTTGAACCTCGTGCAAAGGAGATGGTTGGAACTTATAAAGGATTATGACATGAGTGCGCATTATCATCCGGGAAAAGCCAATGTTGTGGCGGATGCTTTGAGCCGTAAGAGTTATGTTAACACCCTTACAAAGCAGGAGGTTTACCTCGGGAGTTATGTGATGGGCTTAGAGACCTTGAGCTGGAAATAGTTCCAAGAGGTTATGTTGCAAGACTTGAGGTACAGTCCACTTTATTGGGAAGAATCGAGAAGCCCGAAGTTGGACCAAGGTATTGCTGAGATAAAGGAAATGATGAACAAAGGAAAGCAAAAGGATTCCGTGAGGATGAAAGTGGAACCATATGGTTTGAGCAACGGATTTGTGTACCCAATGATCCGTAGATCGTGAAGTTGATTCTTCAGAGGCTCATGACTCACCATATTCGATACACCCAGCAACACCAAGATGTATTTGGACTTGAAGGAAAGTTTTTGGTGGGCGGTATGAAGAGAGATTGCCGAGTATGTGGCAATATGTGATGTATGTCGAGAGTAAAGGCGAGCATCGAAACCAGCAGGTTTACTTCACCGTTGCCGATACGATTGGAAATGGGATAAACTTGGTATGGACTTTATCACGGGTTACCCAGGACCCGTTCAGGTTATGATTCCATTTGGGTGATAGTGGATCGTTTGACCAAGGTTGCTCACTTCATTCCAGTGAAGACCACCTATACAAGTGCTAAGCTGGCAAAGATATATATGACCAGGATTGTATGTCTGCATGGAGTTCCGAGGAGCATCGTACCAGATAGAGGAACACAGTTTACCTCAAAGTTTTGGAATCAGTTGCATGAAACTTTGGGTACCAGGCTAGAGTTTAGTACAGCCTTCCATCCACAGACTGATGGGCAGACAGAGAGAGTCAATCAGATTCTGGAGGACATGCTGAGAGCTTGTGCGCTAGACTATGGGTCTAGTTGGGATGATAACTTACCCTACGCAGAGTTCTCGACAACAACAGCTACCAAGCCAGTTTGCAGATGGCCCCTTTTGAGGCATTGTATGGCAGGAAATGCAGGACACCTTTGATGTGGGATGGAGTTGGAGATCGCAAATTGTTTGGACCTGATTTGATCAAGGATTCAGAGGAGAAGGTCAAGTTGATTCGTGACAGACTTAAGATAGCCCAGTCAAGGCAGAAAAGTTATGCTGATGCTAAACGCAAGGAAGTGGTCTATGAAGTGGGAGATAGAGCATATCTTGAGTGTCTCCACTTCGAGGTATTAAGAGATTTGGAGTCAAAGGAAAGTTAGCACCACGATTTGTGGGACCATCTGAGTTCTCGAACGCAGAGGAGAGGTTGCATACCAGTTGGAATTACCAGAGGCTTTGACAGAGTTCATGATGTGTTCCATGTTTCCCGGTGAAGAAGTGTCATGCGAGAGATGGCGGATATTCCTTTGAGAGATACAGTGCCACTCGAGGCAATTCAGTTAGAGAGCGATCTGACTTATGAGGAGAAGCCTATTAAGATTCTTGAGACTGCAGAGAGGATCACTAGAACCAAGATCATCAGGTTCTGCAAAGTACAATGGAGTCACCACGCCGAGGAGGAAGCTACAGGAAAGAGAAGAAGATCTCGGCGGGACCATCCACACCTTTTTGTTTGTGACCCAATCTCGGGGCGAGATTCATCTTAAGGGGGGTAGGTTTGTAACATCCCAATTTTATTAAATTCGGATGTTAATAGAATCATTCAATGCATATCATATTTCTTTGCATTTTTGGAGTTTTAAAAAAAATATTCAAATAATATTTTTCACTCGAGAAAAACAAATGAGAGGGGATAAGATGACTTCCTTGAAATATAAAAGAGTGGGAAATTTTATTTCGAATATTATTTGAAGTTTTGGAGTTTATTTGGTATTTATTTTATCTGCAAAAAGTGCATTAATTGCATTAGGAAATTTTTTACAAAATGTTACGTGCCTAATTTAATGTTCATTAGGCTCTAAATATTGCATAGTTATTTTGTAAATTATTGTGGTGTTTTTATTAATTCATTTGAATTAATTATGGCCACTTTAGTGTTCTGTTTAAAAAAAAAAAAAAACACACGCACTTGCAGCTGACCGAACTGGTTCGCCCAGAGCGCCTGACCGCCCAGGCCGGCCATTTGGCCCAAGGCCAGCCCCGCTTCGACGGCCCTTCCGCTCGGTCGACCGCTTGCGCCGCTTCGCTTCGCTTCCGCCGCCCGCCATCGATCAGGGCCCGCCCGCCAGTCGTCCCCAACCTCCCGCTCCTCCCATGGATAAGCACGACGCCAGGCCTCAAGAACCGCCGGCCGAAGCTCTCGGGATAGAGCTTATCCCGCTGCTCCCCGACGCCCTCCCCTCGCCTATATAAAGCCCTCGACCCCCTCTCTCCATCCTGCCACTTCGCACCTTCCCACGCCGCCCATAGCCGCCGCCGTCGCCGTTCGCATCTCGCCGGAGCCGCGCCACTCCCTCGTCCGTTTCGTCGTCTGTGGCACACCCTAGCTCCCCTTCCTTCGTCAAATGTTTTCCCGCGACGATGCGCATCCGTTTGACATATTTTTGTCGCTTAGGTCCCGCCGAGACGCGCCCGAAAGGCCGACCTCGCCGGAGCACCGGCGGCCGCCGCCCGCCCGCTTCGTCCGGTCGCCGCCGACGACGCCGCCACCACCTTCGCGACGCCCTCGACGCGCCGCACCTCTCCGTCTTCTTCCCCGACGCCGAGGACCGCCGTAGCCGCCGCCCCTCCGTCGCGGCCATGCGCCGCCGTCTTCGCTGCCGCCGCCACCACCTCCGCCATTTGTAGAAGGCCCCCCTCATCCGTTCGATCTAGCACGGACGGCTTAGATTAGATTAGGTTTGGTTTTTTATTTTCGCGAAGAGGTACGCGTTAACCGCGGTTTCCATTAGACCGCCGGTTTTATTTAAACCGAAGTCGGTTTTCTTTAGTTAGCCGCCGCTTTTTTTTTTTTATTTAGCGGCCGTTAGATAGCCTCCGCAGCGGACGCTGCTCGGCCAGCCACGAGCCGCCACGTGGCGAGGACTTGTTCGCAATAATTTTCTTCTCTTTTAGTCCTGTAATTAGCAGATTAGTCCCTGAACTTCGCATAGCCACAACTTTTTAACCGTAGATCCAAACTCGATGAAACCAGCGGCAAATTCTTCGTATCGTTTAGCTCTATCCAGTGGTATCCTTTTTGCAAACTTTTGACAGGTTCAAATTTGAATTTATTCAGATTTGAATTTGAACTTCAAATGGCCATATCTCCCAAACCGTAGCTCCGATTAAATTGAATCTTTTTGCACTTTGTCACCGTAGCCAAACCCTATCACCTGGACCTTTGTCACAATAATTTTCACACACTAGAATATGCCCATTAATATTTTACTAGTATGCATAGGACGCACTATAGTTCACCTCACTTTTTGAACCATAGGCCTATGTTGTTTTACACCTAGAATATTTTTCATGCTAGTTAAGTGTGATGTTGTTCATTTGATTTTTCCGAGACTTTTGCTTTGCATGTTCCTCTTGGTTCTCTTGAATGTTTGCTTATGTTTGTTTATCTCCTTTGCGATAGATTGCCTTGAGTGAAGCGGAATATTTTCAGTCCTTAGAATTCAACCAGCAGTACCAAGGCAAGTTGCATCTTGATCATATTTTATTACCTATGTTTTTATTATGCACTTAGTTCTTTGCGGTAGGACTGCATGGTAGAACTTGATGCCACATGACTATGCTTTTCACCCAGTAGTTCATTGAGATAGGTCTGAACCATATGACTTTGTCGCCATCGTTTTACACTATGTTGCTTCGCTAAGTAGACGTGGATTGGGAAGTGAACATTGTAAAGTATGAGTGACAATGTAGTAAGTAGGACCTAAGTTAATTAATGAACTACCTGGGCGGAAACTTGAGGGAATGGTGGCGAAGTACAGTGGGGCACGCATGGGAAAATCCATGGTGGTGCACCACTAGTGGACCGTCCGCTCAGGCTCAAAGAGATCAATCGTATTCTCATGTCTAGAAGCTTACGTGTGCAGCCACAAGCCAAAATGGGCTCTGGCTTAGTTGAGTAGTTAGTGTGACCCCTTCCGGGATGGGCTAGCAGATGTAGAATGATGTAGGTGTACCGCCTATCCGTGGGTTAAGGGGAACATTTTGAAAGACTATGTCTCGATCTTCCGATCATGGAGGTGGTCGAGTCTTGTGGGGAAAAGTCGCAACCTCTGCAGAGTGTCAACCTAATCGATTAGCCGTGTCCCGATTCACGGACATCTTGAGCATCTAGTAGTGAAAATGCCGGGAGATCTCCTCACCTTTAATTAAACAGTTGGGATTTAAATGAAACTTGGGAACGGATGGAGTTGGGTTTGCCGACTCATCCTATGCAAATGTGTAGTAGTAGAATAACATCTTTTCTAATAGGGAAAAACTAGCTTTATGCCAAAAACTAAACTTAGAGCTTTCCACCAGCCAAATTGCATGTACAAGTAGGTTCATTACACTTATGATGTGACTTGCCAGTACATTCAATGTACTGACCTATATGGCTGCAACTTATCACGTTGCAGATATATCCGACGAGGATTAAGGTGCGATAGGTCGATGTTCTACACTCAACCTTGCTCGTGGAGTTGGACTCATTTACTACTTTGCTTCCGCAGTATTTGTTATTGGCTCTATGCCCTATTTTGTAATAAATGTATTACTCCTGGACTATCGATGTAATAAAGAGATGTGTGTTATTTCTGTTATTTCATCGAGTACTGTGTGTGCTAGCAAGTCGATCCAGGGACTAGCACGGTAAGCACAGAGACTTCGACTCTTACCGAGTCGGGTCGCTACATTTGGGCCCTGGCAGAAGTGACCCTCGACCGAACTCGGTGCCTAGCCCACAGGCGCCATGGGGATGAATGGAGGAGATGGGGAGGTTCGCCGGGCTCTGGGTGGTCCTCTGGTGGAGAGAAGAGGAGGGGAGGGCTCGGCATTGCTCCAATTTGAGTGGAGTCGACAGTGGCAATGGCGGCCATGGCGAGCAACGAAAGGCTCCCGAGGCAAGTTGAGAGGGCTGGGGGATTCTAGGAGATATGAGAGGAGGTTGGTGAGCTTGGGAGGCCTTGGGCATGGCTATTTATAGTCCGACAATGGCGAGTGGTGAGCGTGGCCACAGTGACGCGTTTTCCGGTGCTCTGTGGCTTGGGGGACACACATAGGGATGGACGCGATGTCGGGAGAGGCCATGGGGCAGAGGGGAAGCACACATAGGCTTCGGGAGAGCTCGAGGAGGAAGAATATAGGGATACGACGACGATGGCCATGGGCACCCAATGCGCTGCGGCACGCCAGGGCAGAAGGAGGAGGGGAGAGGTGTCCAGAAAGGGCGCGTGGATGCAGGAGAGGTTGGGCAGTGTTGTTAACATGGTGCGGTGGCGAGAGCACAAGGTTTGGATGATGGTCGAGGGCCCCGATGTCTAGATCACATCGAACGGCATGCCAGCCACATGGCATGGCCCGGGGAGGGTACGAATGCATGTAAAAATATGTTCATGTGTAGTCCATTCATCCTGCAAAAAGATGTTCAGGTGTTGATCAGTTCCATCAATTGTAGCTTCTGGCAGCAAGGGTTTTGCAATGAACTGGGGGAGGCTCGCTTGGGTATAGATGCCGAGCTTTGGCTGGGGTTGACCACTCACTAAGAAGACCACCTTGGCAAATTTGCAGCCCAAATAGAGGTGTCTAGCTAGCAGTTGCTTTGCAAAGTGCCCAACTAGACAGAAAGATGGAAATAGACGCTGCACTCACATGGATGAATGGATTGAGCTAAAATTTGGTGGAGGATGGTGATTTGGACAAGGAAGGCACCATAAAAATTTCATGCTATTTGGATAAATAAAAATGGTACTTCCTTCACAATGCTTCCCATTGGACAAAAACTTCGGAAAATATTTGAGGGAAATTGGCTAAATGAAATGAGCTCAAATTTTGTGAAGGGAGGTTATATAGGTAGGAGAATGTCCACGTAAAATTTGAGATATTATGGAGCAATATAAAATATAGTTGCTTCACAAACTGAAATTATGACCAGAAGTAAAGATTGGATGGTGTGCTCACTGATACATCTCCAACGTATCTATAATTTTTTATTGTTCCATGCTAGTCCCTCCGTTCCTAAATATTTGTCTTTCTAGAGATTTCAACAAGTGACTACATACGAAGCAAAATGAGTGAATTTACACCCTAAAATATGTTTATATACATCCGTATGTGGTAGCCCATTCGAAATCTCTAAAAAGACAAATATTTAGGAACAAAGGGAGTATTATATTATCAATCTTGGATGTTTTATATACATTTTAAAGCAATTAGATATCATCTTTTGGGACTAACCTATTAAATTAGTGCCTAGTGCCACTTGCTGTTTTTTGCTTGTTTTTGGTTTTGCGGAATATCAGTACCAAACGAAGTCCAAATGCCACGAAACTTTTTGGAGATTTTTTTAGACAAAAGAGACACTAGAAGCTTTGGGAGAAGACCTGATCATGAACCATTGTCCCATGAGGAACTAGGGCGCCCCCAGGGTGGTAGGCGTGCCCTGGTGGCTTGTGGGGCCCATGTGGCTTCGTTTGACCTAACCCCGCCTCTATAAATTCTCTAACATTGTGAAACCAACAGAGGAGTCCACGAAATACTTTTTCTGCCACCGCAAGTTCCAGAACCACGAGATCCCATCTAGAGGCCTTTTCTGGCACTCTACCGGAGGGGGATTCGATCACGGAGGGTTATGAGGATACAGACTCGGGGTAGGGTCATAGGCCTGACCTATACGCCCTATCCAAGGTCACTACCCTAGAAGATAAGAAGTCCAAGAGGCAACGAAGAACCCCCAGTCAAAGATGTCGAGTGCAACCCACTCGACCAGTCATATCACTCGGGCGTCCCCCTACCTGTTGCCACTCGACCATATGAGGAATCACTCGACCTACTGAAGGCCAGGAGTCACTCAGCACTGCAACGGTCGGACATTCACTCTGTAGTCTTTAAGGTCATTAATAACACTTATGACTGGCGTTATCAGTAATGCCCCTACTTTATGTATATTAAGTCCCTTGTAATGGAGGATGGCTGGGGTCCTGGCGCACTCTATATAATCCACCCCCTCCTCTGAGACAAGGGTTCGCACCCCCTGTAACATCACACATATAATCCAGTCGACCGCCTCCGGGCGCCGAGACGTAGGGCTATTACTTCCTCTGAGAGGGGCCCGAACTCGTAAATCTTGTGTGTACACCTTCACCATAGCTGAGATCTTGCCTCTCCATACCTACCCCCTTTCTACTGTCAGTCTTAGAACCACGACAGTTGGCACCCACCGTGGGGCAGATGTCTTAGCGACTTGTTGGTGAAGTTGCAATTTTTCCGATCCCCATCATCATGGTTTCCGGTGGTGGATTGGCTGAAGGCCGTGAGATCCGTCTCGGCGTGCTCGTTTTCATAGCCGACAACTCCGCTTGGCTTCAGGAAGCTCCCCTTGACGTCGAGGCACTCCCTGTCCGAGGGGCGACGCACTTTCACGCATGCGTTCACGGCGGCCTTCTCCGGCAGCCGTCGACCCAGTATCGGCCGGCTCCGATGGTGTCTTCTCTCCCCGCTGTTCGCCGCCGCAAGCAATCCGGTCGGTCGTAGCTTCAGCGATAGGTGAAACACGCGGTGGCTCAACATTCGGCCACCCATCAAGTCGCGGCAATCGAGCCCGACGAAACTCTCCACGGCCTATTCGATCTGTCGACTGGCTTCGTCGAGACCACATCCGAGTGCGATAGCAGCGACCCTTTGGCTGAAGTCTTGATGGTCGATGGACCACGTAGTCCGCCTGGTTTCCGCCGTGAAGATGGCGGGGATGGTGGCGGTGATCCGTCGTGCGTCCACGAGGAGTACCATCCCGAACCCCTCTCTTCGCAGCAGAGGGAAGAGCTTTGTCGCCATAACATGGATGCACTCCACACGCCCATCATTGGAGAAACCCCCGAGGCTCGGGCCTTGGAAGAGGTGCGCTTGGCTAATTTGGCAGAGCACACTCGACTGGAGAACCTCCAGCGCGCTCTCGACGAGCATGCTCGGGAGCGGATCCCTTAGTCCTGTCGACGACAGCTTTTCCCACCTCCACCTAAGGTATACCACACTCCGATTCAAAATCTCACAGCTGCGGCCCGAATAGCAGAGTCAATTCAACCTTCCCAGTCAGAGGCTGGTAGAGGTTTGATGCATATCAGGGCCTTACTCCGGGCAGCAGGAGAACAGAACACAACAGTGTCTTGATACGTCTCCAACGTATCTATAATTTTTGATTGTTCCATGCTATTATATTACCTCTTTTGGATGTTTATGGGATTTATTTTACACATTTATATCATTTTTGGGACTAACCTACTAACCGGAGGCCCATCCTATATTGCTGTTTTTGGCCTATTTCAGTATTTCGATGAAAAGGAATATCAAACGGAGTCCAAACGGAATGAAACCTTCGGGAGCATTATTTTTGGAACAAATCTGATCCGGAGAGCTTGTAGTGCAAGTCAAGAAGCCTCCGAGGGCCCCACGAGATAGGAGGGCGCCCCCCTGTAGGGCGCGCCCCCTGTCTCGTGGGCCCCTCGGGCGGCCACCGACGTACTTCTTCCTCCTATATATACCTACGTACCCCGAAAACATCTAGGAGCACCATGAAACACAATTTCTACCGCCGTAACCTTCTGTATCCGCGAGATCCCATCTTGGAGCCATTGTCGGCACTCTGCCGGAGGGGGAAGCAACCACGGAGGGCTTCTACATCAACATCCTTGCCCCTCTGATGAGTTGTGAGTAGTTTACCACAGACCTACGGGTCCATAGTTATTAGCTAGATGGCTTCTTCTCTATTTTTGGATCTCAATACAATGTTCTCCCCCTCTCTTATGGAGATCTATTCGATGTAAACTCTTTTTGCGGTGTGTTTGTCGAGATCCGATGAATTGTGGGTTTATGATCCAGTTTATCTATGAATAATATTTGAATCTTCTCTGAATTCTTTTATGTATGATTGAGTTATCTTTGCAAGTCTCTTCGAATTATCAGTTTGGTTTGGCCTACTAGATTGATCTTTCTTGCCATGGGAGAAGTGCTTAGCTTTGGGTTCAATCTTGCGGTGTTCTTACCCAAAGGATGTAAAGGGTTGCAAGACACGTATTTTATTGTTGCCATCGAGGATAAAAAGATGGGGTTTATATCATATTGCATGTGTTTATCCCTCTACATCATGTCATCTTGCTTAATGTGTTACTCTGTTCCTATGAACTTAATACTCTAGATGCATGCTGGATAGCGGTCGATGTGTGCAGTAATAGTAGTAGATGCAGGTAGGAGTCGCTCTACTTGTTATGGACGTGATGCCTATATACATGATCATGCCTAGATAATCTCATAACTATGCGCTTTTCTATCAATTGCTTGACAGTAATTTGTTCACCCACCATAATACTTATGCTATCTTGAGAGAAGCCTCTAGTGAAACCTATGGCCCCCGGGTCTATCTCTTATCATATTCGCTTTCCATCTACCTTTATTTGCATCTTTACTTTTTGCATCTATATCAAAAATACCAAAAATATATTTATCTTATCATACTATCTTTATTAGATCTCACTTTCAAAAGTGGCCTTGAAGGATTGACAACCCCTTTATTGCGTTGGTTGCGAGTTCTTTGTTTGTTTGTGTAGGTGCGTGGGACTTTTGAGGAGCCTCCTACTGGATTGATACCTTGGTTCTCAAAACTGAGGGAAATACTTACGCTACACTTTGCTGCATCACCCTCTCCTCTTCGAGGAAAACCAACGCAAGGTCAAGACGTAGCATGTCTCAGTCACAAAATAGGATTCATAGCAGATCCATGGTAGCGGACACAGTTCAGTCGACCCACAGTCCAAGATCGCCCCTGCAGCGTGAAGGCCGTGGGCAGTATGATCACCGACTCAGCCACGACAATCATTGTCGAGTGCCCACACCTCCTCCGAGGAGTGCATCATATGTGCCCCGACAGTACGATGATAGACGCCATCACAGTGGCGAGCGCAAAGCACCAGTCGACCCAAGAGAGCAGGCTTTGATGCAAGATCTATCCTCGTTCAAGGTCTAGTCGACCGGAACAGAGCGCATAGAGAAGACCCTGGCAAAGATCGTCCGACTGGCAGCAGAGTTCATGTTTCGGGTCCAGAGTGTTTCAGCAGAGCCATCAGGGCTGCAGTGATTCCTCCCAACTTCAGGTTGGCGGCTGGAGTCCGTAAATTCACTGGAGAGTCCAAGCCTGAAACTTGGCTTGACGATTACCGAGTGGCTATGTAGATTGGTGGCGGGAATGATGAAGTGGCAATGAAGCATCTTCCTCTGATGTTGGAAGGGTCAGCCAGAGCGTGGTTGACCCAGTTAGCCCCAGGCAGTATATACAGTTGGGAAGAGCTTCCTCGAGTGTTCGTCAGAACTTTTGAGGGCACTTGCAAGTGGCCAGCAGGGTTGACAGAGTTGCAGCATTGCGTGCAGAAACCGAGTGAGACTCTAAGGGATTTCATTCAGAGGTGGACCACTTTGCATCACACCGTGGAAAATGTATCAGTG
Organism: Aegilops speltoides; assembly: GCA_021437245.1. NCBI lineage: Eukaryota > Viridiplantae > Streptophyta > Magnoliopsida > Poales > Poaceae > Aegilops > Aegilops speltoides. The sequence goes on from CM038143.1 coordinate 367,798,572, forward strand.
CATCAAGCAGTGTGTGCCTTCAAGGAAGGCATTAAATACCAAGAGCTGGTCCTGAAGTTCGATCGGACTGGAGATATGACTCTGACTCGGATGATGGAAATAGCCACCCGGTACGCTAACGGGGAAGAAGAGGATCAACTCCACAGCAGAAAGGGTAAACCAGTCGGCCAAGATGCCGGTGGGGGTAATTCCGATCGGAAACAAAAATTTAAGGCTGAGCTTGCAGCACCCGGTGAGATTGCGGCATTGGTTCAAGGAAAGTTTAAAGGAAAACCTAAGGGGCCCTGGACCCCTAAGAAGGTAAAGGATCAAGCAGGAAATGATGTGTTGGATTTGCCATGTCACATCCATACGAAGAAGGATGAAGAGGGTAATCTGATTTACCCTAAGCACATCACTCGACAATGTCGACTCCTAATCCAACAGTTCCAAGAGAAACAACCTAGTGAGAAGGAAAAAGAGTCAGACAAAGACGAGGATGAAGAGGAAGATGACGGTTATCCCAAAGTCAATTCCACCCTAATGATTTTTGCTGATGTTGAGAGTAAGAGTCGGTTGAAAGTTATCAACAAGGAAGTGAATATGGTTGCTCCGGCAACGACGACCACATACCTGAAATGGTCACAAACAGCCATCACATTCGACCAGTCTGATCACCCGACGCGTATAGCCACTCCTGGGAGGCAAGCGTTGGTGGTCGACCCAGTGGTCGAAGGCACTCGACTGACCAAAGTGCTGATGGATGGTGGTAGCGGCCTGAATATCCTTTATGCTGAAACCTTGAAGGGGATGGGCATTCCGATGTCTAAACTTAGTGAGAGCAATATGAGCTTTCATGGTGTTATCCCTGGAAAGAAAGCCGAATCACTCGGCCAGATTGCCCTTGACGTGGTTTTTGGTGATTCCAAGAATTACCGTAAGGAAATGTTGACATTTGAAGTAGTGGATTTCCAGAGTGCTTATCATGCTATTCTGGGTAGGCCAGCCTATGTGCGTTTTATGGCTCGACCATGTTATGTGTACCTCAAGCTGAAGATGCCCGGTCCTAGAGGAGTGATCACAGTCACTGGTAATCGGTAGAAGGCAGAAGAATGCTTCCAGAAGGGTTCCAAAATTGCCGATGTGCAAATGGCAGCAGTTGAATTTCAAGAGTATTAGAAGAATGCAGATCCGAGTGATTTGCTCCGAGCTAAGAAGCCTGCCACGGATTCTGCGTTTTAGTCATTTGGAGAGACGAAGCCAATTCATATCCACCCGACCGATTCCAATGCTGCACTGACTCATATCTCAATGACACTCGACAGCAAATAGGAAGAAGCGCTCATCCAGTTCCTCCATGAGAACTGGGACATCTTTGCATGGAAACCTTCTGACATGCCGGGTGTACCCAGAGAACTGGCTGAGCACCGTTTGTGTGTTGATCCTAAGGTAAAACCCGTCAAAGAGCATCTTTGACGGTCCGCCATGCATAAGAGAAAGGCAATTGGCGAGGAAGTGGCTCGGCTCCTAGCGGCAGAGTTCATTCGAGAGATCTACCACTCCGAGTGGCTTGCCAATGTGGTCATGGTCCCTAAGAAGGACGATTCACTTCGTATGTGCATCGATTTCAAGCATATCAATCGGGCCTACCCGAAATATCATTTCCCCCTCCCCCGCATCAATCAGATTGTTGACTCGACTGCGGGGTGTGAGCGCTTGTCTTTTTTAGATGCATATTCCGGGTATCATCAGATCCGACTGTATGGTCCCGATGAAATAGAAACAACTTTCATCACCCCATTCGGGAGCTTTTGCTTTGTCACCATGCCATTTGGTCTTAAAAATGCCAGAGCCACATTCATGAGGATGATTCAGAAGTGCCTGCTCACTCAAATCAGTCGGAATGTGGAAGCATACATGGACAACATTGTGGTCAAGTAACATAAAGGTTCTGACCTGCTGACTGACCTCGCAGAAACCTTTGCCAACCTAAGAAGGTATGATATCAAGCTTAATCCGTCAAAGTGCACATTCGGAGTTCCAGGTGGAAAGTTACTCGGTTTCCTTGTTTCCGAACGGGGGATCGACGCAAATCTAGAAAAAGTTGATACCATCCTCCGAATGAAACGCCCTGTGCGTGTGCATGACGTTCAGAAGCTTAATGGTTGTTTGGCCGCCTTGAGTCGATTCATTTCTCGTCTCGGTGAAAAGGCCTTACCACTTTACCAATTGATGAAGAAATCTGATAAGTTCGAGTGGACTGATGAAGCTGACGCAGCGTTTGCAGAGCTCAAAACCCTGCTTTCCACCCAGCCGGTGCTTGCTGCACCAATCAGCAAAGAGCCTTTACTGCTTTATTTTGCAGCCACTTGACAAGTTGTCGAGCGGGAAGAAGAAGGAAAGGCTTACAAAGATCAGCGCCCAGTGTATTATCTCTCTGAAGTTTTCACTCCATCCAAGCAGCGATATCCACATTATCATAAGCTTGTCTATGGAATCTACATGAACATGAAGAAGGTTGCACACTATTTCTCTGATCACTCCATTACAGTCGTCAGCGACGCACCATTATCTGAAATTCTGAACAACAAAGATGCAACTGGTCAAGTGGCAAAACGGGCGATTGAACTCCTTCCATTGGATATCAAGTTTGAGGCAAAGAAAGCTATCAAGTCCCAAGCAATCGCAGATTTCCTTGCCGAGTGGATTAAGCAGCAACTGCCGACTCAAGTTCACTCAGAGCATTGGACCATGTTCTTCGATGGCTCCAAGATGCTAAATGGTTCCGGTGCCGGGGTAGTATTGGTATCCCCCCGTGGAGACAAGCTTAGCTATGTTCTCCAGATTCATTTTGATTCCTCCAACAATGAAGGTGAATATGAAGCACTTTTATACGGGCTGCGTATGGCCATTTCACTCGGCGTCCATCGCCTTATGGTCTACGACGACTCGGATTTGGTGGTTAATCAAGTGATGAAAGAGTGGGATGTCAGGAGCCCGGCCATGACTGGTTATTGCAACGCAGTAACAAAGCTGGAAAAGAAGTTTGAAGGGTTGGAGCTTCACCATATACCTCGAGTGAAAAATCAAGCTGCAGATGAATTGGCAAAGATAGGATCTAAGAGAGAGGCCATTCCCAGCAATGTGTTTTTGGAGCATATTCATTCACCTTCAGTTCAGGAAGATCCTTTCACTGAAGAGCCCCCTCAGATCCGACTGAAGTCAAAATCCCAGCTGTGGTCGACTTAGTCATGGAAGTTTTGGTCGTCACACCCGACTGGACAGTGCCATACGTTGCATACATTCTTAGGGAAGAGATTCTAGAGGATGAAGAAGAGGCTCGACAAATCGTCCGACGATCCAAAGCCTTTACCGTGATAAAAGGTCAGTTGTTCAGAGAAAGTGTAACTGGAGTCTGCCAGAAATGCATCACGCCAGAAGAAAACCGAATGATCCTCAATGAATATTCACTCGGGGACCTGCGGTCACCATGCGTCCTCTCGGACCATCGTGGCCAAAGCATACCGAGCCGGATTTTACTGGCCACATGCCAACGAGATGGCGAAAGAAATAGTAGACAAATGTGAAGGCTGTCAGTTTTACTCCAACATTCCCATAAGCCTGCGTCAGTTCTGAAGACAATTCCACTCGTCTGGCCTTTCGCTATCTGGGGATTGGATATGGTTGGACCTCTGAGGACTGGCAGGAGTGGATTTACCCATGTGCTGGTAGCAGTCGACAAGTTTACCAAATGGATCGAAGCCAAGCCCATTAAAAACCTTGAAGCAAGTACATCTATAAGTTTCATTAGAAAATTGACATTTAGATATGGTGTTCTGCACATTATCATCACGAATAATGGGTCAAACTTCGACTCTGACGAGTTCAGAGCCTTTTGTGCTTCCCGAGACACAAGGGTCGATTACGCTTCAGTCGCCCATCCTCAGTCGAATGGGCAGGCTGAAAGAGCAAATGGATTGTTTCTCAAAGGACTGAAACCCCGATTGACTCATGACCTCAAGCATGCAGTAGGTGCCTGGGTCGATGAACTTTCATTAGTACTTTGGGGATTGAGGACAACTCCTAATCGATCAACTGGATGAACTCCATTCTTCTTAGTCTATGGAGCCGAAGCTGTACTCTCGAGTGATTTGCTTCACAATGCGCCTCGAGTCGTGCTCTTCTCAGAAGAGAAAGCAGAACACGCTCGGCAAGATGCAGTCGATCTCTTGGAAGAAGAAAAAGAGATGGCCTTGATTCGGTCGACCATTTATCAACAAGACCTATGTCGATTCCATGCCAGAAACGTAAGGGGTCGGGCATTTCAGGAGGGAGACTTGGTTCTTCGAGTGGACCAGCAGAAACCACACAAGCTCGCTCCTACTTGGGAAGGCCCCTTCGTCGTCACCAAGGTGCTCTACAACGAAGCATATCGTCTTTTCAACGTCGAGCACAATAAAGATGAGCCACGCGCTTGGAATGCGGAACTGCTCCGCCCCTTTTACTCTTAAGCATTCAAACTGTTGAGATGTAGTAAGACATACCTTTTAGTTTGATTATCAAAGACATGATTTTACAGTCTTCTGAATGATTGTTGTTCATTTTTTACATGTTCTAAAATCCCCTAGTGGGTGCCTTAGCTGCGAATTCATTTTGCGTAAGTTAAAAAAAAATCCTACCGAGTGGTGAGCCAGCCTCTCACTCGGGGGCTTAGCTGCGAATCTGTTTTGCCTAAGTTTGAAAAATCCTACTGAGTGGTGAGCCAGCCTCTCACTCGGAGGCTTAGCTGCAGTCCAGTACTCGCCTAAGTGTAAAAAAATCCTACCGAGTGGTAAGCCAGCCTCTCACTCGGAGGCTTAGCTGTAGTCCAGTACTCGCCTAAGTGTCAAAACATCCTACCGAGTGGCGAGCCACCCTCTCACTCGGGGGCTTAGCTGCAGTCCAGTACTCGCCTAAGTGTAAAAAAATCCTACCGAGTGGTGAGTCAACCTCTCACTCGGGGGCTTAGCTGCAGTCCCGTACTCACCTAAGTTTGAAAGATCCTACCGAGGCAGTGCAGGTCGACCGACCCCTGGGCTGCACCGTCAAGAAGAAGGACAAGATTGTGTGAGCAATCCTCTCACTCGGGGGCTTAGTTGCAGTCCAGTACTCGCCTAAGTTTGAAAAATCCTACCGAGTGGCGAGCAATCCTCTCAATCGGGGGCTTAGCTGCAGTCCAGTACTCGCCTAAGTTTGAAAAATCCTACCGAGTGGCGAGCAATCCTCTCACTCGGGGGCTTAGTTGCAGTCCAATACTCGCCTAAGTTTGAAAAATCCTACCGAGTGGCGAGCAATCCTCTCACTCGGGGGCTTAGCTGCAGTCCAGTACTCGCCTAAGTTTGAAAAATCCTACCGAGTGGCGAGCAATCCTCTCACTCGGGGGCTTAGCTGCAGTCCAGAACTCGCCTAAGTTTGAAAAATCCTACCGAGTGGCGAGCAATCCTCTCACTCGGGGGCTTAGCTGCAGTCCAGTACTTGCCTAAGTTTGAAAAATCCCACCGAGTGGCGAGCAATCCTCTCACTCGGGGGCTTAACTATAGTCCGGTGCTCGCCTAAGTTTGAAAAATCCAACCGAATGGTACGGGTCGACCACGACCCCTCCCCCCGGGGCTGCACCGTCAAGAAGAAGGACGAGATTGTGCGCACTGCCAAAGGCTCATCCTACAGCTGACGCCAAGGCGAGCTGCTTTCAGGAACGTCAAGACCATTGCTGAATGCCTCGCTGATGAGCTGATCAATGCTGCCAAAGGCTCATCCAACAGCTAGTGCCAAGGTGAACTGCTTTCAAGAACGTCAAGGCCATTGCTGAGTGCCTTGCTGATGAGCTGATCAATGCTGCTCAAGGCTCGTCCAATAGGTCGACTGCGGCCTCTTCCTCAGAAGCTGCGTCGAGAGTACAAAAACCAATCCGAGTGAAGAACAAGTTCCGCTCGAAGACAAACACAACATATTCAAAGATAAGCCAAGTTCAGATAAATCCAAAGGTTTCTAACCGCAGATTAAAGTACTCGGGCGTCAGGCCCGAAGGAGTTTCAACGGTTACAAAATCACTCGGCATTCCAAGGCAAATGAGGGTGAAGCATAATGTTGTCTCGATCACTCGACGGGAGAAGGGCTGGCTGGATTGCAGAAGCTATCAAGGTCAATGCTGTCCGCAATACGAGAGGCAGCCTCAAGCAAGGTGTCCATGAAGGACTGGAAGGTGTGCTTCTTAGTATTCACAACCTTGAGGGCCGCCAACTTGTCTTTTCTAGCGTCCTTGCAGTGCACTCGAACCAATGACAGGGCGACGTCAGCACCACAGCAAGCGGATGACTTCTTCCAATCCTGCACTCGACCAGGATCTGATTGAGTCGAGTCATCAGCGACTCAAGGTCTTGAGAAAGTTCCGCCTAAGGCCAGAGTACGGCGTCCACCCGGGTCATCGCCGCCTTTAGTCGAGCCAGATAGGCAATGGCGCCGTCCAAGTGTGATTCCAACCGCAGCAAGTTCATCGCAATGTCATCATTCACAGGACAATTGATGAGGTCGAGACCTGTCTCGACCCGCCTAGTCTCAACTTCAAAGTCCTGGCAAAGTTCTATGCAATAATGAAAAATAGTGGGTCGACAATACTATAACATACTTCAGTTGACGACAACTAACCAGTCGAGCGGCTGTACCTTCAAGCTTCAGAACTAGTTTCGCGGCAAGTTGTCCCAAATAGGACTCTAGCTTGCCTGTCTTGGCTCTGAGGCCTCCGACTTCATTGGTCAGGTTCTCCTTGTCCTTCTTCAGCTGCTCAACTTCCCGATTGGCTTCCGAGATGGCGGTCTTCAGCTTCGCGTTCTCCTCTTCCAACTTGCCGACTGAAGCCACCTTCTTGTCCGCAAGCGTTGTCTCCTCACGTGCTTCCTTCTGAGCAACAGCAAGGTCCTGGTCCTTCTTCTCCAAATCTTCCTTCATTCTCTCTAAAGAAACAACACTCTTCAGACGAGCCTGAAGTTGACGGTTTTCACTACGCACATCTTCTTGTGCGAAGTCATGATACGTCTCCAACGTATCTATAATTTATGAAGCATTCATGCTATTTTATTATCTGTTTTGAATGATTACGGGCTTTATTATACACTTTTATATTACTTTTGGGGCTAACCTATTAACCGGAGGCCCAGCCAATATTGCTGTTTTATTGCCTGTTTCAGTATTTCGAAGAAAAGGAATATCAAACGGAGTCCAAACGGAATGAAACCTTCGGCAGCGTGATTTTTTGGAAGAATATGATCCTGGAGGCTTGGAGTTCATGTCAGAAGATCCTCGAGGCAGCCGCGAGATAGGAGGGCAACCCCCCTGTAAGGCGTGCCCCCTATCTCATGGGCCCCTCGAGCACCTCCCAACCGACTTCTTTCGCCTATATAAGCCTACGTACCCTAAAAACATCGAAATCAAGATAGATCGGGAGTTCCGCCGCCGCAAGCCTCTGTAGCCACCAAAAACCTCTCGGGAGTCTTTTCCGGCACCCTGCCGGAGGGGGAACCCAACACCGGCGGCCATCTCCATCATGCCGGCGCTCTCCATGACGAGGAGGGAGTAGTTCACCCTCGGGGTTGAGGGTATGTACCAGTAGCTATGTGTTTGGTCTCTCTCTCTCTCTCTCTCTCTCGTGTTCTCTCTATGGCATGATCTTGATGTATCGCGAGCTTTGCTATTATAGTTGGATCTTATGATGTTTCTCCCCCCTCTACTCTCTTGTGATGAATTGAGTTTCCCTCTTGAAGTTATCTTATCGGATTGAGTCTTTACTTTGAGAACACTTGATGTATGTATTGCCGTGTTTATCTGTGGTGACAATGGGATATCACGTGCCACTTGATGTATGTTTTGGTGACCAACTCGCGGGTTCCGCCCATGAACCTATGCATAGGGGTTGGCACACATATTCTTGACTCTCCGGTAGAAACTTTGGGGCACTCTTTGAAGTACTTTGTGTTTGTTGGATGAATCTGAGATTGTGTGACGCATATCGTATAATCATGCCCATGGATACTTGAGGTGACAACGGAGTATCTAGGTGACATTAGGGTTTTGGTTGATTTGTGTCTTAAGGTGTTATTCTAGTACGAACTCTTGAATAGATTGATCCGAAAGAATAACTTTGAGGTGGTTTCGTACCCTACCATAATCTCTTCATTTGTTCTCCGCTATTAGTGGCTTTGGAGTGACTCTTTGTTGCATGTTGAGGGATTGTTATATGATCTATCTATGTTATTATTGTTGAGAGAACTTGCACTAGTGAAAGTATGAACCCTAGGCCTTGTTTCCTATCATTGCAATACCATTTACACTCACTTTTATCATTAGTTACCTTGCTGTTTTTATATATTCAGATTACAAATACCCATATCTATTATCCATATTGCACTTGTATCACCATCTCTTCGCCGAACTAGTGCACCTATACAATTTACCATTGTATTGGGTGTGTTGGGAACACAAGAGAATCTTTGTTATTTGGTTGCAGGGTTGTTTGAGAGAGACCATCTTCATCCTACGCCTCCCACGGATTGATAAACCTTAGGTCATCCACTTGAGGGAAATTTGCTACTGTCCTACAAACTTGTGCACTTGCAGGCCCAGCAACGTCTACAAGAAGAAGGTTGTGTAGTAGACATCAAGCTCTTTTTTGGCGCCGTTGCCGGGGAGGCTAGGTAAGCGGCACTCACTCACACCCCGTCAACTAAGCTCTTTTCTGGCGCCGTTGCCGGGGAGGTGAGTGCTTGAAGGTATATCTTTAGATCTTGCAATCGAATCTTTTTGTTTCTTGTTTTATCACTAGTTTAGTTTATAAAAGAAACTACAAAAAATGGAGTTAAGCTTGTCTCATATGCTTCGTCTTTTTAATATCTTTCGTGAGTATGATGGAAAGGAAAATTGTGCTCAAGTGCTAGAAGAAGAATGCATTAAAATCCTTAGTACTAAATCTTTGAATGATGAGCATGATTGCAATTTTGTTAGCATGAACTCTTTGAATATGCATAGTACTAATGATGATTGCACTAGTTATGATGAAAATATCTCTTATAAGCATGTCAAGTTTTGGGGAGTGCATGTTTGCATGAATACACCAAATAGAGAAGATATATATTGCAAGAGGCATAAGCATTTAGAAACTAAATTGTTGCAAGAAAAGTTAAAGGGGAGTGCTGAAAATTTACACTTCCTTTGCCGTACTTGTGAACTATGCAATGAACGTGGTCATCTACATCTCCTATGCAAATTATTTCATGATCGAATCGTGTCCAAAAATTGTGATGATTTGATCTCCCTTGCACATTACAATGAACTTAGTTTACTTTTGGGTTATTAGGAATTGAAACATTTAATTAAGGACCTTCCAGAATTTGCCCATAAGAAATTCCTTGATTTTGATCTAGAGGATATTTATATGTTTTATGCGGAGAATTGCATTGAAAATCCTTATATTGCCAATTACCTAAAGAAAAGAAAGCAAATAGAAGATGATGAGAATACTAATGAAAGGTAAGAGACTTCCCAATATCCTCCTATTATTTCTTATGATGAATCAGGTAACGAGGAGGAGCTTTCTATTCAACCAATCACGTCAATAAGGAGCTCAAGAGGAAGGTTGAACCCCCACATAATGTGAAGAAGAAAAATAAAAGAAGGGGCAACAAAGGTAAAAAGGTATCCCTTCCAAATGATGTTGCTCCTACTACTCATTGTGATGATGATAATTGCTATACTATTGGTGCTATCCATACAATTAATGATGAGAATGATTATGCTTATGATATGAAAAGGCCCAACCTTGGGGAAGCTATGTTTGATGAGGATGAAATATTTGATAATATATTTGCTGAAATTAATGTTTGTCCCAAGCTTGGGGATGCTATGTTTAATGAAGATGATATTTTTAGCATCCCAAGTTTTGATATGCAAAGTTGTTATAATGATAGCATGCCTCCTACCTATGATGATTATATTGATGAAAGTGGGTTTGGAAAAGTGTCAACTTTAGGAAGTAGTGATCCCACTATTTTGGAGGATGTTGCATTTTATTGCGATGAATACGATAGTGGATTTGGAAGAGTGTCAACTTTATTTGGTGATTCCACTATCTTGGGAGAGGTTTCAATCGATTATGATGAGAACGAAGTTGCTACTTATGATGATTATTGTGATGGAACTTATGCTATAAATAGTATTGATGATTATATTTATAAAACTTGTCATGATTATGATTACCCTTTTTCTGAACATTACTCTTTTAATGTGGAAACAATTTTTAGTGTTCAAGTCTCTTATGATACTCCCACTATTCCGAATGAGAAGAATTGTGCTTATGCGGAGAGTAGTAAATTTTCTATGCTTGTAGATCATGAAAAGAATGCTTTAGGTGCTGGTTATATTGTTGAATTCATTCATGATGCTACTGAAAATTATTATGAGGGAGGAATTTATGCTTGTAGGAATTGCAATAATATCAAGTTTCCTCCCTTTGTGTTGAAAATCTTGAAGCTATGCTTGTTTTACCTTCCTATGCTAGTTGATTATTGTTCGCATAAGTTGTTTGCTCACAAAATCCCTATGCATAGGAAGAGCATTAGACTTAAATGTGCTAGTCATATGCTTCATGATGCTCCCGTTATGTTTCAATTCTTATCTTTTATGTGAGCATCATTGCCATCATCATGCCTAGCTAGAAAGGCATTAAAGAAAAGCGCTTGTTGGGAGACAAACCCAATATTTATCCTTACTGTTTTTGTGTGTCCACGTGATTATGTCACTGTAGTAATAATGTTTTATAGCTTTTGTTTCAATAAAGTGCCAAGTAAGACCTTTAGGATGGCTTTTGGTGATAGTAGTGTTGATCCTGCTGAAAATCAGAAACTTTTGCATCCAGTAAATTAGTTTTGTTAATTCACAGAAACGTGCTTCTGACCTGATTCTTTTTGCTCTGGATTTATACACAAATTTATTAGTAATTCATAATTTGGTAGGAGTTTTGGAGTTCCATAATTACACGTTTGATACAGATTACTACAGACTGTTCTGTTTTTGATAGATTCTGTTTTCTATGTGTTGTTTGCTTATTTTGATGCTTCTATGGCTAGTATTAAGTGGTATGAACCATATAGAAGTTGGAATACAGTAGATATTACACCAATATGAATTTATAATGAGTTCATTACAGTACCTAAGTGGTGGTTTTATTTTCTTATACTAACGGAGCTTACGAGTTTTCTGTTGAGTTTTGTGTTGTGAAGTTTTCAAGTTTTGGGTAAGGATTCAATGGACTATGGAATAAGGAGTGGCAAGAGCCTAAGCTTGGGGATGCCCAAGGCACCCCAAGGTAATATTCAAGGACAACCAAGAGCCTAAGCTTGGGGATGCACCGGATGGCATCCCCTCTTTCGTCTTCGTTCATCGTAACTTTACTTGGAGCTATATTTTTATTCGCCACATGATATGTGTTTTTCTTGGAGCGTCATTTTATTTTGTTAGTATTTGCTTGCTGTTATTCAGATTGATGTTTTGCATCTTTAGTTTCAATAAAAAAGTCAAGGATAGCCTTTGCCATGCTTATTTTGCTAGTATACATGTTGCTGTTTGAAAACAGAAAGTTTACCGCTGTTGCAAAAATTCTCTAGAAAATTCAGAGAACCATATAATGTTGAAACTTTTTGCATAATGAGATCTGATAAATTTAATACAGTGGGAATTTTTTTTCATAATTTTTGGAGTTAGGGAAAATTGATGAATCTTGAATTATTTGCAGACTATACTGTTTTGGCAGATTGCTGTTATGGTTGCATTGTTTGCATATGTTTGCTTGTTTAATGATTCTATTTGAGGATATGAGTATTAAATATGCAGAGGCATTTAGTATTAAATGTTGAATAATAATTGTAGTAATTTGTTACAGTAGAAAATGATAAGGTTTTGCATTGGTTAATACTAACCTATCTCACGAGTTCTTGTTGAGTTTGGTGTGGATGAAGCTTTTGATAAAAAGAGAAACCATGATATGAGAGGAATTAAGGAGACACAAAAGTTCATGCTTGGGGATGCCCAAGGCACCCCAAGATAATATTTCAAGAAGTCTCAAGCATCTAAGATTGGGGATGCCCCGGTAGGCATCCCACCTTTCTTCTCCAACAACTATCGGTTAGTATCGGTTGAGCCCAAAGTTTTTGCTTCTTCACATGAGTTGTGCTATCCCTGCAATGTCATTTTATTTTGCTTTGCTTGCTGCTTGAATAAAGTACTTAAGATCTGAAATTCTTGAAAGGGAGAGAGTCTTCGCATAGTTACATAATTATTTAGCTACTCATTGATCTTCACTTATATCTTTTTGGAGTAGTTTGTCATTTACTCGTGTGCTTCACTTATATCCTTTGAGTAAATGGTTGAATGAGTTGATTGTCATAAATCTGAAATTATATATGTCTCATTTGCTTATCCCATGGGGAGTTATGACTTCACATCTAAGAAGTAGAGGTTGTAAATTTATTGAAGGTTAGCAAGCATTGTGTCGGTCATTTGAACAATTCATGAAAGAATATTGAAGGAAGAGAGATTTCATATATATACACACTATCCTAGACATCTTTTATAATTGGGAGCACTCATTAAGTATGACATGCTAAAGAGTTGATGTTGGACAAGGAAGACAACATAATGGGTTATGTTTTCCGACATCTCAGTTAAAGTATATTGTCATGGATCATTCAGACATGTTGAGCTTGCTTTTCCCCCTCATGCTAGCCAAAATTCCTTGCACCAAGTAGAGATACTACTTGTGCTTCCAAATATCCTTAAACCCAGTTTTGCCATGAGAGTCCACCATACCTACCTATGGATTGAGTAAGATCCTTCAAGTAAGTTGTCATCGGTGCAAGCAATAAAAATTGCTCTAGAAATATGTATGATCTTTTGGTGTGAAGAAAATAGATTTATACGATCTCTTGTTATGGAAGCAATAAAAGCGACGGACTGCATAATAAAGGTCCATATACAAGTGGCAATATAAAGTGACGTTCATTTGCATTAAGATTTTGTGCATCCAACCCTAAAAGCGCATGACAACCTTTGCTTCCCTCTGCGAAGGGCCTATCTTTTACTTTATGTCTTTTACTTTATGCAAGCGTCAAGGTGATCTTCACCTTTCCCTTTTTCATTTTATCGTTTGGCAAGCACCTCGTGTTGGGAAGATCCTGATATATATATATCCAATTGGATGTAAGTTAGCATGAACTATTATTGTTGACATCACCCAAAGGTGAATACGTTGGGAGGCAACACTATAAGCCCCTATCTTTCTCAGTGTCCGATTGAAACTCCATAACCATTAGCATTGCGTGAGTGTTAGCAATTGTAGAAGACTATATGATAGTTGAGTATGTGGAGTTTGCGATTCCTAAAAATAAGATGAATTGCAATTTTTTGATGACTGAGAATGAAGTTCGCTAGTTTTCAAGAAAGTTTATGGTCTATGCTTTGACATGTGAATTTCTTGTTACTTTATTGTGAGAAGTTTTATGAGATTAACTACTGTTATGACATATTATCATGCTAGAAAAGGTGATTGAAATTATCATTGATCAAACTTGTGCACCTTCTAGCATTCACACTTCATAACTTCTTTCTTTATCATTTACCTACTCGAGGACGAGTAGGAATTAAGCTTGGGGATGCTGATACGTCTCCAACGTATCTATAATTTATGAAGCATTCATGCTATTTTATTATCTGTTTTGAATAATTACGGGCTTTATTATACACTTTTATATTACTTTTGGGACTAACCTATTAATCGGAGGCCCAGCCCATATTGCTGTTTTATTGCCTGTTTTAGTATTTCGAAGAAAAGGAATATCAAACGGAGTCCAAATGGAATTAAACCTTCGGCAGCATGATTTTTTGGAAGAATATGATCCTGGAGACTTGGAGTTCACGTCAGAAGATCCTTGAGGCAGCCACGAGATAGGAGGGCGCCCCCCCTGTATGGCGCGCCCCCTGTCTTGTGGGCCCCTCGAGCACCTCCCGACCGACTTCTTTCGCGTATATAAGCCTACATACCCTAAAAACATCGAAATCAAGATAGATCGGGAGTTCCGCCGCCGCACGCCTCTGTAGCCACCAAAAACCTCTCGGGAGTCCGTTCCGACACCCTGTCGGAGGGGGAACCCAACACCGGTGGCCATCTTCATCATCCCGGCGCTCTCCATGACGAGGAGGGAGTAGTTCACCCTCAGGGCTGAGGGTATGTACCAGTAGCTATGTGTTTGATCTCTCTCTCTCTCTCGTGTTCTCTCTATGGCACGATCTTGATGTATCACGAGCTTTGCTATTATAGTTGGATCTTATGATGTTTCTCCCCCCCTCTACTCTCTTGTGATGAATTGAGTTTCCCTCTTGAAGTTATCTTATCGGATTGAGTCTTTACTTTGAGAACACTTGATGTATTTCTTGCCGTGTTTATCTGTGGTGACAATGGGATATCATGTGCCACTTGATGTATGTTTTGGTGACCAACTTGCGGGTTCCGCCCATGAACCTATGCATAGGGGTTGGCACACGTTTTCTTGACTCTCCGGTAGAAACTTTGGGGCACTCTTTGAAGTACTTTGTGTTGGTTGGATGAATCTGAGATTGTGTGACACATATCGTATAATCATGCCCACGGATACTTGAGGTGACAATGGAGTATCTAGGTGACATTAGGGTTTTGGTTGATTTGTGTCTTAAGGTGTTATTCTAGTATGAACTCTTGAATAGATTGATCCGAAAGAATAACTTTGAGGTGGTTTCGTACCCTACCATAATCTCTTCGTTTGTTCTCCTCTATTAGTGGCTTTGGAGTGACTCTTTGTTGCATGTTGAGGGATTGTTATATGATCTATCTATGTTATTATTGTTGAGAGAGCCTCCCTGGCAGCACTTGGCGAATCGTGCATCACCTTCACCTGCTCCATGACATGGTTCACCTGGCGAAGAGCCTCCCTGGCAGCACTTGGCGAATCATCTGGGGTCTGATATGCAGCGAAGAGTGATGGCTCCAAGGCGGCCGAAGCAGCTACTGGGTCAGATGCGTGGAGTTGCACTGGAGCGGCAGTAGTCGGAGCAGTCGACCCCGACGGACGATCAGTCGTCAACAGGCTGGCGAATGTGACATCAGTCCGAACCGGATCTCCGGAACGCTCGACCACCACCTCAAGCACCGGCGTCGACTGAGGGACTTGAACTGCAAGCTTTCTCCTGCTTGAGCCCCCGCCTCTCCTCCTCCTCTCCTGTAGAGGCACTTCTTCTTCTTCATCATCAGGAAGCACGACGAGATCTCGCGGAACTGCAGAGAGAGGGAAACATCGGAAATTCAGCCGACTGACAACCCAATCGACTAAATGAAGTCTGGTCGAACGGACTTACCAGCTCAGGAGGTGGCCACATCGTCGGTCTCCTCGTCTCCTGGAGTTTTGTCGATATCCATGTCAGTTGCAGCAGAGGTTGGGCTAGAAATATACATGATCCATTTGGTCAGAACAAAAGCTTCAGTCGGCCTAGATAAATTCAAGAAAGATACTCACCCTGAAGTGACGGGGACGCCCATCTTGATCCTCGGCAAAGTCTTCTGAGCCTTTGGAGGAGCAACCTTGGGCTGCTTGGCAACCTTCTCGGCTGGCTCCGGAGTCGACGTTCGAGTGCGTTTCTGTGTGTGGGTACTTGGGGCCACATTCTTTCCATGCCCGCTCACCGGGTCATGGTGTTGCTTGGATTGGCATTCAGAGCGCGGCGGCGAGTCGACCTCTTCCTCGTCGTCTGACTCCTCACTCTCCTCCTCCTCGTCTTCATCCAAAGATTCCCATTCATCGCTCTCCTCTGCACTGGCCTCTCCCTCCTGGTCCTGCTCCAGAGCTTGTTCACCGTTGGGCATCGAATACATGTCAGTAAACACCTACAAGGCAAGAAGTTTGGTAAAAGTCAGTCGAGCTCAAGTACAGTCGGAATGTGTATGCAAAGACAGTCGGAATAAAGAACATACCTTGTCGGGCTGATTGTCGTCACTGAAGGGGATGACTCTCTTGGCTCCTCTGGGGTTGTCCTGGTTGCTTGTAATGCTCTTCAACCCACGGTCTTGGCTGGCACTCCCTCTGGATGAACACGAGCGGTGTCGTCGGATCCAGAATACAGCCACATGGGATGGTCACGGGCCTGAAGAGGCTAGATGCATCGACTGAGGAGTACTTCCAGCAGGTCCATGCCAGTGACACCCTCATTAATCAGTTGGACCACTTTCTCAACCAGCATCTTCGTCTCGACGTTCTCAGCAGCAGTCACTTTCAGTGAGGGAGGAGTCTGGACATGATCAAAAGTGAAGTGGGGAAGGCCAGTCGACTGACCTGGAGTTGGGAGATCTTGGCAGTAGAACCAGGTCGACTGCCAACCCCTTACCGATTTAGGGAGAGTCATGGAAGGGAAAGAACTCCTCTGCCTCTTTTGGATACCCAAACCCCCACACATCTGGATTACATGGGTCTTTGAGTCACTCGTTTTCGCTTTCTTCACCGATTGGGAACGGATGGTGAAAATATGTTTGAAAAGGCCCCAGTGCGGTCGACACCCCAAAAAGTTTTCACACATTGACACAAACGCAGCAAGGTACATGATGGTATTGGGAGAAAAATGGTGGAGTTGGGCACCGAAGAAGTTCAGGAACCCCCAGAAGAAGGGGTGCGGAGGAAGCAAAAAACCCCGGTCGACGTGGGTGGCGAGCAGTACACACTCACCGGTCGAGGCTGCGGCTTCGTCTCCCCCTTAGTCAGCCTTGCTGCACCCTTGGCGATCAGCCCAGACTCCACCAGCTCATCCAGATCTTCTTGCCGGAGTGAAGACTGGATCCAATCGCCCTGGATCCAGCCTGGCGGCAGCCCCGAGCATGATGATGACCCACGGTTCTGCTTCTTGCCTTTCGCCGCCCCCGTCGCCTTCTTCGCGTGCTCCAGTGCCGCCGTCTTGTCCTTCACCATGGCGGCAGAGCGGCGGCGTTGAGAGCAGAGGAGCAAGATGCGGTGAAGAAGCAGAGGAAGAAGGAGAAACAGACGCGCACAGTGCTGGCGCCTTGGTTCCGTCGCCTTATAAAGGGCCGCTTCCGAGTGGCTAACACGTGGGGCCGGGCGATCCTATCAAATCCCGCAACAGTCGCGCGCAACGTACATGGCAAAAGAGGTGGTGCAGAAATCGAGGCACTACTGTTTATCCTCCTCGCTTACTTCGGCATGCCCCGTCTCGTGCGCTTCCCCAAAATTTCGTATCCCGTGAAATCCGGGATACACTGCTATTAATCGCGCCAAAGATTTTGCACCGCAAGACAGCACTTGGCAGATGACGCCACAAGTTCAGTTGGCAACTTTCTGAATGGATCAAGGCGACTGAATCGATGCTGAAGTACAAAACGTAAGCCTTCCATCCTGCGTAAAACACTCGCGAGGTGCAAAGCTCGGAATAAGTTCAACTTCAACCTAGTTTCCACTCGGACCTTAATCCATTCGGGGGCTACTGATGAGGATACAGACCCGGGGTAGGGTCATAGGCCTGACCTATATGCCCTATCCAAGGTCACTACCCGAGAAGATAAGAAGTCCAAGAGGCAACGAAGAACCCCCAGTCAAAGATGACGAGTGCAACCCACTCGACCAGTCATATCACTCGGACGTCCCCTACCTATTTTCACTCGACCATATGAGGAATCACTCGACCTACTGAAGGCCAGGAGTCACTCAGCACTGCAACAGTCGGACATTCACTCCGTAGTCTTTAAGGTCATTAATAACACTTATGACTGGCGTTATCAGTAACGCCCCTACTTTATGTATATTAAGTCCCTTGTAATGGAGGATGACTGGGGTCCCGGCGCACTCTATATAAGCCACTGATACGTCTCGGTCGTATCTATAATTTTTTATTGTTCCATGCCAATATTATTCAACTTTCATATACTTTCGACAACTTTTTATATTATTTTTGGGACTAACATATTGATCCAGTGCCCAGTGCCAGTTCCAATCTGTTGCATGTTTTATGTTTCGCAGAAAACCCATATCAAACGGAATCCAAATGGGATAAAGATGGATGGAGAATTACTTTGGAATATTTGGGATTTTCCGGAGGAACAATCAACGCGAAATGGTGCCCGAGGTGGCCACGAGAGTGGCCCATGCCACCACTCCAGGTGGGCGCCCCCCCCCACTCTCGTGGGCCACCCGTAAGGCGGTTGATGCCCTTCTTTGGCTGCAAGAAAGCTATTTTTTGGAAAAATATCTGGGCGAAGGTTTCAATCCAATCGGAGTTACGGATCTCCAGATATAAAGGAAACAGTGCCAGGGCAGAATACCAGAACACAAAAACAGAGAGATAGATCCAATCTCGGAGGGGCTCTCGCCCCTCCCACGCCATGGGAGCCAAGGACCAGAGGGGAAACCCTTCTCCCATCTAGGGAGGAGGTCAAGGAAGAAGAAGAAGAAGGGGGACTCTCTCCTCCTTGCTTCCGGTGGCGCCGGAGCGCTGCCGGGGGCCATCATCATCACCGCGATCTTCACCAACACCTCCATCATCTTCACCAACATCTCCATCACCTTCCCCCTTCTATCTACAGCGGTCCACTCTCCCGCAACCCGCTGTATTCTCTACTTGAACATGGTGCTTTATGCTTCATATTATTTTCCAATGATGTGTTGCCATCCTATGATGTCTGAGTAGATTTTTGTTGTCCTACTGGTGATTGATGAATTGCTATGATTGGTTTGAGTTGCATGTTTTATTATTGGTGCTGTCCTATTGTGCCCTCCGTGTCGCAAGCATAGCGTGAGGATTCAGCTGTAGGGTTTGCAATAAGTTTATGATTTGCTTATGGTGGGTGGCGTGAGTGATGAAGCACTGAGACCGAGTAAGTAGGTTGTTTGCGTATGGGATAAAGGGGACTTGATACTTTAGTGCTATGGTTGAGTTTTACCTTAATGAATCTTTAGTATTTGCGGATGCTTGCTAGAGTTCCAATCATAAGTGCATATGATCCAATTAGAGAAAGTATGTTAGCTTATGCCTCTCCCTCAGATAGAATTGCAATAGTGATTATCGGTCTAGTAACATAGTCAATTACTTAGGGACAATTCCGCAACTCCTACCACCACTTTTCCACACTTGCTATATCTAATTTATTGCATCTTTATCTAAACAACCCCTAGTTTATATTTATGTGCTCTTTGTTATCTTGCAAACCTATCCAACAACACCTACAAAGTACTTCTACTTTCATACTTGTTCTAGGTAAAGCAAACGTCAAGCGTGCGTAGAGTCGTATCAGTGGCCGATAGGACTTGAGAGAGTATTTGTTCTACCTTTAGCTCCTCGTTGGGTTCGACACTCTTACTTATCGAAAGAGGCTACAACTATCCCATATACTTGCGGGTTAAAAAGACCTTTTTCTGGCGTCGTTGCCGGGGAGTCATAGCGTAGGGTGAATATTCTCGTGTGTGCTTGTTTGCTTTATCACTAAGTAAATTTTATTTGCTGTTATTAGTTGTTTTCTATCTTTAGTTATGGGTAGGAAACGCAAAATACCAAAAAAATTAGTTGTACCTACTACACCAATGGTTGAAGAACCACTCAAAATCTATCACAGTCCTGAAGCTTTTTACTTGGATCATCTTCGATCCCTTTGTTCTCGTGCTGAAACCCCAACTAGCTTAGTTGAGGGGAAATCTTTAGATGAGCATTCTTTTTATGTGCGACACCGCATATCTGAAAAAGGGAAACTATTATGGGATCAAATTCAATGTTTGCAATGCTATGCTTGGATTTTATGTGAAATATATGATGTTACTTGTTGTTCTGAAAACCCTAAGAAACACCTTCCCTACCAATGTGAGTTTATTGATAATGGAATCGTATCTTCGTATGCTAAGGGTGTTTATAATTACTATGATGTTCAACAAATTGAAGAATTTGTTGCTTTTAAGGGTGCTTATGAATTGCTTCTTTGATTGAAAAGTATGATGCTACTCTCTACAAATCTGAAAATTTTGCCATACTTGAATATTGTTATGATAATTATGCTTCTAATGCCTATGTTAAACTATATATTGAGGAATTCTCCGCTGTCCAAGAAGAGACTAATATTTTGCAGGAAGCTATGGAAGAAGAAATTGATGAAGCAGTGAGCTCATTGGATGAAAAAGATGATGAGGAGAGCAAAGAACAAAAGGAGGAAGAGCGGATTAGCTACCCGTGCCCACCTTCTAATGAGAGTAACCCTCCAACTCATACATTATTTAATTCCCCTTCATGCTTACCGAAGGATGATTGCTATGATCCCTTGAATTTGTTTGAAATATCCCTTTTTGATGATGCTTACTATGCTTGTGGCCAAGATGCCAATATGAATTATGCTTATGGAGATGAACTTTCTATAGTTCCTTATGTTAAACATGAAATTGTTGCTATTGCACCCACACATGATAGTCCTATTATCTTTTTGAATTCTGCAAACTACACTATATCGGAGAAGTTTGTGCTTATTAAGGATTTTATTGATGAGTTGCCTTTTACCATTGCACATGATGATTTTGATGAATGTAATATGCATGTGATTGCTGCTCCTACTTGCAATTATTATGAGAGAGGAACTATTTCTCCACCTCTCTATGTTTCCCATACTATGAAGTTGCAAGAAACTGCTTATACTATGCATTGGCCTTTACTATGTGTGCATGAATTGTTCTCTTATGACATGCCGATGCATAGGAAGAGAGTTAGACTTCGTTGTTGCATAATATATGTTACTTTGTTCTCACTACTAAATTACAAATCATTGTTAATTAAAATTGGCTTTGATATACCTTGGGATCCGGGTGGATTCATTACTTGAGCACTAAATGCCTAGCTTAATGGCTTTAAAGAAAGCGCTGCCAGGGAGACAACACGGAAGTTTTAGAGAGTCATTTATTTCTGTTGAGTGCTTTCATATAGTTTAAAAACAAAAAAAATAAAGAGGGGGACCTAAAAGCTTTTACAAAAAGGAAAGTGAAAGTGAGAAAGACAAGCATTGTTGAAGTGGGAGAGCTCCTTGAACTTTGTTCATGCTCACGGAAACTTTGTGAATCTTGATTACAGAAACTATACAACAAAAATAATTATCCCCTTGTACAATTCCATTGTATTATAAAAATAATGTGCCAAGGTTTGCCTTTAGGATGTTTACAATGCTTGTTGGTTTGTACGGTGCAGGACAGAGACTTTGGCTGTAGTGCACGATTTTACATTTTTAACTGGAACGTCAATTGGTTCTGATTCCTTTTGCACTGTCTTGATATACAACTAATTTATTTTTCGTAATTTTGGTAGAATTTTTGGGGTACCAAAAGTATGGTGTATGTTCAGATTTCTACAGACTGTTCTGTTTTTGACAGATTCTGTTTTTGATGCATAGTTTGCTTGTTTTGATGAAACTATCAATTTATATCAGTGGATTAAGCCATGGAAAAGCTATATTACAGTAGACACAATAAAAAAATATGAATTGGTTTGCAGTAGTACTTAGAGTGGTGATTTGCTTTATTATACTAACGGATCTTACCGAGTTTTCTGTTGAAGTTTTGTGTGGATGTAGTGTCTAATCGAGGATGTCTCGATATGAGGAAAAGGAAGAGAGGCAAGAGCTCAAGCTTGGGGATGCCCGAGGCACCCCAAGTAAATATTCAAGGAGACTCAAGCGTCTAAGCTTGGGGATGCCCCGGAAGGCATCCCCTCTTTCTTCAACAAGTATCGGTATGTTTTCGAATTCGTTTCGTTCATGCATTATGTGCAAGTCTTGGAGCGTCTTTTGCATTTAGTTTTCACTTTTCTTTTATGCACCATGCTGGTATGAGATAGTCCTTGGTTGATTTATAGAATGATCATTGCACTTCAATTTAATCTTTTGAGTATGGCTTTATAGAATGCTTCATGTGCTTCACTTATATCATTTGAAGTCTGGATTGCCTGTTTCTCTTCACATAGAAAACCGCCATTTGTAGAATGCACTTTTGCTTCACTTATAATTGTTAGAGCGTGGGCATATCTTTTGTAGAAAGAATTAAACTCTCTTTCTTCACTTATATCTATTTAGAGAGATGACAGGAATTGATCAATCACATGGTTAGTCATAAAATCCTACATAAACTTGTAGATCGCTGAATATGATATGTTTGATTCCTTGCAATAGTTTTGCGATATAAAGATGATGATATTAGAGTCATGCTAGTGGGTGGTTGTGGATTGTAGAGACACTTGTGTTGAGGTTTGCAAGTCCCGTAGCATGCACGTATGGTAACCGTTGTGTGAGAAATTTGAAGCATGGGGTGTTTCTTTGATTGTCTTCCTTATGAGTGGCGGTCGGGGACGAGCGATGGTGTTTTCCTACCAATCTACCCCCCTAGGGGCATGCATAGTAGTACTTTGCTTCGAGGGCTAATAAACTTTTGCAATAAGTATATGAGTTCTTTATGACTAATGTGAGTCCATGGATTATACGCACTTTTACCTTTCCATCATTGCTAGCCTCTTGATGCAGTGCATTGCCCTTTCTCACCTCGAGAGTTGGTGCGAACCTCGCGGTGCATCAAACCCGTGATATGATATGCTCTATCACACATAAGCCTCCTTATATCTTCCTCAAAACAGCCACCATACCTACCTATCATGGCATTTCCATAGCCATTCCGAGATATATTGCCATGCAACTTTCATCATCATCATATACATGACTTGAGCATTCATTGTCATATTGATTTGCATGATCGTAAGAAAGCTAGCATGATGTTTTCATGGCTTGTCCATTTTTTTGATGTCATTGCTACGCTAGATCATTGCACATCCCAGTACACCGCTGGAAGCATTCATATAGAGTCATATCTTTGTTCCAGTATCGAGTTGTAATATCGAGTTGTAAGTAAATAAAAGTGTGATGATCATCATTATAGAACATTGCCTCATAAAAAAAGAAAAAAAAGAAAAAAGGAAAGGCCAAAGAAGCCAAAATAAAAAAGGGGGCCAAAGAAGCCCACCCAAAAAGAAAAAAAAGAAAAAAGAAAAAAAGGGGGCAATGTTACTATCCCTTTTCCACACTTGTGCTTCAAAGTAGCACTATGTTCTTCATATAGATTGTCTCCTATGTTGTCACTTTCATATACTAGTGGGAATTTTCATTATAGAAATTGGCTTGCATATTCCAACGATGGGCTTCCTCAAATGCCCTAGGTCTTCATGAGCAAGCAAGCTGGATGCACACCCACTTAGTTTCTTTTGTTGAGCTTTCATACACTTATAGCTCTTAGTGCATCCGTTGGATGGCAATCCCTACTCCTCGCATTGACATCAATTGATGGGCATCTCCATAGCCCGTTGATTAGCCGCGTCGATGTGAGACTTTCTCCCTTTTTTGTCTTCTCCACATAACCTCCACCATCATATTGTATTCCACCTATAGTGCTATATCCATGGCTTGTGCTCATGTATTGCGTGAGGGTTGAAAAAGCTGAAGCGCATTAAAAAGTATGAACCAATTGCTCGGCTTGTCATCGGGGTTGTGCATGATGGGGGCATTTTGTGTGACGAAAATGAAGCATGGCCAAACTATATGATTTTGTAGGGATAAGCTTGCTTTGGCCTTGTTGTTTTGAAAAGACATGATTGCTTTATTGGTACGCTCGAAGTATTATTGTTTTTATGTCAAATGATAGACTATTGCTTTGAATCACTCGTGTCTTAATATTCATGCCATGATTAGTCATACGATCAAGATTATGCTAGGTAGCATTCCACATCAAAAATTAACTTTTTTTTTATCATTTACCTACTCGAGGACGAGCACGAATTAAGCTTGGGGATGCTGATACGTCTCCATCGTATCTATAATTTTTATTGTTCCATGCCAATATTATTCAACTTTCATATACTTTTGGCAACTTTTTATATTATTTTTGGGACTAACATATTGATCCAGTGCCCAGTGCCAGTTCCTGTCTGTTGCATGTTTTATGTTTCGCTGAAAACCCATATCAAACGGAATCAAAACGGGATAAAAATGGACGGAGAATTATTTTGGATTATTTGGGATTTTCTGGAGGAAGAATCAACGTGAAACGGTGCCTGAGGTGGCCACAAGAGTGGCCCATGCCACCACTCCAGGTGGGCGCGCTCCCCACTCTCATGGGCCACCCGTAAGGCGGTTGATGCCCTTCTTTGGCCGCAAGAAAGCTAATTTTTGGAAAACGATCTGGGCGAAGGTTTCAATCCAATCGGAGTTACGGATCTCCAAATATAAAGGAAATGGTGCCAGGGCAGAATACCAGAACACAGAAACAGAGAGATAGATCCAATCTCGGAGGGCTCTCGCCCCGCCCGCAACATGGAAGCCAAGGACCAGAGGGTAAACCCTTCTCCCATCTAGGGAGGAGGTCAAGGAAGAAGAAGAAGAAGGGGGCCTCTCTCCCCCTTGCTTCCGGTGGCGCCGGAGCGCTGCCGGGGGCCATCATCACCGCGATCTTCACCAACACCTCCATCATCTTCACCAACATCTCCATCACCTTCCCCCTTCTATCTACAGCGGTCCACTCTCCCACAACCCATTGTATTCTCTACTTGAACATGGTGCTCTATGCTTCATATTATTTTCCAATGATGTGTTGCCATCCTATGATGTCTGAGTAGATTTTCGTTGTCCTACCGGTGATTGATGAATTGCTATGATTCGTTTGAGTTGCATGTTTTATTATTGGTGTTGTCCTATTGTGCCCTCCGTGTCGTGCAAGCGTGAGGGATTCCCGCTGTAGGGTTTGCAATAAGTTTATGATTTGCTTATGGTGGGTGGCGTGAGTGACAGAAGCACAGACCCGAGTAAGTAGGTTGTTTGCGTATGGGATAAAGAGGACTTGATACTTTAATGCTATGGTTGGGTTTTACCTTAATGAATCTTTAGTATTTGCGGATGCTTGCTAGAGTTCCAATAATAAGTGCATATGATCCAAGTAGAGAAAGTATGTTAGCTTATGCCTCTCCCTCAAATAGAATTGCAATAGTGATTATCGGTCTAGTAACATAGTCAATTACTTAGGGACAATTCCACATCTCCTACCACCACTTTTCCACACTCGCTATATTTACTTTATTGCATCTTTATCTAAACAGCCCCTAGTTTATATTTACGTGCTCTTTATTATCTTGCAAACCTATCCAACAACACCTACAAAGTACTTCTAGTTTCATACTTGTTCTAGGTAAAGCGAACGTCAAGCGTGCGTAGAGTCGTATCAGTGGTCGATAGGACTTGAGAGAGTATTTGTTCTACCTTTAGCTCCTCGTTGGGTTTGACACTCTTATTGAAAGAGGCTACAACTATCCCGTATACTTGCGGGTCATCAGCCACCCCCCTCCTCTGAGACAAGGGTTCGCACCCCCTGTAACATCACACATATAATCCAGTCGACCGCCTCCGGGCACCGAGACGTAGGGCTATTACTTCATCTAAGAAGGGCCTGAACTCGTAAATCTTGTGTGTACACCTTCACCATAGCTGAGATCTTGCCTCTCCATACCTACCCCCGTTCTACTGTCAGTCTTAGAACCATGACAGAGGGGGCTCTATATCATCCATGCCACCCTCCAATGACGCGTGGGTAGTTTACCACGGACCTATTGGGTCCATAGTTAGTAGCTAGATGGCTTCTTATCTCTATTTGATCTTCAATACAATGTTCTCCTTGGTGTTCTTGGAGATCTATTCGATGTAATGACTTTTTCCAGAGTGTTTATTGGGATCCGATGAATTGTGAGTTTATGATCAGATCTATCCATGAATATTATTTGAGTTTTCTCTGATCTCTTTTATGCATGAATGTTATAGTCTCATATTTCTTCTCTGGTTTACTGGTTTGGTTTGGCCAACTAGATTTATTTATCTTGCCATGGGAAGAAGTGCTTTGTAATGAATTAGATCTTACAGTGCTCAATCCCAGTGACAGAGAGGGACATGACACGTTTGTCTCGTTGCTACTAAGGGTAAAAAGATGGGATTTATTTCATACGTGAGTTTATCTTGTCTACATCATGTCATCTTGCTTAAGGCGTTGCTCCGTTCTTCCATAAACTTAATACACTAGATGCATGCTGGATAGCGGTTGATGTGTGGAGTAATAATAGTAGACGCAGAATCGTTTCGGTCTACTTGTCTCATATGTGATGCTTATATACATGATCATTGCCTTGGATGTCATCTAATCATTTGCTTTTCTATCAATTGCCAAACAGTAATTTGTTTACCCACCGTATGCTATTTTCAAGAGAGAAGCCTCTAGTGAAAACTATGCCCCCAGGTCTATATTTATCATATATTAAAACCAAAAATACTTTGCTGCAATTTTATTTTATTTATTTTATTTTGTATTTTTTTCAATCTATCTATCAAAAACTATACAATTTAATCTTGCTCATAACTGTCAAGGGATTGACAACCCCTTGTTCGCGTTGGGTTGCAAGTATTTGTTGTTTGTGTGCATGTGTTGTTCACGAGTCATTGCTTGGTTCTCTTACTGGATTGATAACCTTGGTTTCATAACTGAGGGAAATACTTATCTCTATTGTACTGCATCACCCTCTCCTCTTCGAGGAAATCCCATCGCAACTCACAAGTAGCAGGAAGAATTTCTGGCGCCATTGCCGGGGAGACATCATCAAAAACTATCAAGTACTCCCTCTGGTCCTTTTTAGTCCGCATATAAGATTTCTCCGAAGTCAAGCCTCGTAAAGTGTGACCAACTTTATAGAAAAAATACCAGCATTCACAATGTGAAATCTATACCAGTAGATGCGTCATGACTTAAAGTTTCACATCGTATAACTTTAGCACGATAGATGTTGATATTTTTTGATATAAATATGGTCAAACTTTGTGAAGTTTGATTTTAGACAATTCTTATATGCAGAGTAAAAAGGACCAGAGAGAGTACCTTCGCATAAACTTTCATCTCCTTGCACTTACATTATTTACCATTTGCCTCTCGTTTTCATCTCCCCCACTTGTAAAAAGTTTTTACAAAAATACAAAAATATTTCCTGTTTGCCTTTTTTTGTTTGCTTCTTTGATTGTTTGTTATCTTGTTTGCGTACTCACGATGTCTCAAGAAAATACAAAATTGTGTGATTTAATAACGATTTTATTAGTACTCCGATTGCTCCTCCCGCCGCTAGTGCGGAGACTTATGATATTAATGCCGCTTTGCTAAATCTTGTTATAAAAGAGCCATTTTCTGGTAGTCCTAATGAAGATGTTGCATCCCATCTTAACACTTTCGTAGAATTGTGTGACATGCAAAATAAACAAGGTGTGGATAATGATATTGTGAAATTAAAATTATTCCCGTTATCATAGTGGGATCGTGCAAAAATTTAATTTTAATTTTTGCCACGAAATAGTATTGATTCTTGGGATAGATGCAAAGATGCTTTTATTACTAAATATTTTCCTCCCATGAAAATTATTTCCCTTAGAAATCAAATTATGAATTTAAAACAACTTGAGCATGAACATGTCGCCCAATCTTGGGAAAGGATGAAATTGATGATAAGAAATTACCTCACTCATGGTTTAAATTTGTGGGTGATCATACAATTTTTTATGCGGGATTAATTTTTTTCTAGAAATCTTTTAGATTCTGTCGCAGGTGGTACTTTTATGGAGATTAAATTGGGTGAAGCTACGAAATTTCTTGACAATATTATGGCAAGTTATTCACAATGGCATACTAAAAGAGCTCCTACTGGTAAAAAGCTGAATTCTGTTGAAGAAATTAGCACTTTGAGTGATAAAGTTGATGCTCTTATGAAATTGGTTGCTAGTAAAAATTCACCTATAGATCCTAATGATGTGCCTTTGTCCACCTTGATTGAGAAAAATAATGATCCCATATATGTGAAATTTGTCTCACAAAACAATTTTAATAGTAATGCTTATAGAGGTAATTTTAATCCTAGGCCGTTTCCTTGATATTCCTCTAATAATTATGCCCATTCCTATGGTAATTCTTACAATAATAATAATAATAATAATAATAATAATAATAATAATAATAATAATAATAATAATAGGATGCCCTATGATCTTGAAATTAATATTAAATAATTTATTAATGCTCCCAAAGTTTTCAACACTATGATAGAAGAAACATTGAGTAAACTTGATGATATTTCTAGGAGCATTGACAGAATTATTCATGATGTCGAAAATTCTAAAGCTATTTTTGCCACCCAAGGTTGATACTAATGAGTCAAGTAAAGGTTTATATGTCTCTATGATGAGAGTAAGAAAAAAACTGCCATGCTAAGAGCTAAACGAGAATTTTTAGAAAAAGCGATTCCTCCCGGTTTCTTTCGTAGTAATGATGAGGATATTAAAATGATTGGTGTTTCATATATTGACTCCTTGTTTAGCAATATAAAACTCGATAAAAAGGGGACTAAAGAAGAGTCTGTGATAGCCTGATTTTTGGCCCTTTCTTTTTCTTTTGTTTCTCCGAGGTTTTTGCCCGAGTTTTCTTTTTCCGTGGCTTTGTGGTCTGGAACTAAAGAAGATGCCCTCTTCTTTGTTTCCAGAGTGGCTTGTCCTTCCCAAATCCTTCCCTAGACCCTGTAATTTTCATCCTATCCCAAATCCCAATATTCTTTTTATTGAGAATATTCCTTTTCTATTAAATGAATAACTCAAATTGCCCTAGGTTGTGAAGCAACCTATATTTCCCTCACTCATAAAATTCCCAAATAATTCTCATAAATTGTTTGGGTCATATCTTGCTCAAATATGGCAAAACTTTTCATTGCCATGTTAAAAAATAATCCTCAAATAATTCATTTCCTATTCTTCCCTAAATGGCACATTGTGAAGCAAGTGCCATTTTCCTTCGCCCAATTGACCTCAAACTCCTTGGACGTCGTTTCATGTCTATATCATTGCCACATGCCAAAATGCAACCTCATTTGCCAAGCAATTATTTAATTATGATTTTCCAAAGTTTTTGTCCAGAAAGAAGCTTTGTGAAGGAGGTACAAGCTAGGCATATCCAAATGAGTTGCCATTTTGCATGATCCTTCATATGATCATATAATAGCCCTCCACCAAAGTAGAGCTCATGTCATTACTCCATGTGAGCTCATCTTCAATTCTTAGATTCTGCTCAAAATTTCAGTTTGTGAAGCCAGTATATTTTATCTTGCTCCATTATGGCTGCAAATTTTTCTAGGCCTTCTAATATCCATATAACTTATCGCCGCCCATTTTGGGCATATTTCATCAAGAAATTATTCATCAAGGCATTGGTACAAGGTAGTACGCTGTGAATTGACTGCACATGGCGGTGAATCCCAAGAATCAGATCCGCAACATTTTGGTCAGAAGCAAGAATCAGTCAGAATACGTGCCTGTCTCGGAATCAGATCCTTATATATATATGCTGTGAGCATACCACCGAGATCTTACAAGTCACTCGGATAAGGATCTGACAACCATATGAGGATAGTTTAGAGAAGAAAGCCAGTATACACCGCAGTGTGACAAATGACTATGAGGATTGACGACATCAATGAGCTCTGTACAAGTACCTGTGATCCTGGAAAATGATCCTGATGAGCCCTTGTCCCCTTTTTCTCCAATGACGGTACCACGCCTGTGATCTGAGCTGTTTTAGCTATCCGGGGTGGATGCCGATTTTTATTTCTCTCTTCAATGACTGTCACGAGTTCTGGGCTGCTTTTCGGCCGTCTCATACAACTGTTGAATTTCTTTTTGTGACAGTAGCCCTATAGCTGCTTTTTGGCTATTTTAGGGAGCTGCCACCTTCTTCTTATCGACCCGGTCTCATGCTCTGAGCTGCTTTTCGGCCGTCCTGAGCCGTGGTTGAGTTATTTCAGTAATGTCCCAGATTTGAGTTGTAAAGACTATTCTGGTGGCTACTGATTTATTTGCCAATTTCTTGCAAGGGTTTGGATGATCATTTTCCTGTGGTCAGAACTTGAGAGGTGTTGAACCTGCCATTTAATGGGTTACCCTGTCAGAAAAATGAGGATAAGCTACGATTGCCGAAAAATTGCACCGACAGTACCTATGGTCACACGAAGAAGCAATACGGCCCAGCTCTTTCAGCCAAGGATCCAGACCAAGAAAACAATAATGAAGGAGCAAGACCTGTGATGCGGGTATGAAAATTGTTCCACATGGATATGCCTACAACATGAGTAATCGGTATGAGGAATAACAGTCTGGAAGCATGCGCCCTCAGTTATGAGAATCACCAAAGGATAGGTTGGCATGAATAAAATTTTGTCCGTCAGAACAACCGTCAGTCAAGTTTGCAGATATTATCATACAGGTCAAACCCTTTATGCTGGCCACGACAGGAGATAGTCAAATATTTGGTACGGATCCGATACTCAAGACAGTGGAACTAGTTAAGATGATTTAGAAACTTCTGCGATGAGTCAGAACCTGTCAGGAAACGGTTATGCTTCAACTCACAGTTTGAAACCCCAAAGGACCTGCCTTTAGCGGAGAAACCCAATGCAAGGAGTCAGAGCTTGAGTTTTCATCAGAAAAATCTGATCATCATTACATGAAAGGTTGTCAGTGCTGGGTGGCACACCCAACGGAAATCACTCTCGGATTTGTGAGACAGACATATATTTCAGTCATGAAAATCAATCACAGTCAGCTAAGTCAGCAGATCTAAAAAGAAATTGGAGCCAGTATAAACATGAACCGGCAAGGTAAGATCTGTCAAAATGTGGATACAGTAAAGCAAACCACCCAGAGCCAGTCAGATAAAACTTAGTGGGAACAAGAATAAAGGAAAAAGGATACCCGAGTTAGAAAAGGTTTCCTTAAGTCAGTATATTCATACTTGTTCCCTGAGCAACGAAATCTCGAGGACGATATTTCTTTAAGGGGGTAAGGTTTGTGACAGCCTGATTTTTGGCCCTTTCTTTTTCTTTTGTTTCTTCGAGGTTTTTGCCTGAGTTCTCTTTTTCCGTGGCTTTGTGGTCTGGAAATTGAAGAAGATGCCCTCTTCTTTGTTTCCAGAGTGGCTTGTCCTTCCCAAATCCTTCCCTAGACCCTGTCATTTTCATCCTAGCCCAAATCCCAATATTCTTTTTATTGAGAGTATACGTTTTCTATTAAAGGAATAACTCAAATTGCCCTAGGTTGTGAAGCAACCTATATTTCCCTCACTCCTAAAATTCCCAAATAATTCTCATAAATTTTTGGGTCATATATTGCTCAAATATGGCAAAACTTTTCATTGCCATATTCAAAAATAATCCTCCAATAATTCCTTTCATATTCTGCCCTAAATGGCACATTGTGAAGCAAGTGCCATTTTACTTTTCCCAATTGACCTCAAACTCCTTGGACATCTTTTCATGTCCATATCATTGCCAGATGCCAAAATGCAACCTCATTTGCCTAGCAATTATTTAATTAGGATTTTCCAAAGTTTCTGTCCAAAAAGAAGCTTTGTGAAGGAGGTGCAAGCAAGGCATATCCAAATGAGTTGCCATTTTGCATGATCCTTCATATGATCATATCATAGCCCTCCACAAAAGTAGAGCTCATTCCATGCCTCCATGTGAGCTCATCTTCTATTCTTAGATTCTGCCCAAAATTTTAGTTTGTGAAGCAAGTGTATTTTATCTTGCTCCATTATGGATGCAAATTTTTCTAGGCCTTCTTGTATCCATATAACTTATCTCCACCCATTTTGGGCATATTTCATCAAGCCATTATTCCTCTAGAATTTTTTCAAGTTTCTGTCTAGAGGTTAGGGGAAGCGGATGGCAGACCTAGCCCCTGCCACGTCGACGTCCCGGCCGCTTCCTCTGGGGCAGCACTACAGCCAGTGGCCTTTTACGTCCAAGACCTTGAAGAGCATCAAGGAGGCGCCATCGTATTCAAAGTGAATCACGAGGGTGCCCCCTGTTTGGCAGACCTGGGCGACCTCGCCCCAGCCTCGGGTCATGAAGACCTTGCCCGGAGCGATGACTTCAACCTCCGCTCCGGTCGCCGGAGCACCGCAGTCGGCGTGCTGCAGCCAAAGCTCGAGAGGACCCCTCGGCGGCATCTCGAAGGCGAAGAATGGAGGGAAGCGGATCCAGGTGCTCGGAGGCATCACGGCATGGAGCACGAGCTCACGAGAGGAGTCCGCGACATGGACTCCAGGAGTGACGGCGCGCGCCGCCATGGCTCGTCGACCTCGCCTGCGGCGCGGCAGCGTCGCTCGACGTCCCCTTCTCCAAGGCCCTTGGCCCGGGCATACAGGGGTAGCGGGAACCCAGGTGGTGGCCGCTTGCACCAAGGCCTCGTCATCTCCGGCCTCGCAACCTCGTCGCGGCGGCGCGGGACCGGCCATTTCTTCGGCGGGAGCGGGTCAGGACCCTCCTGGGGAGCCTTTCCCTTCTCTGCGGCTGAGAACCTGCGGATCGGTGCCATTGGCATCGAGAATGGGAGTGGAGCAAGGGAGAAGAAGCAGGCAGAGCAAGAAGAGATGGACAACGGGGGCTCTCGCCTCTCCGTACTTATAGTCTCAGGGAGGCCAACTATTGGCCTCCATGATCGCAGGTAATGATGACTCCTTTTGCATGTAGCAGGGACTCATCAAATCGGGCAGTTGTCGAGGCAGCGTGGGGAAGCGGAGACGCCCACGTCCAATCAGTAGCCACGCGTCGACCAAGGCCGCAGGATGTTGGGGCCCGCGGCGCTCCGCACTTGCCCTTTGGCTTCGTGATGTCTACTACACAACCTTCTTCTTGTATACGTTGTTGGGCCTGCAAGTGCACAGGTTTGTAGGACAGTAGAAAATTTCCCTCAAGTGGATGACCTAAGGTTTATCAATCCGTAGGAGGCGTAGGATGCAGATGGTCTCTCTCAAGCAACCCTGCAACCAAATAATAAAAAGTCTCTTGTGTCCCCAACACACCCAATACAATGGTAAATTGTATAGGTGCACTAGTTCGGCGAAGAGATGGTGATACAAGTGCAAAAAGGATAGTAGATATAGGTTTTTGTAATCTGAAAATATAAAAAGAGCAAGGTAACAAGTGGTAAAAGTGAGCGTAAACGGTATTGCAATGATAGGAAACAAGGCCTAGGGTTCATACTTTCACTAGTGCAAGTTCTCTCAACAATAATAACATAGATAGATCATATAACAAGCCCTCAACATGCAACAAAGAGTCACTCAAAATCCACTAATAGCGGAGAACAAACGTAGAGATTATGGTAGGGTACGAAACCACCTCAAAGTTATCCTTTCAGTTCTATCTATTCAAGAGTTTGTAGTAAAATAACATGAAGCTATTCTTTCCGCTCAATCTATC
Source organism: Aegilops speltoides (assembly GCA_021437245.1). Lineage (NCBI taxonomy): Eukaryota > Viridiplantae > Streptophyta > Magnoliopsida > Poales > Poaceae > Aegilops > Aegilops speltoides. The sequence continues at coordinate 367,832,040 of CM038143.1, forward strand.
ATAGAGTTCATACTAGAATAACACCTTAAGATACAAATCAACCAAAACCCTAATGTCACCTAGATACTCCATTGTCACCTCAAGTATCCGTGGGCATGATTATACGATATGCATCACACAATCTCAGATTCATCCAACCAACATAAAAGTACTTCAAAGAGTGCCCCAAAGTTTCTACCAGAGAGTCAAGAACGTGTGCCAACCCCTATGCATAGGTTCCCAATGTCACGAAACCCGCAAGTTGATCACCAAAACATAAATCAAGTGGCACATGATATCCCATTGTCACCACAGATAATCACGGCAAGACATACATCAAGTGTTCTCATAAAAGACTAAATCCGATAAGATAACTTCAAAGGGGAAACTCAATTCATCACAAGAGAGTAGAGGGGGAGAAACATCATAAGATCCAACTACAATAGCAAAGCTCGGGATACATCAAGATCGTGCCATAGAGGAACACGAGAGAGAGAGAGAGAGATCAAACACATAGCTACTGGTACATACCCTCAGCCCCGAGGGTGAACTACTCCCTTCTCATCATGGATAGCGTCGGGATGATGAAGATAGCCACCGGTGAAGGATCCCCCTCCGGCAGGGTGCCGGGAAGGGCTCCCGAGAGGTTTTTGGTGGCTACAGAGGCTTGCGGCCGGGGGGGTGGGCGCCCCCACCCTCGTGGGCAGCCCGGGACTCCCCTGACGTGCACTCCAAGTCTATCAGGTTGCTTTCCTTCCAAAAATAACTTCTCCAGTTGATTTCGTTCCGTTTTGACTCCGTCTGATATTCCTTTTCCTCGAAACACCGAAATAGGCATAAAACAGCAAATCTAGGCTGGGCCTCCGGTTAATAGGTTAGCCCAATATTGCCTAAAACAGTAGATAAAGTAGCATGGAGCAATAAAAAATTATAGATACGCTGGAGACGTATCACTTCGCTGATAAGCCAAGTCCAAGCGCGCCTTGGGCCTGGGGGCTACTGTCGGCGTTTTGGGAACGGGGGTCCCCAGACTTGCCTGCCTGCGGCCTGCAGCGTGTCTCACCAGCGGCCCGATACAGCCCGTCTCTATCAACCCAAGCTCAAGACCCTCGCGAGGGGCCAAGCCTAACGGGGCGGACGACACATGGCCTCCTCTGGGGCAGCCTTACCAGGCAGACTCGCGAGGAGGCAGAGAGATCAAGGCAAGGGGAGCCTCGTGAGGTGCTCATGACGCTAGCCATGATGATCAAGACCAGGCAGGTGCCAGCCTGCGCAGTGTCGTCATTTCCTCTTTGGTGCAAAGGGGGGCAAGCGCATGCGTGGAGTACCGAGGCAGCAAGCAAAGGTTTCCATATTGGTGCAACGAGACCAAGACTAGCAGAGCGGCAGGACGGAGGTCACCGTGGAGCCCAAGACAGCGTCATCGCCAGTGCCTCTAGTAGTCGAAGACCACCTTTAGTCAGGATAGCTTGTACTAGCTGTCCCCTTTCAATATGGCCGTTGTTGGCTCCCTTCCCGCTCAATATTTGGGAAGAGGACCAGTGCCTCTATAAATAGGGATAGCCACCACAGTAGAAGGAAAAGGGGGAATCAGATCTCATCGAGAGCCAAAAGAGGAAATCAGATGAGAGCCAAGAGAGGCAGACCAAGACCTAGCTCAAGCACACCACCATAAGAACACCTCTCCTCGAGAGGCTATTCTTCCTCTGTACTGTTCATCATCAACCCAAGAGGCAATCCACCACACCACACATTGGATTAGGGTATTACACCACAACGGTGGCCCGAACCAGTATAAACCTTGTGTCTCTTGTGTTGTTCATCGTGCTAGCTTAGAATCGCGGCGAGGTTGTGGGTGTGAATTGGTAGAGAGAAGATCTTTGTGCGCACCCCAGAGTTTGAACCTTAAGGGTTTTGCCGGAACCCGATATCCGACAACTGCTATGACGCCACTAAGGTTAAGCCTGAGGGCGATCTTAATCCTACACAGCAGGAAGCTTTTCAGAACATGGATACCTTCTTCACAGCCGCCCTGCCGAGTGTTCTTGACGATTCCATTGTGGATTCATATATGTCGTTTGATAGCGGCAAAGACATGTGGGCTGCACTCGAGGCCACGTTTGGGCCCTCGGGCGCTGACAACGAGTTGTACGCCATGGAGCAATTCTGTGACTGCAAGATGACTGATGAGCACTCTGTTGTTCGGCAGAGTCATGAGATACAGTCACTCTCCAAGGAACTTGAGTACTTTAAGTGTGTGTTGCCAGACAAATTTGTTGTTGGGACCATCATTGCCAAGCTTCCACCTTCGTGGAATGATTTTGCTACTTCTCTGAAAAACAAGAGACATGAGTTTTCTATTTTGGATCTCATTAGCACTCTTGATTTAGAGGAGAAGGCAAGAGCAAAAGACACACGTGCTCGGGTCCTTGTGGGAGCTTCTAGTGCCCACATGGTACACAAGAAGAACTTCCAGCCCAACCAGCCCCAAAACAACAAGAACAAATCTCAAGGGAAAGGCAAGTTTGATGCAAAGAACAAGCCGTCACATTCTACCAACTTCAAGAAGAATTCTCATAACGGGAAGGGATACAAACCTCAATTTTGGTAGCACCCCACAAAATTTAAATGGCTGCATCTACCTGCTGTCAACTAACCTCATGGTGCTCCAGGTATTCCTACATTCGTAACTAGGTACAATGACCACCGCAAGATGAAATTAGCTTATTAAATGCGTTGACTTGCTGAATGCGGTCGGAGCGATCTGTCATGTGTGGAGGAGCAAACAAGCGGTCAGCCGAAGGTGGAAATCAACCAAGGACTTATGAAATTATATATGATCTTCCTCAGGCAGGTCAGTATCCCCTTCGTCCAGATGATCGTGTTTGGTCATGCCGAGCTATTGATATATGCTACTGTTTTGCAACACCGTTTAAGTATAGCTACTATTTTCCTATCTTTTCAGATTCAGGACAACGAATGTGATTTCAGGGGAACTGCACAATATGGACTCATGTTGAGTCATCTCTATTGCCTCATGTGTTTGCTGCAAATGTGTCAGCATTAATCGCAAGATGAGGCAGCTAGCTAGCCGTGGAGTTGCCAACATGCTCAAAGTGCTCGCAACATTGAGAAGAAACAAGCATGCCTAGGAAATTAATGCGTGTGCAGGGAGGCCCTTTGCTCAGAGAAGCATTGACCGATTTTCTTTATTTCCACACCTTCTCATAGCTTTGTATTGGTTATAGTATGGTGAATCATTGAGATTCATAGACATGTTGAACTTTTGTTCTTCTAAATGTTAGTATGCATAGACATGATGTATCTTCTGAAGCTTAGTTTAATGTGAGTGTCTGCATCCAGTACCGCATCCTCTAATTTGGTGGATGCACACAGAGAAAATAAATCTCCTTAATTTACTCCATAACCACCCTATTAAATAGGCCTAGTAACAAACTAGGCGCATGCAGTGGCCGGCGGGCACATGCATCCTGCATGCATGGCCAGTCAGCCAAGTCCATGCGCCAACTCCAATGCAGCAACGCAAAAGAAGAGAGCGGTTCTTGAGAAAAAGCGAGTAGTTAGAGCAGCGGGCCTTATAAACACGAATAGCTTGCTCTCCCGCTTCCGTCTCTCCCCAATTCCCCCTGCTCCCCAATCTTCCTCACTCGTCCAGAAAACCCCCGCTCACCTTCTTCCTCACTCGTACAGAAAACGCCTGCTCCTCTTCTTCCACTCCTACAGAAATACACAACCCTCCTTCTTCCCCACTCGCACTACCACTAGGCTCAAAGCCGTGAGCTCGGCGCTACGCCCACAAGGAAAATGGAGTCATCTGGCCCCAGCGCCAACAAGATGAGGCTCCCGCCAGTGGTGACGCCGATTGTAGATCCCACACTCGGTAGCGCGGGGAGAAGTGGCGAGCCCCCCCCCACCCGGATCTGAGGAACTGGTAGAATCTCTGATGGACCGCATCAGCGATCTCCTGGACGTCATCCTTGTGGAGATTATCTCGCTTCTCCCCACCAAGGATTGCTGCCGCACACAAGTCCTCTCAACTTGGTGGCGCCCTCTATGGCGCACCGTGCCCCTCAATCTCGACTATCGTCAGATATTTGTCCTTCCTGAATTTGATCTCCTCTGAGCCATCGTCTCTTCTCACCAGCAGGGGCCCATTCAATGCCTCTGCATCCCGACACGCTACCTGTTGTCTGATACGTCTCTAACGTATCTATAATTTATGAAGTATTCATGCCATTATATTATCCATCTATGATGTTTTATATGCATTTATATGTCATTTATATGATTTTTGGGACTAACCTATCAAGCTAGAGCCCAGTGCCAGTTTCTGTTTTCTCCTTGTTTTTGTGTTTTACAGAAAAGGGATACCAAGCGAGTCAATTGGCGTGCCAATTTTGAGGATTTTTATGGACCAAAAGAAGACTACGAACATCGGAGTTGGGCGAGAGAGTCTCGGGCTGCCCACGAGTGGGGCCACGCCCTCCCCTAGGGCGTGGCCCGTATCTCGTGGACAGCCGAGACCTCCCTGACGTGAAACCAACGCCAAAAATTCCTATAAAGAGAGAAACCTTGACAATTAACCTAGATCAAGTTCCGCGCTGCAAGCCTCAGTAGCCACGAGAATCAATCTAGGCCCTCTCGGCACCTGCCGGGGGGCCATCATCACCGGAGGCCATGGAGGAGGATCTCGGAGGGGCCATCATCGCCATGAAGGCCAAGGACCAGAGGGGGAAAGCCATGGAGGAGGAAGCACAAGGGGGAGAACCTCTCATCCTCTCTCTTGGTGGCACCGGAGTGCCATCGGGAGGGGAATCATCGCCGCGGTGATCGTATTCATCAACATCACCATCATCATCACCACCCTCATCTCTTTTACACGGTCCACTCTCCCATACCCCGCTGTAATCCCTACTTGAACATGGTGCTTTCACTACAAAAAAAAGACACATCCGTGACATTTTGGGTTGAACGATTTTTTTTTCTGTCATACATATGACACTTCTATGATGATAATTGTGACAAAACCCGGTATCATCATAGATGTGGTGCGCTCCTACTTCTATGACAAAAATCATGACGGAAAATGGGCTTTTAAGTCTGGGCGGGCCGGAGACGCAGCTGCATGACATTCTTTGGGATGTCCATGACGGAAAAAACTGTGGTAGAAGCGAGGGGGAGGAAAATTTCGGGGAGTTGTCGGTTACGGTGGGAGGTCGGGGCGGAGTGTAGCGCGTTTCTCTCGTACGTAATCGCGTGTGTGCGAGGCGTTGGCTCTAATTGAAGCCGAGCGAGGCATTGGGCTCTAATCGAACCCGGCGATTACCTTTGCGAGCTCTGGCGTTCTTGAACCGAGGATCGATCGATGGCTGTTAATCGAACCCGATGGGCGACTCCTTCGCTTGTCTTTGCTAATGAAGCCGATCGATCTGCCTCTGGGATGAGCGATGGCGTTGCGGGGGTTTGGATGAGCGATGGCGGTGGCGTTGCTACGGATGAGCGAGGAACCCGTGGTGTGGAGGGCTAGATGAGCAGAGAAGCGGTGGAGGGGTGGCCGTGGAGGGTAGTTGAGCAGACCCGTGGTGTGGAGGGCTGGATGAATAGTAGGCGGTGGAGGGTGGCCGTGGAGGGTGGTTGAGCAGGACCCGTGGTGTGGAAGGCTGGATGAGCAGTGAGCGATGGAGGGTGCCCGTGGAGGGTGGTTGAGCGATGGCCGGTGGAGTAGCGCGCGGTGGAGGCTGGATGAACAGGAGCCCGTGGAGGCTGGAGGAGGTCGATGGTAGCCCGTGGAGGTGGAGGAGGTCGACGATGGAGATGAATAGTATCCCATGGAGTCCCGTTTTGCGGTATGCCACACCCCTCCCCCCCGTTTTGACCGTAGCACTCCAACACAAGTCCGTTTCGTCCATTTTGCGGTACGCCACACCCCTCCCGATGAACAGGACCCCCATTTCGACCGTCGGAGGTCCGTTTCGTCCGTTTTGTGGTACGCCACACCCCTCCCGATGAACAGGACCCCCGTTTCGACCGTAGGAGGTCCGTTTCCTCCGTTTTGCGGTACGCCAGGCCCCTCCTGATCAACAGGACCCCTGTTTCGACCGTAGGAGGTCCGTTTCCTCCGTTTTGCGGTATGCGCGACTATGCGTTCGAGAACCCGCCCGTATGTACACATACGTGACCGTATTTTCTTTCTTGCACCCTGGACGTTGTACGTACGTGTACATGCTACGTGCGCGCCTCTACTACGACATGTGCGCGCCTCTACTACGACACATGTGCGCCTCTCCATCGACCAGTATGTACATACACGTTCGTGACCAGGATGACAACGCTACGTACGCTTCGACCAGGTGGGTCCCGACTGTCATGCACTTCCTTGCCTGCGAAGATGTAGCTGGTGGGTCCCGGCGATCAAGAGGCGAATCGTTTATTGGCCGGACGCACTTCCTTGCGTGCGAAGGTGTAGCTCTTTGGTCCCGGCGATCGAGAAGCGAATCGTTTTTTGCGGGCGCACTTCCTTGCGTGCGAAGGTGTAGCTCTTGGGTCCAACGATCGAGAAGCGAATCGTTTTTCGCGGGCGCACTTCCTTGCGTCGCGAAGGTGTAGCTGCTGGGTCCCAGCCGTCGAAGCGAATCGTTTTTGCGGGACGCACTTCCTTGTGTGCGAAGGTGTAGCTGGTGGGTCCCAGCAATCGAAGCGAATCGTTTTTCGGACGCACTTCCTTGCGTGCGAAGATGTAGTGGGGATCCCAGCGGTCGAAGTGGTGTTTTTTTCCGAAGCACTTCCTTGCGTGCAAAGATGTAGCTCGTGGGTCCCAGCGGTCGGGGCGAATCATTTTTCACGAAATCGGTGGCCCGTCCGGTGGGTCCCATTGTCGGTGGAGAATAATTATTTTGCGTGTAATAAGGAGGCACTTCCTTGCGGCTGCCGTGGACCCGGTATCGGCCTCTCCACGTCTGATCCACGTCCGATGGAAGTCGTTCCTTGACCACGTTGACCACGCCGCACCGAGAGCACCACGGCGGTGGGCGACGGCGAGGCCTAGGAAGCGGACGGCGGGCCGGGAAAACGCGGTAGTGGATGCACACGCGAGAGAGTATCGAGGTTCACTGGTTGGCTGCGATCGTCGCCGCCGCAGAATAACGAGGGGTGGGTCGATGGGTGAGTGGAGGGATGGCACGCCAGCGGTGGGAGTAGTAGAGGCGGTGAGGCCTCCAGCGGCAGCCTGACAAACCGCCACGGAGGCGGGAGCGGCGGCATGACCGGCGCGGCTTTGGGCGGCTGGAGCAAGATGACCAGAGGTTGAAGAAGCACGACGGCCGTTGGATGGACATCGTCATCCTTCGCAGCTAGAATCATTTATATTGACTAAGTTGACAAAGCCCTTGATACGTCAACTTAGTAGGCCTGGTCGACTTCAAAATGGTGCGCCCGGATGTCGAGGGATGAATCATTTTTTGGGCGGGTGAAGCTAGAATATCCGAGATTGAAGAAGACTAGAAGTGTGTGGACTCTGTTTTTTAGGGGACGCGTCAACTTAGTAAGGCTAGAAGTGTGTGGCAGAGAACTTATAGCCCATTTGAGATTTGTAAGAATGTGTAGCCCATTTTTGAATTCTAATGGAATTTACTACATCCCATTTACAGTTTGTTAAAAGTACAGCCCATTTCAACCAACCGTTGAAAACAGAATTCAATAAAATTTCCCACATTTTGATGGGATCCGAATATTTTTATCCCGAAATTTTACTCAGATTAAATACAATTTCAATATAAATTTAAATTGCGTAAAAATCCAACGAAACATTCCGCTCGCAACAATTAATGAAATTAAAATTTTCAATATTTCAAAAATAATATTTTATAAAGTAATCACTATTTGGTGCATTTTTTATAGTTACTACCCATATTTTATAATTACATCCCATTTATTATTTCTTAAAGCCCATTTTCTTGTTAAGCCTAATGCATCCCTCTTAGGAAAGATTTGCAGCCCAGCGGGGCGGAGAATAAAAACTTGACCTTGCCTGGGTATTCTTAAAAAAAGTATAGCTGGGCTAGCCATTTTCAGCTCGAGAAAAAATTAATATTTAGGCTGGATATCTGGCCTGGGCTAGAAGGGCCACAACCCGCCCAGTTAATAACTGCAGCGATGTTTTCGTTGTTGTTCAGAGGAGAAAAATTAATATCTGGGGTAAACATTGAAAAACTCTGTAGTGCTCACACCTCAAAAACATAAATACTGCTCGAGCTGCTTGGTCCCAGCTGTCGGCCGCTTCTTGTGCAATTCTCTCGTTTATTGACTACTCCCTCCTTTCATAATGCTCAATTCAAAAATCTCACCAATCAAGGTAGATGGCGAGTGGCGGAATACTTTTTCTAGTTTTGCAAAAGCACCTAATTAATGCTCTTGTTATCCTCAAAAAATTATGTTTATCAATGCATTAACTGCAATGCATGCATGCATAAAGTACATGCATTGGTCAATTTTCTCTTAATACTTGCATGCAATGATTTAATGCACCTTGGAATCTGAACATGTGATGAAAAACAACCAAATTGAGCCTTATAAAATGGAAAAACTAAAATTTTGAGATAAGCCCTATAAACCGGAAAGGAGGGAGTACATAGGTAGACAATGGTGTGGGACCGTGATGTCAGGAAACCAGAAGGAAGCAAAATAAATTATAGTTATATATATATATATATATATATATAATAAGGAGGCACTTGCGTACGTGAGGCTATGGACCTGATGGGTCCCCATTGTCATCCTATCCAAGTAAAGTGATCTCTCGCCCATGCTAGCCTTTCCGCCAAATTGATCGGCGCCGCCGCCCGCTTCCGTGCGGCGATTGCTCCGCCTTCAAATGACACAAGTGCCGTCCGTCCGTCCATCTGCCGAACACATTAATGATACGCGGTTGCTGAGGCGGCTACTCCAGCGTCACACGTCCGTCCCTCCGCCCGCCCACCATTGCTATATAAACTGCTGCGTCGGCCATAGCCGCATTCTTCCGCATCCGTTGCCTTTCTCCTGTCCACACCACTACTATCCACCATGGCTTCCTCGCGCTCCAGCGCTCTTCGAGACGGGCGAACGACGGACCACAAGGAGATAGCAGCCATTGCTGCCGACCGGCTGGCCGGCAGGCAGCCGGAGGACGACGACGTCCCAATGGAGAACATGGTAGTCGACGGTCCGGCGCCAACCCCCTCCTCCGCGCCATCCTCGCTGGTGCATTGCACCATGACCATCGGCGAGGCCCGTGCCCAATATATGGACAAGGTGAGGTAGATGCCTGAGGAGTAGTTCCGGGAGGCGCAGGCCAACGCCGCCTACAACCACCATCTCCTCCAGGAGCACCTGCAGGCGGAGGAGCAGATCGCGGAGGAGCGGGCGGAGCAGGAGGTGCTGCTCGACTCGTACCGCTCCGCCCGCAAGGGCCGCCTCGAGCGCTGGCGGTACCGCATGCGGGTGGCGGAGGCTGCGGCCGCCTGCAAAGAGGCTAGCAAAGAGGGCAATGAAGCGGGCCAGGCACTATTTGGCAAGACCGAGGACGAGTCAGAGGACAATGCCGGCTCCGACGAGTCCCCGCTCCGCTAGCGTCGACGACGCCCTGCTCCACCGACGCCCCGCGGCGCCAACAACGAGGCAGAGGACACCGCCAGCTCCGCTGAGGCCCCGCCCTGCCAACAACGAGGCAGAGGACATCGCCGACTCAGCCGAGGCCCCATCGTGCCGGCAACGTGGGGGAGGATTTCCACCGCTCTGCTGAGGCACCGCCCGCCGACAATGAGACAGAGGCATCGCCGGCTCCACCGAGGCCCCGCCCCGCTGCCAACGAGGCCGCCCCACACAAAAAACGAGGAAGAGTAGAACACGGTAGGTCGCCGCCGCTCAGGTCCAAGTAAGGCCACCGCTGCTACCCTCCGGTTGAAGCCAAGCTAGGCGGGTTGACCATTGATGGCCGGCTAGCTTCTTGCAGCGGCGACGTGAGTCGGAGAGCTGCGCTGAGAAGAATCTGCTTCTACTTAGCTGCTGGTGCGAGTTGGTTGGTGACACGTGGGCCCAACAGGCCACATGTCGATTCTGTATCGCACACGTAGTTAAGTCACTGAAGCTTCTGTTCGGCTCAGCGGGACAAAGGTGGGTAGCTTCGGTTAATTAATTATACCTCCAGCGCACCCCTTTTTAGTTTTTTTTCGAAAAGGAGGATGACCCCCGGCCTCTGCATCTGGGAGATGCATGCGGCCACAAACACCCCTTTTTAGTTGAAGAATGTATGAAATGTAATGAAATCCGACATGTTTATATGAAATTCGACCGTGTATGAATGATTTATTTCGATTAGTTTGAATTCCTGTATCACTGGCATTGGATGAACATGCAAAACAATACGTACTAGCATTATTCCCAGGGTAATCACCATGTTTGCAGTAGTTTCACATGTACTCCCTCCGATCCTTTCTAGTCTGCATACAAGTTTTGTCTGCAGTCAAAGTATCTCTACTTTGACCAATCTTATACAAAAAAGTATGCACTTTCACAATGTGCGAAGTAAAAGGAGCAGAAGGAGTACAAAGAGTTTGAGCAGCTTTTAGCGTTTACGTACATTGCAATCAAACACACAGTGCGGCAATTCATAGAGAACATTCAAAACAATCGATGATTATGCATCTCGTGACTCACATGTCGAGGCAATATTTACTTCACAACTAAAGAATAAATAAAAATTGATGCATTTGCTAGCCGACAACAAAGGGCGTCCCATTCGAAAATATCAAACGCATATCTTGCTAAAATCAATGAGAAAAATTTGACAAGGTTGTCCCATTCCAAAATATTAAATGCCTACGATTGTGGAATGGGCAGGGTTTGCCATCGATTCGGACATTGACATGGCAACTCGTGCTAAATAAACCATTTGTTCTTTTTGTGCAGTTCCACTAAAATCAACCAAATTCGCACGTAGCTTGTATGATTTCGCCCTTATATGTTGCAACGCCTTGAACTTATGGGCACCTCCTTTCTTGTGGTGGAAATGAATGATCCGATGTATTCATGAACATTTTGTGCGAGTTCCGTTGAAATCAAGTGAGCACCCTGTTTGCACAAATACAAAAAGTGATTAGTAGAAAGCAAAGCTGTACTATGAATTGACAATTTCAACGAGCACATACATGGTCCATGTAGAGCACACTTTTAGAAAAATGAAACTCACGGAAAGAATCCTAGAACAACATTGTACTCACGCATCACAGCAAAAAATGGAATTTCTCGGTCATACGAGCTGAAGTTAGTTTGGTCTTGTGGGGAGTAATGTAACCATCCTTCAATTGCTCCTTCGATGAGAAGATAGACTATGCTTCTTCATCTGGCATAATCGGAACTAGTCACTTCACGCACTCCATATTCTTCTTGAGAGGAAGATGATCTGTTGTGCAAAGACAAGAGGACTACTAAATGCTAGCATCCATGTTTGCTCGAAAAAAGGAAAGGGAATATTTAAAACAGCACAGATGAAGCACTTCCCAAGGACAATACCACATTTTCATGGCGTTATCTAAGCAGTAGCACAACACCAATAGAGATGACAAAGCTCAATCATATGGATGAAATCGGTGGTAGAGTACCAACCTTTGTCGGGAGGCTGATTGTGTAGAAGATACGAGATGAAGCACTTCTCGGGAACCATCTGTTGCTATCTACGGGGGTGGCCATGCTTACTATATACTCCTCGATTAGTTTAATGTTTCCAACATCTTCTTGTGCAGTTCCACTAAATTATGTGGTATCTTCAAAGAAGATCCCTGTTTGCACAAGTAGAGATAATTACGTATGGCATCAAATCAGTGGCAAAACAATTGCTCGTTCCAGCCATAGCAATAAATTAAGATGTAAAACTATATCATTACTTGTGTCATCACAGTTCTAGTGCTTCATTACAACACCGGGAGTTGATTTTTGTTTTTCTTCCGCTTGTTCTTCCCCGTCATCACTTGGTTCAATAACAGACAAGCTTCGCCTTCAATGTAAGCTTTGGCATGTCAATTAGGGAGCACAAGTATAGTACTAAACTTAATTTTCTGATGAAAGTGGCAAAATACAGGCCAGCAGTTGTGAAATATCCTTATCTTACCTCAATGGGATATTACGGTGCACATACAGATTGGAAGTCTTGTCTCCATTTGTGCAGTTCACTAAAATCAAGCAACATTATCGTACATGTAGCACAACATATGAAAGCACACTGCAGAATCATGTGAAAGAAGGCTAGTACTAACCTCTCATGATGCGGAATTCAAACAACTCACAAGAAGAAGATCTGAACCAAATTCGCCTTAACGGATAGGAAGTAAGATCTCCTCTTGTGCGATTCCACTAAGATCAAGCAATCAAGCAATGTTGTCGGTGTGACATTTTGGTTGAACTGCACAAAACACTCTTAGAACAAAAGTGTTTTGTGTAGTGCAACAAAAAGGTCACAATAACAATAATTGAAATAGATAACCTGTTTACACAGAGGTGCAAAGGAAACAATTAGTGGTCAATAACGGTGGATGACATAGAAGCCAACAAAAAGAAGCATCTACCTTATCTAAATGGGAAAGAAAGCAAGACAGTAGCATTTCTCAAACGGTGGCATTGATTAACATTAACATAGAGATTATATTAACAATAAAATTCGTTAAACATGTAATTTGCTTTTAACTGCGGCACTGCATCAATTTTCCAGTGGCATTATTAGAGAGTGTTTGTTTATAGGGACATTTTGGTGTAGGGACTAAAAAAACTCCGTGTCAGTCACATCTAAACCAAAAAGGAGGGACTTTTCGGGACTAAAAGTGGGCATTTGGGACTAAAGAAAGAAGACCCCGAGGGGGTCTTTTTGGGACTTTTTCCAACAGTTGCCCCTGCCACACATCGCACCTTGTTTCTATTAGTTCATTACTAGGGGTAACATGGTATTTTATCATGTCATTTAATAACCTCTAGTCCATGTTTAGTCCCTGGAACCAAGAAGGTAGGGACTAGGGAGTTTTTAACCAAACAGGGCCATAGATTAACAACAGCTAATGAGTTGCAGGGATAGTGGGCCTTTTGAGCACCATGTGCATCTACCGATGTCTTGTGGTCATGCACGTCTATTGCAACAAAGAACAAACAACCAAGGAGCATATTTGTGTTGGTCCCAATTTTGTTATATTTAGACACCTTTCCCTATGTGGCGCAGCAAATCTAGTCTGCTCAAACTCTCAGACCTTGTCCCTTCCTTTCCTTTTTGAACTAGTACTTTCGCCCTTCCTTTCCTCTTTGAACCACGTCCTAGATTTATGCGATACAACTTTCCCCACTACTTTCCCCATTCCTTTCCTCTTTGAACCACGTCCTAGATTCATGCTATACAACTTTCCCTTCATTTCCTCTTTGAACCACGTCCTAGATTCATGCTATATACAACTTTTCCCACTACTTTCCCCACTCCTTTCCTCTTTGAACCACGTCCTAGATTCATGGTATACATGCAGGTAGAGCAATGCATGTGGAGTAAGTAGTATACCTTAAGGTTCTTGGGCGTGGTTCGATTGGGCAACAGAGACGGCGAAAGAAGAAGGGTCGGAGGCCCTCTGCGCCCTTGTTGGGTGGAAAAGTGAACAGCAGCGCCGATGTGGATTCCCTCCCTCGCCGATGGCGACAACGTTAAACCTCCTTCCCTTCCGGCGGCGGATCCTGCCGGCTCTTTGAGCAGCGATGAGGGATAGAGGCCAGCGAAGTCTTGTTTAGATCTGGAGTGGGCGAGAGAGTGTGAAGAGAGCAACTACAAGCGGCGAAGATCCGGCGGGAGAGGCGAGAGAGTGTGAAGAGAGCAACTACAAGCGGCGAGGCTCCAGCGTGTATATATATCTTGGAGAGTGTGAAGCGTGCAAACCACAGAAAACATTTTGACCAGTCAAAGAATCCTCTGGCAAAATTATGCTCAAGTGTAGTTATCGAACCGAGACCTCAAGTTTGATGAGCGAACAGGCTAACCAGCTACACAACCCTCCCATTATGTTCAACGAGAGGAAAATAACCTTTTATACATTCCTGCATTCGTGTGACAGGCATGCCGTGTATTTTTTTTGTGTGTGGGAGTCATTAGGATTTCAATCATAATCGTGTCATGTGGCTTTGGTGGTAAGACTATCCACAGTGGTGCAGAAATAATGCAGCCTTAGTCACCTTACCTCTCTCCACGTAGTACGTTGGGTCCCACCAGTCAGAGGGTGAAACAAACAAATTAATTAGAAAAATTAAAAGTGCCAGCGGTGTATCTTACTACCTCACACATCTCGCTACTGCTCGAGAACACTGTCCAATTGATCACGTACTATTTTAAGTGAATCCTTATTATAACATGCACACAAATTTTGGGCACTTGTATTCGACTTAAGTCAGTGCGTCACTGTATCGCGTATACTTACTACTCCCTCCCTCTAGGTGTAATAAGTCACGTTAGAAGGTGCAACGGGACCAAGGTGCGTGTGTGTGCATGTGTGTGTGTGTTAGAGAGTGCGACAGATCGACCTACTCCTACAGAGATATAGTGTGTAGTGTACTATTTTAGCTGCGAGAGTCGGTGCATCCTCTCGTTTCCGGGCATGTCCGGTAGGGACATCTGGACAACTGCCACGCCGCTCTGACCAGCTGGCCCACCCAAAGCCCTCCACGCTCATGGCGTGCTTCCCGCCAAACGGTCAGCGCCGCTCCAAAGAATCGGTGCCGCATTCATGCCCGGGCAGAGCGGACGCGACCTCTCACTGGCGCAAGAGTGATGGTTGCTTCGTCCGTCCAACTTACTGCTGGGTCTATGTGATTTGACGGCTCATTGGTCTTTATTACTGAGGTTGTAGGACTGTTGGATGTCCCATGCTTTCGGAGAAAGGAGGTAGTAGATTACAATTTTCTCCATTGTTACAGCGGAGGAGTGCAAGAGCAGTGAAAACACGCAGGCTCAGTGATTACATGGCCCACCTCACACTATCACCGTGCGACACCTAACTCTTTACATAGTACTCCCTCCATTCCTAAATATTACTAGATGAGTCCCCGCTCGTTGCCGCGGAACAGCGGTATATCTCTCTGCGCAAAATTATCGATTTCATATAACTAAAAAAAATCTATAACCGCATGACAAATGTGGTAGCCAAACTAAATAAACTCCCATCATCATTTAGATCATCCCACATAAGGAAAAAAGATCAGCCAACTCCTACTGCATAATGGGATTATATTTTTTTGACATGTTAATGGGACTTAAAAGCTCACTTACATGCATGCTACCGGTGCATGCTTGCATGCAGACATGTTGATGTGATTTAAAACCCACTCACATGCATGTGCCATGGTATTTCTGCATGCTTGCATGTGGCTTAGTGCTGAGCCTCTCAACGTCTATATCAGACGGCTATTATGACTGAGTTACTTCATCTAACAGCTATGTCAATTTTTATGATGTGGCTCAAGGAGAGGATAGAGAATTCCTAGTAGTGGGGGCTAGCTATTACTAGTAGATAAGTCTTTGTAGAGATTCCACTAGGTGAACTACATACGGAACAAAATGAATGAATCTACACTTAAAATGCATCTATGTACATCCACATGTGGTTAATGGTGAAATCTCTACAAAGACTTATATTTAGGAACGGAGGAAGTACTAGTATAGTACTAGTACGTACTATAATTTATCAGCAAGATAAATTTGTACAATGCTATGAGGCTTCCAGCTCCTGTTACATGTATCTTGCGTCCAAGGTTGCCCGTTCAACATTTCATCAAATACAAAGGAGACTAACACGCATGCTATTGCATCTCAATGATTGACAGATCATAGCAAATATGTACTCCCTCCGTTCCAAAATAAGTATCTCAACTTTGTGCAAACTTTAGTACAAAGTTGTACTACTACTAAAGTTGACACTTATTTTGGAATAGAGGCTGATAAAGAAAAAAACGATCCATGCAGTCCCTAGCCCTTGAACCGTGAACCCTGACCAGGCTTCAATTTGCTGGCAATGTTCGAGCTTCCTAATAAATGAAGTTTGCAACCTTTTGACCATCGGATCGTTTTGTGCAGTTTCACCAAAATCAAGATGAGCATCCCTGTGGCAAAGAAATTGAAGAAGCGTGATTAGAATAAGATTACTAGGACTAGTTGATGATACATAAACTCATCACAAATACAGTATATAGAAGCCAGTAGAGGTATCAGGTATGTGCGGGGCAAAGAAGTAGAGAAATATCCATAGGGAGTGATGTGGGCAGCTGGAGCAGTGGTGCAAGCCGGCTGTAAAGGGAGTTGTACCTGAGGGACGTAGCTCGACCTTGAGGAGGACGGCGGGAGGCGGCAACTGCCCACGTCGCGGCAGTGAGCAAGGGACGAAGGCAACCTCACCGGCTTTGTGAGAGAGAACGGCGGGACCCCTGATCGGGACGTGCCGACAGTGGGTTTTCGCCGTCGGCGACGGACACCGCATCTACACTAAGCATCCACCCCTTCCCCAAGTGGACATGATCCGCCGGGATGTTAGAGATGTGGCCACAGTCGTTTTGTGTGAGAGAGTGTGAAGAGAGCAACCCTAGCAAGCAACCGTGTAGGCTGGCCCGTCCTGACTATGTATATAGTGGAGCGGTTTCCTTTTCTCTCCATATGAACCTATCATATTGCGTACGTGCCACTGAATAAAAAAAATTATTTATAAATGACGGGGCACCTACTACTCATTCTCCTATAACCTTGCGCTTGACATCGCCAAAATATTAACCTTGCGATTGGCTCTTCGCCTCTTCGGGAAGTCGAGCGATAATGGTAGTGCAGTATATATCGTTCTGGCTATATGAGACCGAATGAATTGCTGCACATCCACCGTGGGCGTGGAGTCGAGGGCGAGGAGAGTGCAACTACATACGGAGCAAAATGAGTGAATGTACACTCTAAAATACGTCTATATACATCAGTGTTTGGAGTATGTACTAGTAGTTCATATTGAAATCTACTAAGGACATATATATTCTAGACAATATGATATAATCTCTATAACCAAGGTAGTAGGGACGAGGAGTAAACGGAGGGAGTAGTAAATTTTTCTCCTCGTCCTGCGAGCCACCGCACGCATGGGCGAGGGAGGAGCAAGCTTCACCTCATCCTGCGAGCCACCGCGCCCGTGGGCGGGGGAGACGGCGTACTAAGCAAGCTTCTCCTCGTTTTGCGAGTTGACGGGACACATCAAAAGTACTCCAGTGTATAGAGCCTTTCCTCTAAGGTAGGCCCCACATGGTTTGCCTCTTTTTTTAATTTAACATAACGCGTCAAGTCACAATTTGTTTGTTCACTCGTGGTAGACGATCCTCCCTCCACCAAGTGGACAACCAGTACACATGCCAAATTACCATGTGGGCTGCCTTTTTCGTACAGAAATGAGCTCCACCGTGTACCCGCGCGGGTGTGGTTGGGAAAGAGATGGGAGTGCACCGTGCATGCACCTCTTCTCTTCGTGCACGTCCCCCACCTACGTGGGTGTGTGTGAGAGATACAAACCGCGTTCGTGAGTGTTTTTTGTTTTGTGGTGGGGGTGGGCGTGGGGTGGGGGTTGATTTCGTGAATTATTTGTGGGAATATGTGTCGATGACATCTCAAACAAATTTTCGCATGCAATGTGTGTGAAATGGAGGCCTATCCATATCATACATAGAGGGTCGGGCAATCCACGAGAAGAGAGGGAGGGGTCATAGATATCGATAGAGTCGAAGAGAGGATCAAGTACGGGTGGGTGCGAGATCGACGAAGAGAGCCATCGAAATTGCGTGTGTGTGTGTGTGTGTGCAAGTCAAAGATATAGGGCGACTGGCCTACCGGAACGTTAGAGGGCACATGTCAAGTTTGTGTGTGGCAGGGAGACATGACTAGAGGGCTTGATGTATTGGTGTGTGTGGGGGGGGGGGTGGGGGAGGGGTGGCGGAGGCCTAACTATAGAGGTAGAATGACTCGTATATGTGTTGAGAAGGAGAGACCCAACTATGTCATGAGGGAGATCGGTCGACATCCATACATAACTGAAGGACGGGAAATATGATGGGACAGAGAGAGAGAGAGAGAGAGAGAGAGAGGAGAGGAGGAGAGGGTAGAGTCTGGATGGGTGATGGAGTTGCTTCTCGGAGATGTTGGGAGAGGCCTACTAGACAAGCGAGGGTGGAACTGCAATGCTATCAATTAGAGTGGGGATGTGTTTACGTGTGTGCACATGCGTGATAGATCTGTGGGACGCATCCATGGATGATGAAGGGGAACCATGTGTTTGGTAAGCAAACCTAACTAGATCGGTAGATCAATTGTTGTTTGTTGGAGGAAGGGAGAGACACAACTAATGAGGTAGATCGATCGATGTGTGGGTAAAGACGAGTTATAAGGACCAAGCTGGCTATATGTATAGCGAGAGATCGGTCGGTGTACATCCATTTGTTAGAGGCAAATAAGGCCCAGCGAGACGGATAGACAGAGAGAATGGAGCTAGGAGGTGGTGCGATAGGCCCAACTACTAGCTGGATAGGGGGAGGAGTGTGCGGTTGTGAGATCGATTAAAAGAGGGGTGAGAGTTTACACGTGTGTCTGACCATATGAGAGACACGAGGCAAGGACACCTAAAGGAGGAGATTGAAGCTGTGTGTGTATGCTGTGGCGGGCATCATTGGAGAGGTTTATCGATCGGTGTGTGTCGGAAAGGAGTTGTGGAGACTCTGGGAGAACGACCTAAAGGAAAAAATGAATGTGCCCGGTGGATAGAATGCCGAGGGAGTGGGAGGGCGAGGAGGGCATGTGCATGCACGAGAGAAAGTTAGTGGTAGCTACAAAGGTTAGAGGACTGTGTGGGTGTAAGAGACTAACAAAGATCATAATTTGATATGAAAGCAGATTCATATATTTGAATAGGAGATCATAGTGTTTTAAACATTGCATGCATGAATATAACGGTGATACACGTGTTGTGCACATGTTATACCATAAATGTGATAATGCATGGCGTTTGCAACTCACAGCTAAATGCCGAACAATCTAAACCATACTATACATCAAACAATCTCACATCTTATTTGAATTTGTGATAATGTGCGGCATTTGCAGCTTACAACTAAATATCGAGCAATCTAAACAATACTATATATCGAACATTCTCACATTTTATTTGAATTTGTGGTAATGTGTGGTGTTTGCAACTCACATCTAAATACTTGTAGGCGTAGGGGGCGGGGCACCATACATAATGTGATGAACACATTATACATATGAGACATGGTTTAGATTATGAAGATCTAGCTAGAGCTATAAATGTAATGTGATTTGAAATCAAAATAAAGTGGATTCAAAAAATCTAGTTCGAGTTCATATAGTACACATAGTTCATATGTAACTCGATCTTGATCATGTGGTGTCTTTGTGAAGATAATACACAAATGATGGTTTAACTTGACAATAATGATGATTGTAGATCTTATTAAAAGCAGAAAGCGAATTCAAATGCTTTGACTTCACAACAATCATTCTTGTAGATCTTATTCAAATTTAGTTCATATTGAAGCGGTAGTATATCGTTTTGAATGCACTAAAGCGTTCATTTGAGTAGTAGGTTGCATGCATTATACACGTGGCGAAATATTTTAATTGAACATAACATGAATTCAAAGTTTTGAATGACATTTGTAGTCGCATTGATTTGGTACAGTACATGTTAGGCTTGTCCGGAAATTTCAACCAGCGCCTTGTTAGCCGAAATATTTAAGATATATCTTTGTCTCGTTGTGCTCAACAACTCCTCCATCTCAACCAGCGCCTTGCTATTCCGAAATTACAACGCGAAAACTCCCACCTCTGTGAAATCCCGACACGCGAAATGCCGTGGTACCCTGAACCGAAACAACCGCCTCAAATCGGTGGGGGGTACATTCGTAACTTACCCCACATTTCGGACAAGCGCGTCTCTAAGCCATTGTTCCCCACTGCCATCCCATCTGCCCACCCATTCGTACACCGAGGCCGCGAAAACCCGCGACGAAACCCCACACCCTGCTCCGTCCGCCACCCAGCTGGAGCTTCTTCCCCGACAACGTCGTCCACAGCAACACCTCGACGTCCCTCATCCACCGTACCGGATGAGGATCCATGGTCGATCTCATCGTCCTGCTGGTTCAGCCACCCCGTCCTCCACCTCCAGGAAGCTGCCCCGACATTCCCCTCGTCTTTCGTGCCACCTCTATTCCCACACCGCCGTCTTCACCTGCGCCACCGGAAGAGCATCATCATCACCGTTTCCTCGGATGAAGCTGCGGCCTAATCGGCGCCACCAAAGAGGTTGCACACTAATCACCGCATTTTCTTCTTGATTCGATCTCACGGTGCTGCCGGCGCTCGGTCCCGAGCCGACACGGCGTGGCTCCATCCACGGCGGCGTCGCCGGCCACTTCCTCCACGACGTCGCTCCCTCGGCGGCGACGTCCACATCAGTAGGAGCTGCTGCTGCTTTAGCTCTCGCTCGCGCTGCTGCTCTGCTCTTGCTCTCGGTCCCCTGCCTGGTCTGCTCTTGCTATTGCTCTTGCTTGCGCTGCTGCTCTCGCTCTTGCTCTTGCTTGCGATGCTGCTCCGATTTGGCTACACTTCAGTCGACTGAATCGACTTTTGGGTCAGTCGATTTCCAAGGGGTGGGCTCGCCGGGGTGAAGGAAGAACCAGCCGCAGCGGGGAGGGGGGCTCGCCGGAGAGGTACCCCACTATCTATCTTAGGGTTCAGGATGGGGGCGGTGGTCGCGGCGGTGGCGGGGCGTTGGCGGGACGGTGGCATAGGGATCGCCGGAGAAAAAGCTCTGCACGGGGGGCCTAGAGGGATGGCCGGGGTGGCGGCGGACCGGCGGTGGGGAGTGTTTTCGGGGCGGGCGGGACGGCGCACCACCGGCTGCGGGCGGCGGGGGGCTGCTGTTTGGCCGGTGGTGGCTGGCAGCTCAGGGGGGGTGGAGGTTGAAGATGAACCACATGCCCTTGATTTCGTATCCAACGGATGCAAAATCGACTGACGTGTAGCCTCACCTTGCTAGTGCGTTCAGTTTCGATAGCAAAATTCAGTTTAACAAAGAAATTCAGTTTAACGATTAGGTTCGATTTGACGATTAACTTCGGTTTGACGATTAAGTTCGAGATGATGCGGCTGATGTATTTTACATCTAGCACTTTGTGGTTATGTATTTTCGTCATGTATTGGAGATGCTATTAGAATTCCACTCGAGTTAACGTTGTTCGTTGTCTCTCTTGTCCTGCTTCAGCCTCGGCGTCGTACAACTCACGGAGCTGCTCCAACGATTTAAAACCTCCATCACAGTGGAGCGATAACTTGGGCTCCATCTCCGGATGCCTAAGATCTTCTTCCCTCCTCCGACAGCAAAATCAGCGGAGCATCCTCACCGCCAACCCAATCACGCTGAGATCGACATGGCTTCGCCAAAGAGGTTGTACACTTGTTGCATCTCTTTTTACTCTACATGTTATATATATTGTCCATCGAGCACAGGATTTGTTCCTTTAGTGTCTCCTTGAAAGAAAAAACGAGGAATTTTAATTTTCACTTGTCCTCCTTTTCAAATTCCTATTCATGAAGCACAAGACTAAGAGATAGTAGCATAATAGCATTATAACCGTACATTTTCTTGTGGTTTGACTTATTCTCACCATGCTTCTTTGCATCCTGTGATCTTCAATTGTTGTGAATCAAACATCAGTTAGCGAAATCCTGTGTTTATAAATTCTCTGCTTTTGCACGTGCATTCCTATCCTATTCTGTCTATTTCCTATCCTGCATTGTTGGAATCCTCAAATTCAAGCGAGCCCTTACAAATTACTTCTCTTACAGATAGTTGTCAAAGAAAACCTTGCATGGTTTGTCCGGTCTCTTCTTGCCGTCGTCCACCCAGCTCACCGCTCCAACGACGAAAGGGTCCAGCAGAGCGAGGATCCGACCTCCAGACTATCTTTAGCGCATCGATCTTCTTCCCGCTTGGCGCAGCCATGAAAACTCCATTACCATCATCAACCGAGCAGATGACCTCGAGGACTACACGGGTCCGCAAGAGAGGTCGCACTCTTTCGTATCTGCTTACGTTATGCATCGCTTAATATTATATCCTACTTTATCGTCATGTTCACCGATTAGACTCTGAGTCATCTCCAAACTAATGGTCAAACTTGAGTTTTTAATTGGTTGTGGGGTACATATCGGGGCCGCTACCAATAGTATCTATCTACTATCTGGTTAATCTCCGGTGTCTACTATGAGTTTCATGTTGGGTGGGAAACAAACAGTAAAGAAGCCATTATCTGTATTTATTAACTGAAGCCATTATCTGCCTGCTATTATTGGTTTTGGGTCTATCCACAGGTTGCTACCATCACTCTGGATTTCTGCATGCACTCCTTACATAATCTCACTATGTTTTATTCCTATGCATGACAGTTATTGTAAACAATGGAACTGAACATGTAGAGCAAAAGTGACGGGCCTTGCGTGGCAATATAATTTCATGCAGATGTTGCTCCATGGTAGGCGCAAAGGCAGCCCCCCTCCATGCATTTCGGATTGTAATCGAGAGGAAGATATACATTACGAGGGGATTCAGATGGAGAAGATAACTCCTATTTACCCCCTGAGGTCTTCGCTCTAACTTGGCATGCTGATGTTGGTTATATCATGCATATGATGTCTTGCATTGCTTACTTTATACATCAAATATGTCATCTGCTTAGTTTAGACATCCTTTGTGCGAATGCCATCTGTTTAGTTTATTCATCGTTTATGTGAATTATGCAACGCCACCTTGTTTAGCCAGGCATCATATATGTGAATTTTGCAATGCCATCCTGCTTAGCCACTCATCTTATATGTAAATTATATCAAGCCATCTTTTTTTCGTTACATATTACATTCGTCAACAATGTGTCACGCCCAAGATGCGACCCTATCCTAAAGGAACTCGAAGGTCCCACCAAGGATAGAAGCGCATCTTGAAGACGCTTTTGCAAGGTGGATATCATTACATCAGCATTACATAATAGTGGGGATACATCCGATACATACAATGTCACAAGAATACAACAATACAACATACAAGAACAACATCCGACTACGGATGAATCATAAACAAAAACTCAAACAATATCCACCCTGCTAGCCCAGGCTGCCGACCTGGAACCTATCCCCTGATCGAAGAAGCAGAAGAAGAAACTCCAAAACAAGCAACATCGCTCTCGCATCATGATCATCGCATAACCTGTACCTGCAATTGTTGGTGTAGTAATCTGTGAGCCACGAGGACTCAGCAATCCCATTACCATGGGTATCAAGACTAACAAAGCTTAATGGGAAAGGAAGGGGTAAAGTGGTGAGGTTGCAGCAGCGACTAAGCATATATAGTGGCTAACATACGCAAATGAGAGCGAGAAGAGAAACAAACGAACGGTCGTGAAGCTAGCAATGATCAAGAGGTGATCCTGAACTCCTACTTGCGTCAGACATAACCCAGAAACTGTGTTCCCTTCCCGGACTCCGCCGAAAAGAGACCATCACGGCTACACACGCGGTTGATGCGTTTTAATTCGGATCAAGTGTCAAGTTATCCACAACCGGACATTAACAAATTCCCATCTGCCACATAACCGCGGGCATGGCTCTCGAAAGTTTATACCCTGCAGGGGTGTCCCAACTTAGCCCATGATAAGCTCTCGCGATCAACGAAGGATATACCTTCTCCCAGGAAGACCCGATCAGTCTCGGAATCCCGGTTTACAAGACATTTCGACAATGGTAAAACAAGTCCAGCAAGGCCGCCCGATGCGCCGACATCCCGATAGGAGCTGCACATATCTCGTTCTCAGGGCAACACCGGATAAGCGAAGCGTACAAGTACCGACGTAGCCCAAGTTGCCAAGGGATGGTCCCGCACGGTGCTCTAGTTTGGACCAACACTTAGACAAGCATTGGCCCGGGGGGGCTGAATAAAGATGACCCTCGAGAGAGCGACTCCCAAGGGAAAAGTAGGTGGTGGTGAGGCAAATGGTAAAACCAAGGTTGGGCCTTGCTGGAGGAGTTTTATTCAAAGCAAACTGTCAAGGGGGTCCCATAAATCACCCGACCGCGTAAGGAACGCAAAATCTGGGAACATAATACCGGTATGATGGAAACTAGGGCGGCAAGACTGGAACAAAACACCAGGCATAAGGCTGAGCCTTCCACCCTTTACCAAATATATAGATGCATTAATAAAATAAGAGATATTGTGATATCCCAACATAACCCTGTCCACCATGGAGCAA
Organism: Aegilops speltoides; assembly: GCA_021437245.1. NCBI lineage: Eukaryota > Viridiplantae > Streptophyta > Magnoliopsida > Poales > Poaceae > Aegilops > Aegilops speltoides. The sequence continues at coordinate 367,856,427 of CM038143.1, forward strand.
TCTTCAACTTCACCTGCAACTAACAACGCTGTAGGAGGGGCTGAGCAAAAGCGGTAACATAGCCAAACAACGGTTTGCTAGGAAGGGTGTCAAAGGTTAGAGGTTCATGGCAATTTGGGAGGCTTGAAGAACAAGTTATAGGAAGCACAGCAAAGCGACAGAACGAAGCAACTAGCATAGCAATGATAGTAGTGAGATCCAGGGTAGCGGTCATCTTGCCTGAAATCTCGCTAGGAAGAAGAACGAGTCCATGAAGAAGATGAACGGATGAAGTCGAACGAATCCTCACAATCGCAACATTACCGGAACTAAGAAGCAACACCGGAAAGAAACAAACAACATGGTAAACACACAAGCATAAACATGGCATGATGCACAATCAAGTATGATGCATGTCCGGTTTAATGAGGCATAGCATGGCAAAGTGCAACAAACAATACTACAAGTTAAGTGGAGCTCAATATGCAACGAGTTGCATATTGATGAAACACCACATCAGTTATTTAGTTCTCTCTCGTTTAGGAACACAACAATATTACATGTTGTTATAAACATGGCGAGAGGTGAAACATAGTTAAACTACCTATTTACGCAAGTTTAAATGAGGCCGGAAACACAAACAACAATTCCGGAAAATCCTCATGTGTCATTAAGCAATATAATGCAAACACAATTTTAACCATTTAAATGTTGTTAACATGATGCGGATGACATATGCAAGTTTTAGGCAATTTTTTATGAAGATGTTGTCATGAGCAAGATATGAAACATTTGTCACCGTGGCGGAACAAAAGGGGTGCCACGGCAACTACAACGGAAATGGTGCCACGGCAACATTCCGATGACCCGACAACTCATTGAGATACCGGTGCAAAAGAGCAAGTGTGCGGATGCAAAGGATGGTGGGGTGATCCCGGTTACCGGGTTCCCAAGGGACGACGGCATGGCAAACAAGGCGGAACGTGCATGAAGCAAATGGGCACGGTGCAAACAAGGACATCTCATTCAACACATGCATTTGGTCCACGGTTGATCGTCTCGGCTGTTATACCTTGAGCGTGCATTTTGGGCGTAAACGAGTTCGATGCAATGAAGAGGAAGTAGACGTTCTACAACGGTCGTAGTGGAAGTAGTTGTACACGTTCGTTTCAAAGAGGCACTTGACGAATCCAACATCTTCGGGGCGACGGTAGTGGAAGTAGTGGTACACGGCGGTAGTGGAAGTAGTGGTACACATTTTCGTACTGTCCGGGTCGTCGATAGAGGTACTTGGCGATTTGGAGACGGCGGAAGACGAACTTGGCGGTCCTCGTTGACCTGGTACTTGGCGTATCCAGTCTCCGGGATCGTCGCGGTTCTTGGTGTCTCGTGTAACTGGCATCCTCTCGACCTTGAGAGAGAAGAAACATAACGGCCAAAGTGCACGATGGGAAGGGTCCTGCAGCAACAGGAGGTCGATGGCGGAGCAGCAGCAAGACGAAGTGGGGCCGGCGTTGGCCTTAGCGTGGAGCAAGGGAAGCAGAGCTTCTGGAGGCTGGAGAGGCCATGAACGTCGGAGGAAGCTTGCGAGGGGGCATGGCGAGGAGGCAGAGGCGCTGCGAACTGCAGCGGCGGTCGTGATCTTGGAGCACCCCAGCCGGAGGATGAGGCAGGGGCATACCCAGGCGGCGGGGATGGATAGCGTCGGTGAAGAGCATCTCACGCGCGGGAAGGAGGTGACAGAGGCAGGGCTTGCCGGCAGCGTTGCAGCACGAGGACGGCGGCGTCGTCCTGCAAGCACCCATGGCGGTCGCGAGCAACAAGGGTGCAGCGGCGCGGCCCTGGAGCATGGGCTCGCCGGCCAGAGCGGCGGCGGGGTCGCGGGGCGAGGCGAGGTCGAAGAAGCAAGAGGGAGCAGGCAAGTGAAGGGGGTGCGCGCTAGGAGAGCGAGAGGGTGAGGAGGAGGTCGAGCGGAGGGAGATGGGGATCGGGCGTGAGCGAGAGAGGATGGCGGCGTGGGAGCGAGGAGGAGGATCGAGGAGAGAAGTGGGATCGGCCGGGAGGCTAGGGTTATAGCGGGGCGCGGCTGGGCCTTGGGAGGCCGGCCCAGTGGAGAGGAAAATGGCCAGAGGCCTGGTGGGCTGACAGAGGCCTAGCTGGGTCTCTCCCTTCTCTTCTTTAACTATTTAGCGAGAAAAGAAATTAGAGGAAAGAAAAAAGAAAGAGAGGGTTAGGGAAAGAATTTGAGAACAAAGACAACTTTTTGGACCCATAAAATGAGCTTGTTCCAAGAAAAATGGTGTGGGCAAGATTGCAAGAATTAAATTCAAAGTCATTTGAATTTAATTCAAATGGTTTGAACAAGGACAGGGATTTAGAAGTGTCCAAAAATGTTGAGAAATTTGGTGGAGCTCGGGAAAATGACGAAAGAATATATGGCAAGGGTGGAGACCAAGAATTAAGATAATAAAGGCATTGGGATAATTTGCAAGTGTGCTATGATGATTTCCAAATTAGTGGAATATTTAATATAGCTCCCTAACAATATTGAGAGACTTTTATATGTTGTAAAGAGAAATCACCATGTGAATTCCCTCGATTTAAATAGATCAAAAGATCTATGCAATTTATTTAGTTGAGTTGAGATGCAAAGATTAATGACATGATGGCATGATGACATGATGCAATGCAAAAATAAAAGAGCAAGCATAAATGAAACACACGGTGATCACGAAAAATATGGAAGTCTTCTGGAGCGTCATTCTTGGGGCGTTACACAATGTTAGTACATTCAACTGCTCTTCGTGTGCATCAGCCATTTGACACGGTGATGGCAAATTCTAGAGTGAAACAAGGTCTTCTGAGCAGACTATGCTATCTGACGAAGCGCATATCTCGCTGGTTACGGATAGCTCCTCAGAGGAGGATTCAGAGACAGATGACCAGTCCTATTCCCCCCCCCCCCGAGGTGTATGCTCTAACTTGGCAGGGTTATGTTGCTCATATCGTGCGTATGGTGTCTTGCATTGCTATGCCATTTGATTAGTTTAGACATGCTTTGTGTGAATGCCACATTGCTCAGGTGTCTAATTACCATATATATGAATTATGCATTGCCATCTTGTTGCAAGACATTATATATGTGAATTATACAATGCTATCTTGTTGCAAAGGCATTATATATGTGAATTATGCAATGCCATGCTGTTTAGCCAATCATCATGTATGTGAATTATATCATGCTATCATTTTTTTGCATTACGTGTTCCATTTGTCGACAACGTTTGTATATTCAACTACTCTTCCTGTGCATCAGCCATTTGAAGCGGTGATGGAAGTATCTGGAGTGAAAACAAGGTATTCAGAGCAGACAATGCTACCTGCTGAAGCAGAAATCTTGCTGGCTACAGAGAGCTCCTCATAGGAGGATTCAGAGATTGATGACCAGTCTTATTTGCCCCCTGAGGTGTATGCTCAAACCTGGCAGGGTTATATACCATGTCATGCATGTTGTCTTGCATTGCTTAGTTTTTACATCATATATAGATTGCCATCTGCTTACTTGCTTACTATATAAATCATATATTTTAATTATATCATGCCATCATGTTTACATAGTACATACACATCATCTATCTGAATTATGGCATGGCAACCCATTTAATAAAGACATCATATAGTTATATCATCTCATCCTGTTTAGTGTTTACAGTCATCATATTTAGAATTATGGCATTCTATCCATGAATGTATGTGAATTATGGCATGCCAACCTATTTAATAAACACATTATATAGTTATGTCATGTCATCCTGTTTACATAGTCTCATATTTTGAACTATGTCTTTCCATCTTTTTTAGTTAGCCATCATAATGTGAAATTGTGTCATGCTATCCTGTTTAGTTAGCCATCATATATGTGAAATTGTGTCATGCTATCCTGTTTGGTTAGACAACATAAACATGAATTATTTCATGCCCTCTTTTATTCCCCACTATCCATTGCACCTGTCTATCATACAACGTCTATACTTTCAATTACTTTTCTTGTTTATCAACCATTTGAATTGGAGAGCGTGATGGCAGTATCTAAGGGAGTAACAACACGGTCTTCAGAAAAGATAGTGCTACCAGTTGATGCAGATAGAACCACGGTTATACTTGCCCAAGGACCAGATCCACCACACATAACCCAGACTCGCAGATTGTACCCCTACCCGTTGGACGGAGAGAACCAGCTACACCCCTTTTAACCCCAACCCCGCAGATAGTAACCCAGTTCAGTTGACACAGCACCCTCTCCACCACAGAGCACCCAAACACGAAGCGGTTAGTAAGGGAACTACGATTGCCCAAAGCACGAGGACCACCACTCGAATCCCAACTCAACGCTTAAAGGAGAAGAAGATTTGTTCTCGTGTCGTGTTACGTAGCTATGGTTCATACTCCTTTGCTCTTGCATTACTCTATTTACTCATACCAACTATTTTCAAATTTGAAGGATGGAATTGAAACTCCAAAGGCGCAACAGTATGTTTTAAACCTGTTTCTTTAACTGGTTTGTTTGTTGTAACCTGCTCTATGTTGATTTCAGTTTCAATTCAATAAACAGTTATGTTCTCATGTCATGTACATTACAAGTGTTGTTATTGCTCTATAGTTACCCACACTTATATTCTGTCTATTCTGCTTTGTCTTGAACAAATATTATTTGAACTGTGTCTCTATCTTGATTTGGCAACAAAAACTAGAATGATATAGACCATAAAGTGACCATGGCACATAGATATATGTTTGTTTCATGCTGTTATCCTGTCCACTTTACTACTGAACTCATTTACCAAAGTGAGTTTCATATACAACATGGTAAACATGTGATGTGTCTGCTTGTTTCTCTTTTAGAATGCAGACAAAATATTGGAGAACAATACCGCGTTATCCAATGGTAAAGGAAGTAATGCAAATAAGGTTCAAGATAGTGAGACATCCCTGTTGGTCTCCAAGAAAGCTGATAAAAACTATGTTGACAACAGTGACGGAACCCAAAAGTCCTATCTTGGTGTAGTGTTCGAGTTCTTCGCCACTCTCTCGCGGCACAAGCTCTTGAACTCATTTGCTGAATCAGTTCGTCTTCTTGAGTCTCAACTTCAAGTTGAAAGACATCGATCGATGTGTGCTGCGACAGAAGTCAAGGATCGAGGAAGTCCTGCAAATCGATGCATATTTTACGTGCAACAGACAATTACTGGAGGATTTAAGCGCCAAACAAGAGAAAGTTAATAAGCTTGCTAAGCATCTTGCCGATATTATGGGTACCGGTGATATTGTTTCTTGAGATCTTCAAGTGGTTTCATTCGGATTTGTTTTGTCTGCGGCGTTTATTTGCGCTGGTCGCCAACTTTGACAACCATTGTATATGATATGCTGCTTTGTTCCCTATATTTGCACTGGTGGCAAACTTTGATGCCCAGTGGATGTAATATGTGTAACAGCCGTGATAGGATAGCATAAGTTGCTTGCTTATTTATTTCCTTGTTGTCTTGTTTATTTGTTTGCTTGTAGTCAGTGCAGTTCTTTTTAAAACTAGGCCACAATAACCTTGGGCTAATATTCACTATAGTGATACTGGGCCTCCTACGGGCCGTAGAAACAGTGGGCCTTCTATGGGCCATAGAAACAGTAGGCCTTCTACAGGCCGTAGAAACAATGGGCTTTCTACGGACCGTAGAAACAATGGGCCTTCTATGGGCCGTAGAAACAATGGGCCTTCTATGGTCCGTAGAAAGAATGGGCCTTCTACGGGCCGTATCATCAATGGGCCTTATACGGGCCGTATGACCATAACAGGCCATCGTTAATAGGCCGTATTTGATGACGCTATGAAAACGGCCCAACGTATTAACGTACCACAAACGGGCCGATGTAACCACAGGCTGAATTTGGCCCACAAGCAGAAAATGACAGTAACGGGCCGTAAGTAAACAAATGCTGGAAATGAGCCCAAGAATAAATGGGCTCTGAGAAGGCCGAAAGATAACATTTGCTGGAAACGGACCAACTAAATAACGAGCCCTTAATGGATATAAAGTGATACACTGTTCATTACGGGCCAGTTTCACCACGGGCCGTTAGTGGGTGTAAAGTGATACACTATTCATTGCGGGCCAGTTTCACCATGGGCCGTTAGTGGGTGTAAAGTGATACATTGTTCATTGCGGGCTAGTTTCACCACGGGCCGTTAATAGGCCAAGAGTTACATAGGGCCCCATATGGGACGAAAGACGTCATGGGCCATACATGGGCCAGAAGTGAAAATGGGCTGAAATCATATTGGATGGCCCAGATGACGCTATTGGCCTAATTCGAATAGGGCATAACGGGCCTTGGGTTAGCGGGCTGTAAATGGGCTATATGCGAACATGCCGTAAACAAGCTTTCCATGGGCCGGCCCGCCACCTTTTGACCAAGTCAAACGGGCCGGCCTTTTCACAGGATTGGGCCTCTGTTGGGCCGTGCCACGTGTCGACGTATCATAGGTGCCTTTTGTCCAATGAGTGGATGAAAACTGTCCCAACGGTGAGCCGACACGTGTTTCCTCCAGCCAATGATGATTTTACACGTGGAAAATCCCCATTGGTTGGGGTTAACGGGTTATCGGATCCAAAACCCGACCCGATAGCTTAACGGCGTTCCATTACGGTGGATGCCACGTGTCGGTCACCCTTACCGAAAGCAGTTCTGTGACGCGCGATTTATCGTCATGGAAGTGGACACTTCCGTGATGATAATTTTGGCAATGTGATGGAACACTTCTATGACAGCACAGGTATGACTATCTTGATTCTGTCATAAATTTGTCATGGATGTACATGCATGACAAAAAACGCGACCTACTATGAAAACACGTATCATCACGGAAGTGTATTTTTTTGTAGTGTTTATGCTACATATTATGATCCAATGATGTGTTGCCATCCTCTGATGTTTTGAGTAGATATTTGTTGTCCTTGAGTTGATTGATGATCTAGATTGGTACGAGTTGTATGTTTTATTTTGGTGTTGTCCTATGGTGCCCTCCGTGTCGCCCAAGCATGAGGGATTCCCGCTGTAGGGTGTTGCAATACGTGCATGATTCACTTATAGTGGGTTGCGTGAGTGACTGAAACACAAATCCGAGTAAGGGGGTTGTTGCGTGTGGGATAAAAGAGGACTTGATGCTTTAATGTTATGGTTGGGTTTTACCTTAATGAATCTTTAGTATTTGTGGCTGCTTGCTAGAGTTCCAATTATAAGTGCATATGATCCAAGTAAGAAAAGTATGTTAGTTTATGCCTCTCCCTCATATGAAATTGCAATGACTATCGATCTTGTTAACAATTGCTTTGGACAATTCCGCACACCGATCCATCATCATTCCGCACTCGTTATTTGTATTATTTAGTAATATATTCAAACTTTATGATAACAGCACCTACTTTTATATTTTAGCTCTCCGATATCATACAAAGTTATCCTCTTTATACCCACAACGTAGTTTTATTTCTCGTTTCTTGTTGGAAGCAAACGTTCGGTGCACGTAGAGTTGTATCAGTGGCAGATAGGGCTTGAGAGAATATTGATCTTACCTTTAGCTCCTTGTGGGTTCGACACTCCATACTTATCACTTCCACCTTTGGGAATTGCTACGATGATTCCCTGCACTTGGGAATTATCAAGCTCTTTTCTGGCGCCGTTGCCGGGGAGCAATAGCGTGGGGTTGATATTTTCTTATGTGCTTGTTTGCTTTCTTCACTAAGTAGATTTTGTTTTTCCTTTTTTGTTTCTGTTTAGTTGTGGGTGAAACATACAATTTTTTTAAAAAAATGAAATTACCAAAAATATTTACTTGCCTCTCATGCCTAAAAAGGTTTTTCAAAAAGAGAAGTGATTGGAAAGTTATGCATTGAAGAAGTGAGGGTCGACCTTGAGCACTTGTGTTCATGCTCACGGAAACAATGTAGAATTTTTCATGGAAGTTTCTCTGTAAATAATTATCCCCATGTATATATCCTTTGTATTATAAAAATATTGTGCCTAGCTTTGGGTTTAGTTTGATAAGATTGCTTGCTTACTATGTGCAGAACAAAAACAGAAACTTTGGCTGTAGTGCATGAATTTACATTCTTTACTGGAAATCCGAATGGGTCTGAAACTTTTTGCACATTACTTCTGTACAAATTTTTCAAATTGTCAAATTTATTTCATAATTTGTGGAGTTACAAAAGTTTACTAAACTTTCAGATTACTACAGACTGTCCTGTTCTTAACAGATTCTGTTTTTCGTGTGTTGTTTGCTTATTTTGATGCACCTATGGCTAGTATGTAGGGTATGAACCATAGAGAAGTTGGAATACAGTAGGTTTAACACCAATATAAATAAATAATGAGTTAATTACAGTACCTTAAAGTGATAGTTTGCTTTATTACACTAACGGATCTCACAAGTTTTTGTTTAAGTTTTTGTGAATGAAGTGTTTGAAGAACGAGGAGTTACCGATGTGAGAAGAATAAAGAGAGACAAGAGTTCAAGATTGGGGATGCCCAAGGCACCCCAAGTAAATATTTCAAAGGATACTCAAGCATCTAAGCTTGGGGATGCCCCGGTTGGCATCCCATCTTTCTTCTTCAACAAATATCGGTATACCTTGGTTTTTGTTTTGTTCACATGATTGGTGTCCTTTGTGTTTTTATTTTTCTTTAAGAATCATGCTACTATGATATAGCTCTTCATTGATTTATAAAATACTTCATGTGCTTCACTTATATCTTTTAAGTATGGTCTTATAGAATTGCTCTTTGTGCTTCACTTAAATCGTTTGAGTATGGTTTTATAAAATGCTTCGTACGCTTCACTTATATATTTTGAGCTTGGATATTGGCTAGTCTATATTAATTGTAGAATGCTCCAGGAACTTCACTTATATATTTTGGAGTATGAATAATACTATAATTTAAAGTGGGTTTGGAAGAGTGTCAACTTTAGGAATTAGTGATCCCACTATCTTGGAGGGTGTTGAATCTTCGTACGATATTTATGAAAGTGGATTTGGAAGAGTGTCAACTTTAGTTAGTATTCCACTATTTTGGAAGAGGTTCCAATTGAGTATGAGAACAAAGGTTCTATCCTTGATGCTACTGAAAATTATTATTTGGGAGGAATATGTGCTTGTAGGAGTTGCAATAATATCAAGTTTCCTCTCTATGTGCTTAAAGTTTTGAAGCCATACTTGTTTTGCCTTCCTATGCTAGTTGATTCTTGTTCCTATAATTGTGTGCTCACAAAATCCTATGCATAGGAAGTGGGTTAGATTTAAATGTGCTAGTCATATTCTTCATAATGCTCTTTTTATGTTTCAACTCTTATCTTTTATGCGAGCATCATTGAAATCATCATGCCTAGCTAAAAGGCATTAAAGAAAAGCGCTTGTTGGGAGACAACCCAATATTTGCCCTTACTGTTTTTGTGTGTCTACATGATTAAGATACTGTATTAATCATGTTTTATAGCTTTTGTTTCAATAAAGTGCCAAGTAAGACCTTTGGGAAGACTTGGGTGAAAGTTAATGTGATCTTGCTGTAAAAAATAGAAACTTTGAGCTCACGAGATTAGCTGTTATTTTTTACATAAGAGTGATTTTGAGTTGATTATTTTTGCAGAAGATTTATAGACAAATTCCTCACGTCCACCAATTTATTTCATAATTTTTGGAGTAGCAGAAGTATGGTTATTGTTCAGATCATTACAGACTGTTCTGTTTCTGACAGATTCTGTTTTCATCGCATAGTTTGCTTGTTTTCTAGTTTCTATGGCTTATATTTCTCAATATAAATGGTAGAAATGATATGGTACAGTAGGAATTATGTGAAAACAATTATGAACCTTGTCTTTTACAGTACCAAAGTGCATGGTTTACTCTTTATCATACTAACCTATCTCACGAAGTTCCATTAAGTTTTGTGTGATTGAAGTTTTCAAGTTTGAGATATCTATATGAGCAGAATAAGGAGTGGAAGCTTGGGGATGCCCAAGGCAACCCAAGTTAATATTCAAGGAATACTCAAGCGCCTAAGCTTGGGGATGCCCCGGAAGGCATCCCCTCTTTCGTCTTCAAAACTATCGCTACATCTTACTCGGAGCTATATTTTTATTCGTCACATGATATGTGTTTTACTTGGAGCGTCATTTTGTTTTGTTAGTATTAGCTTGTTGTTATTTATAATAGTAGTTTTCATCTTTATTTTCAATAAAAATGTCAATGATAGCCTTTACCATGTTTATTTTGCTAGTATACATGTTGCTGTTTGAAAACAGAAAGTTTACCGCTGTTGCGAAAATTCCCTAGAAAAGTCAGAGCATGGTATAATGTTAAAACTTTTTGCATAATGAGATCAGATAAATATAATACAGTGGGAATTTTCTCTCATAATTTTTGGAGTTAGGGAAGTATTGATACTCTTGCATTCTTTACAGGCTGTACTATTTTGACAGATTGCTGTTATGTTTGCATTGTTTGCATATATTTGCTTGTTTAATGATTCTATTTGAGGATATGAGTATTAAATATGCAGAGGCATTTAGTATGCAATGTTGAATAATAATTCTAGCGATTTGGTACAATACAAAATGATAAGGTTTTGCATTGGTTTATACTAACCTATCTCACGAGTTCTTGTTGAGTTTGGTGTGGATGAAGCTTTTGATAAAAAGAGAAACCATGATATGAGAAGAATTAAGGAGACACAAAAGTTCAAGCTTGGGGATGCCCAAGGCACCCCAAGATAATATTCCAAGAAGTCTCAAGCATCTAAGCTTGGGGATGCCCCGTTAGGCATCCCACCTTTCTTCTTCAACAACTATCGGTTAGTATCGGTTGAACCTAAGTTTTTGCTTCTTTTCATGAGTTGTGCTATCCTTGCAATGTCATTTTATTTTGTATTACTTGCTGTTTGAATAAAATCATTGGATCTGAAATTTTGAATAGAAAAGGAACCCTCCGATGGCTAGTTAATTATTTGCCTACTCAGTGTCCTTCACTCGTATCTTTTGGAGTAGTTTGTCATTTACTCATGTGCTTCATGTTTACCCTATGAGTAAATGGGGTAAATGAATTGAATGTCATAAATCTGAATTTTTATATGTTTCATATGCTTGTAACATGGTTAGTGATGACTTCACATATAGAAAGTTTGAGGCATAAAAGTTGTTGAGAGTTGGCAAACGTAGTTTTGGTCATCGTGGTAATTAATAGGAAGTAATTAAGAAAGAGAGGTTCACATACAAATATATTATCTTGGACATCTTTTATGATTGGGAGCACTCATTAAGTATGACATGCTAAAAGAGTTGACGTTGGACAAGGAAGACAATGTAATGGTTTATGTTTTCCGACATCTCAGTTAAAGTATATTGTCATTGACCTTCCAAACATGCTGAGCTTGCCCTTCCCCCTCATGCTAGCCAAAATTCCTTCCACTAAGTAGAGATACTACTTGTGCTTCCTGTTGAAGGGAGAGATGAATTGGTGGAATAGTTTGTTGTATTGCTTGAGCCTCGTGGGCATATATATAGGAGTACAATCATCTACTTGGAGTACAAGACAAGCCAGAACAAATCCTAGTCTATCTCGTCTTTTTAATAAACATTATACTCAACATCCCCCCGTACTCACAACGGTAGCGACGCAGACGGTGAGACTGGAGAAGAATCCGAAGGCAAGCCGACGGACACCCCCCCACAGTCGGAATGGTCGACGAATCACGGAGTTGTGGCTGGAGTGAAAACCGACGAGGTTGCTCAAGCAGGCGGTAGCCCTTTGTGCTGTTTGTCGATGTAGCCGAGAGCGTGTGTGGTGGAGCCGTGGTCGAGGTAGCCGTGCGAAGAATGTCGTGGTCGATGTCGAGTCGGGGTGGCCGGTGTCGAGGAAGTCGCCGTGGAGCCGCAGGCGCAAGGTGGCGCCGAGTTAGTCATGGGTGCGATGGTGTCGGGCATCTGGTGCGCCGGAAGAAGATGTTGTTGACGATGCGTCGCGGCGGGTTTGCCAAGCCCGGGGACACATCATGGACGAAAGCACGCATCGGTGTTGCCAGCACCGGGCATGCATAGACGAACGAAGACGAAGTTGACGAAGTGCTGCACCAGGCTTGCCAGGCCCGGGGACACGTTGTGGACGAAGGCACGCTGTCGGTGTCAAAACCGGCGGATCTCGGGTAGGGGGTCCCGAACTGTGCGTCTAGGCGGATGGTAACAGGAGACGAGGGACACGATGTTTTACCTGTGTTCGGGCCCTCTCGATGGAGGTAAAACCCTACGCCCCGCTTGATTAATATTGATGATATGGGTAGTACAAGAGTAGATCTACCACGAGATCAAGGAGGCTAAACCCTAGAAGCTAGCCTATGGTATGATTGTTGAGATGTATGTTGTCCCACGGACTAAAGCCCTCCGGTTTATATAGACACCGGAGGAGGCTAGGGTTACACAGAGTCGGTTACAATGGTAGGAGATCTACATATCCAGATTGCCAAGCTTGCCTTCCACGCCAAGGCAAGTACCATCCTGGACACGAGCCGAGTCTTCAATCTTGTATCTTCGTAGTCTTGGAGTCCGGCGGATATTGATAGTCCGGCTGTCCGGACACCCCTAGTCCAGACTCCTCAAGAGCCCCGAACCAGTCTTCAATGACGATAAGTCCGGCGTGCATAATGTTCGGCGTTGCAAGGCGGGTTCCTCCCTTGAATAATCCAGAGAAGATCATGAACACCGTGATAGTGTCCGCTCGCAAAATAAATTCCACATTCCACCGTAGAGAGAATAAAATGTACACTTAGCTCAATCTGCCGACGATTATGCGGCGTGACATAACACCGCTACCAAGCCTTTGTTTGAATCGTTTTTTACTATACCACCTCAAAGACGCTTAGCAAAGCGGTTTCCTTGGCACGTCTTGTTGAAGCAGAGATCGTGTTTCCCCTTATTCCGGGATCCTCATCAATACGTGCGTGGGTAACCCAACCGTTCCCGTCGCCACGCCTCCTCTATCGAAGGGGAATCCCAAACGGTCACGGAGACGGCCCTTGGTATTTCTTCCCTTTATAAGAGGACCAAGGCTCGCCTTATTCTTCAATCTCGATCGAATCCTTTCCCTCTCCCGCCCAACACCCAGAGCCTCATATTTGAGCGCCGGATCCTCAATCATGTCCGCCCGACCTCCGTGGCGGTGGATGACGGAGGAGGACATATTGAAGTTGCGTGAGGCCAAGCACCGCCCACGAGGTTTCAAGACAGGTTGCCTGCCCAAGGGCAGGCTGTGCCAGCCCCGAGCCCGTGAATACGCTCGTCTTCAGATCCCACCTCCGCCGGGTTTAGGCTTCCCGACGGATCCCTTCGTGAGAGGGCTCTGCTCTACTACGGGCTGGACTTCCACGACTTGGCTCCGAGTCTATCCTCCACATTTCCGCATTCATTATCGCTCATGAAGCCTTCCTCCGCTCATCCCCACTTCGCCTATGGTGAAGACCTTCAAGGTGGAGCCAAGATGATCGGGGCGCAAGCGAGTCTTGGCGGGCGACCATAAGCAAGAAGGTCGATGCCCCGTGGCTTCGTGGTTCCTTCCAAGAGGAACTTGGACTGTGGCAGCAGGAGTGGTTCTATATTACCGCTCCAAGGGGCAGCAGGCAAAAGCCGCCGCCCTCATTCCGCCCGGGACCTCCACGCCAACTGATGTCGTGGGTCAACCAAGGGCTTAACTAGGGGCCGTCCGAAGACGTGCCCTCACTGCAGGGCCGGATTCGAGATCTCCAATCGAGGGAGATCGACCTGGTCAAGGTGATGCAGAGTTATGCTAATCGTGCATCGCTCGCCTGCAAACGCCGCCTTTCTCCGCCTATGGGAGTTCAACCCGAGGGACCTCGGATTCTCCAACACTTCATGGGTGCAACACCCGTGGAGATGTACAAGTTGTTCTTCGACCGCAGTGGCGGTCCGGATTCAGCCGAGGATGCAGTGTCTAAGCCGCGATCGCCTTGGACACTCGTAAATAGCTCGAGTCCGGACATTCTGCTTATGTGCCTTTCTAAAGTTCGCCTCGACCCTTTGTTCTTTACAAGAATGGGTGGCACGATCAAGGCTGATAAGGTGTCCGGCCCCCCTCCCAGAGACTGCACTGGAGCCCGTGCTAGTCGGGAATGTTGGAGGTTGCACCCACGTATGGGGCAACGGGAAAATAGAGGAGCTAATATTTCGCCCAAAGGGGCGATGAAGAGGGAGAACCAAGAACCCCTCCTTCAGGGGAGAAGAGGACCGCCTCAAGATCCGGAGGCCCAAGCCCCTAAGCTGGAAGAGATCTTCCCTGGGGTCCGCGCCCGAGAGAATCCAGACGCACAATCATCACCAAAGGATCGGCCCTCCAAATGAGCTGTGAGTATGAAAGAGGGAGTTAATTAGTAAGGAAATACCTTCATTTGTGCTTCAGAGGTAACCGAAATATTTATATTGCAGTTCGGATCTGCAACCTTCTCGATGAGTTCATCTTGGGGACCTTCTTCCGAGATGATGGAGAGCGATACGCCCATCCGCAGCGCCGCCAGATGAGGCAAAGCGAACCCGTGTCATCACGGAGGGTATCCCCGAGTCCGGGGCGAGTGTTCGGCACCTACTAGTGTCCGACCGAAGAATCAAGAATCTGCTTGAGAGGGCGCCCATTTCGAAGATCACCGTGCGTTAATGCGTATGGTGATTGGAAGGATTTCGTCCACCGAGAGCGGATTGCGTAATGCCGCCATGAGTTTGCTGGCGGGTTTTGAGATATGCAAAAATGACGCATCCTTTTGTCTTTTAACAGTTTTGCATATAAAAAATGCGCCATGTATAGATAGTAGCCCCTGAGACTCAGTAGGTTGTCGGAAACAACAGCTTGCCGAGGATCGAAATCTCGAAATCTCAAGTAATGAATATCGCCGCCTTCACGCAGTGGCGGATAGTCCGAGGGCCAGCCGACTAATGAGTTTGCCAATTAAGTCGGCAACTTGACGTGGCGGATGCCGATATCGCTTGTCAACCAGCGACTTGACGAGTCGCAAGGTAAATAAATTCTCCATAGTTGCATTATTTAAGGGGTCAAGCCCTCCTCGATAAATTGTATGCTGTTGTACGCACGGTGCTGTTGCTGTGGAGAGCCTTCGGCTTAACTTGCTCGAGCTAAGGAGCAAGCCCGGCGGAGTGACGCGCTGCCTCAAGGCGTCAAGAGTTGAAAGTCGAAAAGGTCGCGCGACCGCCTAAGCGGGCGGAGGTGGCGAATTGGCCATGAAATTAAAGGATGCTATCGACCGCAATGAGGCTTTGAAAAGGAGCGCTTATCGGAGCGGGAAGACTGAAGAAGGCCACCGCCGGTTAAGGATGCCCGCTCGCAATGCGGGCTATGAAGGAGGAACTGCGCCAGTCGGAGAGATCGTGGCCGGCAAGCCTATCCCGCCGCGCCGCCGTTTATGGATGCAAAGTATGCTCAATTTGAGCGGTCAGGAGTCCGGAGGATCCGTATATGGACTTAGTTGCGCGCGGTGATGCCGCTTAAGCACTTTCGGAGCCGGGGATCACGAGACGTAAGAGCTGTATTGGTCTCAATTCCACAGTCCGGATCGCTTCCTTCCGCTGACGGACCGGTGGCCGAATGGGCCGAAGCTAAATAGATTGTCCGGACTTGCCATGATCGACATCGTGGCTCTCGCGTCCGCCGAGAGGTCCAACGTGACGAGCTATTTCGCTAATCGCAGTAATTCCTTGAGCGGTGCCGCATATAAAGGAGATGAAGCGGTCGGCTGCATCGAGGGCGCGCGGATGGCTCTTGCTCGTGTGAAGGTGCATTGTCCGAAATGGATGCCACCGCTGTTGCTGCCAGTGGTCCGATGAAAGCCGCCTCGCCGAGCACTACTGGAGAAGTCATGCGCGCGCCAGATAATAGAGTCGCAGTGCTCGAAGAATGTAACGCTCAAATGAACGCATTAGCTTGTAAATCAATAATTATGTTATAACTACTTTTTATACTTATGCGCCCCAAGTAATAAAACTTCTCTGTCGCGGCCGCTTTTACGATACTTTGTATAACTTGAAAGATTGCGTTCTTGGCTTCAGCCCCCACGCACAGGTGCGGGGTGTTCGCAAAATAGCGCGTTTTCACACTTAACTGACGCCTCGGTCCCGTTTAAGGAGGTGGTAGCGAGCTAACTAGGCAATCTGGACTATAATGCTTTATCACTTTCACTTAGCTGGAGCTCGAGGGTGGGCTACGATATAGCCCCTAGTGGCACCACACATCTCCGGATTCCGGTGCGTATGTGCTCGACCGAAACGATCCTTCACAAAGCGGAATTCTAAACATTCCGATAGTCGATCGAGTGGTTGACCAGACTCGCCAGATCATGACGATCGGCCGGCTTTCATCGAGGTGCTCGCCAAATTAACGGGGCACAATCGCAGAGTTCTCCGGTGCCGCGTTAGCGGATGATACGGAACGAAGGCAGCAAAACACAGGAGCCGGGCAAACCCAACATTTGACCAAAGACATGATTCGAGCTGATGCATATAATGCCTAATCTCGAGACGCCAACACTCCCTAAGGTGTTCGGTCTTTATAATAATGGGCGTAACGATGCCCTAAGCCCCTAGTGTCCAGGTACGGGCATGGTCTTCTGACGCGGCCGATGCCAAAGTGTTAGGCTCCGCTTTGGCTATAGGAAGAAACCAAGGAGAGTAACAACAAGAGACAAAAAAGGTCTACGCAGGTCTTAATCAAAAGAATCCTTGCAATGGGTCCTTACCGCACGCTCATACCGTGTCTCCGCAACCGTTATCCTAGACGGGTATGCACATTGTTCATCTGTAGAAAGAGAGGAACGTTTAGTTTTAGAAACAATTCGTGCGAAAAATATGTAAAATAATAAGTATAAATTATTAAAGCAAGGTTTATATGAAACCGCGATTGTTTGTGCGCGTAGCCCTCTGTCAAGGGGTATGCGGCTAGGGAGCCCCTAGCCTGTTGAGGCCGGATTCGTCTATCCGAGTCCGGGGTCCTTAAGTGACCCTCGCACTGAAATGACGCCACGCGGACCGGGCATCTTAAGAGTGAGAGACGCGTAATGCGATATGGTGTTGAAGCGGACAAAAGCCTTTCGTCCCAAGAGTGCTTGATGTTCACTTTTAAATGGGACGATGTGAAAAATTAACTTTTCGCGTCGAAAATTGTTCGGCGATCCTAACACGACTTCTAGTAATATAGAGCCTGTGCACTTGGCATAAGGGCCTGGCGTCACTCCTTTGAAGGAAGTGCGGCTGTGTCGAATTTTGGTAGGGTCTATCCCCATCCGACGGGTTGTGTTTGAATATAGCAGGTTTAGATCACTGCCTCCGTCCATTAGGACGTTAGTAAATTGTAATCCGTCTATTATGGGATTCAATATCAGGGGAGTCCGTCCCGCATTTCGAACGCTTCGAATAGTCCAGTGGTCGAAAGTGATTGGTTTTGATATCCAATCTCTACGGTTCATTGGTTGGACCGCGCGAAGCTCTTTTTAGAAAGTGTCGCACTATTTTTCCGTGTTATCACATGAAGTGAGTTTATCGCTTAACCCCTTGTGGGAAAGTCTTTTGTTTTCCGTGCCCTCCGGGCGGGTTTATCTTCTTCGCTGACGCGCCGAGCCCTTGTGTTCGCATTTAGTCGGCCGGACTGTTTAAAACCCAACAATCCTCGTGGGTGTGATTTGCAAGCCTTCCGGGTGCTGTGGATTTGGCATATCCGACCCAAAATTTTGTTTGTTGGACAATTCATCACCGCATCCTTAAGAGGCTGTGTTTTGTTATTGGGCCGCGAGCTTTTGAATCCGCGCCGATCGCCGTGTTTTTGGGCTTTTATCTTTATTCCGCGCCGCTTTTTCTCGGCCGTGATTTTCCGCTTCCATCTCTTATCTCGATGTACTTGGGTCATGGTGCTGCTTCTTGCTAGCCAGCTATCCTCTCCCGCACGTAAGTGGGTCATGAGGTTTGTTAGTGCGGACATTGTCCTCGGTTTCTCTTGACCGAGGTGCTCAAGCGAGCCATTCGCCTCGACATTGTGCTTGAAAGCTGCTAAGGCTTGCGCGTCCGGATAGTCGACTATGTGGTTCTTTTTGGTAAGAAACCTATTCCGCATTTCCGCTGACTCTCGGGCTATTGAGTTATATGACTTAAATCATCTCAGATCCGGAGGACGGACATAAGTCCCTTGAAAATTTGTTTCTAAACGTGTCCTCGAGCTCTTCCCAACTTCCAACAAGAGTTTTCTCGGGAGGCTTTTGAGCCAATGACGGGCTGGCCCTTTGAGCTTGAGGGGTAGGTATTTTATGGCGTGAGATCGCCTCCTCCGCCATGTGTATATGTAGTATATAGTCTTCTATCCGCACTCTGTGGTCTGTTGTTCCATCGTAGGCCTCTATGTTTATGGGTTTAAACCCCGCTGGGAATTCATGGTCCAAGACCTCATCGGTGAAACATAGTGGGTGTGCGGCGCTCAGATTTGTATGTGCCGCTATCACCGGACACTTGACGGTTGCTTTGCTTCCCTGGGCCTTCTTTTGGGTCCAGAGATGGACTGGCTGGGCCATTTGACGGTGGAGGCTCTATGGCCTCTTCGTCAATTCGTAGCAGCTTACGCTTGGGTAGCTCTTCGATTGGTGGCCATTGCCGATTTATCTGCGGTTTTGAGTACTTCGCCCATCTTATTCTCGAGCGTGTCTTCCGCTGTTTTGAGCTTCCGCTTCCTTCTTCAGCTTCTTGCCGTGGCGATGAGCCCGCGCTTAAAAGCTCTTGTTCGACGGGTCCTTGGGCGCGACGAGTTCATCGTCATTGAGGCTTGCTTCGCCTTCGAGGGAGGTATATAGTTATGATCCTCAACCTCTTCGCCCCGCCGCCTTTCGTGAGGGCTTGCTTCGATCCTCCCGTCCGAGTCTTGCCGAGGGGATTGTCTTCAAGACTCTCGGGTATTGTTATTTCGTGCCGAATCTCTATTCTTGCCGTGGCGGATTTAGAGCGGCGCCACGACGCCGGGCGCTTGGGCTGCTTTTTAAAGAGTCCGCCTCCGCCGCTTCTTCGCCATCCCTTCTTTTGGGGTATCCACCATGTATACGCTATATGACGAGGCGGCCTTCCAGCGCCCTCAGAGGCGCTGGTTCTCGTTCGCCTCCGCATCGCCGCCCATAGCGCCGATGTCGCCGGAGTCGAAGTCAGCATGTCGGTTAAATCATCGGCGCGGCTACAAAGTGGGTGGTGGTGGGCTCAATTTCTTCGCCGTCTGCATTTCAACCATCCCGCCATAGTCCGCCAGACTCTCCCGATAGCGAGAGATGCTTTAGTGAATTCAGGATATCGCCAAAAGGCGAAGTGTTGGAAGATGCCCGCAGCGGTGAATTCCATAACCGCGCCTAATCCGGATCGATTGGTAGGGCGCGGAGGTTCGAGTCCGCAAGGAGTCCGCGCCGAATCACGAAGTTTTGCAGGGACAAGATCGGTGTTCGCCCATCGCCGTGGATGTTGAAGCCCCGGCGGCGCTCTATCCACCGCCCTCGATCCGGGCGATCGGCTCGCTAATGGTCAAGCGGATCCGAAAAGCGCCACCAAGGCACTGCTCGCGACAGAGCCAGATCGCGCCCATCGCCACAAGGCGGGCGCGATTGGCTGTGAGTCCGCCGAGGATCAAGTCTCCGCGACATCGGCCGTGAAGTTTAAGTTTCCAAATCGACTGACGCCAGGGCGAAGCTGATTCGCTTCCAGATGGCCAAGTGAATTGCCCGCAGCAAAGCCGCCGAGTATGAAGATCTGTCCGGGAGAAAAGTCTCACCTCGACAGCGCTGCTGGTTGAAGATGCCATCAAGCCTATCGGTGACGACATAGAGGAACTCTCAATGAAAGCACCAATGTCGGTGTCAAACCGCGGATCTCGGTAGGGGGTCCCGAATCAGGCGCCTAGGCGGATGGTAATAGGAGACGAGGGACACGATGTTTTTACCTGTGTTCGCCCTCTCGATGGAGGTAAAACCCTACGCCCCGCTTGATTAATATTGATGATATGGGTAGTACAAGAGTAGATCTACCACGAGATCAAGGAGGCTAAACCCTAGAAGCTAGCCTATGGTATGATTGTTGAGATGTATGTTGTCCCACGGACTAAAGCCCTCCGGCTTATATAGACACCGAGGAGGCTAGGGTTACACAGTAGTCGGTTACAATGGTAGGAGATCTACATATCCGTATTGCCAAGCTTGCCTTCCACGCCAAGGAAAGTACCATCCGGACACGAGCCGGAGTCTTCAATCTTGTATCTTCGTAGTCTTGGAGTCCGGCGGATATTGATAGTCCGGCTGTCCGGACACCCCCTAGTCCAGGACTCCCTCACACGCATTGGTGTTGCCAGCACCGGGCATGCGTAGACGAGGGACCTGCACGAGCTGTACGTCATGTCGGATAAGTCGGAGGGGCTAGTAGAGAAGAACTCAACGACGATTGCGGCGTCCATCGGCGCGGGGCCGATGTCACCAACGGTGGTCGGAGTAGACGAAGTGGTCGGGGTAGATGACGGCGACACTGGCGACGGGCTAGAGCTTGGATGAAGACAAAGGGGGTGGACGGGCGGCGGCGGCGGCTACGAAGGTAGCGGCGGCAGCAGCCAAAGAAGAGCGGCGGCGGCGGCCTAACGGCGGCGGCGGCGGCTAGGTTAGGAGTGCGGCGGCGGTGCTCGAAGTAGGCGAAGAACCCTGACACCGTGACGAAGACTAGCGCGGAGGGTGGTGTTCCCGCGCCAAGGGAGACGGCGCGGCACATACCACGGCAGGTCGACGCACGGTGACGGCAGAGTGGACCGCGGGCCGCGGCGCTACGGCCCAAAGGGGCGACGCATCGGCGGTAGGCGGGTTAGGGCGACGACGGGAAGACCTCGGGGCGGCGGCGAGGACAGCGGGCCGCGACGCTGCGTCTGGCGAGCGACGAACGGCGTTCGCGAAGTCGGTAAAACCGCTGGGCGGCTCGACGGCGGCGTGATCAAGGTACACGCCGCTACGGCCCGACGGGCGACGCAGCGGCGGCGTGAGGGTTGATGCAGCCATGGACGGTTTAGTGCGACGCCCTCGGGCGGCGGGGACCGCGGCTGCGCACTATGGCCTGGCGGGCGACACAGCGGTGACACGGTCGGTGTAGCCGGAGAAGAACCACGGGCGGCGGCGCTGGGGTTCGACGGGCGACGCAGCGGAAGCTCGATGCTCGACGGTGGAGAGGCGCGCGAACTCGGATGATCTTCACGGACTCGCGGAGGCGCGCGAATCGACGGGCTGTCGGTCGCGCGGCGTAGATGAGGCGGATTGCGGCGGCGAGCGGGTGATCAGGCCGATTGTGCGCGAGGTCGGGGACGCCGCTCGATGGAGGCGTGGTGGCGGCGGAGTCCGAGATGAAGCCGGCGGTGGCGGGCGGTAGGGCGGCTATGATTGGTCACCGCATGGCGCGAGGCCGCCGGGTCGGGGTGATGCAGGAGTGCCGGTCGGAGCAGGGCGGTGAAGGAAGGCGTAGATCGACGGGCGGGCCGTCACGCGAAAGGGCGGCGGTGAAGGGCCGCCGCATGACGCCAGGCCGCCGGGTAGGGGCGGCCGGCGGGCCGATGACGGACGATGCGCGAGGCCGCCGCTGCCGGGCGACCGACGGCAGACGCGCGGACAACGTGCGAGGCCACCGGGTTGGTGAAGAAGCCGGCCAATCGCGTCGGTGTTGGAGTAGAGGCGCACGGGGTCGACGGCGGCGGTGGGTGACGCAAACTGGATCACATAGACCGGAAAACCAAAAAGTAGACGCCGATCAAAGCGATTAGCGAGAGAAAACCCGGATCAAAGGATCGAAAAGACTTTAGGGCAGCCGCCAACACGGCCGGCGGACGAACCCTAGGTACGGGCGACGCGGCCCCCGGCGGCGGTCATGGAGGCCGACCGCCCCGGGGGCGGCGCGCAGGTGCGGAAGCGGCAGCGGCTAGGGTTTAGGATCGACTTGCGATAGATACCATGTTGAAGGGAGAGATGAATTGGTGGAATAGTTTGTTGTATTGCTTGAGCCTCGTGGCCATATATATAGGAGTGCAATCATCTACTTGGAGTACAAGACAAGCCAGAACAAATCCTAGTCTATCTCGTCTTTCCTAATAAACATTATACTCAACATTTCCAAATACCCGTAAACCCAGTTCTGCCATGAGAGTCCACCATACCTACCTACGGATTGAGTAAGATCCTTCAAGTAAGTTGTCATCGGTGCAAGCAATAAAAATTGCTCTCTAAATATGTATGACTTATTAGTGCAGAGAAAATAAGCTTTGTACGATCTTGTTGTGGAAGTAATAAAAGCGACGGACTGCATAATAAAGGTCCACATACAAGGGGCAATATAAAGTGGCGTTCTTTTGCATTAAGATTTTGGCATCAACCCTAAACGCGCATGACAACCTCTGCTTCCCTCTGCGAAGGGCCTATCTTTACTTTATGTTTTTACTTTATGCTTGAGTCAAGGTGATCCTCACCTTTCCCTTTTTCATTTTATCCTTTGGCAAGCTCCTCGTGTTTGAAAGATCATGATATATATATATCCAATTGGATGTAAGTTAGCATGGGCTATTATTGTTGACATCACCTAAAGGTGAATACGTTGGGAGGCAACACAATAAGCCCCTATCTTTCAAAGGTCCGCTGAAACTCCATAACCACAAGTATTGCGTGAGTGTTAGCAATTGTAGAAGACTATATGATAGTTGAGTAGGTGGACTTGCTGAAAAGCTCTATTCTTGACTCTTTCTGATGTTATGATAAATTGCAATTGCTTCAATGACTGAGATTATAGTTTGTTAGTTCCCAATGAAGTTTCTGAACCATACTTGACATTGTGAATAGATTGTTACTTGATCATGAAAAGTCTTATGAGATAAGCTACTATTATGACACATATTGATCCTAGAAAAGGTGATTGAAATTATCATTGATCAAACTTGTGCACCTTCTAGCATTCGCACTTCATAAATTATTTCTTTTATCATTTACCTACTCGAGGACGAGCAGGAATTAAGCTTGGGGTTGCTAATACGTCTCGAACGTATCTATAATTTATGAAGTATTCATGCCATTATATTAAGCATCTATGATGTTTTATATGGATTTATATGTCATTTTATATGATTTTTGGGACTTACCTATTAACCTAGAGCCCAGTGCCAGTTTCTGTTTTCTCCTTGTTTTTGTGTTTTGCAGAAAAGGGATACCAAACGGAGTCCAATTGGCGTGCCAATTTTTGAGGATTTTTTATGGACCAAAAGAAGACCACGGAGCATCGGAGTTGGGCCAGAAGAGTCTCGGGCTGCTCACGAGAGTGGGGGCCATGCCCTCCCCCCTAGGGCGTGGCCCCCTATCTCGTGGACAGCCCGGAGACCTCCCTAATGTGAAACCAACGCCAAAAATTCCTATAAATAGAGAAACCTTCGGGAATTAACCTAGATCAGAAGTTCCGCCGCCGCAAGCCTCTGTAGCCACGAGAAATCAATCTAGGCCCTCTCCGACACCCTGCCGGAGGGGGCCATCATCACTGGAGGCCATGGAGGAGGATCTCGGAGGGGCCATCATCGCCATGAAGGCCAAGGACCAGAGGAGGAAAGCCATGGAGGAGGAAGCACAAGGGGGAGAACCTCTCCTCCTCTCTCTTAGTGGCACCGGAGTGCCATCGGGAGGGGAATCATCACCGCGGTGGTCGTCTTCATCAACATCACCATCATCATCACCACCCTCATCTCTTTTACGCGGTCCACTCTCCCACACCCCGCTGTAATCCCTACTTGAACATGGTGCTTTATGCTACATATTATGATCCAATGATGTGTTGCCATCCTATGATATTTTGAGTAGATATCTTTTGTCCTTGAGTTGATTGATGATCTAGATTGGTACAAGTTGTATGTTTTATTTTGGTGCTGTCCTATGGTGCCCTCCATGTCGCGCAAGCGTGAGGGATTCCCGCTGTAGGGTGTTGCAATACGTGCATGATTCACTTATAGTGGGTTGCGTGAGTGACTGAAACACAAACCCGAGTAAGGGGATTGTTGCGTGTGGGATAAAAGAGGACTTGATGCTTTAATGCTATGGTTGGGTTTTACCTTAATGAATCTTTAGTATTTGCGGATGCTTGCTAGAGTTCCAATCATAAGTGCATATGATCCAAGTAGGAAAAGTATGTTAGTTTATGCCTCTCCCTCATATGAAATTGCAATGACTATCGATCTTGTTAACAATTGCTTAGGACAATTCCGCACACCGATCTATCATCATTCCACACTCGCTATTTATATTATTTAGTAATATATTCTAACTTTATGATAACAACACCTACTTTTATATTTTAGCTCTTCGATATCATACAAAGTTATCATCTTTATACCCACAACGTAGTTTTATTTCTCGTTTCTAGTTGGAAGCAAATGTTCGGTGCATGTAGAGTCGTATCTGTGGCAGATAGGGCTTGAGAGAATATTGATCTTACCTTTAGCTCCTTGTGGGTTCGACACTCCATACTTATCACTTCCACCTTTGGTAATTGCTATGATGATTCCCTGCACTTGGGGATTATCACTGTCCATACCCGGCAAGGTGGATGCTTGGCTGACATCACTGAATTCAGAAAATTCCAGCAGTTTGAGTTGTACCATTACCACAAAAGTTTCATACCACAAACACACGAAGAATTCGTGCCCACACCACCATTGTCCATCTCACGGTATTCCTCCTCTGTCCACACCGCCACCTTCGCCCGATGCCATCTACCAGACGATCTGGTACAAATGCTGACTCCCACTGCTAAAAAAAACTTTCGCTTATGGTGGTTTATCTGTCGGAGGCCTCATCAGCACAACATCATCCACTCCAGTTGCCCTCGCCTCGAGCGCTTGCTGATTGTTTTGGGAATATAAATCAGATCGCTTGTCTCCAAATAAAGTCGCCACCTTAAAAGCATTGAATTTGTTTTAAAGGGCAGCTCCTCATCATCGAAGATGCCCTTCACTTGAAAGGTTGCTCCTTGATAATTGTTATACACCTTCACAAATAACTGCTGCCTCTCATGCGCAAACCAAGACCTTGGGTGTAATTCATGACCCGCTTAATAATCACAAGGAGTTGGTGTTTGGCCTCACTTTTTCGTGTACCGATATTATCATCTACACATTTGTAATCATATGCTGCATTTTTCATTTGTGCGCATAAGTTTTATATCATCTTGGAGTACACTTTGGGTACTAATATTATGTTGTATGCTCAATGAAGAGTTCATCCATTGATAGCCTATCAATGCTGCTGGATTCTGTCAAGATCATGTATATCAGAATGTATAGTTTTGATCTGGACATAATTATTGGCTTGCTGCGATGCTTTCGATCTCTGGAGAATTTATACATAGAGGTGATGATTTCATGCACATTGAAAGCCCGTATATATTGTACTAGAATTAACTGTTCAGCTGTCGTTCTTTCGACATACTCTTTTTTCAGACCTTAACTGTTTTCAATCTTCATGTCTACTTAGGCAAAACCACATGGAGAAAAACATATAACCAATTGGTGGCGTAATAAGCACAAGGATTTTCTCAGTTCTCATGACATTCGTTTGAGGACAATAACGATGGAACAATATGCATCCAACCAGGCAAATAGAAGCTTTGTCACATTCTTCCTGTTGAATGCGAGGTTACTATTGTCCATGAGGCTTAATTTTTACCGCAAGAGATTTCTCACGGACGAACATGTTGAACAGCAAAAAAAGAAGTTTCAGGTGGACAAATGGGCTTCTAAAAGTGCTTGGCTTCTATTTACAACAAGTTGTAGTCGTCCTGAAATAATCTTTTTGCACAGGATGTTGATTTTATGGATCAGACCAATCCATTTGTGTGTCACTGCAAAAAAGAGTGGTTGGGTTAGATGTTACTGTCATGTTCAATCTGGGTTTTGTCTAAAAAGTTGATGAACAATTAATCCTTGGGCTTTTTGTACCATTTGTATGCTTGAGTTGCATGTTGTTGCCTCGCATTCTCCACCGCCACTACACTACCGATCTTCCATGGCTGCTGCTCGCTCCCGCCCGAGGCCTCGCTGTCGTTCTCCGCCTTTGGTTCGCCTCCCCGTGCCCGCCGCCCTGGGCGTTGTCAACATGGTCAACAACCAAGAGGAATCAAGATGACTGACGTGGAGAGGTCGATGAGGGACCCACCAGGTCATTGCATTTCGCAAGGTGTGCCTCGTTATTACAAGCCAAAAATACTTCCTCCCAATTTTTGACAACTAGGTCCCATGCCATTGTCAATGTAGTCAATAAATGAGAAAATTACACAATGAGCGGATAACACCAGGGACCCAAAGAGCTCGCCCAGCTTGTTTTTAGTTTCGAGACGGGCTCAATCACACATTGTCTTGGGGCTGTGGTCTGCCTAGCCCACGCTACGCTTTTATTAAGCACATGACGAGCCCAGCTTGATATATTTTTTCTTTCTCAAATTGGCTAGCCAGTTTTTTTTTTGGAGAATACCAAAATCGAGACCTACTTGTTTTCTCAGCCTCACTGGCTACAAATATTTCAAGACGAGGAGGGATGTAAGTAGTAAGAAATGGGCTTCCCTAAAATGGGCTATAAGTTGTAAGAAATGGGTCAGAATTTTAAACCAAAGCCAACCGCAATTGCATTAAAATATCATTTTATTTCGTGATTTCTACTCTCTACTCTTATAAAAACCAAAGCCAACTGGCAATTACATTAAAATATCATCTTTTCTCCTACAAGATAAACTACTCATACAAATGCATCTTCATGTTCCGCATCTTGCTAGTTAAGATTCTAAATTTCATTCATTTTTATGGAGAATTGTTTTTGAATTTTATTTAGATATAATTTTTGAAAATTATTTTTAGCGTGACTCAAATTTTCTCGATTAAAAGAGTTCGACCCCACCAAATATGCAAAATTTCGTTGAATTTTTAGCGGTGGCGTAATATATGGTCTGAATGCTAATAAAAAGAATATGGGCTTCAAATATCCTTAAGAATTAGCAAATGGGTTGTAAATTTGTCAGGACCCGACTCAATGCCACATCGATCTAGCATGTAACACCTCATATCACTTTGCGGCCTCACGCACGGTATTCCCACGGTGTCGCCTTACCTTTGCCGGGACCGCTTATGCTTTTGGCACACGATATGATAGTGTCGCTAGCATCAATATGACAAGGAGCCCGGCCGACATGGCTAGTCGTAAACCCAAAGTGGCACAAACTTACAGGACAGCATCCATGACCCAAAGATCGAACGTGTCGGTCATCACGAAGTGAATCCAGTCAGTAGCACTGGGCTAGCAGACTCGTGAACCGGGTCAGAGGGCTAACAGACTCGAATTCATCGCGACATTTCCCGGGACGTATACAAGAACGAAGAAGGACACATGCCGCCAGCCTAAGTGTTACTGGAGCAAGAGTGCTACCATGGCTCGGTGGAAACACTAGGAGACATTTCCGAAGAGAGGCTACTAAAGATAAACAACTAGATAGTCGATCCCACACATACCAAGCATTTCAATAACATACACACAATATGCTCGATATGTGCAAATACAACATGGCATCACAACATGACTCTACGACTCAAGTATTTATTCATTAGGCTCCAAGGAGCGAGATATTACAAACAGGGTCTCATGACCCAACATTCAGAGCATACAAATCAAACACATGCGAAGCTAACATGTCCGAAAGTACGACATCTACAAATGAAAAAGGCTTAGAAGCCCGACTATCTACTGAGATCTGCCGAGGGCACAAGATCGTAGCTGAGGTAACAAGCTAAACGTCAAGTCCACGTGGAACTACTAGCGAGACCAAGTCTCTCTCGCAAAAACATAAAATAGGCAAACGTGAGTACAAATGTACCCAAAGAAGACTTACATCGTAACTAACTACATATGCATCATTATCAACAAGGGATGGTGGAGTTTAACAGCAAGACGCCAGCTTTGACTCGGTGGCTATCCTAAACTACGATCGCAAGTAACTCTTTTGAGGTGGCACACGAGTCCACATATTCACCATATCAATACACCACTATGGATCCGCACCCGCCTCCCTACGAGTACGCCATCCATAGCACTCACGCTATCTTGCGATTTTAGAGTATCCACTTTCACTTGTCTATGAACTGCATACAGCAACCGAGAAGTCCTTTTCCGCGACACGGCTATTCAATAGATCATATTAACCCCGCAGGGTGTACTTCTTCACACACGCTCACCACTTACCGCCGCTTACACGACATGTACTCGGCAACCTTCAAGCGGAAGCCCAACGTGGGTGTCGGCCACGACCTACCTAAACACTCAAGTCCCTAGTCCAGGTTTATCGCCTATTTGGGTTCCATCTATGAGGAGTTCCGGTCGAAGTTTCGCTCACAGCCCCAAACGATGTGAACAGGTTCCCGAGACACCAAACGGGCGCCCGGTACACCGTCGACGTGTTTACCGTGATCACAGCCCACCCCTACGGTCAGCGCACAAGACGGCCTCCAAAGATACTACAAACACCGTAAACTACTTGCAACTCCCGGACAGAGGACAAGGGTGATTAAGAAGCCGAGAGGGTCCATTGGTTTCGGGCCCAATGCGTGGTAGTAGCTGAATCATGGATCACAAACGCAGAACTCAGTTCTCGAGGACGGCCGCAATGAGACAACCCACCATGTACTCCTACATGGCCTCTCACCGCTACCTTTACCAAATCGTGTTCACACACTTAGCTCACACACAAGAGGACATGTTCACACACCTCCGATTCACCCTCGATGAATCGCACCGAATCAACTCTAAGCAATAGCAGCATGACAAACAAGCATGAATGAGTAGGCACAACAGGCTCAAACAACTCCTACTCATGCTAGTGGGTTTCATCTATTTATGTGGAATGACAGTCATGCAAAGGATAAAGGGGTTTAGCTACCGCAGCAAGTAACAGCTTGAATCGTTGTTGTCCTAATGCAGAAAAAAGAGAGCAGGAGCGAGAGAGTGGGATTGTATCGGAATGAACAAGGGGTTTTGCTTGCCGACACTTCAAGATATTATAGCTCTTCATCGGTGTCATCGAACTCATCGTCGGAACCACGCTATCGAGAGGGACAAACACCTAAGAATCGAGAAAGAACACAATCAATGCAATGCTACAATATGATGCATGACCATGACATGGCAATATGCTGTGATTTGAGCTAATGCACCTAGCTATGATTTAAATGAAGTTGGTTTGAATACATGATTCAAATTCCAACTCCATATATGATTATTTAAATGCCCCTTTATTCGTTTTGTCCAAAACAGAGGACAAACATTGTTCAAACATGCATGAAAATGGTACAGATGGATTCCTTGAATTTTTCTGATAATTTTTCATATATAACTTGTTTGATTTGGAGCTATGGTTGATTTTATATGAATTTTAGAAGTTTGTACTATTTTCTGGAATTTCTTATATAAAAATAAATCCAGAAAATAGGTTACTGCGTCAGCCTGACATCATCATGACGTCAGCAGGTCAACTGGGCGCCAGCCAGGTCAAACCTGACCAGTGGGGTCCACTGGTCAGTGACCCAGGGCTGTTTAGCTCGCTGACAGGTGGGGTCGGGTCAACGGACATGTCAGCATAGTCAACTCTGACTGGTGGGTCCCGCCTTATTAAACTAATCTAAATAGAAAATAATCCCAGATTAGTTAGGGCGTGGGGCCCAGTGTCGCGAGCTAGGGGTTTGTTAGGGCGCCATTAGTGGCTAATGGCAGCGCCAATCGGCCATGCCGAGTTCTCGGCCGTGCGACCAAAACGCGGCGAGGGCATCGGATTTCGCCACGGGGGCGGTTTGGCGCCATGGGAGCATCTACGGGAGTCAAGGAGTGGCGATGCAAAGGAGGAGGCGGCTGGAGCTGGGTGGCCTCAGAGGCACCGGCGACGAGCTTTACGGGCGGCGGAGCTCGGGGCGCTTGGGGACGCGTTCTGCGGGCCGTGGCGATGTGCGATTGGCACCTACGGCGTCTACGTGGTGCGGTGAGTACGATGGGCACATTCCCGGGACCAAATGGTCACCGGAGCATCACCGGCGACGAGCGCAGGCGGCGGCGGGTTTCGGTCAACAAGGGGGCGACGGCTACGGCGTGTGAGAGCGAGAACGGAGAGGGGGAGAAGGGGCAGGAGCTCACAGGGAGTCGGTTGAAGCAGACGGCGAGCTCAGGGAGGCCCTGTGGACGACGAATTGGGCGGCGGCATCCGGCGGCCGTGGACGGGAAGAAGGGTCATGGCGTCGTTTTGGGGTCCTCCGCCTTGCGTGGGTCGGCGGAGAGGTGCTCGGGTTCTAGGCGGAGCTTGTGGGCTGGTCGAGAAGCGAGGGCGAGGCGGCGGCAAGGCAAGAAGAAGCGGCGGCGACGAGCCCGCTCGGTCAAGGGAGGAGAGAGAGCAGAGGGGATAGGAGCTCGGGGAGAGAGTGAGAGGGCCTGGGGGGGTGCGTGGCGACGCGGGAAAGATCCAGGCGACGGGGACACAGTCAGGCAGGGTGGAGGTGGCGGGCGCGTCTTGGCCACAAGCACGCTACTGCCCTCCCGGCAGAGGAGGAAGGCGACAGGAGTTGGCGGTGGTGGGCTGTACAGTCTGGCCAAAGACAGAGCTGGGCTGGGCGGTTGGTGGGCGCCTGTAAGTCCAGTGAGCATCCCTTCTCCTTTCTGCTTTCCTATTTAGTTTCTGCTTTCTATTTTTTTCTCAGAATTGTTTTGCAAATAAAATACTAACTAAAACACTTTGTTAATTCTGTAAATTTTGTGAGGAATATTTGAATTATTTTCAAACCACACAATAAATTTCAGAATATTTTGGAGCAACCAATATTTAATGGTAACTTTTAAACTCCAACTCAAATACCATAATGATTTAATTCAGTGACCAAAATGTCCTAGAAAAATATGCATTATCTCTGGTAGAGGCTTTCACCTTTTTCCATAAATCATGAACACTTTAAAAGGATATTTTGAGATCATTGAAAATATTTTGGTTGAACCTATTTGAATTGCATTGATGCTAGGGTTTGATCAATCCCCATTTCAAATTCAAAAGAATTTAAACATGATGCAACAAATGACTAGCTAGCCTAGAGCAAACTGTAACTAGGATGTGACAACTCACCCCATTAAACAAGAATCTCGTCCCGAGATTCAAGCGTAGGGTAAGAAGACACAGGACACAAGCTAACACGATCTTCACGATCCAAAGTTGCACTTCATAAGAACGTTGATTCGATCACCATCTTGTCTCGATGTCTTGCTTCAGGAACTGTTACCAACATGACAACGAGAAGGAAAAGAAACTCGAGAAGGGTCGATCTTTTCGAAGATCAACAACTTAGGATCAACTCACGGGGTGAGTTATAAAAATATCTCTCGAGCGATTGTTTGGAGGGGGGGTTCGGTAGATTGGCATACTCGGACTAATATGGATGATGTGGATTACCTTGTTGAAGACAACGCAAAGGATGATCTTTCTTATCATCGGAAATGGATGGGACCCATGGTAGGACCACTTTTGAAGATGATCATGATCAGTAATTACTGAGAAGGTAATCCATAGTAGGGTGGCACGATGGCAGTGCAAGCTGGGAACAACATGCAAATGATGGGAATGATTCTGGTAACTGGGGAGTAACTCAATAGTAGAGAGTGGGTCCACTGTTGAAAGGGTTATAGCATAACCGAGGAAACTGAGAGCACTATGCAATTAATGCCGACGATAAAACCTAGCACCTACGCGTGCCCTCAAGAGCTTGAGCATTTCCATATTCATCAAGGTTTTATCAACATCCGTGTCAAGGGTGCTGACAACACAACATACTACCATGATGAATAGCGATGGACGATGCAGATGCAAAGGAAGATAACACTTTCTCAGATTCCATCTTAGCGAGGCCAAGAACAAAATCTGGATGATCGACCGAGAGACATTTAGCACTTCGCTTCTAATGTTCTCCTTGATGTACTAGCGTATCCCATTCATTGATATGGTTTGATATCTAGAACATCAAGTAGCAGGTCGGACTTCGGTAGCACAAAAATCATAAGGCACATAAATAGGGAATAATTCCTACGAAGTCCTTATGGAGAGGTGGCCAACTTCTTCAAACAAGATGCTACAATAATAGGTCTTCCGGTGGGGTGTGTTGGTCACGACATTCACTTTACCGGTTACAGAGAGACCAATATTATAAATCTTGGGAAACGCTCCAACCATCATATCTGCCTGAGATTCAGATCTGGTTGGTATTAGAATAATCTAGACTCATCGAGTCTAGAAAGTAAAATGAAAGTTTGCAACACAAACCGACGAGATGACGTTGCGAGATTCTCGGGAATGACTACGATAGCAAGCTCCAAAACATGAGCTGGTTCTGCTACAAACCTGTGAACAAGCTGTCCAAGACAAGATGATCACGTAGTAGTCTTATAAGGAAACACTATCGAGCTTAGGTTAGGATCCATCATCAAGGACTTCGAAGTCTTTATGCGCGCTAGACTTCTTTTTCTTGAACAAATCAATCAGTGGCTTGGTGTGCTAGGAATACATATAGAATGAAGGTTGCAAGTCTTCGAACCACAGAATACTTCGCACGTATGCATGAATGATTTGGGATGATTCCAAAGGGGGCAACATTGACTTTCTCAAATTCACTCCGGCAACTTGCATCAAATGCACATGAATCAGAGGAAGTCACTTCTTACATCCGAACATATGCTTCATGACGTAGCATGAACAAATGTTTTAAAAAGTTTCCAACACTAGCTTAATGTTCAACAAAATTATGGAGAAGACAAGGATGTTGTCGATGGGCTCAACAACAATTCATCTAGATTCCCATGGATATGGAATTCCATAACTATGTGAACAAGGTGATAGTATTGGTCAGAACCAAAAGATATAATGGTGTATGCTCGAGGAAAATCCACGAATAAGACGACATTACGAACATCGTTGGTTCTGTTTTGATTTGAGAATAGCCCACACTCAAATCAAAGTTTTTGGCAAGACAATAGCTCCAGCAACTGGTCTCAAGGATCAGTTGGTGAAGATATCATCTTTCTTCAACACACATAAAAAGATATCCCTTAAAATGAACTAAGTCGGACAAGCTTTTATCTTCCAACTCTCCAAGTTGTTGTTTAGCTTAACCAACTAGCTCAGGGGTATGCAACACAGATTCTTGGAGAAGGGGTGGTTTATAAGAAAACCAACTTGATCACGAACTCAACATAGCGGCCAGGTGACAACCCGGTAATACTTCCGAGAAGATATTCGGAACATCACGAACCACCAATATGTTACTAAGCTCGAGAACAATCTTGCTTCCTAGAGCAAGACGATATGATCAAATAAGTAAGGGATTGAATAATCCTAACTCATTTGATCGGAGAGTGCACCGGAAACAAGGACTAGATAGCACGATCAATCCTAGGATGATGATTCAATAATCAGCACGCTAAGAATGAAGTTGTTGTCCTTTAACTACTAAGCAACAAAGTTGCTAGGAGTATTGATTTCACGCATCACGATTCACTTGTCGGCATTCCGGCTGCAACAACACGGAACCGAGGAATGAATAATGATGGCGAGAAGTATCACTACGTCAAGAATTCATAAGAGGTAGTGCAATTCTCATGATATTCTTAATGTCAAGATGGTAATACTCCAAGGTAGAACAGAGCAAAAGCTAGATTAGCAATTTGATCTGCGAATTACAATTGCTTTGACCCAATCCTAGATATGGATGAGGTTCTGGAATTTGTTTCTCCTAGTCATTCTGGAATAGAATGGCTTGACGGACCACAAGAATAATAGGCACCGATGAACGAATGCACACATACTCCTGACTATCAATCGATAGACGAAGGTCAGGATACAACTAAAGGGGAACAACTCAAAGGAACATATGATTTTCTGAGTTGTGGATGCATAGATTAGTATGTCGAGCGTGGCTCAACATTTCTTCCGGATAACCCATGCAAAAAGGTAGAACTGGCAGAGTCGCAACATGGAGTCGATAATTCATCGAGAGCACTTTTGTTGCGATCTTTTGGTTCAATGAGGAACTGCTGCCATAAGTAGTTCATGGTATTTGGAAGAATGATATACCACGAACCTCGAGAACTATCGCGAAAGTTACTAATAACCTAAAGGAACTAGCAACACTATCAACACGAGGTAAGTGGAGTGAATCTTGGGTCCAAAACCCACGAGTAGATTACCTACTAACTAAATGGCATCACGGGATGCTTTCGAGAATAATGGCCAGAGTCATTACACTGGAATACAAATCATGGCTAGATTACTAGACGATCCCCTAAGACACCTAGGGTCATAATAATAATTCCAACATATATGTCGAGGCAATAGAATACCTCAACTCAGCAATTAGTGTGATTAACCTGGCCCAAAGGAACATCAAAACCAGAGGGAAAAGATTTGCAAGTGCATCAGACTATTTAGAAACCTCGATGACTCGACAAAGATAACGGCTGTAAATGCTCAAAAGATTGGAGACATGCTACAAAAATGGTGGCATAGCCACTCCAAGCACAATATCAAGGTTTCGAGATCAACAAGCTATGAACATATGGAAGTAGTAAAACCGAGCTGAGATTTGAGCTAACAATTGCATAAGTCTATGGATTAGTAACACGCCATCCTAATAGATAGATTAGAAGGCCTAGTTCTTAATCCACGAGAAGAGAAGAGGATGACTCGCATCAAGGCCATGAGGTATAAGGAGTAAAAGAGCCTTACGCTCCAACCCACAATCAATTCCCTACATATAACTAAAGCATTTCTAGACACGACTTGAATTCGCTTGGCTTGGTAATCCTACAGCGATTAGGCTCGATACCAAAGCTGTCAGACCCGACTCAATGCCACATCGATCTAGCATGTAACACCTCATATCACTTTGCGGCCTCACGACGGTATTCCCACGGTGTCGCCTTACCTTTGCCCGGGACCGCTTATGCCTTTTGGCACACGATATGATAGTGTCGCTAGCATCAATATGACAAGGAGCCCGGCTGATATGGCTAGTCGTAAACCCAAAGTGGCACAAACTTACGAGGACAGCATCCATGACCCAAAGATCGAACGTGTCGGTCATCAGCGAGTGAATCCAGCTGTAGCACTGGCTAGCGGTGACTCGTGAACCGGGCAGAAGGGCTAACAGACTCGAATTCATCGCGTGACATTTCCCGGGATGCATACAGAACGAAGAAGGACACATGCCGGCCAGCCTAAGTGTTCGGAGCAAGAGCAAGCTACCATGGCTCGGTGGAAACACTAGGAGACATTTCCGTAAGAGAGGCTACTAAAGATAAACAACTAGATAGTCGATCCCACACATACCAAGCATTTCAATAACATACACACAATATGCTCGATATGTGCAAATACAACATGGCATCACAACATGACTCTACGACTCAAGTATTTATTCATTAGGCCCGAGGAGCGAGATATTACAAACAGGGTCTCATGACCCAACATTCAGAGCATACAAATCAAACACATGCGAAGCTAACATGTCCGAGTACGTACATCTACAAATGAAAAAGGCTTAGAAGCCCGACTATCTACCGATCTGCCGAGGGCACAAGATCGTAGCTGAGGTAACAAGCTAAACGTCAAGTCCACGTGGAACTACTAGCGAGACCAAGTCTCTCTCGCAAAAACATAAAATAGGCAAACGTGAGTACAAATGTACCCAAAGAAGACTTACATCGTAACTAACTACATATGCATCATTATCAACAAGGGGATGGTGGAGTTTAACAAGAAGAAGCCAGCTTTGACTCGGTGGCTATCCTAAACTACGATCGCAAGTAACTCTTTTGAGGTGGCGCTACGAGTCCACATATTCACCATATCAATACACCACTATGGATCCGCACCCGCCTCCCTACGAGATCGCCATCCATAGCACTCACGCTTATCTTGCGATTTTAGAGTATCCACTTTCACTTGTCTATGAACTGTACAGCAACCCGAAGTCCTTTTCCATGACACGGCTATTCAATAGATCATATTAACCTGCGGGTGTACTTCTTCACACACGCTCACCACTTACCGCCGTTTACACGACATGTACTCGGCAACCTTCAAGCGGAAGCCCAACGTGGGTGTCGGCCACGACCTACCTAAACACTCAAGTCCCTAGTCCAGTTTTATCGCCTATTTGGGTTCCATCTATGAGGAGTTCCGCCAAGTTTCGCTCACAGCCCCAAACGATGTGAACAGGGTTCCCGAGACACCAAACGGGCGCCTGGTACACCGTGCCACGTGCCTACCGCATCACAGCCCACCCCTATGGTCAGTGCCAAGCACGGCCTCCAAAGATACTACAAACACCGAAACTACTTGCAACTCCCGGACAGAGGACAAGGGTGATTAAGAAGCCGAGAGGGTCCATTGGTTTCGGGCCCAATGCGTGGTAGTAGCTGAATCATGGATCACAAACGCAGAACTCAGCTTCTCGAGGACGGCCGCAATGAGACAACCCACCATGTACTCCTACATGGCCTCTCACCGCTACCTTTACCAAATCGTGTTCACACACTTAGCTCACACACAAGAGGACATGTTCACACACCTCCGATTCACCCTCGATGAATCGACCGACTCAACTCTAAGCAATAGCAGCATGACAAACAAGCATGAATGAGTAGGCACAACAGGCTCAAACAACTCCTACTCATGCTAGTGGGTTTCATCTATTTACCGTGGAATGACAGTCATGCAAAGGATAAAGGGTTCAGCTACCGCAGCAAGTAACAGCTTGAATCGTTGTTGTCCTAATGCAAGAAAAGAGAGCAGGAGCGAGAGAGTGGGATTGTATCGAATGAACAAGGGGTTTTGCTTGCTCGACACTTCAAGATATTATAGCTCTTCATCGGTGTCATCGAACTCATCGTCGAACCACGCCTATCTAGAGGGACAAACACCTAAGAATCGAGAAAGAACACAATCAATGCAATGCTACAATATGATGCATGATCATGACATGGCAATATGCTGTGATTTGAGCTAATGCACCTAGTTATGATTTAAATGAAGTTGGTTTGAATACATGATTCAAATTCCAACTCCATATATGATTATTTAAATGCCCCTTTATTCGTTTTGTCCAAAACAGAGGACAAACATTGTTCAAACATGCATGAAAATGGTACAGATGGATTCCTTGAATTTTTCTGATAATTTTTCATATATAACTTGTTTGATTTGGAGCTAT
Organism: Aegilops speltoides; assembly: GCA_021437245.1. Lineage (NCBI taxonomy): Eukaryota > Viridiplantae > Streptophyta > Magnoliopsida > Poales > Poaceae > Aegilops > Aegilops speltoides. The sequence continues at coordinate 367,893,851 of CM038143.1, forward strand.
GGTTGATTTTATATGAATTTTAGAAGTTTGTACTATTTTCTGGAATTTCTTATATAAAAATAAATCCGAGAAAATAGGTTATCGCGTCGACCGACATCATCATGACGTCAGCAGGTCAATGGCGCCAGCCAGGTCAAACCTGACCAGTGGGGTCCATCGTCGCTGACCTGTATTGTTTAGCTCACGACAATGTGGGGTCGGGTCAATCGGACATGTCAAGATAGTCAACTCGATCGTGGGTCCCGCCTTATTAAACTAATCTAAATAGAAAATAATCCCGGATTAGTTAGGGCGTGGGGCCCAGTGTCGCGAGCTAGGGGTTTGTTAGGGCGTCATTAGTGGCTAATGGCAGCGCCACGTCGGCCACGGAGTTCTGCCGGCGCACCAAAACGCGGCGAGGGCATCGGATTTCGCCACGGGCCCGGTTTGGCGCAAGGGGAGCATCTACGGGAGTCATGGAGGGCGATGCAATGGAGGAGGCGGCTGGAGCTGGGTGGCCTACAGAGGCACCGGCGACGAGCTTTACGGCGGCCGGAGCTCGGGGGCGTCCGGGGACGCGGTTGCGGCGGCCGTGGCGATGTGCGATTGGCACCTACGGCGTCTACGTGGTGCGGTGAGTACGATGGGCACATTCCGGGACCAAATGGTCACCGAGCATCACCGCGCGAAGCGCAGCGGGCGGCGGGTTTCGATCAACAAGGGGCGACGGCACTCGGCGTGAGAGCGAGAACGGAGAGGGGAGAAGGGCAGGAGCTCACAGGAGTCGGTTGAAGCAGACGGCGAGCTCAGGGAGGCCCTGTGGACGCATTTAATTGGGCGGGGCATCCGCGGCCGTGGACGGGAAGAAGGGTCGCAAGCGTCGTTTTGGGGTCCTCCGCCTTGCGTGGGTCGGCGGAGAGGTGCTCGGGTTCTAGGCGGAGCTTGTGGGCTGGTCAGAGAAGCGAGGGCGAGGCGGCGGCCGCGACAGCAGCAAGCGGTGGCGACGAGCTCCATTCGGTCGCGGGAGGGAGAGAGAGCAGAGGGGATAGGAGCTCGGGAGAGAGTGAGAGGGCCTGGGGGTGCGTGGCGGCTGGAAAGATCCAGCGACGGGACACAGTGCAGGGTGGTGGAGGTGGCGGGCGGCGGCTGCACATGCCACGCCATTGCCCTCCCGGGCAGAGGAGGAAGGCGACAGGAGTTGGCGGTGGTGGGCTGGGCTGTCAACAACGGCCAAAGACAGAGCTGGGCAGGTTGGTGGGCGCCAGTAAGTCCAGTGAGCATCCCTTCTCCTTTCTGCTTTCCTATTTAGTTTCTGCTTTCTATTTTTTTCTCAGAATTGTTTTGCAAATAAAATACTAACCAAAACACTTTGGTTAATTCTGTAAATTTTGTGAGGAATATTTGAATTATTTTCAAACCACACAATAAATTTCAGAATATTTTGAGCAACCAATATTTAATGGTAACTTTTAAACTCCAACTCAAATACCATAATGATTTATTCAAGGACCAAATGTCCTAGAAAAATATGCATTATCTCCGTAGAGGCTTTCACCTTTTTCCATAAATCATGAACATTTTAAAAGGATATTTTGAGATCATTGAAAATATTTTGGTTGAACCTATTTGAATTGCATTGATGCTAGGGTTTGATCAATCCCCATTTCAAATTCAAAAGAATTTAAACATGATGCAACAGATGACTAGCTAGCCTAGAGCAAACCAGAACTAGGGATGTGACAAAATTATTGAAAATAATGGCTAATGGTCTGTATGCTGTTTTCCACAGATTTGGAGCCTGACTTCTGGGCCTACAAGGTTGACGATGGTGTTGTCCTAATTTTTTTTGACGCGTACGCAAGGCTTTGTCAACTTAGTCAACACACATCAGTGACTGTTGGATGTCCATCCAACATCCGTCGTGCTTCTTCAATCTCTGATCTTCCTTCTCCAATTACCAAACTAGCGCCGGTGGGACTGCCTGCTTCCTTCTCCCGTGGCTGGATGTGCTGCCGCCAGGCCATCCCTCTAACCACCCACACATCCTGTTATTTTCCGGGACATCAGCCTCACCCCGCAGCCGACCGGTCGGCAGATTCTCCTCAAAGATGGGCATCCGCTGCGATGGCTTCGCTGGCTCCGAGTGGTTCTCTTCCAGGGCCTCGCCCTCGTCCATCGCGTTTGTGCTCTCGGCGCGGCAAGGTCAACATGGTCAACAAACAACAGCCATCGAAAGAGGCTGACAGTAGGGGCCCACAGCCCCACACGGGGAAATGCCTCCTTATTACGTGCAAAATAATGATTCCTCCACCTGATAGCTGGGACCCACCGGAAGGGCCTCTATATTTCGCGAAAAACGTTCTCCCAGCATCGGCTCGACCCACCGGAAGTGCCTCCTTATTACGCACAAAAAAATGAATACTCCCCCTGCTAGCTGGGACTCACCTTGGTGGGAGGCTGACTTGTGGGCCTACTAAGTTGATGGAGATGGAGGGCTTTGTCAACTTAGTCAATATGAACGATTCTTGCTCTAGTGACCGTACGATGTCCATCCAATGGTCGTAGTGCTTCTTCAACCTCCAACGGTCGTAGCCGCCCAAAGCAGCGCCGGTTGTGCCGCATGCTCCTTCCTCCCGTGGCCATCTATGATGCCGCGGAGGCCTCACTACCCCCTACTACTCCCACCGCTGGCCAGGCCATCCCTCTACTCACCCACACCCCCTGTTATTCTGTGGCGACGACAGCCTCACACCGCAGCCGAACCAGTGAACCCTCGTACTCCTCTTCGCGTAGGCATCCACTGCTGCGTGTTCCCCGGCTCCGCGTCGTCCCCTTCTTAGGCCTCACCGTCGTCCACCGCCGTGGTGCTCTCGGCGCGGCGTGGTCAATGTGGTCAACAACCGACTTCCATCGGAAGAGTACTGTACGTGGAGAGGCTGACAGTTGGGTCCACGGCAGCCGCAAGGAAGTGCCTCCTTATTACGCACAAAATAATTATTCCTCCACCTGACAGCGGGGACCCACCGGATGGGCCAACATATTTCGTGAAAAAAAAGATTCGCCCGCTGACTGCTGGTACCCACCAGCTACATCTTCGCACACAAGGAAGTGCGCCGGGGCAACAAAAAAATGATTCGCCCCCCTGACTGCTGGGACCCACCAGCTACATCTTCGTACGCAAGGAAGTGCCTGATAGTCGGGACCCACCTGCTCGAAGTGTACGTAGCGTTGTCATTCTGGTCGCGAACGTGTACGTACATACTGGTGGATTTAGAGGCGCGCACGTGTCGTAGTAGAGGCGCGCACGTAGAATGTACACCTACATACAACGACCAGTGTGCAAGAAAGAAAATACGACCACGTACGTACATATGGGCGGGGTCTCGAACGCCTACTCGCGCATATATACGTATGGCCAGGGCTCGTGTACATGGCTGGGTCAGAACGGAGAAACAGCGTCGTCGTGTTCATGGGGAGCCAACCGGCTGGGTCGGAACGGAATGCATCGTCGTGTTCATCGGGAGGGCTTGGACGGAACAGGCGATGGAAACGAGGCCTGGCGTACCGCACAACGGAGGAAACGACCTTGTGTTGGACTGGCCACGTTCAAAACAGGATCCTGTTCATCGGGAGGGGTCTAGCGTACCGCAAAACGGAGGAAATGGACTTGTGTTGGACCTCCTACGGTCGAAATAGGGTCCTGTTGATCGGGAGGGGTGTGGCGTACTGCAAAACGGAGGAAACGGACTTGTGTTGGAGTGCTACGTTCGAAACGGGGGTCCTGTTCATCGGGAGGGGTGTGGCGTACCGCAAAAGGGGACTCCACAGGATACTGTTCATCTCCACCGTCGACCTCCTCCACCTTCACGGGCCATCGCTCATCCACCGTCGACCTCCTCCACTTCCACCGCGATCGCTCATCCACGGGCTCCTGCTCATCCAGCCTCCACCGCGCGGTACTCCACCGACTACTGTTCAACTACCCCTCTCCACGGGCTCCTGTTCAACCACCCCTCCACTGGCTACTGTTCATCCACCCCTCCACCATCTACAGTTCATCCAGCCCTCCATGGGGTCATCTTGTTCATCCAGCCCTCCACGGGGTCGTCCTGTTCATCCAGCCCTCCACGGGGTCCTGTTTATCCAGCCCCAACCGGCTTGATCGATCGGGGTCCTGTTCATCCAGAGGCAACGCCGTAGGGTCCTGTTCATCCACCCCCACCGCCATCGCTCATCCAACCCCCGCAACGCCACTCGCTCATCCAGAGGCGTAATCGATCGGCTTCAGCTTAGCGCAGAGATGGCGAATCGCCGATCGGGTTCGCTAACAACCATCAATCGATCGCCGGGTTCAATGCGTAGCCTGCAGTGCAAAAGCTCGGGTTCAGTTAGAGCCCAACGCCTCGCTCGGGTTTAGTTAGAGCCAATGCCTCGCACACACGCGCGTATGTGTACGAGAGAAACGCGCATCGCTCGGCTCCCGGCCACCCACCGTAACCGGGACTCGCCGAAATTTTCCTCGCCCTCGCTTCTACCACGGTTTTTTCCGCCATGGACGGCCCAAAGAATGTCATGCGCTTCGTCTCCAAATACTACCAGACGAAAAGCCCATTTTCTGTCATGATTTTTGTCATAGAATTAGGAGCCCACCACATCTATGATGATACCGGTTTTGTCACAATTATCGCTCATAGAAGTGTCATAAGTATGACAGAAAAAATTGCTCGCCCAAAATGTCACAGATGTGTCTTTTTTTTGTAGTGTAGGGCAAATCTCCTGGATGCTCCTCCTCCGTGCCGCCTCATTCTCATGGTCTCCAAAGCAATGCTCCACTATGGTTCGCCCAACAAGACTACTCAGCGGTAGTGTCGCACAACTACTACCGATGCCACATCATGGCTGTAAGGCACCTTATTCCCCTCCTCCTCCTGTGTCGTGGCCTTGAGGTGCTATCAAGGATGAGCTCATCCAACAAGGTGAGGATCTCCTCCGATTTTTGCCAAATTTTCATTTCGATCCACTATACGATGAATAGCTATGAGTCGCTTCGCTTATATGATGCATTGCTATGAGCTACTCCTGCTGCCGCTATATGATGAATCGCTATGAGCTATGCTGCTATATGATGAATTGCTATGAGCTGCTGCTGCTATATGATGAGTTGCTATAAGTCGCTCCTCGCCGATGATATATGATGAATTGCTATGAGCTGCTCCTGCTGCCGCTATATGATGAATTGCTATGAGTGGTCCTCGCCGCTATATGATGAATTGCTATGAGCTGCTCCTGCTGCTGCTATATGATGAATTGCTATGAGCTACTGCTGGTATATGATGAATTGCACACTTCTGCTATTGTATGATGAGTTGCTATGAGCTGCTGCTGCTATATGATAATAACCAGCCACTTGGACCATCGAATTTCAATAAATAATTGCTCTTCATTTAAATGTGGGTCATGTGTTCTTTGTTTAAATTAGGCAATGGGATCTCTATGGAAAACATTGACCAAAGTAGATTGTGCCAAGTAGATGGTATGTTTGTATTTGCATTTTGAGAAAATAGTGATGGTCTGTTTTCCTATCATATTAATTACTACATTGGGTTCAATTTGTGATGTTTGCAAGTCAAATTAATTTTCATATGGGCAGCAAAATGAAAAAATATAATGCAATCTAGACTTTTCACTGATCATACCAAAGATAAGCTGAAAATGCAATGAAAAGAACTGGTTGGCTTATTACATGGAGCTTATATTCACATGTGCTTATTTTCTTAGGATAACTCGTAATAACTGTCGCTAAGAAACTTGGCCAATAGAACTGACATACAAATAACATGTCATGATGATTGCAGTGGAGGAGTGACGTACCATAGCACACTGAATAGGCTCACCGCTGCCTCTCCTGTTTTTGCGATGTTCCATGAAATTGCCACATACATCTTGTAGTTTTTCATTGTGTAACCCTATCTGCAAGTTGACACGGCTAATTTCAGACATCTCTACATGATACTACATTGCATATCCCTTGCGCATATTTAAACCACCAATTAACGATTGTGTGCGTAGCATAAACAAGCCATGACTCTGTGTGCTAGACTAGCAGGCACTCTAAGGGAGCCTAATGTAGTGCACTAGAATTCCTACATGCCACCTATGATTTTGTGTAATGTACTGCCTCTGTTCCTAAATATATGTCTTTGTAGAGATTCCAGTATGGATCACATACAAATGTATATAGATGCATTTTCGAGTGTAGATTCACTCATTTTGCTCCGTATGTAGCATATAGTGGAATCTCTAGAAAGACTTATATTTAGGAACGGAGGTACGAGGTAGTATCATGTATGACATCTACATATCTAATTTAGCAGCCAGTAGTAGAAATTATTGTCTGCACAAAGGGATTTCTGGTCGAAAATCCTAGCAAAGCACGCTGGCAGGCACAGATCAATACAAGAGAGAGAGAGAGAGACGCACTTACAATATCATAGCAATGCCTCAGTCCAGGATCTTGGTTGGCCAAGCTGCTAGATCTAGAAGAAACATTGTCCTTGTAGTTTTTGCCAGCTGCATAACAGGTAACAGCGACCTGTTAGTATATTTTAAGTACATCTGGCAGGTGATGCTGGACGGTTTGAAAGGTGACAAGTACCTAGGCCGTGGCGGGTGCTTGGCATCTTGCCAGACGGTGGGAATCAGGTTAGAAACATCAAGGGTGATGATGCTGCGCTGGCTGTCGGGGTCCGGTAAGGAGATCTAGAACCGTCGAGTAGGGTGTTTGTGCAGCGGCTCCGGTAGGGTGGACTATGGTGTGGGCGAAGCGGATCTGTGGCCGTGGACGAGAGCATAGGTGAAGCTGCTCCGGTGGTTGGGTTAAGGATGGTGTCGATGATGTGGATCTGCGGCCGTGGACGGGGCGTCAGAAGCTGCTCCGGTGGTTGGGTTAAGTATGGTGTCGATGATGCAGATCTGCGGCCGTGGACGGGGCGTCAAAAGCTGCTCCGGTAGGTTGGATGAGGGTGCGAGGAAGCGGATCTGAGGCCATGGACTTGTGAGTTGGCAATGCGGCCCCGGTAGGGTTGGGAATGGTATAGGAGAAGCTACACCGGTAGGGTTGACGATGGTGTCAGCGAAGCCGCTCTGGTAGGGTTGAGGAAGGTGTAGGCGAAGAGGATCAAAGGCCGTCGACGGGGGCATTGGTGGGGCGGCTCAGGGGGTGTGGACGAAGCGTCTCCGTTGGGGAGTACGAATGAGCCGCTGCAGATGCGCGGCGGTTGACGAGAGTACCGGCGAAGCAGATCCGGCACCGTGGACAAGGCCGGCACTGAATGGGCTGTGGTACAGTGGTGGAAACTGTAATACTTATGCTATCTTGAGAGAAGCCACTAGTGAAACCTATGGCCCCGGGTCTATCTTTTATCATATAAGTTTTCCATCTACTTTTATTTGCATCTTTTACTTTCCAATCTATATCATAAAAATACCAAAAATATTTATCTTATCTTATTATCTCTATCAGATCTCACTTTCGCAAGTTACCGTGAAGGGATTGACAACCCCTTTATCGCGTTGGTTGCGAGGTTCTTGTTTGTTTGTGTAGGTGCGTGGGACTTTTGAGGAGCCTCCTACTGGATTGATACCTTGGTTCTCAAAAACTGATGGAAATACTTATGCTACTTTACTGCATCACCATTTCCTCTTCAAGGGAAAAGCAACGCAGTACTCAAGAGGTAGCAATCATCTACGCGATCGACAAAGTAGATGGCACCATGTATTGCTGGACGGCGCATGTAAGTTGTTTCCGTCTCATGATAATGATGACGACATGACACTGTTTGAACTTTTTGTGATGATTGGCATATCCCCGTTTGAGCAGAATTTAAGTAGAACTATGGCAATGTATTAGAGACGTTGTAAATCATCTATATTTGGAATGAGTTAATTCATGCGATTGTGACCATGTCATTACAACCAATTTGTACCCCTGAATAATCAAACGGTTAGGAATATATGGATATTCTCCTTATTTTACAGTAATCTATATACTACTACTAAATATGAGTGTGTATCAATGGCCATGTTAGTTTCCTCATTTTCATGATGTAGAAACATGCACCACACTATTGGTTTCATCTAACCATACATTAGGGAAGTAAATGTGCATATGGATAACTCTATATTTGGAAGTAGTGGAATCCTATAATGCTTACCATGTTTACATACATATATTCGCCCTTCAGCAATCAATGGCTAGAATAATATCCTCAAAAAAATTTGCCCACAGAACACGAGTATATAACAATGCATGGTCTGTTAGTTACCTTGAAGAATTTGTTTGTGAGGACATAACATGATTACATAACATGCATGACATGGTAGTTTCCTGTGAAGAAACAGTTGCGATATAACATGAGTATAACCATTCATGGCACTTCTATATTTTCGAACCCAGTATACATTTCCCTGTATTTTTGTCCCAATTCCAACAAGGACATATCAATGTTGTTTCTTGCATTATCCTACTCATACTCTGAGCAATGCTGATATTACATTAACAATGTCTGTCCTTTTTTTATGATGCAGTGTCCCTATAGTTACTGCCCTTTGTAATCACACCACCTTTGCCAAAAACAGGTAAGCACAATTGGTTCCTCGCTCGATCAGACGACGGCAAAAGATTGATGATCATTCGGACACATGAGCCAGAAAAGTTATATTGCAAAAACCCCACTGTATACAAGCACCGTGAAATATGTGAGTATCCGGACAGTGGCTGTTACGTCTATGAGCAGAATACCAGCTTGTTGGGGCCTTCAGGTTTTTTAGTTGGAGGCGGGTAAACAGCCTTGGTTCACACTATCTGTTTCTCTGACTCAATTATCCGATGAACCAGGAGATCACCATTGGCAAGGACCTTGATGGTAGAGAGGCTCTGTTTGCTATGGAAAACTGTGTATACACGGCGAGCCCTAGGAGTTCGGGAGCAAACTCCCCTGATTGTCAATGATACAGCCTGCAGCCAAAAGAAGGTGAGAATGACAAAGGCATCTGGATTAACTTTGATCCTTGGATGTCTCAATTACGACAGGTAGTGATGTGGTTCAAACCTTCAGGTTGATAGGTAATTGGGTTGTTACATTGAAAGCGTGGAGTACTGGTGTCTCCGGATCACTGGTCGCTGAAGTGGGGCTGCAAATTATGATGGTGTTGGAACATCTCTTTGAATGACTTTGTTCTCTTTGCTGATGGTTCTGGATGAGTAGTTCTTTCTTTTGTTATGCATATTCCTTGTCATTTGGTCATCCTCGTCTATGTCACTCTTACTATGTAATAGTTGCCTCTGTTTAGAATGTCATTCTCGTCTGGATCACAAGAGTCTGAGCGTTGCAGATGGGTGCATTTTGGTGGTGTAGCAAGACTTCTTATGAACTATCATGTCTTGCTGTTTATGCCAGTAGTAGTCACTAGTTAGTGTTTGAATGTTTTATATATCGTTGTTTCGAACTGTTTATTGTCTTGAACTACTGGTGGACTAAATGAGGGCATCACCATTCTCCAGTGTTCAGAGCATATCTCCTTTTGTCAAGTTATATAATTTGAGCTCAGTCTCTTTTCGATGATGTACGCTTGTTTGGGACAGTGAGGTGTCGTTGAATATGGGCCGAGTAGTAACGCAATGCCAAACAGGTCAATTATGACTCTCAGGCCGGGCTCTCAAAAGATCCTAAAAAAAGGGCCGGGCTCTCCAAAAAAGAAAGAATAAGGGCGCCACCGGTGTTTTCGTGCGCTTGCGCGCCGAGAGCATATTGGCACATGTTCGAAATTCATGATACCTTTTCATCCCCAATCTCCCACCCCTCCCCCACCTATGGAATCTCGATTCCTACTCCAGTTCCCCCAAATCCCCCTCATGTACTCCCTCTACTCAAGCGCACTATCATGTCGCCGGTCAACGCGGATCTCCGAGCCGTAGATCCTGAGGTCCGTCCTGCCTTCGATCGCTGCGTGCTGTCGCTCAACAGTGGCATGGCGGCGCTTGACGACCAGTTTGCCCGCAAAGTACTGATGGTAACCATCAACGGCACCGGCCTCCCGTCTCGCCGGACGACCTTGTCAAAGCTCTTGGCATTGTGCATGGCATCCAAATAAGTGACTTGCTCTTCGAAGTTTGTCCGCCACTGCTGATTTCTTCGTCAGGTTCTGGACAACTTTCGACTGCAGTCGTGTGTTCGAATCTTCTCGGCGTTTGTTCTGCGATGGCGCGCTGGTGAGCTTTGATTGGTGGCACCCAGGATGGGGCTCGGTGCCCTATGAGCTTGATTTTTAACAAAGCTTACCTTCCATGGCATGCCTCGACGTGCTTGGAACAGCGAGTCCATGAATGATCTTATCAACGACCTTGGAGGTGAGCTTGTAAGTATGTTTGTTCCTCCAGATAGCTGGGCTCTGATGGTTATGGCATGGATGAAGAAGCCGTCCGCCATATCGAAGGTGATTCGTGTTGAGATATTGGTGCAAGAACTGGGGTTGTACTATTCGTCGACACCAAGGCCGCCGCGGACCACGTTAGGGATGTACCTGTATCGAGTGTTCGTGCATGTCGAAGAAGTGGTCAATCCATCAATCAAAGTCCTGCCGCTGCCACTGGTGCCAGGGTCCGTCAACAGCGTCCATTACAGGAGTCAACATCAGACTTTCCCTGTGTTGCTCGTAACGATGGATGGCACAGGGCCTACTCCATCGCGCGGCGGAGGCCACTGCTTCTTTGGGAGAAGAGGCAGGGCTAGCCGCCTGAATGTGCTCTAATTTGAGGTAACAACTGAATCTTGTCAGATACTAGTTAAATCCGAGCTATGGGTGTGAAACACTGATCTGCCAGCACATTTGATTGTGACATGTTCTAATTTTGTACCTGAACTTTTTTTAGAAAGGGATGTACGTCAACTTAATGTGCTAGCAGAACTTATTGTGTTGTCTGTCTGTTTTCTTTGCACAGCATTCAAGATATTTCCCCGTCATTGATAAAGACGATGAACCGTTATGTATGAGTTCGTTGGTTTCAACATAACCCTACCCGTAGCGATCCACTGCTTCCATCCTGATTGTGCCACCTGCGTGAAATTTTTGTATGCAAGTTCAGTGTGCTATGATGTTCTATATGATTGTGTCAACTATATAAGTTTTTACTGAGCATCAGCAATGCATATGGCTGAAAGATGTGTTTACAAGCATCGACCAATGGGTCTCTCTCTCTCTCTCTCTCACACACACACACACACACACACACACACACACACGCGCGCACGCACGCACAAGTGGGACATGTTGAATTATTTATTTGCTCGTGACAGCTTTTAATTAGGTTCCACTGCAATATAACTTTTTTTCTTAAGTTATTAATTGAGCTCAGTGACTTCAAAAAGTTTTACAGAAGCCTTGTTTGGGCCTTTTCGGCGTCGCTGAATGTGGGCTGAGTAGCCATGTTAGGTTGTACTTGCACTACACATGTGCCTTTTTTCAACATCAAGAATGCAACTGGGCCAACAGTTGTACACAATATCCGGGTCAACTTGTTATTCTCCGCCCCGCTGGGCTGCAAACTTTCCTAGGAGGTATGCATTAGGCTTAACAAGAAAATGAACTTTAAGAAATAATAAATGGGATGTAATTATAATAACTGGGAAGTAACTATAAAAAATGCACCAAACGCGTAATTCGTTTAAAATATATATTATTTTTGGAATTTGAAAATTTTAATTTCATTACTTGTTGCGCGCGCAATATTTCGTTGGATTTTAACGTAATACAACTTTATTTTGAAATTATATTTAATATGACTAGAAATTTTGGATAAAAATATTTCGGATCCCATCAAAATGTGGGAAATTTTATAGAATTCTGTTTTAAGCGGTTGGTTGAAATTATTAATGGTTATCCTAGCAAGAAGTTGGGATGTACTTTTAACAAACTGTAAATGGGCTGTAGTAAATTCCATTAGAATTAAAAAAATGGATTATACATTCATACAAATCGCAAATGGGCTATATGTTCTTTGCCACACACTTGTGGGCCTTCTAAGTTGACGCGTCCCCTAAAAAACTAAGTTGACGCATATGCAAGGCTTTGTCAACAACACACGGTTCTAGCAGCTGTGGCTATTGGATGTCCATCCAACGATGTCATGCTTCTTCTTCAATCTCGGATATTCTTGCTTCAGCCACCCAAAAAATGATTCCTCCCCGACATCCGGGCGCACTGCTTCGAGCTGACCAGGCCTACTAAGTTGACGCGTACCAAGGGCTTTGTCAACTTAGTAAATATAAACGATTCTAGCTGCAGTGACCGTACGATGTCCATCCAACGGTCGTATTGCTTCTTCAACCTCTAGTCCTCTTGCTCCAGCCGCCCAAAGCAACGCTGGTCGTGCCGCGTGCTCCTGCCTCCCGTGGCCGGCTGTGATGCCGCGGAGGCCTCACCGCCCCGTACTACTCCTACCGCTGGCCAGGCCATCCTTCTACTCACCCACACCCCCTGTTATTCTGCGGCGACGGCAGCCTCACACCGCAGCCAAACTAGTGAACCCTCGTACTCCTCTCCGCACGGGCTTCCACTTCCGCGTCTTCCCCAGCTCCACGTCGTCCCCTTCCTAGGCCTCGCTGTCGTCCACCGCCCTAGTGCTCTCGGCGCGGCGTTGTCAACATGGTCAACGACCGACTTCCATCGGAAGAGTACTATACATGGAGAGGCTGACAGCTGGGTCCACGACGGCCGCAAGGAAGTGCCTCCTTATTACGCTCAAAATAATTATTCCTGCACCTGACAGCAGGGACCCACCGGACGGGCCGCCTTATTTCGTGAAAAAAAAACGTTTCCCCCCTGACTGCTGGGACCCACTAGCTACATCTTCGCAGCAAGGAAGTGCGTCTGGGTAAAAAACGATTTGCCCCCCCTGACTGCTGGGACCCACCAGCTACATCTTTGCACGCAAGGAAGTGCGTCTGGGTAAAAAAAATGATTCGCCCCCCTGGCTGCTGGGACCCACCATCTACATATTCACAAGCAAGAAAGTGCCTGACAGTCGGGACCCACCTGGTCGAAGCGTATGTAGTGTTGTCATTATGGTCAACGTGTACATACATACTGGTCGATGTAGAGGCACGCACATGTCGTAGTAGAGGCAAGCACGTAGCATGTACACATACGTACAATGACCAGTGTGCAAGAAAGAAACTACGGCCACATACGTACATATAGGCGGAGTCTCGAACGCCTACTCATGCATACGTACGGCCAGGGCTCGTGTACATGGCTGGGTCGGAACGGAGAAATAGCATCGTCATCGTGTTCATGGGGAGCCAAACAGCTGGGTCGGATTGGAATGTGTCGTCGTGTTCATCAGGAGGGCTTGGACGGAACAACCGATGGAAACGAGGCCTGGCGTGCCGCAGAACGGAGGAAACGGCCTTGTGTTGGACCGACCACGTTCAAAACGAGATCCTGTTCATCGGGAGGGGTTTGGCGTACCGCATAACGGAGGAAACAGACTTGTGTTGGACCTCCTATCGTCGAAACGGTGTCCTGTTGATCGGGAGGGGTGTGGCGTACCACAAAACAGACGAAACGGACTTGTGTTGGGGTGCTACGGTCGAAACGGGGGTCCTGTTCATTGGGAGGGGTGTGGCGTACCGCAAAACAGGACTCCACGGGATACTGTTCATCTCCACTGTCAACTTCCTCCAGCATCCACGGGCTACTATTCATCCACCGTCGACCTCCTCCAGCCTCCACCTATGATTGTTCATCCACGGGCTCTTGTTCATCCAGCCTCCACCGCGTGCTACTCCACCGGCTACTGTTCAACCACCCCTCTCCAGGGGCTCCTGTTCAACCACCCCTCCACTGCCATCGCTCATCCACCCTCCACCGCTCATCGCTCATCTAGCCCTCCACGGGGTCGTCCTGTTCATCCAGCCCGCTGCGGGGTCCTGTTCATCCAGCCCCAACCAGCTCGATCGATCAGGGTCCTGTTCATCCAGAGGCAACACTACGGGGTCATGTTCATCCACCCCCACGAGGAACTGTTCATCCATCCCCCCCCTCGCAACACTCACTGTTCATCCAGAGGTAGCATCGATCTGCTTCAGTTAGCAACAGTAGAAAAGGAATCGCTTGATCGGGTTCAGTTAATAGCCATCAATTGATCGCTCGGGTTCAGTAACGCGTAGCCTGCAGTGCAATTGCTCGATTTCAGTATAGGCGAACGCCTCGCTTGGGTTCAGTTAGAGTCCAACACCTCGCACACACACGCGTACATGTACGAGAGAAACGCGCATCACCTGGCCCCTGACCACCCACCGTAACCGAGAACTCCCCGAAATTTTCCTTGCCCTCGCTTCTACCACGGTTTTTTCTGTCATGGACGGCCCAAAGAATGTCATGCAGCTACGTCTCCGGCCCTCCCAGGACGAAAATCCCATTTTTTGTCATGATTTTTTGTCATAGAAGTAGGAGCCCACCAGATCTATGATGATATCTGGTTTTGTCACAATTATCATCATAGAAGTGTCATAAGTATGACAGAAAAAAATTTGTTCGGCCCAAAATGTCACGGATGTGTCTTTTTTTGTAGTGTTAATTATACTAAGACTTATATGGTGACAAAAGTTTTCAAAAAAATTAAAGGAGAAAAGGTTTCTCAAAATATCACATAGCATAACACTGTGCAGAAATCAATAGTTGATGAGAATGTATGGGTATATAAGATTCATTGTGTGTGTTATCATACCTACAAAGCCATATGTTTTGACTAATTGTTATTAGTAAGTAACATAGTGATATCTATTAGATTAAATAGGGTAATTGCTTAAAATTTTAAAGTACCTCAGTTTGACAAAAGCCTTGCTTCTTGTCTTTAGAGGAGATGGAGAGGTTGTTCTAAAAGTTACACAAAATACTTGTTGTAAAAAGGTTACACAAGACAACTTCATGATTAATAAACTATCAAGTTATAAATTTTTGAAGAAGCTTTTCAGAAATGAACATAAATTGTGGATCTATAAATGATATAGCTTGAAACTTGAGAAGACTTTTAATAGTATATAATCTGGATCAATAAAGTTTATTGATAAATTATGATGTAGTACCAAAAAGATATTGACTATATGAGATATAGCAATGGGACTATACAGAGATATAGTGTTACCATAGAATGGACTATATGGAGATATAGTGTCACCATTAATGTAACACATGAATTACACAATAAACTAGATGTTGCCGACACAAATAACTTTGGGATTCGAAGAGTGTGATCCAGACATGAAGGCTCTACCACTTTCTAATCATGAGAAACATTGGGTAGCCATATGAGTTAAGAAAGCATGCTACAAGATTATTGACTCTAGTGCAAGTGGGAGACTGTTGGAAATATGCCCTAGAGGCAATAATATTTGTATTGTTATATTTGCATATTCATAAATTAAAGAGTTTATATTTTATGCTATAACTGCTATGATCCTGGAATATGCGATTCAGTGGAAACTCTTATGCACGTGTGGAATCATAAATGGTAAAATAGAAGGTTCCTAGTCTCGCCTCTAAAACTAGCTTAAGTGTTGCTGGTGATCACGTTTTCCGGATCTGAGGATATGGTTAAGTGTAATGATGATCCTAAAATAATATTGAGATTATGACGTTGGAAGAACGATCTTATTGAACCGACCCAAAACTTGTTTGTTGTGAATTTAGTTAATATCGTCTGTATTCAATTGTAATAACACAGAATGTTAACATGTGAGATTTCTCCTCGGAACATGAGAGTATAGTGGTCACTTCTTATCGTACAATGGGATTTGGGGTTGCTCAAACGTCACATGTAAGTCAGTGATCATAACGACAACTTACAGGTTAATCAGAAAGTTTAACAAGTGGCCGGATAGTTCGAGAGTGGGATTTGCTCCTCCGATGATGGATATATTATTAGGGCCCTCTCAGTGTGACATCATCAATCCTCGTCAGTCCAGATAGACATGAATTCATCACAGGGATGCCGGAACACAATAACGAGAAAGAAGAACAAAACCGATAACAAGGATTTCGATATAACGAGCATAGTGATGACTCGGGAGGATGCCGATGCATCCCGGGTTTTGTGAAGTATTGCGAAGCAAAGGGAACATCACATTATAACCTAAGGTTCACTCCAATATCATTTGTGTGCACATAGGGACCGATACGAACGTCCATGGTCTCGTTGCCGGTCATTGAACGAACAGTTTCATTCATGTCTATGAGTTATCAAACCTATGGGGTCACGAGCTTAAGGCAATCATGATCTATAGAGTGTTAGCGGGATGGGAGTCATGAAAATATATTTGTGGAATTGTTTCAAGAATATAAGGAATGGTTTCGAGAGGATCTGGAAGCGTTTCCGGGTCACCGAAAGGGTTTCAGAGAGTATCGGGTAATACCAGATATTACCGATAAATTATATATAGTTGGGAAATGTTTTTGTAGATGTTATATAATGGTCTAGAGGTATTTAGAACATTTATATTAAATTTAAATATCAACGGGACTTAAAAGGCCAAGAGGTGGAAGGCAACTTGTGCCACGAGGGCCCAAGTGGAGGTGGCGCCCCCCTTTCCTTGTGGGGGGGGGGCGAATCCTACTAGGGGAGGGAGTGGGACTCCTCCCCTTGGCCAGCGCATCAAGGGGGGATCTTTCCCCTTTGATGGCAACCCTCTCTCTCAACTCCAACCTATATATACTAGAGGATTTTGTCTCTTGAGACACAGTTTTTGAAGCCTCCTCTAGTTCTTCCAGTTCATATTCTAGTTCGTCCTCGTTAACTTATTAGATCTTGGCTAATCCTCTTGTCCTCATAATTAGAAGCTCGGTGTGGTTCTAATATCCTCCCACTAATTCTCTGGCAATGATTAGCTCTGGACGGTGAAGCGTTGCCGGATCGTAAAGGCTGCACGCATGCAACCAAGTAGAGAGGGCATGCTTTCAGTCAAATTTGAGGGATTGTTCATGGGCGGTATGAGGGATCGTTCATCAATGGTTAGAGGGCCTCCAAGTATCATCTACACCGACACGTTCTTCTTCGGCTGCAACTTGGTGACGGTAACGATCATGATCCCAACCCGTAACACATCTTCATATTGATCTTGGATGACCGCAGGTGTGAAATCTTTTGTTTTCTACAATGTTTCCCAATATTTTGTGAAGTTTGAAAATCATTTTTATTTAAAAATATGAAGACTAACAAAGGGAGGAAGAATTGGCTTAGGAGGATGTATGAAGAGCAAAATAAGTGTTAGGATTACATTGTAGATGTGTGATCACGAATATGGTATTCCCTTCCTTTATGTTATGTCGCTTGAGACTCGTTGAACTATATTTCCCTTCATGTTATGTCACTTGAGACTTTATGAACAATATTCCCTTAATGTATGTTACTTGAGACTTGCTGAACTATATTTCCCTTCATGTTATGTCACTTGAGACTTGACGAACAATATTTTCCTTTATGTTATCGCTCATGTTGATCCTGACATGCATGTATTCCTAATATTTCTATGTATATGTAGATGAGAACAAGTGGTAGCCATAGTGAAGAGTCCAAAATTGATTCTAATGCTATGGCAACCTCAAGGAGGCAAAGGAAGAAAATATACATGATTTCTGCACTTGTTGGTATCATGTACAGTGAGAAGTATGTCATGAAAAAGAAGATAAGAGTTCCTATAATGACCGGACAACAGTGAGTTACTGAGAACTTGAGTACTCCAAAATATTGCTATAATATGTTCAGGATGTACAAGCCTTGTTTTGATAGATTACATCATAAACTTGTATACACTTATGGCTTGCAAGGAACAAGAAACATGAGTTGAGAAGAAACATTGGGTATGTTTCTCTGGACGGTTGGGATCAATTGAATCTGTAAGCCAAGTGTAGAATCATTTCAAGAGATCAATTGAAATTATTCATAGCAAATTCAATGAAGTATTGGAATGCTTGAATGACATGACTGTAGACATGATTCGACCAAGTGATCCGGAGTTCAGACTTGTACATGATAGGCTTCGAGATGCAAGATTGGCACCTCACTTTGATGATTGCATAGGTGCAATTGATGGGTCGCATATTCTTGTAATTGTTCCAAATGATGAGATTGTCAACCATGTTGGTCGGCATGGATACCCAACACAGAATATCATGGTAGTGTGTGACATTGACATGAGATTCACTTCTATTGTCGCGGGATGCCCCGGGTCAGCACATGACACAAGGATATTCAGAGATACTTTGGTGAAGTATGCAAGTAGGTTTCCACATCCACCTATAGGTATCCATTTCATTTACATGTGCACACCAATATTATTTTAGTTATCTTGTTGATCCCTTGTGTAAAACTATCACTTTATGCATGGAGGTACTATCTTGCTGACTCGGGTTATTCCACTTGTGATGGATATTTAGCTCCATACAAAGGTCAAAAGTACCATGTGTCAGAATTTCGCCAAGGTCTCCCACCGAATGGGAAAAAGAAAGATTTAACTTTGCACATTCCTCTCTACGCAATGTCATTGAGCGTTCATTTGGTGTTTGGAAGATGAAATGGTGTATTTTACAAGAAATTCCAAGTTACCCTCCTGAGACTACAAAAAAATACACATCTGTAACATTTTGGGCCGAATGAAAAAAATCTGTCACGCTTATGACACTTCTGTGACGATAATTGTGGCAAAACCCGTTATCGTCATAGATGTTGTGGGCTCCTACTTATGACAAAAAATCATGACAGAAAATGGGCCTTTCATCCGGGGTGGGCCGGAGACGCAGCTGCATGACATTTTTGGGCCGTCCGTGACAGAAAAAACCATGGTAGAAGCAAGGGCAAGGAAAATATCGGGGAGTTCCCGGTTATGCTGGGTGGTTGGGGCCGAGCGATGCACGGAGGGATTACACATTTCTCTCATACATGTACACGCGTGGGTGCGAGGCATTGGGCTCTAACTGAACCCGAGTGAGGCGTTTGCCTAATGAACCCGAGCGACTGCACTGGCTATGTGTTACTCAACCCGAGCATTCGATCGATTCCTGGCTGTTAACTGAACCCGATCGAGCGATTCCTTCGCTACTGCTACTAATGGAAGTCGACCGAACCTACTGCCTCTTGATGAATAGTGAGTGTTGTTGGGGGTTGGATGAACAGTTCCTCGTGGGGGTTGGGTGAACAGGACCCCGTGGTAGTAGAGGTCATTGCTGCTGGATGAACAGGACCCCGATCGTGCCGGTTGGGGGTGCATGACCAGGACCCCGTGGAGGGCTGGTTGAACAGTAGCCGGTGGAGGGCTGGATGAATAGTAGCATGTGGAGGGCTGGTTGAACAGTAGTCGGTGGAGGCTGGATGAATAGTAGCATGTGGAGGGTTGGTTGAACAGTAGCCGGTGGAGGCTGGATGAACAGGAGCCCATGGATGAATAGTAGCTGGTGGAGGCAGGAGGGAGACATCGTGGATGAACAGTCACAAGTGGAGGCTGGAGGAGGTTGACGGTGGATGAACAGTAGCCCGTGGAGGCTGGAGCGAGGTAGTAGTCGGTGGTTGAACCGTAGCCCGTGGAATCCCGTTTTGCGGTATGCCACACCCCTCTTGATGAACAGGACCCCGTTTCGACCGTAGGAGGTTGAAGAGAAGTCTGTTTCCTCCGTTTTGTGGTATGCCACACCCCTCCCAATCAACAGGACCCTGTTTCAACCCTAGGAGGTCGAAGAGAAGTCTATTTCCTCCATTTTGCGGTACGCCAGACTCCTCCCAGTGAACAGGATCCCGTTTCGAGCGTAGGCGGTCGAACATAAGGCTGTTTCCTCCATTCCGCGGTACGCCAGGCCTCGTTTCAGCTGTTCCGTTCAAGCAGGTTGGACTCCTGATGAACATGACGCATTCTGTTGTCTCTAGATGAACACGACGCAGTTTCTCCGCTCCGACCCAGCGGGTTGGTTGCCGATGAATAGCCCGTCTTCGCTGCTCTCCACTGCCTCTCCATGTACGCGAGCCCTGACGGCACATATGCGCAAGTAGGCATTCGAGACCCCTCCCGTATGTACATATGTGGATGTATTTACTTTCTTGCACCTTGGTTGTACATACGTGTACACGATATAGATGGGACTGTGTGACATGCTATGTTCGCGCCTCTACTACGACACATGCCCTTCCTTACTCGGCCACGGTTCATCGCTGCAGCCTGCAGACAGACTGATCAACCAGAATGACATACATGTTCGCGACCAGACAGACAACCCTATGTACGGTTTGACCGACTTCCTTGCGTGCGAAGATGTAGCTGGTGGGTCCGAGCAGTTGGGGGGGAACTTTTTTTCATGAAATATGGTGGCCCGCCCAGTGGGTCCCTGCTGTCAGGTGGAGGAATCATTATCTTGCGCGTAATAAGGAGGCACTTCCTTGCTGCAGCCGTGGACCCATCTGTCAGCCTCTCCATGTACAATCCTCTTCCGATGGAAGTCCTTCCTTGACCACACTGACCATGCCACGCTGAGAGCACCAAGGCGATGGACGACGGCGAGGCCTTGGAAGGGGACGACGCAGGCTGGGGAAGACGCGGTAGTGGATTCCCACGAAGAGAGGAGTACGAGGGTTGACTAGTTCAGCTGCGGTGTGAGGCTGCCGTCGTCGCAGAATAACAGGGGGTCTAGGTGAGTGGAGGGATCGCCTGGCCAATGGTGGGAGTAGTAGGGGGCGGTGAGGCCTCCGCGACAGCACAGCTGACCATGGGAGGCAGGAGCAGGCGGCATGATCGGCGCTGCTTTGGGCGACTGGAGCAAGAAGACCAGAGGTTGAAGAAGCACTATGGCCACTGGATGGACATCATACGGCCACTGGAGCTAGAATCATTCATATTGACTAAGTTGACAAAACCCTCCGTCCCTGTCAACTTAGGGCCAGTTCTTTTGGCAGCTTAAAAAATAAGCCGCCTCCTCCCCAGCTTTTTCCATAAGCCGTCTCTCTTATTCATTGGGGCTTCTAAACTAGTTATGGAATAACTAATTTAGAAGTCTCAATAAATTTTGGGGGTGGCTTATTTTTTAAGCTGAGGAGAGGCAGCTTATTTTTTAAGCCGCTCAAAAGAACTGATCCTTAGTAGGCCCACAAGTCAGCCTCCCACTATACTGGGTCCCAGCTAGCAGGGGGAGTATCCACTTTTTTGTGCGTAACAAGGAGGCACTTCCTTCCGTGCAAAGATATAGCTAGTGGGTCCGAGCTATCAGCGAGAGGAACATTTTTTTCGTGAAATACAGAGGCCCTTCCGGTGGGTCCCTGCTGTCAGGTGGAGGAATCATTATTTTGCGCATAATAAGGAGGCACTTCCTTGCGTGCGGCCATGGACCCAGCTGTCGGCCTCTCCACATACAGTCCTCTTCTGATGGATTCGTTCGTTGACCATGTTGACCACGCTGCGCCGAGACCACCAGGACGATGGATGACGGCGAGGCCTAGGAAGGGAACGACCCAGAGCCGGGGAAGACTCGGCAGTGGTTGCCCACGCGGTGGGGAGTACGATGGTTTACTGGTTCAGCTACCATTGCCAAAAAATAATAGGAGGCGTGGGTGAGTAGAGGAATGGCCTAGCCAACAATGGAGTAGGGTGGGGCGGTGCGGCTTGTGCGGCAGCACAACCGGCCACGAGAGGCGGGAGCAGGCAGTCCCACCGGCGCTGGTTTGGGTGTCTAGAGCAAAAAGATCAGATATTGAAGAAGCAGCACAGCCGTTGGATTAAGATCCCACGGTCATTGCTGCTAGAATCGTTTGTGGACTAGTTGACAAAGCCTTTCGTACACATCAACCTAGTAGACCCACAAGTCAGCCTCCAAATTTGTCCCAAGCAGCATACAACCCAAAATTTCCAGCCAGATTCAAATTATTTTAAAAACTAAACATACCTTAATTTAAATCCAATGAAATTTTGCCCGCACAAAAACAATGAAATTTAAAATATCAAAATCAAAAGAAAAAAGTATTTTGGAACTAATTGCTTGTTTGCTGTATTTTTTCATTTTACATCCCATTTATTATTACCTATAGCACATTTATTATTACTTATAGCCCATTTTCTTGGCAAGCCCGAATGCATCCCTCCTCGTCTTGAAACATTTCTGGCCCAGCCGGGCGTATAAAAGCAAGTAGGCCTACGTTGGTTATTCGGCAAAAAACAAAATAGCTGGGCTAGCCATTTTTAGAAAGGAAAAAACTAGGCTGGTCATGTGGTAAACATATGAAATAAAAGCCTGGGCTAGATGGGCCACAACTCCCGCACAACCCAATTGATACCCTTCTTCGTCCCGAGAAAAAATATTGTGCGCGTTGCTGGGTCCCGGGTGTATGCTGCTCCTTGTGTAGTTATCTCACTTATTGACTGACAGTGGCGTGCGACCTAGATGTCAGGAAACCATCAGGAGGAACCCTTTTTTTCTTGTAATAAAGGAGGAACTTGCTTGACTACTGCCATGATCCTCGTGGGTCCCTATTGTCATCCTCAGCATGTACAGTCATCTCCTTATTCCTCTTGGTTGTTGACCATGTTGACAACACCAGAGGGCGGCGCCGCGGTGAGCGAACCAAGGCGGCGGACGATGGTGAGACCTCAGTCGGGAACGAACAGGAGACGGGGAAGATGTGAAGAGTTTTAGGCTGCGATGTGGCCATGGTGCGTGCGCAGCACCACAACCAGCCGTGGGAGGCGGGAGCAGGCGGTCCCGACGCGCTGGTTTGGCTTTGGCGGCTGGAGGAAGAAGAGACTAAAGAAACACGAAAGACGTTGAATGTCAATCCAACAGTCAAGGTTGGCACAATCGTTTGTTGACTAAGCCGACACCAAGTATCATACTTTTTTATATATAGGAAGAAATGAAAAACTAGGCTCGTTCGCCTGATAACATTCCTGAAACTGTGACCGTTCTTGCGTCGCAACTAAAACTGCGAGGAAAATGTGTTTGTCTGTCGTCCTCCTCCCAGGGAACGTTCGCCACGTAAGTGACTAGCACCCTTGGTTTTCAACCGAGAGGTCTTGGGTTCGAGTCCCAGGAACCCTCAATTTCGTCCTCCTTCCTTCCTTGCAAAAAAAAGAAAGAAAACCAAGAATTGAGAAGGCGTACAGAACAAGCTAGTGTGCCAGTAAGGAGACGTTGTTGAGTTTTAGAAAAAAGAGAGACGTGCTCCTGTAGCTGGTTCGAATCCAAACCTAGACTATGACTATATATGGTGCTATGCAACTCTGCAAGTAATGAAACTGACATATCCAACATTCGCTTCTCCTCTTCTCTACTTACTCAGCCTAGCATCAGAAGCTCTGGCCGCAGCAGCAATGTCCGTTGGCGGCTCGTCCACCTGCTCTTCAGCGGGAAACTACCAGATATGCACCAAGTCGCCACCCGTACCATTGCCTGTGGGTCGCATCACACCCCTGCCAGCACACGCACGCAGCCGATTGCTCATCGCAACCCACTGCCATTGGCGTGGTGCCATTGCTGCAAATCACGCAGAGTCATCCGCCGCGTCTCAACCACAATCCTCAACCCTGGCCGAGTCTTTTACAAATGCACGAATCATGGGGTAATAATATATTTAAGTGTTTTTCCGCTGCTTTCATTTGCTGATCTTTTTAATAGTTTGGTTGATGATCTTCCAATTTGATTCGGGCAGAAAATGGAAGATTCGTGTGATATGTATTTTTGGGAAGTTGCTGATGTGGGGGAATGCAACTATGCTGATTATTTGGTTAGCAGTGGAATCCCAATACTAGCAGGTTGGGGTGTTGGACAAGTAACTGAAGGAATGGAGAAGATGAAGATGCAAAGCAGAAGGTTAAAGATGCAGTTCCTCTGATCATGGCCATGCAACAGTTGTTGAACTGCCTTGACAACAATGAGGAGATGAAAGAGCTTGTGAAGATAATGGGGAAAATTGATGTGCTCTGTAGGATGATTGTTTTTCTATTTGCAGTGTATGTAGCACTCGTGATGTATTCAGTGGCTATGACATAAGAACTTTGTTGAAACTAGTAATGAATGAAACTTGTTTAGCAGGCTGGGCGTAGAGTTGTGAACATCTTATGATTTCTATTAACGAAAATCGGGAGGTATCCCCATTTGCTCATAAATAAATAAATAGCAGTGGCCCTTTTGCTAATAAATAAATAAATTAGCAGAGGCCCTATCGGGTTAGCTTGGTTCCCATTTGAAGACGTCGAGCAAATTATAGTCCAGCAACAAACTATGTCATCAAATACAAGTTTCACAGCCAAATATGAGTACAACTAAATAACAATGTCATCATGTTTTAGTCGCCATACAATCAACAAACATAATAAGTGATGTTCTCACAACAAAATACTAAGCAACAAGTTCATCAGGTTCTAGTTGTCATAGCAAACACAATTTCACATAGTTGATAAAAAACGTCTTTCGACAGGCAAATACGACAAAAGAAATCTAATCATCATCCGCAGCAAAAACATCAACATCTTTGCCATGTGTATCAGTCTGACTCATAATTCCCCCCAGTGTCATCTTCTTCTTTATCCTCAATGTCCTCGAACGTTGGTGTCTTATTGATCAACTCTCGTATGTCAACAGCCCGACAGGTAGCCTTTTCGCCAACGTCATTGATGTGATGGTTCCCAAAGATATTAGGAACATCTGTGGAATCTTCTACATCAGGAGCAGTGTAAGCATCATCTTGTTTTGCAACTTCATTAAACGAATTCCTTTGATCAAACATTTGCAATACTCTCCAGTCATTGCTACGTGCAAATGTGTCTTCCAAGAAAAATATCTATGTTGCTTGATTTGCTAAAATAAAAGGCCCATAGGTCTGGTACACCGCCTTGACATTGATGGATTTGAAATAATAATCAGCTTTGGGTTTTGTGATCTGGGAAAATAGGTTATAACAATGACAGCACATCAGAACCACACACCAATGAACCTTGAAACTGGAGATATACTATAACTGAACAATGTCTATTATGGTAGCATACATTTTAGTTGTCTCTTCACTGTACTTATCCGCGCTCATGATGGCACTGTTTTGTGTGTTCCTGCCTTCATCACGTGCAAGGTTGTTGTAGCGCACATCTCCAACAACGCAAGATTCATAGTGTCTTACCCGAGTATCAGGACCCATTGCTAGTGCGTAAAGGGCATCATTACCTGTCTGCCCATCCTCCCGCATCTTCTTAACATATGGTTAGAACATAGACAAGTTGATCATCTTATGTACTCAATATATTAAAAAAACTGACAGTGCAATTCAAAAGCTTACATGGCTCTTGAACCATTTCGCAAATCTTGCCATAACCAGTTTGTCAATGTTTCTTGGATTTTGTGGCAGTAACTCCTTTTTGTAGATGCTGCACAAGATAGTGATCGCGTCAAACATCTGAATATATAAGAATGTGTTGCAAGTTTAGTAGATTACGATGTATAAGCTGCAGTACCTAGCACTTACTCGATATAAGGTAGAATCTCAGGACAGTTATTCAACACATACCAAACCATTTTGTCCAAATCTTTAGGTTTGTTGTCTTGTTGACTCTTCCCTGTAACTCGAACAGAATAATCGAAAACATTGAGCCCGGGATTGTCTTCACCCGCCTCTTTGCTAAGCTGATCAGTTGTTTCAATGTATTTTAAGTAGAATGTCAACGCTTATGTAGCAATGTAGGCCTCTGCAATGGAACCCTCGGGTCTAGCTCTGTTCCTAACATAGTCCTTGAAAGTGCTTAGCCGCCTTTTAATAGGGTACATCCAACCATACTGTATTGGACCTCCAAGTAGTGCCTCATTAGGTAGATGAACAGCCAAATGCACCATCACATCAAAGAAGGCTGGAGGATATATCTTCTCAAGGTCACATAGGATAGCTCGTATCTTGTCTCTAAGACGCTCCAAAGCATCTATCCTGATATTTCTACTACAGAGTTCCCTGAAGAATTTTCCCAACTCTGCAACTGCTATGTATAAGTAAGGGCAGCCCAATCCTCTAAGGGATAATAGGTAAAACCCTTTGAAGTAGGATGTGGCAGTCATGAGTTTTCGATGCTTGTACCTTGTTTCCATATGCACTAACTCTCCTTTCAGGGTTGGAAGCAAATCCATGTGGGAATCTCACACATGACAGGACCTTGCGGAATTCTTTTCTTTTTACCTTGTCCAAGACGTACACAGCTGGTGCCATATCCCATGGTTTACCTTCATCTTTCACCTACAAATCCTTTTTTATACCCAGGTGTGTCAAATCAGTCCTAGATTTTAAGGTATCTTTCTTCTTGCCTTCAATATTAAGAAGTGTGCCGATAATGTTGTCACATATATTTTTCTCAATGTGCATCACATCAAGATTATGCCACAGATCCAAAGTTTTCCAATACTCCAAGTCCCACAAAGTGGACCTGCGGGTAAACAATAATCTCTCTTCTGCCCTACCACGCTTCCTTTTCCCACTACCATTATCAGGATGGTTTCCAGGTGTAATATGCTTGACCTTATCAAATTCCACTTGCAACTCATCAGCGGTGAGCCTATTTGGCGCATCACAGTTTTTATGCTTTGCATTAAACACATATATATAGTATTTTGTAGGACACGGCTTATCCTTGGCAAGGAAACGACGGTGTCCAATGTAACATATCTTGCTAAGTATTGCGTATGACGGCGGATTCTTGTCACACGAACACATGCATTGTAACCATGTGTCGTTCACCCTGACATAGTGTCCAAAGTCAGATAATCATGGATGCACCAAATTATAACAGCATGCAGAAAGAAATTAGCTAGTGGGCTGATATATAGGTCTCGAGTGAGAACACCCCTCCATAGCTATTGAAGTTCCTCCACAAGAGGCTCCATGAATAACTCAAAATCCTTTCCAGGAGTTTTTGGACCTGAGATTCGCAAGGCCATCATGTAGTTTGATTGTTTGGTGCAAACATTTGGAGGCATTTTGTAAGGGTTAACAAGCACTGGCCACATGCTATATGTGGCGCTCTGGTGGCCAAATGGGTTAAATCCATCTGAAGCTAAGCCAAGTCTAATGTTTCTCGGGTCAGCAGCAAACTTTTTGTGTTTCTGATTGAAGCTTTTCCAGTCATTACCATGAGATGGATGGCTCATTACATTCTGATCTCTATACTCCTAGTTCCTAGAATGCCACAATACATCCTCTCTTGTTTCAACATCATGAAACAACCTCTGCAATCTTGGTATAATTGGAAAATGTCTCAGAACATTATGATGAATCCTCTTCACAACATCGCCATCTTTGCATCTTGATGATTTGCATTTTGGGCATTCACTTAAGTTGGCATAATCCTTCCAGAACATAAAACAATTATTCTTACAAACATGGATCATATCATATCCAATTCCAACTGCATGAAGGAAATCCTTCATTTTACTGTAGGTATGTGGCATATCAGACGCTTCTGGGAAAGATTTGCGGAAAGCAGCCAACATCACATCGAATAATTTGTTGGTCACCCGCTCAGATGTATTCACCTGAAGAAAGGTGACCATAGCTGAGAATACTGACAGCTTATTTCTCGGGGTGACAGCCACGTTGCATTGTTCCAACATGCGGGCCCATCGTTTTTCTTCTGCAGGTGAAAGTTCATGAAATGCACGAGCATTTCATAGCATTGTTTCAATGTTGGTCCAACTCACTGGCTTAGCCACCACCACCTCCTCCTCGTCTTCCACCTGAGCATCAGGCAGATCAAGATGATGATCTGCTTCTTCCGCATAGTCAGTAACATTGACGTTCACAACTTCAGCATGATGAACCCACCAAGTATATGTGACCGACATCCCATACAAGTGTATATGATTTAGCACAGTTGACTGGGGTCTTGTAACCGAATTCATACAACTGCTACACGGGCAAGGCACACCTGATTTTGGACCACCGTACTCAGCTCTGATAAAGTTCATGAAGTTTTCAACCCCCTCAACATATGCAGCGGAGAATCTTCGAGCAAAAGTTATCCAAGTCTTGTCCATCTGTTAGACATACAAATTAGTTCTTCTACTAGATATTACGTGAAAACATATATGTTTTTTTATGAAGTCCAAAAAACATATCTAGGTTGATGTCTCTAGCTATGGCAACATATTTGCACAAGAAGATCTAAGTAACGAAATATATGTAAAGCTAATTCAGCAAAAAGATTTGAGTGCTAAATTAAGGAAGGTTGTTTCAGTTGTCAATGAGGCGGAGCACACAGCCATCGAAGCCCATCTCAGCAACAAAGATCGACTATAAAACGGTGTAGAGCTATTTCACCTAACAGATTGGCTACTAGACCATGGCAATCTACGTGACAATAAATATATGGCAGGATATTTTAGCAACTAATCGGGCGTGGCATGCCATCTCAGCTAAGCATATTGACTGCAGAACAGGGCAAGGAAGCTTGAGAGAGTCTTGGATTAAGGGGTCCTCGGATGGCCGGACTATTAACATGGGTCGGACTAATGGGCTATGAAGGTACAAGACAGAAGACTTCTTCCCGTGTCCGTATGGGACTCTCCTTGGCGTGGAAGGCAAGCTTGGCGTTTGGATATGAAGATTGCTTTCTCTATAACTAACTTCGTACAACCCTAGTCCCCTCCGGTGTCTATATAAACCGGAGGGTTTAGTCCGTAGAGGCAATCACAATCATAATCATATAGGCTAGACTTCTAGGGTTTTAGCCATTATGATCTCGGGGTAGATCAACTCTTGTAATACTCATATTCATCAAGATCAATCAAGCAGGAAGTAGGGTATTACCTCCATAGAGAGGGCCCAAACCTGGGTAAACATCGTGTCCCCCGCCTCATCGACCTTAGACGCACAGTTTGGGACCCCCTACCCAAGATCCGCCGGTTTTGACACCGACAAAACTTCTTAAGAAGAGCATATTGACTGTAAACTCCTTCGACAAACAGTGAGATTAACAACGCCTATCAGCTAACAATCAGCGCTACTCCGACATGCATGGGGCCTCAGTCTAAAATGCGCGTACCGTGGGAGAAGCTGGCCGCCATGCGTCTCCACAAGAACGTTGCTAGTGGTGGTAGCGCGTCTAGAGGACGACAGTCTATGAGAGCGTACTATGGGAGTGAGAGGATCGCCGTGCGTCCCCTTGACGAACCGCGGCACCGACGTATCGACGCGATGGGGGGCGGCTTTGGCGGAGCGAATGGGTGGAGGGGGCCAGGGGTGAGGGGGCTTGGGTAATATTATTGGCTAGTTGTCCGAAGGGTGGTTTAATTTGGGATTTGGGGGGGATTTTCGCGCGGTGGGCGGGGGAATTTGGCGCATGGTCGGTTTCTCCAAGTGTGGCCCGACATTTGAGCGAAGAGGCAAGGCAAAGCACATTCCGTTTGCGTGAGCCGTGTGCAGGACCGACCGTGTGAGGGGTGCAATGCGACCGCGACAGGCGTGTTGTGAGTGTACCACCTTTTTTTCTTTTAAACTTGGTGCTTTGTGCGATCCATCAATACAACTACTAGTAATCTGGTAATCCCGACTAAAACGGTGCGGCCGGGTCTTTTCCCGCGCGATATGCTAGGAAGTTGGCTTAGTTGGTTTTTTAGGACGAGTAATGCTACACCTACGTAACCCTAGTTACGTAATTAATGTAATGTGAAACATGTGGGCTGTTGATTGGAGATAGGGGGAAGGGAGGGGGCCACCACCATGAAAATTAGGGGGGAGAGAGGCAATTTACGTTAACCCTTTTGTAGGTTCCCGTAGATGAAGAAAGATGTGAAATGCGTGAATGTGTAGTGGACGTACTATTGGAGTGCCTAAGATAAATTGTGTATGTAGACCCTATGTGTTTATTTACTTCGCATGTTAGCTTTGTCTCGGGTCAAACCTTCTAAGTTTATACACACAAAAACGAATCATCATTTCATATATTTTCATACTCCTACAATATATCTTACTATTATTGTGAAACTTCATATACACCGGACAAGATTCATGCAAACACGACAGATTTTCATTACATTTCAAACTTTTGTAGGACAAAAAAATAAAAGAAACCAACCCTAAACCTATTCTACGGCGGTGAACGACGTCCTCCATCTGCGATCTCCATGTACGGGGGCGGGGTTGAAGACCCGTGAAGTGAAGGTGTGGTCTCCGGTGAGGAAGAGTAGAACACGGGAGACGGACCGGCCAGTTGGCACACCATGCCCTGCCGCCTCCCATGCCCTACTCATCCTTGGAGGAGTCTCCGACCTCGGCGGTGCCGATGGACGTGAGTTCAATGATGATGGACCTCCGTCGCTCCACCTGCCACATGCGCCACCGAATGTTGGATGATGGCAAGTAGGACGCGTGGTTGACGGTGCTCCCGTCATCGGCCGCCCGCGTGGCCATCGCTTGTGTGGTCCCGTCCGCGTCCAGCTACGTCCGTGTCCATGGCGACCTCGAGCTTCATCCACGAATACAAGCTCTCCCGCAGAGCGTTCATGCTCGCAATCATGGCAGATGTGGTGCCATGTAGCAAGATGATGCGCTGTGGTGTGGAGTTTAGCTCGACGTTGCCGCTTTAAGTAGCGCATTCCGGTGAGGCCAAGCATCCGGGTGCGTCATTTAGTCATCGTAGTTGGTTCCTCGGGCATCGAGCCTCTTAATGATGGCATACGGACGGACAACATGAATGCAGGCAGCTGGCGCCGGCTAGGAACGCACCCCGCGACGGCTAGGAATGCACCGAGCGACGGCGCAAGGGACAAGGGTTTTTGGTGTGCCAGGGTAGTCAGTTGTAGTCATGGCAACGTTGGAGATTCCCTTTGCTCACATGTGATCCCCACATGTCATTTAAAAAGCAATACGACCCAGCATGGTCATAGGTCCTGGGGATGAAGTTGGCCGCGCTAGAACACTCCGCGGACGCGTCACGACGCATGCGCACTTTGGCGCCACGTGCATCCTCGACGAGTCGGGTGTTGATCTACTGGTCGTGCCACAGCGCTAATGCCACCCTCAGCATCGTGAAGTCGACCGTGTCCAGCGATGATGAGCGTGTCGCACAACGCGGTCGCCATGTCTAGAGGCGGTGCGGGAGCTGGGCCACATTGCTGGCCCCCGTGACCCACATGAATAGTTGCTGGTGGCGAGAAGGTCATGGGCCAGCTCCACCATTGGACTAGTTTGCACCATGTTGTCCCGACAGGTGTGCCCCACATGTCGGTTTCCCTATTTTCTCAGACAAATTCGAGCGTCAGTGCTCCGCGTTGCGCATTAGGCACACAACAGTTGGTTTTTGTGCCCTGTTTCAAATGTGGTACGGTACCAAGTTGTTACCCTAGCCCCAAGTGTGGTGGTTTTGGGTACGGTACCACCCTTTTCCTTTTCAACTAGTGAAGCATAACACTTGATTAAGTAGTTGGATGGTGTGCTAATGTAGGTGTCCGACTGTTTGAAGGAATAATTGAGGTGTGCTTGGTCCGTGCCCGCATTTACCGGTCCAACTTACCATGTTCCGGCACTAGTAACTATACTAGTCCCTACGTACTCCCTTTGTTTTTATTTACTCCGCATTTTAGCTTTGCTCAAAGTCAAACTTTGTAAACTTTGACAAAGTTTATAGACAGAAATAATAACATATACAATAACAAATCAATACCATTAGATTCATTATTGAATATACTTTCACATCATATAGATTTGCTATTGTAAATGTTCATATTTTTTCTATAAATTTGTTCAAATTTTATGAAGTTTGACTTAATTCAAACCTAATATGCAGAGTAAATAAAAAGGGAGGGGGTATCTTACTCCGTGACAAAGACGGAAGGGAAAACGAGACAACTTATTGTTTATTTCAACCGTTCAAGTATAATCATGTGGCGTTGCTTATTTCTTATTCCTCTCCAACCCTCTTCTCCATCGATCATGCCGCCCTCCGGTAGAGTCCATCCTCCCGCATGCCTCATTTGAACATTCCGCTGAGTATCATTCACATGTGGGCCTAGACCATGCTTGTATTGCCAATGTTGTCATTTGTTCGACATGCATACAGACAAACGGTTCGTTTAAAGTTTCCCTTTCCCTCCACTACGTGTCGCTTCCAATCTTAGTTTTGACATCCCATTCAAATCCTGCCCTGACACATCTTGACGAGATAGATTGATGTTGAGAGATCAAGTGCGTGTTGTGCAAGGAGATAAAGGTTCGGTGTGTTTCTATGATAGAAATGACCCAGGGGGTCTATGGGGATCGGAGGGAGTATATTGTTTGTTCAAAAGCAAAACGAACATACTGTACCCACCCTAGTCCTCTTTCAATCGATCTCTGGACCCTGAGATGAAACTGGGAGAGAAAGAGTGGGTGCATGTGTGATATCTAAGGTGGATTCAAAAAAAATTGAATCGATGATCATAGCATCAGCAAATCATATATAAAGGGTATTCAATGTTCGTTTTGCTTTTGAACATACAATATACTCCCTCCAATCCTTTCTAGTTTACATATAAGTTTTATGTGTAGTCAAAGTATCTCTACTTTGATCAAACTTACAGGAAAAAGTATCTCAACAACGCCCAATCAATATTGTTAGATTCGTACGTACTCCTAGATTTGTATTCAAACAGAGATGGTTTCCAATTTGTTTTCAAACACGTGAATGTGCTTGTTCTCGCGCATGCTCTTCCTACTAGGATTTCGCCATGTATAGCCAGTCCAATAGTAACTTATTTTAAGCTCCCTGTCCAATAGTACTAGTGGAGTACTGACAACATCTGCAGTAGAGTATGCAGTGCTCATAGTACTAGTAATATACTCCCTCTGTTGTTATTTACTCCGCATAAAACGGAGGGGGTACTAGTAACACTTGGCCGACCTCTCTCTCTTCTAGTAGTAGTATAAATGACGCGGGCGGGGAGGGGAGGGACGTCGGTTTGCTCTCAACTGCGGTCCCACAAGCAAGCGAAAATGCAAGACGAAGCGCGTTCTATTCGGTGAACGACGTGGAGGGTCCAGCGTGCCTGGGTGCAACGCGAACACGACAAGAGCGATGTACAGTCAAAACCAGTTGACCGGTCGTCATCGGAACCACTATTCACAGCAGAACCTTCACTGCTCGGCCTACGCCAGCTACTTGTCGGCCGGTCACTAGTGCCCCAAAACCATACCTCCTCTCCAGCCCATCCCCCCAACTTTCGATCCCCTAGCCAGCACCAAGCGTCCCCTAGTTCACCGGAAAGCCATGGTGCGCCGCAAGATCACTACTACAGGATGCTGATGTCGGAGCGTCGTGCAGAAATCGCAGCGGCAGTCGGCGCCACAGACCTCTGTTCCCAAGCTCGCTTTGCGGCGGGCCAAACCCCGAGTTCTCTAGAGCCAAGCTTCGAGGAGGAGGAAGCCGATCCAATGTTCATGGCGGAGGTCGCGGCGCAAAAGGCCCCCGATGCGTATGAGACGATGGACGCCGACTTCGTGCCGGCGTCCGAGTCCCCCATGGTGCAGGCGGACCAGCGGTTCAACCTAGCGATCCTAAAGAAGGACCGGGAGGCGGAGGCTCAACTCGATGCGGAGCGCGCGGATGCCGCTGCCATTGAGGCCCTCCTGCAGGCGGAACCAGATGTCGTGGATGTGAACCGGGCGGTGGAGGCTCAACTTGAGGCGGAGCGCGCGGATGCCATTACTAGCGAGGCCCTCCTGCAGGCGGAACCGCACGTCCTGGACTTGAACCGGGCGGCGGAGGCTCAATTCGATGCGGAGCGCATGGATGCCGCTGCCATTGAGTCCCTCCTGCAGGCGGACCGGACTTCCTGGACTTGAACCGGGCGGTGCTTGCATCCGTGCAGAGCGCCCGCACGCTCCGCGTGAATGAGTAACTCAAGGTCGAGGACAACCAGGGTGCGGAGACACACGTCGGCAGCTACGGCTGGTTCGCGCTGACAGCCAAAGACGATGAGGCCGTATCGTTCCGCGAGCAGTGATAGTTTTTCTTTATGTTGTTGTTTTTAGGGATCTTTTGTTGTGTAAAAACAAATATTTATGCAATTCGCCTGCCTTTCATCATTTGGGTCAGTCGACCATTTCAGGCAGTTGGATGAATATCCTATGTATCCTAACCCTTCTTCTTCCTCACCTCTTCTTCTTCCCCAACAGACCACCGCACCGGCCGTATGGATCTTCCTCAACATGCGGTTGGATAAACATACTGTATGAACGAAAATTATGTGTCAGCGGTAGGATGGCTGGGTTTGGTTTGATCACATGCGGTAGCATGTGTCAGTGAGGGTGCGTTCCCTTGGTTGGGTTTGCGGCGTGCAGGAGCGACAATGTGAGGGTGCGGTGCGACCGCAACAGTCGTGCGCAAGTGTACCTCCTTTTCTTTTTGAGAACTTTAGGCAAGCTTGGAAAAAATGTGTGGTGAAGTATGGCAATGCAAGGCCTAGACCCAAATAGGATACAAGAATGTACGTAGGAGTACTACTTGTGTTAAAAAAGAAAGGCGGGGTTTTCCTTCACGGGACTGATCGATGCAAATCCTTGTTTGACGTGTCAATTAAAGCGTATTTTTTCCTCCAACGCCCAAAGAGCTAACCATATCACTCCTCATCGCTTGATTAATGCAGCACCATGCAACCAACCTTCTCATTTCCGCATGCATGCAAGGGTATATTAATGTCCTTGGTTGCTAGTACGAGGCAAACCCATTCAATTTTGCCTAAATTAGTGTTAGTGGCCTTCTGCAAATTGTAATTTTGATACTAGCCTTGTGTCAAAAAATGGAGGTACTAACTATTTGACTTCCTTCCCCATTGCGATGACATTGACGATATCTCAAACGTTGTGGTTTGCGAAGTGTGTTCGACGGAGAACACCATTGAGGGAGACCACGGTAAGACATTCGCAAGTGCCGCCTGCAAGCTGAGACAACCACCTTATTTGCATCCAGGAAGTCCGTTGAACCAAAGGACGCATAAATGTACTAGTACTACACAGTAGCGCCGTCCGTCCAACTTAGTGCGGTAAGGTGGTTGAAAGTGCAACTAATCCCCGGGTGGTTTTGGTAATTAATAACAACATATATATCATTGAACTAATAGTTTCTTGAGAATCATTTCAGAAAGTTCAGGGATATGGGTATGGCAATGATCAAGATGTGTACCCTCAAAATGCTAAGGAAAGCATTGGCAAAAGCTCAAGACTCTATTTTTGGTTTAGTGATCCAAGATCACATTGAGTCTATAGGAAAGCCAATACTATTAAAAGGGGATGAGGTTATGATAATGATCTGGTTGCTCAAAGTGCTTAGTGATTCATCTCCCAAACCATCAACAATCTTTCATTCCAACATACACTCATAAGTAATCTCGGTCCCACCGATTCCATAAACTCAGTCACACCGAGATGAACCACCTCAGCCACAAAGCCAAACCCTAGTAATTTCGGTTTTCCGATTCCAAACTCGGTCTCACCGAAACTAGTGTTGCCAAGCTTCAGAACATTCACATCATATCGGTGTCACCGAGATGATAAAGTCGGTCCCACCGAGATTGGCAAACCCTAGTCTTTGGAAGAATCGGACTCACCGAGATTGTATTTTCGGTCCCACCGAAAATCCCAACGTTCACAAGATTTGAACTTTCGGTCTCACCGAGTTGTCAACTTCGGTCTGACCGAGATTGGTCAAATGTGTGTAACGGTTGGATTTTGTGTGGAGGCTATAAATACCCCTCCACCTCCTCTTCATTCGTGGAGAGAGCCATCAGAAAGAACTACCACTCCTACCTTACATTTCGAGAAGAAAACTACCTACCCTTGTGTTGAGATCAAGTTGCTCCACTCCCACCATATGAAACTTGATTTCTAGCCTTCCCAAGTTGCTTTCCACTCAATCCTTTCTTCCACCACAGCCAAATCAGTGAGGAGAGTTGAGTGTTGGGGAGATTATCATTTGAAGCACAAGAGCAAGGAGTTCATCATCACCAACACCATCTATTACCTTTTGGAGGGTGGTGCCTCCTAGATTGGTTAGGTGTCGCTTGGGAGCCTCCACGAGATGTGGAGTTGAACCAAGAAGTTTGTAAGGGCAAGGAGATCGCCTACTTCGTGAAGATCTACCCCGAGTAAGGCTAGTCCTCCGTGGGCGATGCCATGATGGCATAGACAAGGTTGCTTCTTCGTGGACCCTTCGTGGGTGGAGCCTCCGTGGAATCTCGCAGCTGCTACCCTCCGTGGGTTGAAGTCTCCATCAACGTGGATTGACGATAGCACCACCTATCGGAACCACGAGAAAAATCTCCGTGTCTCCAAATTGCGTTTGCTCTTCTCCACCTCTCTTTACTACATGTGCAATTTACTTTCCGCTGCAAATACTCTAGAATTGCATGTGTAGGGTGATACTTGACTTGATCATCATTGTGAAGTTGCTAAAAACTTGTCCTAATCAAAAGGCTAAACTTTTATATTGTCAAGTAGTCTAATCACCCCCCCTCTAGACATACTTTCGATCCTACAAGTGGTATCAGAGCTTTGGTCTCCATTGGATTGGTTTCCATTGCATTGGACTTGGACTCCAAAAGCTTGGTTTCACAACCTAGGAGAGTATGGCGTCTAGTGAGGGTAATTTTCGTAGAGGGCCTTACTTTGATGGTTCAAATTTTGCTAGTTGGAAGCATAAAATGAAAATGCATATTCTTGGACATAACCCTGCCGCATGGGGCATTATTTGTGTTGGCTTGCAAGGTGAGTTCTTCGAGGAAGGAAAAGTTCGGATCGTGAAGCTACAATGGATGAATTGCGGATGTTGCAAAACAATGCTCAAGCTTGCGACATTCTCTTCAATGCTTTGTGTCCCGAGGAGTTCAACAAAATCAGCCGTCTTGAGAATGCAAAAGAGATTTGGGATACTTTGGTCGAAATGCACGAAGGTACCGAGTCCGTGAAGGAATCAAAGCTAGATGTTCTTCAAGGTCAACTTGACAAGTTCAAGATGAAGGAAGGTGAAGGAGTCGCTGAAATGTACTCTAGGCTTGCTCTCATCACAAATGAGATTGCCGGCTTAGGAAGCGAAGAAATGACCGACCGATTCATCATTAAGAAGATTCTCAGAGCTTTGGATGGAAAGTATGATACCGTGTGCACTTTGATCCAAATGATGCCAAATTACAAGAATCTCAAGCCTACCGAAGT
Source organism: Aegilops speltoides (assembly GCA_021437245.1). NCBI lineage: Eukaryota > Viridiplantae > Streptophyta > Magnoliopsida > Poales > Poaceae > Aegilops > Aegilops speltoides. Next base: position 367,931,067 of record CM038143.1, read on the forward strand.
CATTGGAAGAATTGTTGCTCATGAGATGACACTAAAAGATAAGGAAGAGCTTCACAACAAGTCAAGTGGTGCTTACAAAGCTACAGTTGAAGCTCCCACAACCTCAAGTGACAAGCTAGTTTCCAATGAAGAGATAAGCCTAATGGTGAAGAACTTCAACAAATTCTACAAGAGTAGAAGCAAGGAAAGAAGCTCAAAGTCTAGATCATATGATGAAAAGATATCTTCAAGTCATGATCGAAACTGCTACAATTGTGGAAGACCCGGACACTACTCAAATGAGTGTTCGACTCCCCACAAGAGAAGAGAAGAATCTCCAAGAAGAAGAAGCTCAAGAGAAGAGTCACCTCGGAAAGAGAGAAGGAGTAGAGATGATCGTTATGAACGAAGATCCTCTCGGAGAAGCAAGGATTCAGAGAGGAAAGACAAGTCATCAAGGAGCTACACAAGAAGAAAACATCAAGCTCATGTAGGTGAATGGGTCTCCGGCTCCGACTCCGACAATCACTCCGAAAGAAGCTATCACTCCAACTCCGAATACAGTCAAGATGAAGGTGTTGCCGGTCTTGCTCTCGTATCCTCCAACTTCAACTCCTATGACATATTTGATTCACCAAATGAGGGAATTGGAAGATGCTTCATGGCTAAAGGCCCCAAGGTATCACACCCTGAATTTATTGACTTTGATAGTGATGAGGATGACTTGCTTGGTGAAGATGAGCTTTTACATGATAAATCTAGTGAGCCTAGTAATGATGAACATGCTAGTAGTCTTTATAGTCGAGAAGAGTCGAATGACAATGCTATGAAGGAGATTGAGCGTCTAACTAAAGAACTAAACACTCTTAAGTTAGCTCATGAAACAACTCAAGAAGATCATAGAGAGCTCCTAAGATCTCATGAGAAGCTACGCTCGAGAAGCTCAATCTAGAGCAAGAACATGAGTTCCTAAAAGCTATCAATGACGATCTTCAAAGAAGAGTTCTTCATATCTTGCCAAACGACTTCTCTTGTCTAATTTCTTGCCACCTATTAAAACTAAGCATGACAAGCATAAGAAAAATTCTTCATCTAGTAGTAACAATAACCATGCTAAATCCAATATTGTTGCTTCTAGTAGTTCTCTTGATTCCACTAACAATGTTTCAAGCCAAGTTACACTTGAGCAAGAAAATAGTTTATTGAAAGGGATTATAGAGAAAGGTGTCTACAAGAGCCTTGCGGAAGCAAGAACTTTGAGGAAATTGTTACAAGCAAGGAAGGCACCGGAAGAATCAAGGAATTGGTTTTGAGCGAAAGTTCAACGCCGAGGGTGTTGAATGGGAAGAAGGTCAATATCCCACTCCAAAGTTTGTTTCTCAAAAGGAGAAGTATGATCCTACTTCTTCCAATGTGGAACAAGCTCAAGATGACCTTCCACCACAAGACCACAAGCTAAAAGGCAAGGACAAGCTTCAAGAGGAGATTGATGCATTTATTGAAGCACCCAAGGCCATGGTCAAGTGGGTTCCCAAGGAAACTTCGAGTTCTACTTCGTCAAGCTCAACTACTACCCCAAGGATTCCCATCAAGATGATGTGGATCCCTAAGAAGAAGAACTAGAGAGTTCTTGAGGGTGACTCCGCCAACATACTTCACTCACATTCATTTTGGCAAGAACTTGTGCAATCAACTTCCACATCTTGCACTAGTTCATGGAGTCACAAAACCTCTTGTTGGTAAGTCAAGGGACAAGGTAATCATTGCTTTCATGGACATCATTTTTGTGTACTTCAATCTATGTCCATGGATATCCTTGTTTGTTCCTTGTGGGACTAACCCATGTAGGTATTGAAAGTGCCCGAATCCAAAGGATTGCTCCCAACTCTTGATGATCTTCATCAACATTGAGCATCCACATCTTCAACATCTACATGAAGTCTTCTACGACAACCCAAGGTTAGTTTGACCCTTTAAAAGGGTTCTCACATCAAGGGGAGCTTTGCTCTAAAGATTTGAGCTAAAGCATCTTCAAATGATGTGAACACATTAATGCTTTATGTAAAAGTGGTAACCCCACTTGTGCTTAAACGATGAGTATGACCTATGATCAAATGTTCTCATTTGACTCCTAAGTCAATATACTCATATATAGATGACCTAGTCATCGACAAATTGTGTGATAGTTGCTAGTGTTTTGATTGTGCATGTTTGACACATATTTTATTTGCTATCTTATTGTGTGAGCATGTTGGATGCATGATTTTATCCATTCGAGGACATCCATTTGTTGCTTTGGTCTTTTTGGATTTTTCTTTTTGACCAAATGGATGGACAAGAATGCCTAAGTTCCTCCCCTAGCTATCTATGCTTTCTTGTCTCAAATTCTATTCATGCTTATATCACAAACTTTGATCAAGTCTTTTTCGGACACACCGAGTGAGGAGCACTCGGAGCCACTGATCCGTCAAAAGCTTAACTTCCAAAACCTTCTAAGTATTTTCGGTCAGACCAACCCACTCAAAATCGGACAGACCGAAAGCACTTGGATTGATCTAGGTTTTCACCTCGGTGAAACCGAGTTGTAATTTCGGCGTGATCAAGTGAGTAATTGCAGTTAATCATCTCGGTGCCACCGAAGTTTTACAACTCGGTCCCACCGACAAATGAAGGGTATATATACCGAGGGTAGCGCGTTGATTCTTTCTTCAAACGCCTCCCCCAAACCCTTTGTCTGCCGTCGCCGTGGTCTCCGGATCGCCTCCGTTGTCCGCTCAGGCGCCCTCGCCATGGTCTCCGTTGCCGTCATCGGACAATCTCTCCGTGCCGTTGCAGCCGCCAGAGAAAACTCCACCAAGTTAGGGTGAGTTTCGATCCCTATCGTGTTTCAACCTCCGATTCAATGCACGATTGGTTTGCCTAGCTTCTTGCCACGTTTGAGATCTTCCTATCCAGAGATTAGTTCTTAGAACGAAATTGAGTAAAAGTTTTAGGGTTAGGTTTCCGCGAACACATCTCGGTGAGACCGATTCTACATTCTCGGATCGACCGATTTGGCCTCTGGCCATTGATCGCACTTTTCGTCCAACCGAAGTTGTGCAAATCGGTGCGACCGAAATGAGGATTTAGTGAAACCCTAGTGTTCTCGGCTAGACGAAACCCATTTCGTCCAACCGAAAGTGGTGTGAATGGTTCTGTTTAGACACTTCGGATTCACCGAATTTTAGACTCGGTCTGGCCGAAATGCATTCTGTGGAAACCTAAAACTGAAATTTGAACTCATTTTTTTTGCAAAATCTTCTGCAGTTTGTGATAACTCTTCTATTCTGCCTATACCTTATCTATTCACAGGTTGTCAGCCATGTCAGATGCCAGTGACAGCCAGAACAGGTCTGAGTCACCAGTTGCTGAGATTCCAGAGGTAGGCACTAGTCCTGAAGCCAGCAGCTTTTCTGATGATGGTGAGAGGAGCACACCAAGTGGTTTGCCTCCTGCTGCCACCAGGGCCAGGAAGAAGAGAAATTCTAGAAGATTCTGATTTCATAGCTGAGGAAGAGATTTCATCTAAGCCTAAGAGGAAAGTGGTTGCCAAAGAGCATCAAGGGCAACAAACCAAGAAAGGCACCAGCAAAGTGAAGAAGTCCACTATTGCCAAGAAGCTGAGCATGGAAGAAGAAACCTCGAGCAAGGTGAAGAAAACTTCCAAGAGGAAGAGGATTGTGCATAACGAAGCAGCTGATGATGATTCTGATGAGGAAGCACCTCAGCCTCCTCAAAAGCCTAAGTTGATGGGAGATGCCATCAGGGCAGGAGCACCTTCAAAGTCTAAGCCTTCTGCTCCAGCAAAGGCAGCTCAAGCCAAGCCTGCTCCCAAGCCCGAGAAAACTGTAAGAAACATCCCTGCTTCAGAGAAGAAGAAAGACAATGTGCCACCAGCTGAGTCAGATGATGAGGCACCTGTGTTGCTGAAACTCCGTCAGAAACTGCCAGTCCACAATGATGCTCATCCTCGAGCTGAAAACATGAAGGAAAGGAAAGACAAAGGTCTCAGGCTATGGAGACAAGCTGATCCATATGCCGTGAGGAGAAGGACTGCCGTTGATCCAAGGTTCCACACCAGAGAGCAGCAAGATTTCTATGAGACTGTGCTTATGGACAAGAAGCCCATTGTTGCTGACACTCGCTATGTTGATTGGGCTTACATTGATAGTGAAGAGCACAGAGACTACTTTCCACATGTGCATGAGAGCTTTACTGCATGTGGTGTTGCTGAGTTCGTTGGTCAGAAACTGACAGATTGGAATGATGAGATGATCATGCAATTCTATGCCACAGCTCATTTTTATCCTGATGGCAGGATTGTATGGATGACTGAAGGTCAGAGATTCTCTTCAACTGTTGAAGAGTGGGCTGCACTGCTGAATGCTCCAGTGTAGAGACAAGATGATGTTGATGTCTATGGAATTCCCAAGAAAAACCATGAGTCTATGAAGAACATGTACAATGAGGTACCAGCTAAGGATGTAGAGTTCGAAGCTCGCTCGATGTATCATCTCCGTGCAGGTCTCCCTACCACTAACACAATTACGAGGCATACCTTGATGCCCAAGTCCGAGATCATCGCATGATACGAGGCTATTCTATCAACATGCTGCATATACTAGATCGAAGGCACCTTTCAAGGTGATGGACCCGATAGTTGAGACTATCAAGAGGACTGCAGCAGACTGAAGAGGTCATGTGGATTTGCCCGCACATTCAGATGCTCATCAATGCCAAGTTTGGCACGGGCACCTACTTGTTGGATAGACCCCACTTGCCACCGCAGCCTGAGCATGAGGACAATGAAGTTTTGATGACCGAGGATGATCCCACGTCTGTTGAAGGTCAAGCAAAGTCTGAAGCTGCCAAACAAGCTAAAGCTGAGAAGGAAGCAAGCAGCAGCAGCAGCTAAACCCAAGAGTGTTGGAGAACAGCTCCTTGAAGCTACCTGAGGATTGAACAACGCCTGCCAGCATTGTGCAGTCTCGGGAGAGTCTTGAGAGGATTGTTGAAGACAAGTTCCATGCTCGATGTCAAGTCGATCAAGTGCAAGTCACCGCCAACAAGCTTGAGGCAGATATCGAGGAAGCTAAGAGGAGAAGGCGAGCTCATGCAGGAGATGCAGGATGACCTTGTCCAGATGACTATGAGCAGCCTGCTCCGGTTCCCACAAGACCCAGATCAGCTGCTATTCCAAAGGACCGACCCAGGACTACAAAGATCAAGACCTCCCACAGCTCCATCGGTTCCAGCCCGGCCCAAAGTGAACACTCCTCCAGCTCCACAGACATCACCAAGCCTTTGCAGATGCAGCTATCTCAACTCCATCAACCTGCATAGAGCCGCCAGAGAGTCCCTAGTGACGTTTAGCTCTATACCTTTCGAACTTTTTGGTAACTTGTTGCCAAAGGGGAGAAATTGTATAGATCATAGGACTTCGAGAGAGAGAGTGCTCGTTTTGCTCTTTCGTTCTTTTGCGGTTTCTTTGAGATACTTTTGAGTTTTCCGAGACATTCCGTGTGTTTGATACTACGCTTGTTCTACTTTGATGAGTGCTTGATCATACTATGCCTTAATGTGTGCTTAATGCTTATCATATGCTATTCATATCTTGTATGATCATTTACTCATGTCTTGGTGATTGGGTGCATGCTATTCATTCTTATCATTTTGTGCGCTCCACCAAGATGTATGTGACATGGAAGAGTGACCCATGATCCTAATCGATTGTGCATTTGCATTCAAACGCAAATCTTAAATAATGCACAAATTTAGGGGGAGCTCTTGCTTATCACATACTTCTCAAAGCGACGATATTATTCATTGATTATATCATTTGTCGAAGCTTTGATCTATATGTTGTCATCAATTACCAAAAGGGGAGATTGAAAGTGCAACTAATCCCGGTGGTTTTGGTAATTAATAACAACATATATATCATTGAACTAATAGTTTCTTGAGAATCATTTCGAAAGTTCAATGATATGGGTATGGCAATGATCAAGATGTGGACCCCTCAAAATGCTAAGGAAAGCATTGGCAAAAGCTCAAGACTCTATTTTTGGTTTAGTGATCCAAGATCACATTGAGTCTATAGGAAAGCCAATACTATTAAAAGGGATGAGGTTATGATAATGATCTGTTGCTCAAAGTGCTTAGTGATTTATCTCCCAAACCATCGCAATCTTTCATTCCAACATACACTCATAAGTAATCTCGGTCCCACCGATTCCATAAACTCACCACACCGAGATGAACCACCTCACCACAAAGCCAAACCCTAGTAATTTCGGTTTTCCGATTCCAAACTCGGTCTCACCAAACTAGTGTTGCCAAGCTTCAGAATCTTCATCATATCGGTGTCACCGAGATGATAAAGTCGGTCCCACCGAGATTGGCAAACCCTAGTCTTTGGAAGAATCGGACTCACCGAGATTGTATTTTCGGTCCCACCGAAAATCCCAACATTCACAAGATTTGAACTTTCGGTCTCACCGAGTTGTCAACTTCGGTCTGACCGAGATTGGTCAAATGTGTGTAACGGTTGGATTTTGTGTGGAGGCTATAAATACCCCTCCACCTCCTCTTCATTCGTGGAGAGAGCCATCGAAAGAACTACCACTCCTACCTTACATTTCGAGAAGAAAACTACCTACCCTTGTGTTGAGATCAAGTTGCTCCACTCCCACCATATGAAACTTGATTTCTAGCCTTCCCAAGTTGCTTTCCACTCAATCCTTTCTTCCACCACAGCCAAATCAAGGAGGAGAGTTGAGTGTTGGGGAGATTATCATTTGAAGCACAAGAGCAAGGAGTTCATCATCACCAACACCATCTATTACCTTTTGGAGGGTGGTGCCTCCTAGATTGGTTAGGTGTCGCTTGGGAGCCTCCACGAGATGTGGAGTTGAACCAAGAAGTTTGTAAGGGCAAGGAGATCGCCTACTTCGTGAAGATCTACCCCAGTAAGGCTAGTCCTCCGTGGGCGTATGCCATGATGGCATAGACAAGGTTGCTTCTTCGTGGACCCTTCGTGGGTGGAGCCTCCGTGGACTCTCGCAGTTACCCTCCGTGGGTTGAAGTCTCCATCAACGTGGATTGACGATAGCACCACCTATCGGAACCACGAGAAAAATCTCCGTGTCTCCAAACTGCGTTTGCTCTTCTCCACCTCTCTTTACTACATGTGCAATTTACTTTCCGCTGCAAATACTCTAGAATTTCATGTGTAGGGTGATACTTGACTTGATCATCATTGTGAACTTGCTAAAAACTTGTCCTAATCAAAAGGCTAAACTTTTATATTGTCAAGTAGTCTAATCACCCCCCCTCTAGACATACTTTCGATCCTACAGTGGTTTCTCGAAGAAGACGATGGAGAAGCGGAGTCAGGGAAGAGTGAAATGATGGTTGCTTCGTCCGTGCACTGTGATTTGATGACTCACTGCTTTGTGATTTTTCATAGAAGGGACAGGGGAGTAGACTCTATGATCTATACTGTACATGCGTCCAAGCACGGGAGAAAGAGGAGAGAGGTTGCATTTTTCAATTCCTTCAATCAATCAATTAGGGAGCTTTGGTTCCATCTTTTTGGCTTTGGCAGCACCATTCACAATGGTTCCCATCGATGCCAAAAGCTATTCTCACATTTGGCTACACATTGTGGATGCCCTTAACCGTACCACTTGGTTTTTCTCTTGTGTGCTATCTCGATTATATTGATCTAAAAAATTATAGTATCAAGATTACTAAAAATGAGGTGATTTTGCCACGCAGATGGCGGAGGAGGTTTCTTATTTTTAGAGGACGTTGGCCTGGCGGTTTGCTAACATGCGGTCCCACGTGTCAGTGCTTTACCAAGTTGATCTGCGTCCCACATGAGGCAGAATAATGGCAGAAGCAACACGTGGTTAACTTGAAGAAGATGAGGGAGAAGTAGATTCAGCAATGAGTGAAATGATGGTTGCTTCGTCCCTCCAACTTCTTTTTTTAGCATTATTACTTTGTCTCTCCAACTTAACTGTGGGAAGGTGCAGCTTTGTGATTTGACGCCTCATTGCTCATTACTACGATGGCGCCATGACTGGGGTGCTTCACCCCTGCTGATCTGCACTGTTATTTTAGTATGGCACATGGACCCGGTTGCTTGATGTCCCACATGTTGGCGAAAGGGACTAGAACATTTATGAAAGCGAGCGCTCCACTCCTACGACGGAGGAGTACACGACACGGCGGCCCAGTGAACTGTTACTTGTACTATAGTGCTACTATAGTTTTGCTGTTTCGCACGATCCGATGATACAAACCCGATTAAACAGGCAAGGGCGGTATTTTTCCCGCACGGTAGATGATACTAGCCATACATTTCAAAGGCAATTTTAATGTATGCCAACTGAATAATTAAGTAACAGTATGAGATCTAGTAAAACTAAAAACACATATCTCTACTCTTAGAGAAAACTTAGTTGGTGATGATGGTGTGCCTTCCATCTTGCAATATAGACCGTCCGATATATATCTGACGGATAGAAAGCAAGCTATGACAATTTTACAAAAGATACGCGCACCTCTCTCCACATTTACAGATAAGGCCTTGCCTCGTTCATCCTTATCTCCCACAACCTCATTGCTGAGCAATTAAAAAAAGGAAGTCTCTGGAATAATTTGGCATGGTGGTCGCTGCCGGCGCCGTCCATCCCCATGCCTCCACCCAGTCCGACCACCAGTCACCACCATGCCCCACTCCTCCTCACCTTATCTCTCATCTTTCTCGAGATATCATTTTTTCGATGAAATTCTCGAGATACCATTTTTACGATAAAATTCTTGAGATATCATTAGTTTTTACACATGGGATTACTCCTGCATGGGTCAATCAAAACAGGTGTTTTGTAAAAAAATGCATCTTGATGTTCCGTGCAATGCACAGGCATCTTGCTAGTGATTTATTGTCTTAGAGTGTAGTAGTAGTGTTGTATTGCATAGTTGTTAGATGTAACATGCGAGAACATTAGAGATGTACTTTTGGAGGGCCTATAGAGAGAAATTGGGCATAAAGTGGATTCAAATATTTGTATTCGTCTTCATAGCATTTGTAACTCATATCTACAATTTGTATAATAGACGTGAATGCTTGTTCGCTCTTACGGAACCAGTACAACAATAAAGGGATGGCGTGCGCCAATTTAGGCACTGGCACGTTGGCCTACTTGGCTCCATAGAGAGAGGGAGAGAAGAGATAAATACACGGGCGGTCAATGTATTTCAAGAGAAAAGTGTAATAGGGTCACCAGATTTCAGAATACGCTCATTACAGTCACTAAATATGTTTGGCGGTGATTATACAGTCACCTTCTCACCGTTCAGCATCGGATTGCACTCTGTTGACCAGCCAAATAGTCTGCATGGCACTATGTTGACTAGTTAAATTGACCATGTTCCTTGTGGGTCCCACCTATCAGTTTGCATAGGAAAAAAGGTCAGATAAACACAAATTTACGCACGCGCGATAAGACTCCAACCCCTACACGGGAACCACCTGGTTGTGTATGTGTCTGTTAGGGCCTGATGTGTGCGCATGCATGTGTAGGTTGAGCACTTGAGCTTGAGAGTGTGTGTTGGTCGCATGGTGTGTGCATGCGTGCGTGCATGTGTGCATCTGAGTGTTGCGTGTGTGTGTGGCTGTGTGTGTACGTGTGAGTGTTGCATGCGTGCGTGGCTGCGTGTGTTTGTGTGAGTGTTGCGTGCATGCAGTTCGTGTGCATGCGTGCGTGTGTGTATAATCACCACACTAGCTCTTGTGTGTTAAAATAGATGGCCTACCATACCAATACAAGGCCACCTTGTCCGCCGTGCCCGCGGTCATGACTTAGAACCATCGTCCAATATTTTTTTACCATTTGTTTTCATTCTTGTACACGCCGATAGGTGGGCCAAATGGTAGTGAGATAATGTGATGCAACACTAGAGGTGCCACGTGGAGCGTTTAACTGATGAACTAGTCGTGTCTTGAGCAAATATAGAGTTGTACGGTGAGCTCGTGACTGTATAATAACCACAAAACGTAAATGGTGACTATAATGAGTGGATTCTAAAGTCCAATGTACGTATCATGCTTTTGCTTCAAATACAATGATCATCACTGTATATATCACGAGAGAAAGATGAAACATGTGTGAATGTGTTGGTGGCGTACTTTTAGAGGACCTAGAGATAGTTTGTGTGCGTACGTGAATGGGGCGTAGAGGGGGTGTATGCGATGGAGGGAGAGATGCTCTTTGTTTCTGTTTATTGGACGATGGATTTTTAGATCTATGGGGTACGTGATGTAACATGTGTGAATGTGTAGTTGATGTATTTGGCAGGGCCTAGAGAGGTATATGTTTGTATTACGTATTCGAGAGAGGCATGGATAGAGGGGCCGGCGGGGGGGGGGGCGTGGGAGAGATAGCACAAGAAATGAGGATGGTCTAGAGAGAGATGAATAGGATGTCACGGCGAGAGATGCCCTTGAGTGTGTATATGCAAGGGGGGAGGGGACAGAGGCATGAGGAGAAAATATTTTGTGTGGTGTCTGTGTTGGTATGTGTGGGTGTGAGAAGATAACGAGACTTGGGGCAGAGGGTGTGTCACCGCGTGAGGTACGGCGTGCCGAGGTGAGGCCCTTGGTTAGGTTCCATCTTGCGCCACATTGGTCGGTCGATGACGCATTTAGGGAGACCCATAGATGACTAGTCGTACAAGACAAAGATAGCAGAGTCGTGAAGGACTCTGTGTCCACTGACAAAGCCGGCTAGGATTTGTAACCCTAGGTTCTCGGACTAAGGTAACCCCTTATCTCTGATATTACTATTCATCCAACCTAACTTTAAGAGGCATCCTACAGAATGCTCTGCTAGAATCATACTCGTCAATTAGGAAGAGAGGTGGAGACAATGCGTGAGAGACAGGCCTAAAGATAATGTGCGTGGGGGAGACATGTAGGCAGGTCTATCTATATAGAAAGGGTCGATGGGGATTGTGCGTGTGTATGCTTGTGATAGGAAGAGTGCTTCTGACAAAGGTTAGTGAAAATAGTCGTAAATGGTTACGAGAGGGAGGGAGGGTTATATCGAGAGCATGTCTGCGAGAAAGACACCTCGGGAGAGAGTGTGTGAGCATGTGTGAGAGACCACCGATGGATATACATCGTGTGCGCGTATGTATGAGAGAGAAAGACAGTGTGTGTGAGGAGGGGCCTATAGAGAGTGAAACTACACGTAAAAGACTGATGTACACATTGATTAAAAATATAAATTGTATCCAAATATTAGGATGTGATCGTGATATTTGCAATTCGCGTAAGGAACGGTCATTGATCCATCAGACATCCATATTCTATCCAATTTGGGCATGTCTATGTTATTATTCGACATAATTGATCCACGGAGTTAGTATTTTGGACTCCAGACAATGCATCACTTTAGCAATCGAATATAAACGTGGGTATAGTTCATGTTGTGTGTGTAAAGCACATTATACATACAAAAGTTACACAATGAACATTATAAATAGCTAGCTATGAACTAGCACACATTTGAATTCAAGTTAAGGTGGCTTAAAAAATTCAAATTCAACATCTAGTCCATTCAATTATTTGAATTCGATATCATGGCATTTGTAAATCATACCTAAATTATGGGGGCACCAATCTTTGCTCTGCTTTTCTACATAATAGCATATATAGTCGTGTACAAATTAGATTCAAATTTACCTCCTCCGTTCCAAAATAATTGTAGTTATAGGACTTTCAAATGTCAAAATTTCAAAAAGAAGAGCATAATTTAATGAGGTTTTCAAACATACAAGGTCAAATTTAACGTTGTCTATTTAGGTCAATCCTCAAAGTTCAAGAGTACTCTAGACGTGAATGCTTCTGTTTCAAAATTTCGAACGAAGTGACAAAAGAGCCTCTACTTGCCCGAAACCATGTGAGACTAATGTTTGGTATAAGGAAATTACTTTTCTAACTCCAACCCGTGAAACCTATCAGCCCGACGTCCAAAGGTCTAAACCGGGGTAGGTTTGTAGCTTCATCTAGATGCCACGCAACCGCCTTCGAAAAACATTCATACACCATGGCCGCGTAAGCACACACGCGCTCGGCTGAAATCGCTCCCGCCCACTATTTGGGACACCTGGGATTACCGTCCTACCCCCGACCCGCAGTAGGTCCTAAATTTAAGAGGGGGGCAAAGTTTATACTTTCCCCAAATTTCAAACAAGCGTGTCCCATCTGTTAAAAAAACAAAAACAAGCGTGTCCTGCATCAAACATGGTTCTCCTTAGCTCCCTCCCCCGTCCGATTCCCCATTCATACTCCATGGGCGCCAAAACTACCTCTCCACCAGCCACGAAACCTCGATGTCCTCCGTCCGCCACCCCATCCCACCCATCAATCGCCACCCTCCTCCATCATGCCAGAGCCGATACCCCGACGTCGTCATCCACTGCAACCTCAACCGCAATACCCTCCATGGCTAGTAGTTGAAGCCGAGGCCGAGCTGCCTCAAAGACGCCGACGTGCGCCATACCCAAGCCAGTTCAGCCACGCTGTCCTGCGCCTCACTGCTGCCGCTCCAACATCGCCACCGTCCACCGCACCGGAGCTGTTCCCGCTATGCCGTCCTTCGCCACCTCGGATCTGCTTCCCCTCCATCGACAGACGGCCACCACAACACTCAACAATTTGGCCATGGGTTTGTCCAAGGCTCCACCCTCCTCCAAAACATCGGTGCCCCCGGTAAAAAGAAGAACATCGCCGCGATATTAGGAGGACACAACACTGGCAATCGGAAAATGGTACTCCTCTTCCCTTATTCGTGCAAATCTTACGTGTCTGCTTGCATGGTATTCATCCCACAGAAGACACTAGTTGACCACTTCTTCCTACACCTTCTTCCTGATACTAGATGTTCCTAGTCACTCGCGATGCACAAGGTGTCTCCTCATATACTATTTCACCTTAGCTAGAGGTTTGTCGCCCCCTGGATTTCAATTCCTGGTTAGTTGATTCCCAATTAAAGGAAGCATTCCCCGGCGTAAGAGGCGCAAGTCCACCTATTACACTGGGAAACAGTGCCTCTTTATCTTAGGGGTGTGTGGGGCCTAGGAGCTGCTGGCACTCGATCTGGAGGTCGGCCGGGCTTAAAGGGATGGTCGGGGGGCGCTGCCAAGCAAGGCGGTGGTGTGAGGTCGAGGGAAGGGTGGGGCGGCGGAGGCAGGGGTTTGGCTAGTGGTCGCTCGTGGTTCGAGAAAGATCGCCAATAGTGACTGGCGGGAGGTAGACAAAGGCCATCTGCCCGTTCCTTGTAGGTCGGACGGTTCATAAAAAAATTGACTGACCTATTTATTTGCAGTCGACTGTTATTTTGATAGGACCATATGTGGTGGTGTGTTGGAGGAGTACCTGCATTTCCCAGTCATCCATGTGCCCATATATTACAAAATCATAAGGAGTAGAATCTAATTTTGGTTGCCATCCAATGTCGTAGAGCTATCATATATCTCCTATCATTTATTTTTCAGCCACTTGCTATCTGCTACTTTTACAGTGCACTAGTTCTGCACACACTTCACCCATACTCTCACTATTGTTTTTTTATGCATGGGTATTTCAGACTCTGCCTTGACAGAAGCACGAAATAAAAGAGAGAAGTCGCTCCTGTTTTCTTCGTTGGAAGGCAAGACACATCTCGGCACTTTAAAGGTTGCATATTCAACAGATGGAGATGGTAAGCGTAGCTTTGGAGTTGATGATCTCGCTCGCCATGAACCACCATCCTAGGTGCTTGCTTTAACTTTGCGGTGTCATATGTGGTTAAATGTTGCATATGGTGTCTAGCTTTTATTGCTTCCAATTTGGTTAAATTGCATCTGCTTAGCTTACACATTATACCTTTGAATATGACATGCCTTGATGTTTTTGGTACATACTACTACATCTGTCTATTAACCATGTTCTTACATCAAACTAATGTTCTTGTGTATCCCTCGTCAATCACTTATGATTAGACAGTCATGCCACTGGGTTACTGTCAGAAAATATGCTCTTTTAAAGAATGCAGTGTCAGCCTCCCCACATGATTCTCAAGAAACGGCAAGGCTAGATGAAGATAGTGAACGCAGCTCTGTAGTTGATGACCGCATTTCCCCTGCACCAGCATCGCAGGTGCTTTCTCTAACTTGGTAGCGTGATATGTGGTTGCATGTTGCATATGGTGTCTAGATTGTAATTCTTCCAATCTAGTTAAATTGCATGTGCTATTATGCTTAGTTTATACATTATGCCTATTAATGTGGCATGCCTTCCTGTTTTTAGTACATAGTACATCTGTCTATTAAGCATGGCCTTACATAAAACTATTGTTTTTGTTTGTATCCCGCATCAATCAATATGATGAGACACCTTTAGTATATGCAGTGTGATATTGGTTGCATCTTTCATATGATTTATAGCATGTGCTGCTTCTAATTTGTTGAAACGTCATTTATGATGGGACGCTTTTAACTTGGCAGAGTCGTATTGGTTGCATCTTTCATGTGGTGTCTGGCTTGCATTGCTTCTTATTTGTTGAAATGGCTTCTGCTTAGTTTACACAAATAGTTGTGAATATGCCATGCCGTCATGTTTTTCATACATATTCCATCCTGGTATCATGTGTTTGCCTTACATCAAAGTAGTGATTGTCAGTATCATGCACGAATGAGTTTTTAAGAGTGAATTTTATTGCTTTTTCTTGTCAGTTTTACTTGACAACTCAAAATCAATAAAGCAGAAGGAAATTAGCAAGGCAGTTGATAAAGGTGCTCCTTCCAAACGGAGGGCCTCTACAGATTCTACTCCTCCACCCCCCGAAGAAGATTTGCAAGACAACACATGCATAGACACTCAACGTAGATGTGTTGATGATGAGCACGTCTCCCCTAGTGCACCATGACAGGTGCTCCCTCTAACTTGGCACTGTTATATGTGGTTGCATGTTATGTATGATGTCTAGCTTGTATTGCTTCTAATTTTGTTGAATTCCATGTGCTTACTTTACACATTATATTTGTGAATAAGACACGTGTTCCTGTTTCTAGAACATACAATATATGTCTATCACACCATGTTCTTACATCAAAGTACTATTGTTGTGTAACCCGCAACAATCACTTATCATAAGACATGTTTGACTTGGGAGTGTGATATAGGTTACATCTTGCATTTCTTTCTAGCTTGTACTACTTCTAATTTGTTGAAATGGCACTTATGACGAGACAATTTTAACTTGGTAGAGTGATATTCGTTGCATCTTTCGTATGGTGTCTAGCTTTCATTGCTTCTAATTTGTTGAAATGCGTTATGCTTAGTTTACACATCATAGTTGTGAATATGCAATGCTGTCCTTTTTTCTTACACATTCAATCATCCTATCATGTGGGCACCTTACAATAAAGTAGTGCTCGTCAGCATCCTGCATCAATGAGTTCTGAAAACCAAATTTTTATTCATTTTTCTTGTGGGTTTGACTTGACAAGGCAATACAATTAAGAAATAGGAAGGAAAAAATAAGGTAGGGACTGATGCCGGTCTTCCGGCGAAACCGGTATCCCAGGTGCTTTCTCTTGCTTGGCAGTGTGATATTGTCTTGCATGTTGCATACGGTGTCTCACTTCTATTGCTTGTAATTTGATTAAATTACTTCTGCTTAGTTTACACAAATAGTTGTGAATATGCCATGTCGTCCTATTTTTCGTACATATTCCATCCTCGTATCATGTGTTTGCCTTACATCAAGGTAGTGATTGTCAGTATCATGCATGAATGAGTTCTGAAGAATGAATTTTATTGCTTTTTTTGTCGGTTTTACTTGACAAAGCAAAATCAATAAAGCAGAAGGAAATTAGCAAGTCAGTGGATAAAGGTGCTTCTTCCAAACAGAGGGCCTCTACACATTCTACTCGGCCATCTCCCCAACAAGATTTGGAAGACAACACATGCATAGACACTCAAAGTAGTTGTGTTGATGATGAGCACGTCCCCCTTTGTCCACCATCACACGTGCTGCCTCTAACATGGAACTGTTATATGTGGTTGCATGTTATGTATGATGTATAGCTTGTATTGCTTCTAATTTTGTTGAATACCATCTGCTTACTTTACACATTATACTTGTGAATAAGACACATGTTCCTGTTTCTAGAACATACAATATATGTCTATCACACCATGTTCTTACATCAAAGTACTACTGTTGTGTAACCTGCAACAATCACTTTTCACAAGACACATTTAACTTGGGAGTCTGATATAGTTTACATCTCGCATTATTTTCTAGATTGTACTACTAATTTGTTGAAATGGCACTAATGACGAGACAGTTTTAACTTGGTAGAGTGATATTCATTGCGTCTTACATATGGTTGAAGGAAATATGCCCTAGAGTTAATAATAAAGTTGTTACTTATATTTTCTTATATCATGATAAATATTTATTATTTATGCTAGAATTATATTAACGGGAAACTTCGTACATGTGTGAATACATAAACAAAACATAATGTCCCTAGTACGCCTCTACTTGACTAGCTCGTTAATCAAAGATGGTTATGTTTCCTGACCATAGACATGTGTTGTCATTTGATGAATGGGATCACATCATTAGAGAATGATGTGATGGACAAGACCCATCCGTTAGGCTTAGCATTATGATCGTTACAGTTTTATTGCTATTGATTTCCGATACGTCTCCAACGTATCTATAATTTATGAAGTATTCATGCCATGTTTACAATAGTTTTATATGATTTTGGTATGACTTGATTAGAACTAACCCGTACTGACGCTGTTTTCAGCAGAAATCCCGTGGTGTTGTTTTTGTGCAGAAATAAAAGTTCTCGGAATGCGCTGAAAATCAACGGAGATTTCTTTGGGAAATTATAAAAAATACTAGAACAAAAATCTACCGGAGGGGAGTCCCGTGGGCTCCACGAGGGTGGGGGGCGTGCCCCTGTGCCTTGTGAACTCCCTGTGGGGCCCCTTGACTTGTCCTCGATGCCAACCTCTTCTATAAATACCCAAACCTCCAGAAAATAACCTAGATCGGAATTTCCACCGCCACAAGCCTCTGTAGCCACGAGAAATCAATCTAGGCCCTCTCTGGCACCCTGCCGGAGGGGGCCATCATCACCGCAGGCCGTGGGGAAGGATATCGGAGGGGCCATCATCACCATGAAGGCCAAGGACCAGAGGGGGAACCTCTCCCCATCCAGGGGGAGGCCATCGAGGAGGAAGCACAAGGGGGAGAACTTCTCCTCCTCTCTCTCGGAAGCGCTGGAGTGCCACCAGGAGGGGAATCATCATCGCGGTGATCGTCTTCATCAACATCACCATCCTCATCTCTTTTACGCGGTCCACTCTCCCGCACCCCGCTGTAATCCCTACTTGAACATGTTGCTTTATGCCACATATTATGATCCAATGATGTGTTGCCATCTTATGATGTTTTGTGTAGATATCCTTTCTCCTTGGGTTGATTGATGATCTAGATTGGTATGAGTTGTATGATTTATTTTGGTGCTATCCTATTGTTCCCTCCGTGTCGCGCAAGCGTGAGAGATTCTCGCTGTAGGGTGTTGCAATATGTCCATGGTTTACTTAGTGTCTGCGTTGCTTGAGTGACAGAAGCATAAACACGGATAAGTAGGTCACGGCGTATGGGAATAAAGGGGACTTGATATGTTAATGGTATGGTTGGGTTTTACCCTAATGATCTTTAGTAGTTGCGGATGCTTGCTAGAGTTCCAATCATAAGTGCATATGATCCAAGAAGATAAAGTATGTTAGCTTATGCCTCTCCCTCATATGAAATTGCAATAGCGATTACCGGTCTTGTTAACAATTGCTTAGGATAATTCCGCACACCGACCCATCATTATTCCACACTCTCTATTTATAATATTTAGTAATATATTCTAAATTTATGATAACAGCACTTACTTTTATATTTTAATTCTTTGATATCATACAAAGTTATCTGATACGTCTCCGTCGTATCTATAATTTTTGATTGTTCCATGCTAATATTCTACAACTTTCATATACTTTTGGCAAATTTTTATACTATTTTTGGGACTAACATATTGATCCAAAGGCCCAGTGCAGTTCTGTTTGTTGCATGTTTTATGTTTCACAGAAACCCCATATCAAACGGAGTCCAAACGGGATAAAAACGGACGGAGAATATTTTTGGAATATTTGTGATTTTCTGGAAGAAAAATCAATGCGAGACGGTGCCCGAGGGGGCCACGAGGCAGGGGCGCGCCCCTGACCCTCATGGGCACCCCGTAAGGCGGTTGCTGCTCTTCTTTGGCCGCAAGAAAGCTAATTTTCGGAGAAAAATCTGGGCGAAGGTTTCAATCCAATCGGAGTTACGGATCTCCAGATATATAAGAAATGGTTAAAGGGCAGAATCTGAGAAGGCAGAAACAGAAAGACAGAGAGACATATCCAATCTCGGAGGAGCTCTCGCCCCTGCCACGCCATGGAGACCATGGACCAGAGGGGAAACCTTTCTCCCATCTAGGGAGAAGGTCAAGGAAGAAGAAGAAGGAGGGGGGTTCTCTCCCCCTCGCTTCCGCTGGCGCCGGAACGCCTCCGTGGGCCATCATCATCACCGCGATCTACACCAACACCTCCATCATCTTCACCAACATCTCCATCACCTTCCCCCATCTATATTCAGCGGTCCACTCTGTCGCAACCCGCTGTACCCTCTACTTGAACATGGTGCTTTATGCTTCATATTATTATCCAATGATGTGTTGCCATCCTATGATGTCTGAGTAGATTTTCGTTGTCCTACCGGTGATTGATGAATTGCTATGATTGGTTTAATTTGCTTCTGGTTATGTTGTTGTCCTATTGTGCCCTCCGTGTCGCGCAAGCGTGAGGGATTCGAGCTGTAGCGTGTTGCAATACGTTCATGATTCACTTATAGTGGGTTGCTTGAGTCACAGAAGCATAAACCCGAGTAAGGGGGTTGTGGCGTATGGGATAAAGGCGACTTGATGCTTTAATGCTATGGTTGGGTTTTACCTTAATGATTTTTAATAGTTGCGGATGCTTGCTACAGTTCCAATCATAAGTGCATATGATCCTAGAAGAGAAAGTATGTTAGCTTATGCCTCTCCCACATAAAACTTGCTATCGGTCTAGTAAAGTAGTCAATTGCTTAGGGAC
Source organism: Aegilops speltoides (assembly GCA_021437245.1). Classification (NCBI taxonomy): domain Eukaryota; kingdom Viridiplantae; phylum Streptophyta; class Magnoliopsida; order Poales; family Poaceae; genus Aegilops; species Aegilops speltoides. Next base: position 367,950,352 of record CM038143.1, read on the forward strand.
AATTTCACAACTCCTACCACCACTTTTCCACACTCGCTACATTTACTTTATTGCTTCTTTATCTAAACAGCCCCTAGTTTATATTTACGTTCTCTTTATTATCTTGCAAAACTATCCAACAACACCTACAAAGTACTTCTAGTTTCATACTTGTTCTAGGTAAAGCGAACGTCAAGCGTGCGTAGAGTTGTATCGGTGGTCGATAGAACTTGAAGGAATATTTGTTCTACCTTTAGCTCCTCGTTGGGTTCGACACTCTTACTTATCGAAAGAGGCTACAATTGATCCCCTATACTTGTGGGCTATCAAGACCTTTTTCTGACGCCGTTGCCGGGGAGTCATAGCGTGGGGTGAATATTCTCGTGTGTGTGCTTGTTTGATTTATCACTAAGTAATTTTTATTTGTTGTTCTTAGTTGTTTCTTATCTTTAGTTATGGGTAGGAAACACAAAATACCAAAAAATTAGTTGTACCTACTGAACCAATGGTTGAAGAACCACTCAAAATCTATCACACTCCTGAAGCTTTTTACTTGGATCATCTTCGATCCATTTATGCTCGTGCTGAAACCCCCACTAGCTTAGTTGAGGGCAAATCTTTAGATGAGCATGCTTGTTATGTGCGACACCGCTTATCCCAAAAAGGGAAACTTTTACTGGATCAAATTCCTCGTTTGCAATGCTATGCTTGGAATTTATGTGAAATATATGATTTTACTTGTTGTTCTGAAAACCCTAAGAAACACCTTCCCTACCAAGTGAGTTTAGTGATAATGGAATCGTATCTTCATATGCTAAGGGTGTTTATAATTACTATGATGTTCAACAAATTGAAGAATTTGTTGCTTTTAAGGGTGCTTATGAAATTGCTTCTTTGATTGAAAAGTATGATGCTACTTTCTACAAATCTGAAAATTTTGCCATACTTAAATATTGTTATGATAATTATGCTTCTAATGCCTATGTTAAACCATATATTGAGGACTCCTCCACTGTCCAAGAAGAGACTAATATTTTGCAGGAGTCTATGGAAGAAGAAATTGATGAAATTGTGAGCTCATTGGATGAAAAAGATGATGAGGAGAGCGAAGAACAAAAGGAGGAAGAGCGGATTAGCTACCCGTGCCAACTTTTTAATGAGAGTAACTCTTCAACTCATACATTGTTTAATTCCCCTTCATGCTTACCGAAGGATGATTGCTATGATGATTGTTATGATCCTGTTGATTCTCTTGAAATACCCCTTTTTGATGATGCTTGCTATGCTTATGGCCAAGATGCCAATATGAATATGCTTATGGAGATGAACTTGCTATAGTTCCTTATGTTAAACATGAAATTGTTGCTATTGCACCCACACATGATAGTCCTATTATCTTTTTTTTTAATTCTCCAAACTACACTATGTCGGAGAAGTTTGTGCTTATTAAAGATTATGTTGATTGTTGCATTTTACCGTTGCACATGATGATTTTGATAGATATAATATGCATGTGCTTGCTGCTCCTACTTGCAATTATTATGATAGAGGAACTATATCTCCACCTCTCTATGTTTCCAATACGATAAAATTGCAAGAAACTGTTTATAGTATGCATTGGCCTTTACTATGTGTGCATGAATTGTTCTTTTATGACATGCCAATGCATAGGAAGAGAGTTAGACTTTGTTGTTGCATCATATATGTTACTTTGTGCTCACTACTAAATTACAAATCATTGTTAATTAAAATTGGCTTTGATATACCTTGGGATCCGGGTGGATTCATTACTTGAGCACTAAATGCCTAGCTTAATGGCTTTAAAGAAAGCGCTGCCAGGGAGACAACCCGGAAGTTTTAGAGAGTCATTTATTTCTGTTGATTGCTTTCATATAGTTTAAAAACAAAAAAATAAAAGGGGCACCTAAAAACTTTTTCAAAAAAGGAAAGTGAAAGTGAGAAAGACAAGCATTGTTGAAGTGGGAGAGCTCCTTGAACTTTGTTCATGCTCATGGAAACTTTGTGAATCTTGATTATAGAAACTTTTCAACAAAAATAATTATCCCCTTTTACAATTCCATTGTATTATAAAAATAATGTGCCAAGGTTTGCCTTTAGGATGTTTACAATGCTTGTTGGTTTGTACGGTGCAGGACAGAAACTTTAGCTGTAGTGCATGATTTTACATTTTTTACTGGAACGTCAAATGGTTCTGAAACTTTTTGAATGTCTTGATGTACAAATTGTCTGTTTTTCCTAATTGTGGAAGAATTTTTGGGGTACCAGAAGTATGGTGAATCTTCAGATTGCTACAGACTGTTCTGTTTTGACAGATTCTGTTTTTGACGCGTAGTTTGCTTGTTTTGATGAAACTATCAATTTCTATTAGTGGATTAAGCAATGGAAAAGTTATATTAAAGTAGACATAATGCAAAAACAAAATATGAATTGGTTTGCAACAGTACTTAGAGTAGTGATTTGCTTTATTATACTAACGGATCTTACCGAGTTTTTTGTTGAAGTTTTGTGTGGATGAAGTGTTTGATCGAGGAGGTCTCGATATGACGAAAAGGAGGAGAGGCAAGAGCTCAAACTTGGGGATGCCCAAGGCACCCCAAGTAAATATTCAAGGATACTCAATCATCTAAGCCTGGGGATGCCCCGGAAGGCATCCCCTCTTTCTTCAACAAGTATCGGTATGTTTTTGGATTCGTTTCGTTCATGCGATATGTGCAAGTCTTGGAGCGTCTTTTGCATTTAGTTTTCACTTTTATTTTATGCACCATGCTGGTATGAAATAGCCCTTGGTTGATTTATATAATACTCATTGCACTTCACTTAAATCTTTTGAGTATGGCTTTATAGAATGCTTCACGTGCTTCCCTTATATCTTTTGAAGTTTGGATTGCCTGTTTCTCTTCACATAGAAAACCGCCATTTGTAGAATGCTCTTTTGCTTCACTTATATTTGTTAGAGTGTGGGCATATCTTTTGTAAAAAGAATTAAACTTTCTTGCTTCACATATATCAATTTAGAGAGATGACAGGAATTGGTCATTCACATGGTTAGTCATAAAATCCTACATAAAACTTGTAGATAACTGAATATGATACGTTTGATTCCTTGCAATAGTTTTGCGATATAAAGGTGGTGATATTAGAGTCATGCTAGTGAGCGACTGTGGATTAGTAGAAATACTTGTGTTGAGGTTTGTGATTCCCGAAGCATGCACGTATGGTGAACCGTTATGTGATGAAGTTGAAGCATGATTTATTTTTTGATTATCATACATTGTGTGGTGAAAATGGAGCATAGCCAGACTATATGATTTTATAGGGATAACTTTCTTTGGCCATGTTGTTTTTAAAACACATGATTGCTTTATTAGTACGCTTGAAGTATTATCGTTTTTATGTCAAATGATAGACTATTGCTTTGAGTCACTCGTGTCTTAATATTCATGCCATGATTAGATATATGATCAAGATTATGCTAGGTAGCATTCCACATGAAAAATTATCTTTTTTATCATTTACCTACTCGAGGACGAGCAGGAATTAAGCTTGGGGATGTTGATACGTCTCTGTCGTATCTATAATTTTTTATTGTTCCATGCCAATATTCTACAACTTTCATATACTTTTGGAAACTTTTTATACTATTTTTGGGACTAACATATTGATCTAGTGCCCAGTGCTAGTTCCTGTTTGTGGCATGTTTTATGTTTCGCCGAAACCACATATCAAACGGAGTCCAAATGGGGTAAAAACAGACGGAGAATATTTTTGGAATATTTGTGATTTTTTGGAAGAAAAATCAACGGGAGACGGTGCCCGATGGGGCCACGAGGCAGGGGACGTGCCCCTGACCCTCGTGGGCACCCCGTAAGGCGGTTGCTGCTCTTCTTTGGCCGCAAGAAAGCTAATTTTCGAAGAAAAATTTGGGCAATGGTTTCACTCCAATCGAAGTTACGGATCTCTCATATATAAGAAACGGTGAAAGGGCAGAATCTGAGAAGGCAGAAACATAGAGACAGAGAGACAGATCCATTCTCGGAGGGGCTCTCACCCCTCCCACGCCATGGAGACCATGGACCAGAGGGGAAACCCTTCTCCCATATAGGGGGAAGGTCAAGGAAGAAGAAGAAGGAGGGGTCTCTCTCCCCCTCGCTTCTGGTGGCGCCGGAACGCCTCCGGGGGCCATCATCATCACCGCAATCTACACTAACACCTCCATCATCTTCACCAACATCTCCATCACCTTCCCCCATCTATATTCAGCGGTCCAATCTCCCACAACCCGCTGTACCCTCTACTTGAACATGGTGCTTTATGCTTCATATTATTATCCATTGATGTGTTGCCATCCTATGATGTCTGAGTAGATTTTCGTTGTCCTACCGGTGATTGATGAATTGCTATGATTGGTTTAATTTGCTTCTGGTTATGTTGCTATCCTATTGTGCCCTCCGTGTCGCGCAACCGTGAGGGATCCCCGCTGTAGGGTGTTGCAATACGTTCATGATTCTCTTATAGTGGGTTGCTTGAGTGACAGAGGCATAAACCCGAGTAAGGGGGTTGTGGCGTATGGGATAAAGGGGACTTGATGCTTTAGTGCTATGGTTGGGTTTTACCTTAATGATCTTTGTAGTTTCGGATGCTTGCTAGAGTTCCAATCATAAGTGCATATGATCCAAAAAGAGAAAGTATGTTAGGTTATGCCTCTCCCACATAAAACTTGCTATCGTTCTAGTAAAGTAGTCAATTGCTTAGGGACAATTTCACAACTCCAACCACCACTTTTCCACACTCGCTAATTTACTTTATTGCTTCTTTATCTAAACAGCCCCTAGTTTATATTTACGTGCTCTTTATTATCTTGCAAAACTATCCAACAACACCTACAAAGTACTTCTAGTTTCATACTTGTTCTAGGTAAAGCGAATGTCAAGCGTGCGTAGAGTTGTATCGGTGGTCGATAGAACTTGAGGGAATATTTGTTCTACCTTTAGCTCGTTATTGGGTTCAACACTCTTACTTATCGAAAGAGGCTACAATTGATCCCCTATACTTGTGGGCTATCATTATCCTCTTCATACCCACAATTTAGTTTTATTTCTCGTTTCTAGTTGGAAGCAAACGTTTGGTGTATGTAGAGTCGTGTCTATGGCAGATAGGACTTGAGAGAATATTGATCTTGCCTTTAGCTCCTTGTGGGTTCGACACTCCATGCTTATCACTTCCACCTTTTGAAATTGCTATGATGATTCCCTGCACTTGGGCATTATCACTTTCTTCATGACTTATACATGTTCCTCTGACTATGAGATTATGCAACTCCCGAATACCGGAGGAACACCTTGTGTGCTATCAAACGTCACAACATAACTGGGTGATTATAAAGTTGCTCTACAGGTGTCTCCGAAGGTGTTTGTTGGGTTGGCATAGTTCAAGATTAGGATTTGTCACTCCGTGTATCGGAGATGTATCTCTGGGCCCTCTCGGCAATGCTCATCACTATAAGCCTTGCAAGCAATGTGAATAATGAGTTAGTTACGGGATGAAGCATTATGGAACGAGTAAAGAGACTTGCCAGTAACGAGATTGAACTAGGTATGATGATACCGATGATCGAATCTCGGGCAAGTAACATACCGATGACAAAGGGAACAATGTACATTGTTGTGCGGTTTGACTGATAATGATCTTCATAGAATATATAGGAGCCAATATGAGCATCTAGGTTCCGCTATTGGTTATTGATCGGAGATGTGTCTCGATCATGTATACATAGTTCTCGAACCCGTAGGGTCCGCACGCTTAACGTTTGATGACAATTTGTATTATGAGTTATGTGTTTTTGATGACCGAAGTTTGTTCAGAGTCCCGGATGAGATCGTGGACATGACGAGGAGTCTCGAAATGGTTGAGACATAAATAATTATATATTGGACAATCTTATTCGTACCGGAAGAGTTCCGAGTGGTACCGGGTAAAAACGGAGTGCCGGAGGGGTTACCGGAACCCCCCGGGGAAGCAATGGGCCATCATGGGCCATAGGGGAGAGAGAGGACAGCCCACAAGGGGGTGGCCCCCCCCATGGGGAGTCCGAATAGGACTAGGGGAGGGGACTCGGCCCCCCTTTCCCTCTACCTCTCCCTCTCCCTTCCTTCTTCCCCCTTCCACCAAAGGGAATCCTACTAGGACTTGGAGTCCTAGTGGGACTCCTCTCTCTTAGCGTGCCCTACAGGGACCGGCTGGCCTCCCCCTCTCCTCCTTTATATACGGGGGCAGGGGGCACCCCAAAGACACACCAAGATTTCTCTTAGCCGTGTGTGGTGCCCCCTTCCACGGTTTACTCCTCCGGTCAAAACACCATAGTGCTTAGGCGAAGCCCTGCGCGAATCACATCATCAACACCGTCACCATGCCGTCGTGCTGACACAACTCTCCCTCGACCTTCTACTGGATCAAGAGTTCGAGGGATGTCATCGAGCTGAACGTGTGCTGAACATGGAGGTGTCGTACATTTGGTACTTGGATCGTGAAGACGTTCAGCAACCGCATTAACTAACGCTTCCGCTTTCGGTCTACAAGGGTACGTGGACACACTCTCCCCCTCTCATTGCTATGCATATCCTTGATAGATCTTGTGTGATCGTAGGATTTTTTTTTAAATTGCATGCTATGTTCCCCAACAATGGTGTCTAGCTTTTATTGCTTCTAATTTGTTGAAATGCCTTCTACTTAGTTTACACATCATAAGTTGTGAATATGTAATGCTATGAATATGCAATGGCACTAATGGCGAGAGACCTTTAACTTGGTAGTGTGATGTTATTTGCATCTTGCATATGATTTATTTCTTGTACTGCTTCACATTTGTTTAAACGCCAGTTATGACGAGACACTGTTAACTTGGCAAAGCGATATTTGTAGCATCTTTAATATGGTGTCTACGTTCTTGCTTCTAATTTATTGGAATGCCTTCTGCTTAGTTTACACATCATAGTTCTGATTATCTCATGCCATCCTGTTTTTCGTGCATATTACATCCTCCTATCATGTGGTTGTCTAACATCAAAGTTTAGTTCGTCTGTATCACACATCAATTTGTTCTAAAGAACTAAATTTTTATTCCTTTTTCTTGTCGGCTTGACTTAACATGGCACAGAGAAAGAGGAAGGAACATAGAATGACAGGGGATGGTGTTAGTACTAAGGAGACACGGAAACGGAAGCGGAAGAATTATGCAGATTCTGCTGGTATTGATGGTGCAATAGAAGGTCAAAGTCCAGCAGAAAATCATACAAACACGGTATCCCGAGCTACATGAGCTGCAAAACAAGCCAAACAAAAACTAATAGATGCCAACAAACAAGTAGCGACAACCCTAGTTATTGCAACACCTTCCACAGTACCACCAGCTACACGAGTTACTCATTTTTCAACTCAGCTAGCAGCACATTCCCAAGCTCCCTTGCCACCTGACACTACATCCAAAGCACTCTTGACATAAGACGAGTTGGCAAGATCAGATGAACCTTGTGAGCTTCAACAACAAGAAGGCAGTTGCTGGAGTCAAGTTACAGTTGCATGCTTCTTTATATGTAGCCTCACAGTTTGATGTACACTAACACTTCCTATGTTCGTTGTTGGACTAGCACCTAGGCGCAAGAGGAAACAAACATTAGGGACAATGCTCGATAGGTTAACTAAATATAGAGGAGGAAGAATGGAGATCCGTTTTGAGGCAGGTTTAAAAAGGCCACATGATGCTACATAGTCAACCAAGTTAGTATCAGAGGCAGCGGTTGCCGTTAGATGTCATGCACGTATCCTCCCAACATGGATCCAGTACAAGAATGACAAAGATGAAACCAAGTTCAACATCTTGCTCAACCATTTATCTGTAAGTATGGTTATGTATGGAAACTAGTAATATCGTCTTGCTCTGTCCCATACTTTCTAGGTTGCTGATAATGAGACTCCCATAATTTTCAAAAGATGAGGTCCAGGTTGGATAGCCAAAATGATGCAACCAGACAAGCTTGCACCATGTTTTAAAGTTTGCTCTGTGATAGTATCGGTATAACTTGACAAAAACTCACTTTGAAGGCAAGGCTAACAGTGAACTTACCCAAACATCTCCAGTGAAAATATATCAGATGAAGACTGGAGAGTCCTCGTTAAACACTGGTCTGATCAAAATTATCAAGTATGTTATATATATATATGTGATCAGATCACATGTTGAACTCCTATTTACACATGTGCCTCACAAATCTATCTTGTAGGTGAAATATTCAAAGAACAAGGCCAACCATACGAAAGTGAAATTCCAACAGACGATAGGATCTCGTAGCTATATTGCACACTGCAAGGCTCTTGTAATTAGTTGTTGTTTCACTCCTTTTGTTGTGCCATATTATCATATCTATATTGATTTGTTCCAAATGTAGAGGAAAGCCCACAAGGACCAAAAAGTACTTGAACCAAATGTTGTGGAAATCTTCAAGGACTGTCACACTAGCAAGACGAAGGGCATGACTACACCAGTCAAAGCCGCTGTTGTAAGTTCTTAATCCCCATGCCTTTTAACTACTACTTACTCGAACTTGTGCATTGAACTGCACGGTTTGCAGCCAGTGTCCATTACTCTTTTCAATTTTATACACAATTGTCTTAAAGTATCATTGCACCTTACAAGGTTTAAGAGAGAGGAGTGATGTTCCTTTGATCTCGATCTGTAATCTAGTTCCGTGCTGGACTTGCCCACACAATGTTACAATTGCCTATTTGTCTGTTCTCAGTTGTTTTGTGATATGAATGATCTCATACTATGCTTATCGTATTATAAACTTTGCCTCTTTATCCTTAGTTGTCAATACAATGTCAAGAAATAGACAATACATTAGCCATGGTACATGGTCATATGTTTGGAACCTGGTTTAATTATCTACTTTACAGTAAAATACAACTAATATTTTACACGGGTTCACTAGAATAAGTTCTGTATATAGACCGAAGCTATTTTGTTTGGTTTTACTGCCTCCTTAATATCTTCTGTTCAGGTACTACAAATGTAAAAACTCAACTTTTTAGCAAGCTATGGAAAAAATGGTCGAACCGCGACCTTCTGAAGGTGACGAGGCAACTATAACAACAATGTCACCTCTTGCTGGAGTGGGTCAGTACCTGTCCACTAACAGTGCTAAAAAGCACGTTCCTATGTAATACTGGGTTGGTTGTTAAGGCAATCTCGTCCAAATTGCCTCATGATCAAAATACGCAAGCTCAAAACAATGTTATATCTGTGCTCCAAACACAAGTCCATTCCCTAACAGAGACCCTTTGTGAAACAAGGACAGCCATTGTCCGATGTCACCAAGATATGCATGGTTTTGAAACCAGACTATCAGAAATTTGCTATGTTGTTCAGGAGCCTAGGAGAAATGAAGGCGAAGGTTATGGTGCTCCATCGGACAGTACAGCATGAAAACATAACAGTGAGGTCAAATGAACTGAGCTTCTGAACTTCTAGTGGTGCATTTATTTGCTGGACTGTTAACTTTTATGCCAACCTTCCTTTTTGTTTTATGGTTGTAATTTGTTTTGTTGCGACACAAAATTTGTTCTTAACATGCAGCCACCAGCTGAAGAAAACAGCAAGCCATTTTTTTATAGTGTAGGGTGTTCCCTATATTTGCACTGGTGGCGAACTTTGATGCCCGGTGGATGTAATCTGTGCAATCGCCTTAATAGCCTAGCATTAGTTTCTAGCTTATTTATTTCCTAGTCTTATTTTTCCCTGGTTTGCTAGTAGCCGCAACAACCATGGGCCATATACGGACCGTGGTAACCTTGACCCTGCTACTGGCCGTTGGATCCATGGGCCTCCTACGGGCCGTTGGATAAATGGGCCTCCAACGGGCCATAGAATTGGTGGGCCTCGAGCCGTCGAATAAATGGGTCCACATGGGCCGTAAACGGACATAATTGGTATCGGGCCAGCACGATAACAGGCCGTTAACAGGCCGGAAGACAACAAAGGCTTAATTCTGTAACAGGCATAATGCGTCGTTAATGGGCCAGAATAGAGGACGGGCTGGAAATGGCACAATGGGTTAATAGGCCACAAACGGGCCGATTCTAACTGCGGGCCGAATTTTTCCCATTAGGGGAACAGGCCAGTAATGGGCCGGAAGTAATTGAGGGCCGGAAAGGAGCCCAAGAACATATGGGCCATCAATAGGCCAAAAGCTAACACAGGCTGGAAACGGCCCATGTGAATCATGGGTCGTTAATGGGTACAAAGAAACTTACTGTTCATTATGGGCCAGAGTCACCATGGGCCACTAAAGGGCCTAAGGATACGTAAGGCCTCATTTGGGCCAAAAGACGTGGTGGGATATACATGGGCCAAAAGTGAAATGGCTAGTGTTATATTCGACAGATCACATGACGCTATTGGGCTGATTTCAGGAAGGCCCTAACGGGTCATGAGTTACCGGGCCGTAAAATGGGCTATATGTGAACAGATTGTTAACAAGCTTTTCATGGGCCAACCCGCTAACTTTTGGCCAAGTCAAACGGGCCGGTCTTTGTAAGCTAAATGGGCCAGTGTTGGGACATCGCACGTGTCGACATATCATAGGCGCCTATCTGACCCAAATGATGAGCTAACACCTGTTTCCTTCGGCCAATGAGAATTTTACACATGGAAAATCCCCATTGGTCCGGGTAGTTAAAGGGTTATCGGATCCAAAACCAAACCCAATAGCTTAACGGCGACCCGTTATGGTGGATGCCACATGTCGGCTACCCTTGACGAAAGCACTTCCATGATGCGTCATTTATTGTCATGGAAGTGAACACTTCCATGATGATAATTTTGGTATTGTCATGGAACACTTCTACGACAACACAGGTATGACTATCTTGATTCTGTCATAAAATTGTCATGGATGTACATACATGACAGAAAACGTGACCTACTATGAAAAACACGTATCATCATGGAAGTGTATTTTTTGTAGTGTGAGAAGCAAGCTCGAATCATCATTGCATGCATGGCACTTCATAATTCCATTAGGGAAAGCAATTTGAGAGACTTGGAGTTTGACAAATGTTATCGTGATGAGAACTACATGCCAGGGAATTTACAACCCCTACCCACAGGACATGTGTCCAATATTGTGGTTGGTGATGATGCGACCATGAAAGCAACTCATGAGGCGATTGCTGATGGATTGATGGTGGATCAAGTATAGTTTCACATATTACTTGATGAGGCTATGATGATTGGTGCATATTTTGGATGATATGTGTACGTATGTAAGACAGATGGTTAGTACATATTTTGGATGATATGTGCACGTACGTAAGACTATGATGGTTGGTCCATATATGGATGATCTATTTCGTATGGAAGACTAAGGGTTGATTCTTTTTTTCAATGTGACGTTTCATATGCATGTTTCAGATGATATATTCATACCATCATGCCATTTCTCGAAATATATATTATATATATCGTGTTTTTGTGCTAGTTCTCACTTTATCAAGTGAAAATAGATAACTTGTGTTTTAATCTACATATAAACATCATAGTCAGCAGTTGAGGGCGTTACTGATATTTCACAATACCCACAACTCCTACAACTGACAAACAATAGTGTAAACAAACAACCAAATTTTGATTCTCAGGAATCCATAGCAAAGTGATTATAAGGAATTTGTAGCCCAAACAAAGGGGGCCTTAACCGCATATGAGTGTATTCATTGTACATGTAGGAGAAATGGGAAACAAGGTGGCTGTGCGGTCAAGATCGATATGATGAAGACATACGATCGTGTCGAGTGGGTACATTTGCAAGGTATAATGCAGCAATTAGGCTTTGACGAGGCATGGATCTAGCTGGTGATGAGCTGTGTATCCACAATACGTTTTATGGTAAAGGACAATGGTGAGTTATTGCCACAGTTCATGCCGTCAAGAGAGCTCCGTCGAACAGGCCCTATTTCACCGTACCAGTTTTTCTATGTGGAGAAGGGTTGTCATGCATGCTCAAAAAATATGATGAAGGGTGGATAGACAGGGGTATTCGGGCCAGCACAAGGACTGCTTTATCTTTATGAAGGCAAACCGGATGAGTGCTGCTACATTCAATGATAATCTACATGATTAAAGTATGGGCTCGGGTCAGAGTGCCAACAAATTAAAGAGATCCACTCTTTTTAGTCCAAATAGTGGTGCCTCTCTACTAAGGAGTAAAAAAACACATTAAATATTCAGAGGGAAGTACTCAAGGAGAACATATCTAGGCCCGCCCACGGCTGGAGGGAGAATTATCGAGCGGTCTAGGGGGAAGTGCAGGGATGGTGTTAAAGGAAATTGTCATGCGCAGCAAGAGAAGTTCTCTTGAAATCAATGGTTCAAGCACTACCGACCTATTCTATGAGTTGTTTCAAACTCATAAAAGGTTTGTCAAGAAACTTACAAATACTATGTCTAAGTGTTGGTGGGTCGGATCACTTGATAAAAAGGGAATGCATTCCAATCTTGGGAGAAGATGGTGATCTCTAAGTCCAAAGGATGGCTAGGATTTAGAGATTAGCATATTTCTAATGATGCTATGCTAGCAATGTAGGCATGAAGGCTTCTCGACAACCCTGGAAGTTTTATGTGCAGAACTTCTAAAAGGGAGCACTAGTGCGGGATGCTGCTAACGCAACACTACGATTAGAGACCATTCGAGAAACTGTGTGCGATGCAATAATCCCAAACGATGGTGTCAGAGAACCGTCAAAAATGTCCAAAACGTTCGTGATGACGGATGCATCAAACACAGTTAAGATTTTAGTTGCGTGTCCGATGCAGCGGATACGGTTCAGTTCATATAACTGTTTGCGATGAGGAGTAACAAAAGAAACGGGAAGCCAGATGAAGGCATGTGCAATACACAGCATACGTTTCACTAGGATGAACTGTTTGTGATTAGGCAACACAAAAGAAATGGTCAGCCAGATCAAGGTGTGTGTGATAAATAGCATGCAGTTCACTCACATGAACTATTTGTGTTGAGACAAGAGAACATAAACGGTTCAATATAACAACATGTGTGTGACACGCGGCAAACAGGTCTGTAATCAGAAATGTGTGCGAAGACCGATAATAACACAAACAGTTGCTACTAATATGACGTGTGTGTTGTGCGATGGGATTGCATACAAAACAACAACATATATATTACATGCATGATTAACCAAATTAAACATCCAATTACATAGGTGTCCACTACAACCATGGCATTTGCGCACACCAAAGTAAACTATTACATGCATAATTTCATAGGTGGCTACTACACACATGACACTTCCACACACAAATAAAGTAAACTATATATTACATGCATGATTAACTAGCATAAACGATCATCTGATCATCATCTACTTCTTGTGACGCTTGCTCTGCTTATGGCTCGATCCGGGCTCGTCGATTTAGGTAATGAGGCACTTCCTCATGTCAACGATCCGCCTGTGCATCTCGTAGCATGTGTACACACCCTTGGCCGCGAACCTGAGGTGAGGTTCATCCAGTCGCCACATCCAGGCCGTGTGCCAGGATACGACATTTGTTCTCTGGGCATCCTGCTTCATCTTTTCGTAGTAGGGTTCGATGATGGCCGAGGCGAGTTCGACCAGGGAGTCCTTCGTGCTGCCCCAGACCCTATAGTGGTCACGGATTTCGACAAGGTTCTGGCAGGCCAAGACTGTAACACTGAGCGCTTTTACATTGTCGGTGGTTTCCACCGTGGCGAACTTGTATTCGGCGATGTTGACAAACCTGTTGAAACGGTCGCAAGGCTCTCTGGCCATGCAGTAGTGGTAGATGAGGACATGATGGCACACGCACAACTGGGCGACGACAACCTTCTGATCTATGCGGGGACGACTGGCGGTATACTGGAGGTCGATGCCGACCACCTTGTACTTGTCTCCAGGAAGCAACTGCTCAACGGTGTTGATGTAGTCGTCCACCACGGCCGGGTCGATGGTGTACACCACCAAGAGATCGTCTCCCTCGCGTGGGTCTCCACTTTATGCTCGCCGAACTCCATTGGAGCACCGCTAGACATCCCCTCTCTATGTGTCATCGTGGGTGTGCTTCTTGTGTTGTGGGGCGCGATCAAAAGGTTGAAGAGACTAAGGTTATAATGGCCGTGGGAATTAAAGGGGAAGTTAGACGGCTTGGAATATCGATCGACACACCCTGATGGCAGTTCTAATTCGCAGCGCGTAACTCCACCGTGCTGCACATAACTGCATCGCGTGGCAACGCGCGCGGCGCAACCGCATGCATATGGGGCCCCGACATGATCGTGCGCAGGCCCAACTGCTGGCAGAGCGCGCGCGGAGAGACGCGAGCAGAGCGCTCCGCGGTCGCCTCAATGGCGAGCAACCATATATGCATATAGTAGTTGAACACGCAAGGAAAAGTTGTCCACGACCCGAGCGCGCCGAAGGACGCGAGCAGAGCGTGCCGCAGAGCCTAACGGCGAGCAAAGCTTGCTGAGGGACGCGAGCAGATGCCAGTGCGGTGTGTGTTGTGGGCAAATGCTTGCTGGTATATAACCTCAAATTAAACCAACAAAATGATAATGCATGTTACAAAATTATATAATTGTAAACTATGTTCAAATATGAATCCGACGATATAATCTTTGGCGACATGCATTTGTATTTTATTAATTAAATCCTACTTATAAACAAAGATGGGCATATAGTAGTTAATTAAATCGCAAACGCTTTTTATTAAACGTATGTGTGCGTGTCCTTTCGTCCTTCTCTCGCACGTCTTGTCACCCTGCTATTGCAGACGGTTCGAGCGCAAGCTTGAGCAGCGCGTGAGGGCATTCTTTTGGCCAAACTGTGTTCAGCCTGTTCCCGCGCAACCGCGCAGGTTCCCAAGCTTCCCGCCCGACTGGATGAAATCCCCCAAAATTCCAATGCTTATCAGCCTACTATATAAACCTTCACGGCCAGCGAGTCCTACGTCGCATTTTCCCCTCCCTCCCTGTAGCTTATCTCGTCTGCTTCTCCCAAAATTGGCAATGGCACCGGACCGTCGTCGTTACTCAGCCACTCCGCCGTCATCCGAGCATAGCTCCAGCTGGGAGGCTACACCGCGGCGGTGGCGCAGTCCCCGGCGTAGTGTAGTGCACGCGACGTCCTAGTTGGGTGTGTGCTGAACACGCACCACATGCTCGGCCGCCGGTGCCCGTCGGCAGCTGTTGCCGGCCGCCGTTGCTGCCACAGCTCTGTCGAAAGCCAGGGCCATCACCCGCTCCGCCGTTGTGGCCATCACCCTACTGCTGGCCACCTTGGCCATCACCCGCTCCGCCACCGTGGCCCGAAGGCAGGAGGTGGTGCTCGTGGCCGCCACCCCATCGTCGTCCGCCATGGCCGCTAGCCCACCGTCGACTGTCGGGATCATCACCCGCTCCACCACCACCGCCCGCAGGAGGGAGGCAGAGGTGGAGGCCTGCACGTGCGGCAGCGACCTTGCGCACTACATCGAGTTCCTGCAGGAGGAGGAGGAGCGCCTCATCGAGTACGCAAAGAGCCTTACCGCCGCCGTGGCCGCGGAACACACCAACGCAGAGGCGAGGAATCAGGAGATCTACGAGGAGAACCACCGCTTCGAGAGGGATCGTCTGGAGCGGTAGAGGGCGTTCGAGGTGAGCGTCGCTGAAGGTGCAGCAGCGGTAGACATTGTATAGTAGTTGTCCAGCTTTTCGGTAGGATCCTCCTCCTCTTCCTCTTACTGAGCGCGCTCGGCAGAGGAGAGGCTGCCAAAAGTAGTACAAAGCCCCTCCATAGTAGTATTGAGGGGCTATTTTGTTCAGTTCATCTGACTATAGATGTGGTGGAATTGTACAACGTACTTAAAATTAGCTAGTATATATAGTTGAACTAGCTATTTCAGTACGTGGCTGGCAACAATTGGGGAAATGTTTGGTCGGTTCAGCTGTAAAGTTGAACTGTTTGTATAAATTAAGCACGACTGCTTAATCTATGAATGAAACCTATGCTTAATTACTGAATTTTAGTTGCAAAAATTAGATAGACCTAGTGATTTTTAGCTGCATATTTTGACAAATCGCAGTGTTACAAGGATTGACAAATGTCAATCTTTCCACTTTGACAAATGACAATATACCCAATATGAAAGATGCAAATCTTACCAAATTGTATGTACGTGGTTGCACACGGGTCATCTGAAAAAACCGTTTGCGTTGAAGGGAGGTAGAAATCATTCACGCCGAATTTTCTCTTGGCTTAGCGCCGAAGTCTCGCTTTGCATACCTTATTCAATCTGAACTGTTTGCGTTGAAGAGATGCACAGATCCTGCGTAGCGAATTTTCCCTTGGCTTACTGTGGAAGACCATAGCTCTCACATTGCATACAGGTGTTCTATCTAAAACGTTTGCGATGAAGAACTGCACAAATCCTGCTCGGCACATTTTCCCTTTGCTTACTGGGGAAGCTGTCAGTGTACATACGTGTGTTCTATCTAAAATGTTTGTGATGTTAGAGTAGCAACTAGTTGTTTCAAAATGCCTTTGTTGACTGTTATTCGAGTGCACCTTCTCTCAAAATGGACATGAAAATTACCACACCATGTCGGGTGCCATTCCATGATAGCATGCCAAGTTTCATGAATTTCAGACGAGTTTTGGATTTACTAGAATTTAAAAACAAAGTACCTCAACGTTTTGTCGGCGGTCAATAGTGATGGTGTTTGAAATTCATTCCCATTTCTTGCATGGGACGTAAGCATGCACCCAAGGACACAAAATTGATTTTCAACCAATTTATATGCACTGGAGCATGTGCATGCAGTTCAATTTTGAATTATGCACACAAAATGCCTAGAAAACTCAGTTAATATATAAAAATGTCCAAACGAACCCCGAAAAATTCCAAAATTGAACACAACACTCCTGTTGTTCTATGTTGACACTAGAATTTTTTTGAAAGCAATAACAGGCAACGGGTATCGTTTCGTCCCCAAAAGTGGCACGTTCCCTATCGAAACCATCAAGCTTGTTGTGAGAAGCTCTGGTTTGTGAGAAGCTTATACCCAAGCCTGCCCCAAATGGGACAAAAAATTACCATGGCATGTCGGGTGCCATTCCATGATAGCATGCCAGGTTTCATGAATTTCAGACGAGTTTTGGATTTACTAGAATTTAAAAACCAGGTATCTCAATGTTTGCACCCGAGTGCCGGTGGCAGGGTGTTTGACATTCATTCTCATTTCTTGCATGGGACCTAAGCATGCAACCAAGGTCACATATTTGAATTTTCAACCAATTTATATGCATTAGAGCATGTGCATGTGGTTCAAATTTGAATTATGCACACAGATGCATTGAAAACTCAATTAATGCATAAGAAATGTGCTAACGAACCCCAAAAATTCCAAAATTTAACACAATACTCATGTTGTTCTATGTTGACACTAGAGAAAAAAGTGAAATCAAGAAGAGGCAACGGCTATCGTTTCATCCAGAAAGGTGAAATTTTCCCTACCGAAACCATCAGGCTCGTTGTGAGAAGCTCTGGTTTGTGAGAAGCTTATACCCAAACCTGCCCCTAATGGGACAAAAAAAATACGACGGCATGTTGATGCCGCTCCATGATAGCATGCCATGTTTCATGGATTACAGGCGAGTTTTGGATTTACTAGAATTTAAAAATCAGGTATCTCAATGTTTGTTGTCGAGTGACGGTGGCAGGGTGTTTGACATTCATTCCCATTTCTTGCATGGGACCTAAGCATGCAACCAAGGAGACAGATTTGAATTTTCAACCAATTTATATGCATTAGAGCATGTGCCTATAGTTCACATTTGAATTATGCACATGAATGGATAGAAAACTCAGTTGATGTATAAAAATGTCCAAGCGAACCCCCAAAAATCCCAAAAATTGACACAGCACCCCTGTTGATCTATGTTGACACTAGGAAAAAAATTGAAATCGAGAAGAGGCAATCCATATCGTTTCGTCCAGAGAGGTGAAACGTTCACTACCGAAACCGTCGGGCTTTTTGTGAGAAGATCTTGTTTGTGAGAAGCATATCCCCAAACCTGCCCCAAATGGGACAAAAAAAATTACCACGGCATGTTAAAGCTAGACATGCACAGGCGTTATTGGGTCTCATTAGTACGTGACCCGCACCATACCGAAGTTGACGCCGGCTCCATACTGGGTATGGGGATGCCGCTTCATGACAGCATGCCAAGTTTCATGAATTTCAGACGAGCTTTGGATTTACTAGAATTTAAAAACCAGGTATATATCTCAATGTTTGCGGCCGAGTGACGATGGCAAGGTGTTTGACATTCATTCTCACTTCTTGCATGGGACCTAATTAAGCATGCAACCAAGGACACATATTTGAATTTTCAACTAATTTATATGCATTAGAGCATGTGCATGTAGTTCAAATTTGAATTATGCACATGAATGCATAGAAAACTCAGTTAATGTATAAAAATGTCCAAGCGAACCCCAAAAATCCCAAAAATTGACACAACACTCTTGTTGTTCTATGTTGACACTAGGAAAAAAATTGAAATCGAGAAGATGCAACGGATATCGTTTCATCCAGAAAGGTGAAACGTTCCCTACCGAAACCATCACACTTGTTGTGAGAAGCTTTGGTTTATGAGAAGCTTATACCCAAACCTCCCCCAAATGGGACAAAAATTTTGCCACGGCATGTTGATGACGCTCCATGATAGCATGCCAAGTTTCATGAATTTTGGACAACTTTTCGATTTACTAGAATTACAAAAGCAAGCACCTCAACGTTTGCTGGAGAGCCACAGTGCCATGGTGTTTGAAATTCATCCCTGTTTCTTGAATGGGATGTAAGCATCAACCCATGGACACATATATAATTTTACAACCCATTTTGGTGCACCGGAGCATGTGCATGTGGTTTAATTTTGAATTGTGCACCTGAAATGCCTAGAAAACCAAGTTACCGTATAAAAATATCCAAACGAACCCTGAATAATTCCAAATTGTTTGACGAGACACCTATAGTTGCATGTTCACTACAGATAGAAGTTCTAGCAATTCAAACATCATCCTTTGCAGCTGTGACCCCATTATGTAATTCGAATCAAGATGAAAAATCAAGTAGATCTCACACAGTTTATTATCACCAACCGTGTGAGATGCAATGCAAAATATCCTGGAGCACCATCGGTGTATAGTACGCATATGGCTTACGCGAGAAGGTTCATCGGCTACAGTACACAGTCAGCGTGTCAAGCACACTAGCTCGCTCCCCAAATATTATTTCACTATTGAATCATCGCCGGTGAAAGATGGGGACGTGGACCCGCGTCCTGAGGGCAACTTCGATGGCCCACTCCGGCGAGAGCGCGGACGCAGCCGCTAGGCGCGTGCTAACAAGCTTCGTGAGGCGACCGGAATCTGCGACCGGGCAGCCAAGGCAGCCCAAACGGTTGTTGTTGCTTCTCAGGCGGCGGCGGCAACATCTGCCTCGGGGATAGCAACAGATGAGAGTGACACAGCAGCTGTCCATTCTACAGCAGCGGCCTTAGACCTGATGGAGGCCGCCCAGGACAATGTCGAGGCTGCCCACGCCCAGCTTGTGGTGGTCACCACACAAATCGAAAGAAGCTTCTCCGACAACGGTCGGCAACCCACGACCGAAGAGTTGGCAATTCGCCGAGAGTGTTCGAGCAGCCATCCGTCCCTGCTCAGCATACCTTGCCACGACGGAGCCCACCAAAGCCCAAATGGTGGCCGCCCACGCCCAGCTCGTGGCAGCCTTTTCCAAAGAGATGGCGGACGCGGATGGCGAGATGCTTGCCCAGTATGGTGCGATGGATGCCAGGGAGCCCTTTCCCCAGTCGACCGTCGGGCGCAAGCTGGACATGGAGGAGGCGGCGGAGATCGACAAGCACCAGTCATAGTAGTACTCTTTGTTTTGTTTAATTAAGAGCGTCGGTCTTTAATTTGTTAGAGTAATGTTTAGGCCAGCTAGCTCTGTTTAATTTCTGAACTTGCTCAACTAAGAAGTGTGGGTGTGCTATAGTCTCCTTTGTGTAGCCAAATTATGCAATGACGTGGATGAGCACTGTAACCAGGGAAATTGGAACCAAAATTTTTGATGCTCAAACTCATCGCACACGGGTTAAGCTATCTGAATCGTTTGTGATGTTCACATATCGTATACGATTCTCAATAAGGGACCGTGTCATGACACTTTTGCGCCAGTTTTTTCATTTGAAGCGATTCCAAATTTTGGCTTCATGAAATATCTACCTCCCCGCCCTCCCCTTACCAAAAGCCACATTTCACCTGTTTCCGCCTTCCTTTCCAAGTTGAAACCTTCACTCCTTGCTTGCAGCGTCGCCCCCCTCGTCGGCGACCCTCCTTCACGCTGCTCGGCCTCGCCTATCCACAAAGGTAATCCACAACCGACCCCCATCCTCCTCCTCCTTCCACATCCCACATGCCCCGACCGCCGGCACAAGCGAGACACCTTCCACCCAAATCACTGACCCCTCCACCAAATAAGCGCCGCCCTAAGCCATGGTGCACGCAGTATAGCCAGGATCTCAAGGAGCATTTGGCAGCGGAGAAGCAAATCGTGGCTGCACGCGCGGATGAGGTCGTGATGGCTGCCATTCGTGCCGACCCCTAGATCTTGGAGGAGCACCTTGCCATTTGCTAGCTATGCCAGTTAGCATGCTCGGTTTACCCGTTGTGTGTGCTGCTCCTGCCTTTCCTTAACAAATCCTAGTGAATTGTGCTATTTAATTTTACCATGCAATCTGTTGCTCTAGTGTATATGTTCTATATGTCGTGCAATGTGGTGCTCACTTATTAACTATTTGGTTAATTAGTTGTCGTGTTCAGTTAACTGTTTGGTTCAATTCTGCAAATGTGATGTTCAATTCTTCAGGGTGCAATTTTGTATTGTCTTCCATGTGAGAAATAAATCGAATTCTTCTTTACAAAATACATGAGAAACAAATCCAATTGCTATATTTCCAAGTTGTCAAGCATGCTTGGTTTGGTTAATGTTATACATTGTGCAATGTGGTGCTCAGTTAACGTTTGGTTCATTTGTTGTGGTGTTTAGTTAACTGTTTGGTTCCATTCTACAATGCAATGTTCAATAGTTGTGGGTGCATTCTGTTATTGTATACCATGTCAGAAATAAATTGAATTTGGCTACAATAAATGCATGAGAAACAAATACAATTGCTATATTTCCAAGTCGTTAAACATGCTTGGTTTGGTTAACTGTCTGATATTCTATTAGGAGTATGTTATATTGTGCAATGTGGTGCTCAGTTAATGTTTGATTCATTTGTTGTGGTGTTTAGTTAACTGCTTTGTTCAATTCTGCAGTGCAATGTCCAATTGTCATGGGTATAATTTTGTATTGTTGTGCATGTGACGAATAATCGAATTCGGCTGCACTTAATACATGAGAAACATATACAATTGCTATATTTCCTAGTTCTTAATTATGCTTGGTTTGGATAAATCGGTCTTCCATGTGGCTTGAATTAATCTGATGAATCTGCAATTTGCTTATTTTTCATCAACATATTTTACTAATAGCATGCGGACCCTCACTTAACCTGATCACTAACTACCTTATATGTGTTGCAGGGAAGCAATGGGAAGTACTGAGGTTTACAATCGATGTTTGCACATGCATGGTCCTTTGCCTAATATCACATTATTATGCAATTGCAGGAACCATTTAATACTTAGGTTTTAAACAATTTGGTCTTGCACATGTAGGTCCTGCTGTTAGACGTTTTGACCCACTATTTGACCCTTTTTGCATATGGGGAAATGAGTTATCCATGAATATCAGTCAAGTCAAGAAACTCAGAAAGATTGTTACGATAAAGAAATTAGCGACAAAACAACAAGATCTTTATCTGCATAATGAAGAAGACATCAGTTCACTACAGGATGGTACTAACTATTATACCTTGTCTTTTTTATTCCTTTGCCCATTACATAGAGAAGATATTTATGCACATCCTTGTTTTCAGTCCTTTTCAAAATAGTTCACTACATAGAGAAGATATTTATGCACATCCTTGTTTTCAGTCCTTTTCAAAATAATTCACTGATGATTACCTCTCAAACCACCTATATGTTGGGGAACGTAGTAATTTCAAAAAAAAATCCTACGCACACGCAAGATCATGGTGATGGCATAGCAACGAGAGGGGAGAGTGTTGTCTACGTACCCTCGTAGACCGTTAAGCGGAAGCGTTATGACAACGCGGTTGATGTAGTCGTACGTCTTCACGATCCGACCGATCCAAGCACCGAACGTACGGCACCTCCGTGTTCAGCACACGTCCAGCTCGATGACGTCCCCCGGGCTCCAATCCAGCAAAGCGTCAGGGATGAGTTCCGTCGGCCGCGATAGCGTGGTAGCGATGATGATGTTCTACCAGTGCAGGGCTTCGCCTAAACTCCGCGACGATATGACCGAGGTGGAATATGGTGGAGGGGGGCACCGCACACGGCTAAGGAACAATCCGTAGATTAACTTGTGTCTTAGGGGTGCCCCCTCCCCCGTATATAAAGGGGGAGAGGAGGAGGGGGGCGGCCAAGGGGAGAGGCGCGCCCTAGGGGGGGCAATCCTACTCCAAGTAGGTTTGGCCCCCCCTTTCCTATTAGGAGTAGGAGAGGGAAGGAAGAGAGGGGATGGAAGAAGGAAAGGGGGGGCCGGCCCCCTCCCAATTTGGATTGGGCTTGGGGGGCGCGCCCCCTCCTTTGCTCCTTCTCCTTCCTTTCCACAAAGGCCCAATAAGGCCCATATACTTACCGGGGGGTTCCGGTAACCTCCCGGAACTCCGGTATAGTCCCAATCTCATCTGGAACCTTTCCGGTGTCCAAATATATCCGTCCAATATATCAATCTTTATGTCTCGACCATTTCGAGACTCCTCATCATGTCCGTGATCACATCCGGGACTCCGAACAAACTTCGCTACATCAAAACTTATAAACTCATAATAAAACTGTCATCATAACATTAAGCGTGCAGACCCTACGGGTTCAAGAACTATGTAGACATGACCTAGAACTATTCTCGGTCAATAACCAATAGTGGAACCTGGATGTTCATATTGGTTCCTACATATTCTACGAAGATCTTTACCGGTCAAACCGCATAACAACATACGTTGTTCCCTTTGTCATCGGTATGTTACTTGCCCGAGATTCGATCGTCGGTATCCAATACCTAGTTCAATCTCGTTACCGGCAAGTCTCTTTACTCGTTCCGTAATACATCATTTCGTAACTAACTCATTAGTTACAATGCTTGCAAGGCTTAAGTGATGAGTATTATCGAGAGGGCCCAGAGATACCTCTCCGACAATCAGAGTGACAAAACCTAATCTCGAATTATGCCAACTCAACATGTACCTTTGGAGACACTTGTAGAGCACCTTTATAATCACCCAGTTACGTTGTGACGTTTGGTAGCACACAAAGTGTTCCTCCGGTAAACGGGAGTTGCACAATCTCATAGTTGTAGGAACTTTGTATGAGTCGTGAAGAAAGCAATAGCAACATACTAAACGATCAAGTGCTAAGCTAACGGAATGGGTCAAGTCAATCACATCATTCTCCTAATGATGTGATCCCATTAATCAAATGACAACACATGTCTATGGTTAGGAAACATAACCATCTTTGATTAATGAGCTAGTCAAGTAGAGGCATACTAGTGACACTATATTTGTCTATGTATTCACACATGTATCATGTTTCCGGTTAGTACAATTCTAGCATGAATAATAAACATTTATCATGATATGAGGAAATAAATAATAACTTTATTATTGCCTCTAGGGCATATTTCCTTCAGTCTCCCACTTGCGCTAGAGTCAATAATCTAGATTACATAGTAATGATTCTAACACCCATGGAGTCTTGGTGCTGATCATGTTTTGCTCGTGAGAGAGGCTTAGTCAACGGTGCGCAACATTCAGATCCGTATGTATCTTGCAAATCTCTATGTCTCCCACTTGGACTTGGTCCCGAATGGAATTGAAGCGTCTCTTGATGTGCTTGGTCCTCTTGTGAAATCTGGATTCCTTTGCCAAGGCAATTGCACCAAGATTGTCACGAAGATCTTCATTGGTCCCGATGCACTAGGTATAACACCTAGATCGGAAATGAACTCCTTCATCCGACTCCTTCATTTGTCGCTTCGAAGCAGCTATGTACTCCGCTTCACATGTAGATCCCGCCACGACGCTTTGTTTAGAACTGCACCAACTTACAGCTCCACCATTCAATAAAAATACGATCCGGTTTGCGATTTAGAATCGTCCGGATCGTGTCAAAGCTTGCATCGGCGTAACCATTTACGACTAGCTCTTTGTCACCTCCATATACGAGAAACATATCCTTAGTCCTTTTCGGTATTTCAGGATGTTCTTGACCGCTGTCCGATGACCCACTCTGGATTACTTTGTTACCTCCCCGCCAAACTCATAGCAAGGCACACATCAGTCAGGTCCGTACACAATTGCATACATGATAGAGCCTATGGTCAAGCATAGGAACTCCTTTCATTTTCTCTCTATCTTCTGCAGTGGTCGGGCATTGAGACTGGCTCAACTTTAAAACTCTATCTTCTGCAGTGATCACACTATCAAAGCGTTTATTCCAACTCCGAGAGGCTTGCACCAGACCATAGATTGATCGCTGGAGCTTGCACACTTTGTTAGCTCCCTTAGGATCGACAAAACCTTCGGGTTGCATCATATACAACTCTTCTTCCAGAAATCCATTCAGGAATGCAGTTTTGACATCCATCTGCCAAATTTCATAATCATAAAATGCGGCAATTGCTAACATGATTTGGAAAGACTTAAGCATTGCTACGGGTGAGAAAGTCTCATCGTAATCAACCCCTTGAACTTGTCGAAAACCTTTCGCAACAAGTCGAGCTTTATAGAAAGTTACATTACCGTCAGCGTCAGTCTTCTTCTTAAAGATCCATTTATTCTCAATGGCTTGCCGATCATCGAACAAGTCAACTAAAGTCCATACTTTGTTCTCATACATGGATCCCATCTCGATTTCATGGCCTCTAGCCATTTTGCGAATTTGGGCTCATCATCGCTTCCTCATAGTTCGTGGGTTCATCATGGTCAAGTAACATGACTTCCGAATAGGATTACCATACCACTCAGTGCGGATCTTACTCTGGTAGACCTCGAGGTTCGATAGAAACTTGATCTGAAGTTTCATGATCAATATCATTAGCTTCCTCACTAATTGGTGTAGTTGTCACAGAACTGATTTACGTGATGAACTACTTTCAATAAGGGAGCAGTACGATTACCTCATCAAGTTCTACTTTCCTCCCACTCACTTCTTTCGAGAGAAACTCCTTCTCTAGAAAGGATCCATTCTTAGCAACGAATGTTTTGCCTTCGGATCTTTGATAGAAGGTAAACCCAACAGTCTCTTTTGGGTATCCTATGAAGACACATTTCTCCGATTTAGGTTCGAGCTTATCTGGCTGAAGTTTCTTCACATAAGCATCGCAGCCCCAAATTTTAAGAAACGACAACTTTGGTTTCTTGCCAAACCACAGTTCATAAGGCGTCGTCTCAACGGATTTTGTTGGTGCCCTATTTAACGTGAATGCGGCCGTCTCTAAAGCATAACCCCAGAACGATAGCGGTAAATCAGTAAGAGACATCATAGATCGTACCATATCTAGTAAAGTACGATTACGACGTTCGAACACACCATTTCTTTGTGGTGTTCCAGGTGGCGTGAGTTGCGAAACTATTCCGCATTGTTTCAAATGTAAACCAAACTCATAACTCAAATATTCTCCTCCACGATCAGATCGTAGAAACTTTATTTTCTTGTTACGATGATTTTCCACTTCACTCTGAAATTCTTTGAACTTTTCAAATGTTTCAGACTTGTGTTTCATTAAGTAGATATACCCATATCTGCTTAAATCATCTGTGAAGGTGAGAAAATAACGATATCCGCCACGAGCTTCAACATTCATCGGACCACATACATCTGTATGTATGATTTCCAACAAATCTGTTGCTCTCTCCATAGTACCGGAGAACGGTGTTTTAGTCATCTTGCCCATGAGGCACGGTTCGCAAGTATCAAGTGATTCATAATCAAGTGATTCCAAAAGTCCATTAGTATGGAGTTTCTTCATGCGCTTTACACCGATATGACCTAAACGGCAGTGCCACAAATAAGTTGCACTATCATTATAAACTCTGCATCTTTTGTCTTCAACATTATGAATATGTGTATCACTACTATCAAGATTCAATAAAAATAGACCACTCTTCAAGGGTGCATGACCATAAAAGATATTACTCATATAAATAGAACAACCATTATTCTCTGATTTAAATGAATAATCGTCTCGCATCAAACAAGATCCAGATATAATGTTCATGCTCAACGCTGGCACCAAATAACAATTATTCAGGTCTAAAACTAATCCTCAAGGTAGATGTAGAGGTAGCGTGCGACCGCGATCACATCGACTTTGGAACCGTTCCCACGCGCATCGTCACCTCGTCCTTGGCGATGCTCGCTTATTCCATAGTCCTGTTTGAGTTGCAAATATTAGCAATGAACCGTATCAAATACCAGTGCTACTATGAGCTCTAGTTAGGTACACATCAATAACATGTATATCACATATACCTTTGTTCACTTTGCCATCCTTCTTATCCGCCAAATACTTGGGGTAGTTCCGCTTCTAGTGACCAGTTTGCTTGCAGTAGAAGCACTCAGTTTCAGGCTTAGGTCCAGACTTGGGTTTCTTCTCTTGAGCAGCAACTTGCTTGCTGTTCTTCTTGAAGTTCCCCTTCTTCTTCCCTTTGCCCTTTTTCTTGAAACTAGTGGTCTTGTTGACCATCAACACTTGATGTTCCTTCTTGATTTCTACCTCCGCAACCTTTAGCATTGCGAAGAGCTCGGGAATTGTCTTGTTCATCCCTTGCATATTATAGTTCATCACGAAGCTCTTGTAGCTTGGTGGCGATGATTGGAGAATTCATCAATGGCGCTATCATCCGGAAGATTAACTCCCGTTGAATCAAGTGATTATTATACCTAGACATTTTGAGTATATGCTCACCGATGAACTATTCTCCTCCATCTTGCAGTTGTAGAACTTATTGGAGACTTCATATCTCTCAATCCGGGCATTTGCTTGAAATATTAACTTCAACTCCTAGAACATCTCATATGCTCCATGACGTTCAAAACGTCGTTGAAGACCAGTTCTAAGCCGTAAAGCATGGCACATCGAACTATAGACTAGTCATCGCCTTTGCTCGCGAGACGTTCACAACATCTAGCGTTGCTCTGCGGCAGAAGTTCGGCACCCAGCGGTGCTTCGGGACGTAATTCTTACGTGCAAACAATGAGGATAATCCTCAAATTACGGACCCAGTCCGTGTAATTGCTACCATCATCTTTCAACTTTGCTTTCTCAAGGAATGCATTAAAATTCAACGGAACAACAGCACGAGCCATCTATCTACAACAAACATAGACAAGCAAAATACTATCAGGTACTAAGTTCATGATAAATTTAAGTTCAATTAATCATATTACTTAAGAACTCCCACTTAGAGAGACATCTCTCTAGTCATCTAAGTGATCACATGATCCAAATCAACTAAACCATAACCAATCATCACGTGAGATGGAGTAGTTTTCAATGGTGAACATCTCTATGTTGATCATATCTACGTTATGATTCACGCTCGACCTTTCGGTCTCCGTGTTCCGAGGCCATATCTGCATATGCTAGGCTCGTCAAGTTTAACCTGAGCATTCTGCGTGTGCAAAACTGGCTTGCACCCGTTGTAGATGGACGTAGAGCTTATCACACCCGATCATCACGTGGTGTCTGGGCACGACGAACTTTGGCAACGGTGCATACTCAGGGAGAACACTTCTTGATAATTTTTAGTGAGAGATCATCTTAAAATGCTACCGTCAATCAAAGCAAAATAAGATGCATAAAGGATAAACATCACATGCAATCAATATAAGTGATATGATATGGCCATCATCATCTTGTGCTTGTGATCTCCATCTCCGGCACCGTCGTGATCACCATCGTCACCGGTAGCGACACCTTGATCTCCATCATAGCATTGTTGTCGTTTCGCCATCTATTGCTTCTCGACTATCGCTACCGCTTAGTGATAAAGTAAAGCAATTACAGGCATTGCATTTCATACAATAAGCGACAACCATATGGCTCCTGCCAGTTGCCGATAACTTCGGTTACAAAACATGATCATCTCATACAAAAATATAGCATCACGTCTTGTCCATATCACATCACAACATGCCCTGCAAAAACAAGCTAGACGTCCTCTACTTTGTTGTTGCAAGTTTTACGTGGCTGCTACGGGCTTAGCAAGAACCGTTCTTACCTACGCATCAAAACCACAACGATAGTTCATCAAGTTAGTGTTGTTTTAACCTTCGCAAGGACCGGGCGTAGCCACACTCGGTTCAACTAAAGTTGGGAAACCGACACCGCCAGACCACCGTGTGCAAAGCACGTCGGTAGAACCAGTCTCGCGTAAGCGTCACGCATAATGTCGGTCCGGCTGCTTCATCCAACAATACCGCCGAACCAAAGTATGACATCTTTGGTAAGCAGTATGACTTGTATCGCCCACAACTCACTTGTGTTCTACTCGTGCATATAACATCAGCGCATAAAACCTGGCTCGGATGCCATCATTGGGGAACGTAGTAATTAAAAAAAATTCCTACCCACACGCAAGATCATGGTGATGGCATAGCAACGAGAGGGGAGAGTGTTGTCTACGTACCCTCGTAGACCGTTAAGCGGAAGCGTTATGACAACGCGGTTGATGTAGTCGTACGTCTTCACGATCCGACAGATCCAAGCACCGAACGTATGGCACCTCCGTGTTCAGCACACGTCCAGCTCGATGACGTCCCCCGGGCTCCAATCCAGCAAAGCGTCGGGGATGAGTTCCGTCAGCACGACGGCGTGGTGACGATGATGATGTTCTACCGGTGCAGGGCTTCGCCTAAACTCCACGACGATATGAACGAGGTGGAATATGGTGGAGGGGGGCACCGCACACGGCTAAGGAACAATCCGTGGATCAACTTGTGTCTTAGGGGTGCCCCCCTCCCCCGTATATAAAGGGGGAGAGGAGGAGGGGGCCGGCCAAGGGGAGAAGCACGCTCTAGGGGGGGCAATCCTACTCCAAGTAGGTTCGCCCCCCCCCCCTTTCCTATTAGGAGTAGGAGAGGGAAGGAAGAGAGGGGAGGGAAGAAGGAAAGGGGGGGCCGGCCCCCCTCCCAATTCGGATTGGGCTTGGGGGGGCGCGCCCCCTCCTTTGCTCCTTCTCCCTCCTTTCCACTAAGGCCCAATAAGGCCCATATACTTACCGGGGGGTTCTCGTAACCTCCCGAAACTCCGATATAGTCCCAATCTCATCCGGAACCTTTTCGGTGTCCAAATATATCCGTCCAATATATCAATCTTTATGTCTCGACCATTTCGAGACTCCTCATCATGTCAGTGATCACATCCGGGACTCCGAACAAACTTCGGTACATCAAAACTTATAAACTCATAATAAAACTGTCATCGTAACGTTAAGCGTGTGGACCCTACGGGTTCGAGAACTATGTAGACATGACCTAGAACTATTCTCGGTCAATAACCAATAGTGGAACCTGGATGTTCATATTGGTTCCTACATATTCTACGAAGATCTTTATCGGTCAAACCCATAACAACATACGTTGTTCCCTTTGTCATCGGTATGTTACTTGCCCGAGATTCGATCGTCGGTATCCAATACCTAGTTCAATCTCGTTACCGGCAAGTCTCTTTACTCGTTCCGTAATACATCATTTCGTAACTAACTCATTAGTTACAATGCTTGCAAGGCTTAAGTGATGAGTATTACCGAGAGGGCCCAGAGATACCTCTCCGACAATTGGAGTGACAAAACCTAATATCGAATTATGCCAACTCAACATGTACCTTTGGAGACACCTGTAGAGCACCTTTATAATCACCCAGTTACGTTGTGACGTTTGGTAGCACACAAAGTGTTCCTCCGGTAAACGGGAGTTGCACAATCTCATATTTGTAGGAACTTTGTATGAGTCATGAAGAAAGTAATAGCAACATACTAAACGATCAAGTGCTAAGCTAACGGAATGGGTCAAGTCAATCACATCATTCTCCTAATGATGTGATCCCATTAATCAAATGACAACACATGTCTATGGTTAGGAAACATAACCATCTTTGATTAATGAGCTAGTCAAGTAGAGGCATACTAGTGACACTATGTTTGTTTATGTATTCACACATGTATGATGTTTCTGGTTAATACAATTCTAGCATGAATAATAAACATTTCTCATGATATGAGGAAATAAATAATAACTTTATTATTGCCTCTAGGGCATATTTCCTTCACTATATGGAGAGGAAGCGAGGAAGGTATTCATACAACACCCACGGTTCAATATTGAAGTGTTCCTGAAGAGGACGAAGGATGGACGGTCAATCATCCACATGCACTGGCCTAAAGTTGCAAATACCTTCAACATCAATGAAGGCTCAATATTCGCCTTCCGCTTCAGCAGTTTTCCCAATGAGATGCATCTGTCTATGTACCGTCTATGATGCTAATTTTGAAAGGTTCTAGATGTTGCATGTGAAACTTGGTGCTGGTGCAGTTGTGTAATGGGGTAGCTGAGTGCTGAAGCTATATTATGTTGTACTCTGATGTATTTCAATTATGAAATCCTGCTTCCTTAATATGGGAATGAAATATATTATGTGTTTAATATGAATGTCAATTAGATTAATAAATGGATTATTAATAATAGAACAATTAGCCTGCTAATGGTGAATTAGCCTGCTAATTGATTTTTGCTATTGCAAACGGTTATTGAGAAAATACCATGGGCGATGACCTAAAGCAACGCATACAGTTTCTAGGAATAAACCGTGTTGGATCGATGAACAATCACACACGACATTCTCTTCAAAACTGTTTCCGTTAGGCCACCTTGCGCAAATGTTTACCGCATAAAAGCTGTGTGTGATGGATAGCCTTTGCCACACAGTTTCTTCTACGCACCATGTGTGATGCATTCAATAACGCAAACGATAAAATTATTAATATTGTGTGCGATGGGAACGCTATCACAAACAATTTTAATGGGGAAAATTATGTGTGATGTACCTACGAACGGAAACTTTTTCTTGTAGCGACTGTGTCAGATGTATATACGAACGGAAACGTTTAGCGGGGACTGATTGTGTGGGATCTACTTACGACCGGAAATGATTTCACCTTTACAATTGTATTTTTTTTTAGCACTACTGTACGTATAACCGTATTTGCTCGCTTGCCGATCGCACACGACCTCATTTTGCCGAGCGTGTGTGCCAGGAGGGCATATCCCCGACGGTTTCTGGGTCGTGTGGGAATGACCCCCCTATCACCCACACTCACTAGGTGACGGTTCCGAATGCTGTCGCGGAAAGGGGTTAAAAACCGTTTGTATAGCACCGAAGCATACCAGTGGAGATACTTCCTGGATGGAGAGTTTGTCGGCAAGCTGTTGCGCTGGAGCATCACCACATGGAAAGCGATTATATGTGGTAGAAACATGCTAAAGACAAAATCAATACATCAAGGGGGAGATGGCAGAAAAAGAAGTCTGTCATGATAATTGGATTGAGGGTACAAAATCTATGCGGGCACTTAGGACGCTGGTAGAAACTCGGTTTGGTTAGTCAATGATTTGATTGATCTATATTCTGGTAATTGGGATGGTTAGCTTATACGCCAAGTGTTCCATCCCTCTTATGAAGATGCAATATTAGCAATGGCAATACCTAGAAGAGCAGGGGAGGACATATGTGTGCATGAGCATGAGAAAGAAAGGGTTGCTTTTTAGTTAAGTCAGTCGATAGGGGGACAATGGACAGGGTCGTTGCAGCGTTAGATGCTCCTAACAGTTCTAGCGGTAATGTGCGAATACGGAAATCTTTGTCGAAGTTGCAGGTCCTCCCGAAGATCCGTGTCTTTTGGTGGAGAGTGATTAAGAACATGCTCATGTGCTTCAATGAGCTTCATCGGAGACACGTCAATGATAGGGCGTTCTGCCCTGTTATGTGGTCATGACGAGGAGACTTTATACCACATTTTGTATGCATGTGATCATGCAAAGCTGTTCTAGGATGAGGCGGAAGCAACTTTAAGAAGTCGAAGCTCCACTCAAACACATGGACTATGGATCTCCTTGACACAAGAATGGTGGAGAAGGATACAACGACGATATGCATACCGGTGTGTTCGGCAGTTTGGAGCAACAGAATAAAATTCACGCACGGTGAGGACACGTACCAGCGACACCACTCTATGCAAGTCATCGCCGAGATAGTGAGGGTGCTGGAAATCCCTCCCGAGCTGAATGTGATGGTGCAGCTAGCAGCACCCAGATGGGATGTAACCTCACTATCTCGCCGATGATATAATTTTCAGTGATATTATATTTGGTTACATGCATTAATATTTATTAATTAAATCTAAGGTTAAAATTGAGCATGAAATGTGAAAGGGATCAATAAACCAGGACGGAGGTAGTAGTATGCAAGTGTGAAGTGTTAGAGCTTCGTTGTGCTAGCAGAAATGTTAATTATGTAGCTCTTTATTGTGCTAAAGAAGCTCATAATGCACAGTCGTCTGTAAACTTTACTGATGTGGCCCCCGACTTTCTGACGTGCGCTTTGCACGCATATATGAATGAATAAATCCCGGAGAGCGGTGTTCAAACAAAAAATCCGGGAGAGAGGAGTCGTAAAAAAAATCCAGAAAGAACAAGAATAACGTGGGCGGAGGCAGGCACACACTCCATTGGATCTGCCTCGGTTGGAAGTCCGGCCCTTGCTTTCCATCCTGCACGCTGGAAAATCTTTCGGCCGCATCCACGTATCCGACGAGCACCCCATCCCCGCTGGCCATGCCGCGCCCGGTCCCCGGTACGCCGGCGCACGGAACGAACCAACAGGGGAGCGCTGAGAAGAAAAGCGGCCCGTTTCTTGGTTTGGCCGGAATCGATGGAAACAGACGTCGTTCTCGCAAAAGATACGGCGCTTTTAAGACGCCACCAATAGGCAGTTGCGTTGAGACCATTTCTTAAGTGGGGAGTTCCGGTAGGAGGAGTATATCCACCGCGACTGCTGCCAGGTCAGGGACAGATCAGAGGTAGATTCATGGCAAAGAAAATGAAAGAAATCAGCGAGGGATTTGACTCATTGGTTAAGGAAAAAGAGATTAACCAATTATGTAGTATTATGTTAACTAAAGAGGGGCAGAGTGGGAGGAGCAAAAGCTGCGAGGATAAGGCTGGTTGTAATGGGGAGTATCATATACTAGTATCATGCATATGATACTAGTGTATGATACTACCTCCTAACGTAAGATCGTATATTAGTATCGTGTTGTCTTTATTTATTGCCATGCATGTACACAAAAGAAGATAAGCATTTAATATGATACGGTATCACGATATGATCTACACCCTCTCTTTCTTCATTTAATACTATCGCCACCTCATCAAAATCGCTTAATTGGCGTGCGTGATCTTAATGCATGATACTACCATTACGACCAGCCTAAGGCCCCGCTCCCCGGTCGCATTTGTTTAATCGAATCCATCGTGTCTCCACGTGGCAACCCAACCCAACCGTCTTGGAGTAAAGAAGAGAAGACCTTTGAGATTTTAGCCCCGGCCGTCGCCTTTTTATACCCGCCCATGCCGCTTCATTGCCTGGTTCGTCGCTCTGCCGTCTCCCTCCCTCCCTCCCCTCGCCCCCGCCTGCGTCTGTTCTGCCTCTTCTCTCTCGGCCTCTGCCTCTTCTTAATCTGCGGTAAAACTGCCCTACACACGGTCGCCTGGATATACGGTTGTCGGTTGGTGAGCTGAACTGCCAGGAGGAAGACGCTGAGAGAGAGAGGCAATGGTGTTCTACTTCAAGGCGCGGCCGGACGCCGGCGATTACACCATCTACATGGGCGCCGACAAGAACGAGAACGAGGAGCTCATCAAGTACGGCCTCCCCGAGGACGTCTGGTACGAGCATTTGCCCAACTCTGCGTAGCTTCGCCACTCTCTCTCTCCCTCCCACCCTCCCTCTCTCCGGTAGAATATAAACTCTTGTTAGGTTTGGGATATCGATCAATGGATATACTCATGGGAGTTCCTCCGTATATAAATATGTACGTGGAGTATAATAGTCAATCATCAATAGTATAGTAGTACGTTTAAACCTCATGTGCGGTGAGCCAGTGAAATTCCGGAGATAGAGATCAGAGACAACGGCCGGCCGGCCGGCCAGAATGAGAGAACTCAGAGCAAGAGGAGGAGCAGAGGGAGCGCGCGGATTGACGCGTGACGAGGCCATGACGAGGCTGCTAGGGACACTCCAACGCCCTCCAAGTACTAACTAAACTGTAGACTTACGGAACACGACTAACTGCTCGATGCATGCCATCTGCATCGCCCCCGTGCTAGCTACGGCCAAAACACCCTGTATATACTTTATCTATCGTCTAGCGGACCTCGCCCTCGGCTCGCGCTCCTAGCTGCAAACTACTGTACTTATTTTACTGGTTTATAGTATTACTGAAAAATAAGCAAACCCTCGACCTTAGTGGATATCGTGCTGTAGTACAACCTAGTAGCTCGTTTATTAAGCAAAGCAACGATGATTGTACGAAATAATTAATCATTTGGCGCACCACCATCTGCACTGCACTGCACTGCAGGTTCCATGTGGACAAGGTGTCGTCGGCGCACGTCTACCTGAGGCTCAAGAAAGGCGACTCCATAGACACCATCAGCGACGGCCTCCTGGAGGATTGTGCGCAGCTCGTAAAAGCGCATTCCATTCAAGGTATGTATGCACGGAGGAAACTCATTGTTTATGCTACTACTACTGAATATTGTGTTACCAATAAGCAAAGATTTTCTTATATTCAAGCTGGTTAGCAAGATTTTCTTACTAGTACCAAAAGGCTCCCTCTGAAATACGCTGCCCCACAAAACATTGATACATGCTCAACCATGTTTGGCATCTGAGCACGGACCCAAGAAATTAGCTCGTGGTGTGACTGTGACCGGCCGTGTCTAGTGCAAAGCTGCAGCATGCACATTGCTATCTCTTTCTGTGCCCATTACAGCAACTTTTTCTGGTGTATTATTGCCGGCCTCTCTATGCATGCCATGCATGGGCCCCTTTGCATTATCGGCCTTGGATCGATAACTAGCCTATACTGTATGTGCGAGTGATTGTGATCGTCAGAACGTGACAAGTTGGGCCGATAATGGATGCTGGCTACATCATTCATGCATGCATGTGTTTATCGTGCAGGAAACAAGATGAACAATGTCGAGGTGGTCTACACGCCATGGTCTAATCTCAAGAAGGCGACATCCATGGATGTCGGCCAAGTTGGCTTTCACAACCATCGCCTGGTAATCAATTAACCACTTCTACTCGTTTGCTAGTAGTACTACTGACTCCTCCATTTGGCAGTTATTTAACAAATTTAAGAAAAATATTTATAGACAAAATATGCTTGATCGATTGTAGCGTTTCAATTAGGCTCAGTTGTTAAAGGCATGTATGCAGTGGTATCAAGTTATAGAAGCATTTCGAGTAGCACGAACAATAATTGGATAAGAAACCTTTTGAAATTTAATTAGATTATCTTGTGCAATAATTGGGAACATTCGATGAGAAAATAACCATTATAACGAAAGCTGCCAATTCATGACCAGTCTAGCTTGGAAGAAGTCTGTCTTGTCTTGCGCACACCTGTAGCTGCTTAGCTGCTGATGGTCCCAACCGTCGCCGATGCTAACTGACTCTAGCATGCTTCATTTCTTGCGTTGGCCCTTGGCTAATCATAAGTTGATTCATGTCTTTGCGACAAACAAATGTTCATATACAATCTACTGCCCGCCAACAGGTACATGTCTTGACAGTGGAGAAGCGTGTCAATGAGATCCTCAACAGGTTGAATAAGACCAGGGTCGAGCGCCGACCAGATCTCAAAGGTACATACATACACATACACAAGCTAGTGATCTCCATTTCGTGTGCATGTGTAGTACACCATGCATGCATGAATTCATGCATGCACGTGCAACTGGGATTTCATTCCCTAATTTGCTAATTTGTGTGTAGCGGAGAAAGATGCATCAAATGCAGCGGAGAAGGCCGAGCGGAAGATGCAGCTGAAAGACAAGGCACGCGACGCATGCATGCTAGCTTGACCTTTCCATATCAAAGCCTGTCACGCATGGTGACAGCCGGCTAACTTTTTTATCTTGTGGCGTGCACAGAAGCGTAGGGAGGAGATGGAGAGGGTGGTGAAGGAGCGGCAGGCCGAGATACGGAGCTACAAGGGCCTCATGGTCGCCGAGAAGATGACCTCCAACCGCCAGATCGCCTCCGCCGGCAAGTCCATACAGGAAATGGAGGACGAGTTCGTCTAGCAGCTAGCCTCATGCGTGTGTGGTGTATCGTCCATGTCCATGTGTATATGTGCCGATGCGCGCACCTTGCGTGCGTGTGCGAGCGTGGTCTCGACGAGGCAGCCGAGGATCGATCGATCCTCGATGTTACTGACGGTGCAGGTGTACATATATAAGGTCCTTGATTTGGACAGAAATGAGAAAGCAGCTAGCGCAGAAATAAACTGTAAATTCCAAAAATTCTGATGACGACAAAGGGCGGGCATTGCGGCGCCTAAACAAAACTGATCCGGGGCCTTTTCGATTCGCAGGATTCTAAAAATACAGAAATAGAAAAGGTATAGAATTGGAGCGGCATGTATCCACTTAAATCTTATAGGATTAGCGAGTGTCTGATGCCATAGAAAAAACAAATGAATTATGAAAAGAGATTGAATTGGATGTTAGATTTCCTATGTTGGAATGTAGTACGAAAGATTCTATAGGAGAAATTCTTATGAAATCCAATTCTATAAATCAAACGACAAATGTAGAAAAAATCCCAAAGGATTTCAATCCTCCAAAATCCTATAGAATTTCTTTCAATCAAAGAAGCCCTTAGTTTATGCATCCAATTGATATAAGGCTGTCATCATCGTTCGGCGAACGTGTTGAGTTTGGAGCGCGGCAAAAGAGTAAACCGTAGGAAAATGGTGGTCCAAAAGGAAATATGGAAGAAAACGGAAGGCCCGCACGACCGAGCTATGGGTAGTCTAATCCTGGCTCTTGCGGGTTCCTGCGGGAGCGGGTTTTAGGAGCTATTTGTTTTCGGCCAGTGATAGGCGCCGGCGCACCGTCCGAAAATTTCAGCCGGTCGCATCCCGTGTGTCCGGTTAGCTAACTGTCAACCGCCAGATCAGGAGCGTTTTGTCCTCTTGCATCCGAACACGCACGAGAGAAAAAGAAACAAAAAACAAGATGCGGCCCAAATCACTAAAATCCATCGCATCGCTGCCCCCACCCGCACAGCCGCAGGACGACAAGGGTCTCGCTCGTCGCCTCGTCGTCGACGGCTTCTTTCCAGCAAAAACGACATCGCAGTCCAGCACCGTCGATTTCGCCATTGCAGCAAAATGCTTCACCGGCTCCAGCAATTGGATCCGCTGGTTCCAGCAAAACAAACACCGTGCAGGTTGCAAAAAAAAAAGTTGTCGCCGGTCGTGGTAGTTGACCAGCGTATGACATGACGATCCTCCACCATGAGTTCGCAGAAAAGCGATATGGTTCCAGCAAAAATTGAAAATTGTTTCCAGTAAACAATGTCATGATCCAGCAAAACCTAAACATGGTTTCAACAAAATTTTGATACGGTTCCAGCAAAAATTGAAAAGGTTTCCAGCAAAATTGAAATATCAATGTAGCAAAAAATTATGCCGGCCACCGCCGTCCCAGTGCCATCCTCGTCAGCTGTAGCAAAGTCAGACGCTGGTTCCAGCAAAAAATCCTATGCAGCAAAAAATCCTCACGGCCATCGCCGTCTCCGCCCAGAACTATCCTCCCCTGTTGCAGCAAAATCAAAAGATGGTTCCAGCAAAAATCAGAAGCGATTACAACAAAAATCAGAAGGGGTTCCAGCAAAAAACAAAAATATGCATCAACTTACCAAGGTCGCCGTCCGCCGCCGCCCACCGCTGCCGCCGCCGTCCCTGTTGACGCCACTAGCAGCTCGCCCGTGGCGCAAAAGAATCCCCTCCCCCCTAGCAGATGAATCTGTCCCATGGTCAGATCGAATCAGTTCATGGCCTCTGCCCAAGCAGATGAATCCGGCAATGGTTGCTTCCAGCAGCGAACATCTCGAGCAGCTTTGCCGGGGGTAGAACACATGGAGGCAGGTGTGGAAGGGGAAAAGAGGGTCGATAGCAGAAAAATGAGATCTGAGCGGTGGAGAAAAGAAGATAAGGAAGGTGGAAGCGGTTTCTAGATGGGTGGGGCCCGTGGCGCGTGGCCGGCCGAACGCTGAGCCGGCGCACCGGCTCTAAACATTTACCTTTGTTTTCTCTACCTTTTCTGTGTTGGTTTCATCGGTTTTCCTTATGGTTTTTTGGTTTTTATTTCATTTTTTCTTTTTATTTGATTTTCTTTGTTTCTTTTCAATGGTTTTTGTGTCAATTTTCAACAGTTTTATTTTGGGGTTTCGCCTTCTATACTTCTTTACTGGTTTTCTTCATTTTTCCCTTTTTATTATAATTTTTAATTTTTTCAACACATCCCTACTTTTTCTATATACATTGTATATTTTTAGTATACATCAGGAGCGGTATTTTGTTAAAGTTTCATATTTTTGTAAATACATGATAATTGTTTAAAATATATGTTTTCATGTATATATAGAGACATTGTGCATTTTCATATTCATCTGAAGCATTGTTTTATACACATTTAACATTTTACAAATACATGCTTTTGAACATTTTCAAATACACATTTCTTTTTTGAATTATATGAAAAATTGAACTACACGCTTTTTTTAATGTTATGAACATTTTTTTCAAATGTTTGAGATTTTTCAAATGTATGCATAATTTTTGAATGGTGCGAAACATTCTTTTTGAATTGCATAAACATCTCTTTACATTGTATAATCTTTATTTTTAAATGACACATAGATTTTCTTAAACATGTGAATCTTTTTTAAATATCACAAACATTTTTCTGAATGGTATTTCTATAAATTATGACAAAAAAGTAATATACACTGCATGAATGTTTTCAGATTCGTGGTTTTTAAATTTGAATGTAAACACAAGTTTTGGAATATGTGTATTCAGAATTTTTCAAAAATATGAACAAAACAAACAAAGGGACAAATTAAAAAAATGAGAAGAAAATGAACTTACCTGCAAGTTTCTGTCTCGCATAAATACAAAGCCGCTTATGAGACCTCTTGCACAGAGCTTATGGAAGCCCCTGTTCGGCCGTGGCGACTATTTATCGCCTTAAGTTCAATCGCTGAAGGTTTTTCCTCCCTCGCGTCAAATTGGGCCGGCCCATTCACACGCGCGCAGTGTAATAAAAAGGGTTTTTCCTCCCTCGCGTCAAATTGGGCTGGCCCATTCACGCGTGCGCAGTTCAATCGCTGAAGGTTTTTCCTCCCTCGCGTCAAATTGGGCTGGCCCATTCACGCGCGCGCATTGTAATAAAAAGAGAGGGATTATGCGCCTAGCACCTTGACGCTAGAAGGAGGGATCAAACCCCAGTCTCAGGGATTATGCGGCTAGCACCTTGACGCTAGGCTACCGTCGGCTTCATGCTAAGGCTGCCCGTAATGGGAGTATCATAAGTAGTATCATGCATGCCAACTAAGCAATGTTGATGAGGTGACGTCGAATTAAATGAAGAAAGAGATGGTTGAGTATCATATCGTGATACCGTATCATATTAAATGATGTGCTACTTTGTGTCATGCATGGTAATAAATGTAGTTATCTATGATACCAACATATGATACTAGGCATTGCGAATGCAGTATCATATGCATGATACTAGTACATGATACTCTCCATTGCAACCAGCCTAAGTAGCTGGGCACAACTTTAATTGAAAGTGGAGATCTGGTTTTTCACCAGATTTTCTGCTTTTCTTGTTTCTTTTCTTTTTTCTTCTCCATTTTTTCATATATTTTTTTGCACTTTGTTTTCTTTATTTCTTTCTTTTTTCGTGTTCTTATGTTTTTTCTTCTCTTTTTTTTG
Organism: Aegilops speltoides; assembly: GCA_021437245.1. Lineage (NCBI taxonomy): Eukaryota > Viridiplantae > Streptophyta > Magnoliopsida > Poales > Poaceae > Aegilops > Aegilops speltoides. Next base: position 367,990,759 of record CM038143.1, read on the forward strand.
TTTTGTTTTCTTTTCTTCTTCTTCATTTTTTCTTCTCCAGGAAACCAGTCGAGCGTTTGCCTTCTTCTTGGGCCGTGTTTGATCAGTCACAGTTGACTACTTGACCGTAAAACTATTGACTTTTTAAAAAAGACTATCAAGACTAAAAAAACTATGAATAAATAAATAACAATATCAAAAAATGTGAATTAAAAATGTTCATGGATTTTATAAAAATTCAAAAACTTCAAACACAATCATGAAATTTTTAAAAAGGTCACAACTTTTATAGAAGTTCATAGGTTTTGAGAAAAAGTTCATTAAATTTGAAAAAAGTTCAGCGAATTTGGAAAAAAAAGTTCACTGGTTTTGAAAAAAAATCCATCAAACTTGAAAAAGTTCATGCATTTTGAAAAACAAAGGAAAAAGAGACAATTAAAGAAAAAAGGAAAAAATATTAAAGAAAATAAACAAAAAGGAAAGAGAAACCAAACAAAACCGGTCTAGAAAAAACAAAAAAACAATTTCTTAGAGGAAAAGGGCTCAAAGCCCCAGTCCCATTTGCATTACCAAACGAAACCACACGAGATCCACATTTTGTTACAAGTCCGCGGGGGGGATAAAACAGCACACACGCTGCCCCAGCAAAAAGAGCAGACCGTGCCCACAAGGCAACAGTCACTAACTCAAGGGAAAATTAAAAACAGTCTAGAAGGGAGCTACAACCAACAGGCAAGGAAATCAATTGATATCACAATCACGTAGCACCTCCGAACACTTCTACAGGCCTAGCCAGGATCCGGCCAAAGCAGGAGGGATGGGGATCTTGCTAACTGCTCCAGCTTCCGCCCCAAGTGCAGCACTTTTTCCTTGACAAGGCCTGAGCATCGGACCGCCCAGCTGTCCAAAGTAGTAGCAATCTTTCTCCACAACACCTGCATCCCAATCCAGGGGATATGATTGAAGCACATGTCGTTATGATATTTCCATAAAGCCCATAGGGCAGCAGAATGCAGTAAACAATTTGCGGGGTGATTTTTGTTAAAGGACCACCATTCGAGCATGTCAGTCACAGACATCCCAGTATGGTTGTTAGAAATGTCCCCAATCACTCTCCATAGTTCCATTGGAACGACACAACCAAAAAACAGATGCTCAATAGTTTCAGCATCACTACAGAAAAGACAGGTAGCATCATCTACCGTTTGTCTTTTCTGAAGATTATCCCTAGTCAAAAGTTTATTCTTAGCCATGAGCCAAAGAAATATATGAATGCGCAAGGGGACATCGATATTTCAAATGGATAGGAGATCCCCAGGGTGAATCCCTCTAAAATTAATAATATCGTAGAATGATTTAATAGTGTAAATACCTTTAGAATCATAATCCCAACAAACAGTGTCAACTTTGTCTATCAGCACAGTATTTTTGATGGAGCTGAATAGATCATTCCATTCAGCTAACATATCACTAGTAAAACATCTCCTAAAAGAGATTTTTAGATTAGTGCCATCCCAGACATCACTCATAGTGATATTCTGTTCATTGGCAATACTATACAGTCTCCAATATTTAGTGGCCAGAGTGGTATGACCAATCCACTGGTCTCCCCAGAACCTGATGCTCTTGCCATTCCCAATAATCCAGGAATATCCTATGTTAGTAGCTTTAGCAGCCCACAGAATCCCTTTCCAGAAGGGGGAAGCACCATTGTTAGAACAAGCAAAAATATTAGGACTATGGGTGTTGTACTTGGCATCAATGACTTGTTTCCAAATCTTGCCCTCATCTAAAATATATCTCTTAACCCAGGAAGCTAATAAGCAAAGGTTCATATCTGCAATGTTAGGGATGCCAAGACCCCCATGCTGCTTTTTCAGGGTCACATACCCCCATGCAGCAAGGTGATACTTGTGGTGGCCTTCATAGTCATCCCAAAAGCAGTGAGCCAGCTGAGAATTAATCAATTTAATGGCCCATTTAGGGAATTTAAAAATACCCATAAGGTAACTAGGTATAGTGGCCAAGCATGATTTCACTAATGTGAGCCTCTTGCCAGAAGACAGTAATCTGCCTCTCCACCCAGCCCCTTTTTTAATGATCTTATCGACAGTAGGCTGGAGTTCACATTTCTTCAGCTTTCTGTGGTGGAGAGGGGCTCCTAAATACTTAATGGGAAAATCACTTAGCTTGCAATCGAGGATTTGAGCAAATATATTTGCTTCTTCCCCGTTCACATTAATAGGGACCAGATCACATTTATGAAAGTTAATCCTCATCCCAGAAATCTGCTCAAAAGAGGATAACAGCCATTTAAGGTTCCTGGCATGATCAGGGTTGTTACTCAAAAATAACAAGGTGTCATCAGCATATTGCATGCTAATAACGCCAGCTGGATTAGTTCCTGATGTTTTTACTAGAATCCTTATTAACGCTTCTAGAAATCCTTATTAACGCTTCTAGAAATAACATCCTGGAAGGTCTCTTCCCTATTGGGAGGCTTCCCCAAAATCGGGAGAGGCGAGCTTCTTGTGGTGCGTTTGGGCTGGCCCATTTAGATCGAGTGGAAAGAGGGGGGGGAGGGTGCGCCGAATTTCAGAAATAGAAGTAACGGGCGCAGAAGGTGTCGTATAGGAAATGCCAGAGCTTATAGCTTCTGTTAGATGTCGTAGCGCAACAGGCGCTCGTGCGCTTGGGTTGGCCCAATAATCTTGCTAGACCACCCACGTGTGTGTTTACTCGGCTTGATTTCTTTTTGTTGCTCGCCTTTTTTTCTTTTTCTCGTGTTGTTGTGTTGTTCAAGAAAAAACTCGGCTACCGACTTTTTTAACAAAAAAATGTTCATGAATTTGAAAAAAGTCGTATAATGTTCATGAATTAAAAATGTTCGCGCATTTGGAAGAAGTTCATGAAGTTGAAAAAAATTGAGAATCAGAAAAAGTTAATGCATTGCGAATGAGGTAATTGTCCTATGATATTAATGTAGCTAGCCATGATGACCTCCCCTTAAAAACCACTATAAATAAAAAATAAAATTCATGTTAGGTCCTTCATTTCTTGACAATACAAACACACTTGATTTAGACAACTTATAGCCCCCACGCAATCTTTCCAACATGTACGGTCGCTGGCATGATGGTATACCATGCAAGTTAGTGCAGTTGTAAGAGTAGGAGCACCTTGTTATGATTGTTTTGGCTATGTAGAAATGACATAGTTTTTATGGTAAAAATCCATCATACGCACTCGCTTTGTTCATGTCAACTCTACAAGAACTGAAGCATTGCCATTGTTTATGGTGGTGCATACATGGTTGCAGGAGGTGGCGACGGATGTTTTTAGCCCTGCATGGTTGGAAACATAGTCCACGAACATGCCCTCCACCCACCTCGCGTAAATCATGTTGTGCATGGTATCGATCTAGTGTAACTTTGCTTTGGTTGTCACCTTTATCTATGCTTGTGTGTGTTAGTGTTGGTTGTGTTCATCTTAGTCAAGTGAGGTCAGGTGTATGCACATTATGCTTTGTATCCTCTTAATGCTACAATATGAATTCTTAATAAAAGTGACTATGGAAGAAAAATGAGTTACATCATAATCTCATGAGTGCTAGAGGAAGTTCTAGCAACAAAAAGTACCTTATATTTGAGTTGCACGTGTGAGCTCTAGTAATTCACCCTTGTATTTGTGGATCTCGAGCAGGCTGGTTGTGGGCGTAACTAGTAGGGATGTCCTCATCAAACTCCGAGATGGTCTTGTGAAACACTTGTGGGAACTTCATAGGTAATACTCATCATGCATCATCATGCCTTTATCATGCTTATTATTTATTACATTTGAACCCTATGTTGCGTTTGAATTTGAACTTTTTAATATTAAATATCTTTCAAATGTGTGCAATAGAGACATCAAGGTCGGAATTGGCATTGTGTGCAAATATAGTCGAAATGGGGTTTATGTATGCGAAAGGAGAGAGAGAGAGAGAGAGAGAGAGAGAGAGAGAGAGAGAGAGATCAATGGAATTTTTATCGGGAGTTAAGAATATGGCAAGGACTAGTTCCCACCCTCCCAAACCACTTAAACATTGTGAGGTTAAGTTTAGGAGGTAGTCTATGAAGTTCATTTGGGGGGGGTGCATGAGATATGTAATCAAACGACCCTTGCACAAGTTCCACTTGATATTATCTTTTTTTCAAACCATTTGTGAGAGTTGCATGTATTCATTGATATAGAAAGGAGATAACAACTCTAAAGATGGCAGCACCAACACAATGTCAAAGATGGCACAACGTGAGAGCACAACACAACCTAATAAACGACGAACGATCTAAGGGTTGTGTACACAAGCGCCAACCAAACGACTTAGGCAAAAGACTAGCAACCCAAGCAAGAACAAGTATGGACAACAGACATGTAAGAAAGCATAGCCATACATCGAGGGACCTACAACAACTCAGAGGGACGACCATGATAGCATAAGCACAAGCCCTCTAGGATGGCATTTTCCAATGGCCCAAAGTCACACTTGCTTGAGATAGGGTGTCAGGATGAAGACAACCACGACATCATAGGCATAGCACCGAAGCAAGGAGAACATGACCACATAGATGTCTCACTACCAAACAGACTCACACACTAAGAAACTAGATGGGGAAAGATCCACAAAAGAAAGATCAACTTAGCAACAAGGGCAGGGCATCAATGACTGAGGAGAGGACTGCACACATCCAAACGACCAAAATAAGGTCCATATTCGGTCACATCAAGGTGAGCGAGGCGACGGAGAGGGAGGAATGCCAAATCTTGCGGTCTGACGCCAAGATCTGGACAACATCGGCCAAGGCGGGGTGGGGCACCAGATACGACGATGAGATGCCCAGATCTGGCCGGAGACAAATGAGGGGAGGTGGAGGAACACCAAAGCTCGGTAGAAACATCGTCATGTCACAAATCAGCATCTACTAAGGATGGTCGGGGGAGACGGAACTATCGACGTTCTGGGAACCAGGATACCCAGACTTGCCTACCTGCGGCCAATGGCGTGGCTTCATCGACAGCCTAGTACGACCCATCTACAACACCAACAAGTCAAGACCCTCGCGAGGCGGACGACGCCAAGACCTCCGGAGGGAGCGGCCTTCCCGGACTACCTCCTAAGGAGCGGAGATTTCTATGCAGGTGTTCAACCTCATGAGGTTGTGGTGTCGCAAGCCATGACGACCAAAGCCAGGCGGGCCCACCAGGCGCAGAGGAGCAGGTTTCCTCTTTGGTGCTAAGGAGGCAAGCGCATGCGCGGTGTCCCGAGGAATCAGCCAAAGGTTTCCATTCCCGTGCAATGAAACCAAGACCGCTAGGACGGCAGGACGGATGTCATCATCAAGCCCACCATAGCGTCACGACCAGGAGCTTTGCAAGAGAAGACCACATTTTGTCATGATAAGATGTACTACTTTTCCCCATTCAAATTGGCCAATGTGGGATCCCTTCCCGCCTACATTTTGGGGGAAGAGGACCGAGGCCACTATAAGTACAGGCTAGCCACCACCGTAGAGAGGGTAATCCCTTCGACTCATTCACTCACCAAAGCAGACCTCGCAAGGATGTTCTTCCCCTGTACTAGTTCATCCTCAGCCCCCCGTGAGGCAAATCCACCACAAACCAGGAGTAGGGTCTTACACCGCAAGGTGGCCCGAACATGGGTAAACTGTCGTTTCCATCTTCTTCCTTGTTCATCGAGCTAGGCCATGGGGGGAGATGCTACGTCTTGAGCTTGTGTTGGTTTTCCTTGAAGAGGAAAGGGTGATGCAGCAATAGTAATGTAGGTATTTCCCTCAGTTTTTGAGAACCAAGGTATCAATCCAGTAGGAAACTCCTCAAAAGTCCCACGCACCTACACAAACAAACAAACAACTCCAACCAACACAATAAAGGGGTTGTCAATCCCTTCACGGCCACTTGCGAAAGTGAGATCTGATAGAGATAGTATGATAAGATAAATATATTTTTGGTATTTTATAATATAGATGCAAAAAGTAAAGATGCAAATAAAAGTAGATTGAAAGCTTATATGATAAAAGATAGACCCGGGGGCCATAGGTTTCACTAGTGGCTTCTCTCAAGATAGCATATGTATTACGATGGGTGAACAAATTACTGTCGAGCAATTGATAGAAAAGCGAATAATTATGAGATTATCTAGGCATGATCATGTATATAGGCATCACGTCCGCGACAAGTAGACCGACTCCTGCCTGCATCTACTACTATTACTCCACACATTGACCGCTATCCAAAGATGCATCTAGAGTATTAAGTTCATAAGAACAGAGTAATGCATTAAGAAAGATGACTTGAGGTAGAGGATAAACTCAAGCAATGTGATATAAACCCCATCTTTTTATCCTCGATGGCAACAATACAATCGTGCCTTGCAACCCTTTACATCCTTTGGGTAAGGACACCGTAAGATTGAACCCAAAGCTAAGCACTTCTCCCATGGCAAGAAAGATCAATCTAGTAGGCCAAACCAAACTGATAATTCAAAGAGACTTGCAAAGATAACTCAATCATACATAAAAGAATTCTGAGAAGATTCAAATATTTCTCATAGACAAACTTGATCATAAACCCACAATTCATCGGATCTCGACAAACACACCGCAAAAAGAGTTTACATCGAATAGATCTCCACAAGACAGGGGGAGAACATTGTATTGAGATCCAAAAAGAGAGAAGAAGCCATCTAGCTAATAACTATGGACCCGAAGGTCTGTGGTAAACTACTCACAACTCATCGGAGGTGCTATGGTGTTGATGTAGAAGCCCTCCGTGGTTGATTCCCCCTCCGGCGGAGCGCCGGCAAAGGCTCCAAGATGGGATCTCGCGGATACAAAAGGTTACGGCGGTGCAAATTGTTTTTCGTTGGCTCCCTGGATGTTCTCGGGGTACGTAGATATATATAGGAGGAAGAAGTACGTCGGTGGCCGCCTGTGGGGCCCAGGAGACAGGGGGCGCCCAGGAGGGGTGGGCGTGCCCTCCTATCTCCTGGCCGCCTCATTTGCTTCTTGACTTGCACTCCAAGTTCTCCGGATCACGTTCGTTCCAAAAATCACGCTCTCGAAGGTTTCATTCCGTTTGGACTCCGTTTGATATTCCTTTTCTTCGAAAAACTGAAATAGGCAAAAAAACAGCAATACGGGTTGGGCCTCCGGTTAGTAGGTTAGTCCCAAAAATGATATAAATATGTAAAATAAAGCCCATAAACATCCAAAAGGGGTAATATAATAGCATGGAACAATCAAAAATTATAGATACGTTGGAGACGTATCAAGCATCCCCAACCTTAATTCCTGCTCGTCCTCGAGTAGGTAATTGATAAAAACAGAATTTTTGATGTGGAATGCTACCTAGCATAATTCTCAATGTAATTTTCTTTATTGTAGCATGAGTGCTCAGATCCAAATGATTCAAAATAAAATTTCATATTGATAAAAGAAATAGTAACACTTAAAGCATACTAATCAAAGCAATCATGTCTTCTCAAAATAACATGGCTAAAGAAAGTTCATCCCTACAAAATCATATAGTTAGGCTATGCTTCATTTTCGTCACACAAAGATGTTCCAGATTCTATACCCCCGATGACAAGCCAAGCAATTGTTTCGTACTTAAATAATCTCAAACTTTTTCAACCTTCACGCAATACATGAGCGTGAGCCATGGATATAGCACTATGGGTGGAATAGAATATGATGATGGGGATTGTGTGGAGAAGACAAAAAAGGAGAAAGTCTCACATTGACGAGGGTAATCAACGGGCTATGGATATGCCCATCAATTGATGTCAACAGGAGGAGTAGGGATTGCCATGCAATGGATGCACTAGAGCTATAAATGAATGCTCAACAAAAGAAAACTAGTGGGTGTACATCCAACTTGCTTGCTCACGAAGACCTAGGGCATTTGAGGAAGCCCATCATAGGAATATACAATCCAAGTTCTATAATGAAAAATTCCCACTAGTATATGAAAGTGACAACATATGAGACATACTATATGAAAAACATGGTGCTACTTTGAAGCACAATATATGAGACTCACTACATGAAGGACAAGGTGCTACTTTGAAACACAAGTGTGGAAAAAGAGATAGTAACATTGCCCTTTTTATTTATTTTCTTTTTCTTTTATTTTTTTTATTTTTCTTTTTTTTGGGCCTTTCTTTTTTTTGGCCTTTCTTTTTTTGGGGGCAATGCTCTAATAATGATGATCATCACACTTCTATTGATTACAACATATGAATTACAACTCGAAACTAGAACAAGATATGACTCTATATGAATGCCTCCGGCGGTGTACCGGGATGGTGCAATGAATCAAGAGTGACATGTATGAAAAATTATGCATGGTGGCTTTGCCACAAATACGATGTCAACTACATGATCATGCAATGGCAATATGACAAAAGTAAAGTATGTCATGATGATGATGAACGAAACGGTGGAAAGTTGCATGGCAATATATCTCGGAATGGCTATGGAAATGCCATAATAGGTAGGTACGGTGGCTGTTTTGAGGAAGATATAAGGAAGTTTATTTGTGATAGAGCGTATTGTATCACGGGGTTTGGATGCACCGGCGAAGTTTGCACCAACTCTCAAGGTGAGAAAGGGCAATGCGCGGTACCGAAGAGGCTAGCAATGGTGGAAAGGTAAAAGTGCGTATAATCCATGGACTCAACATTAGTCAAAAGAACTCATATACTTATTGCAAAAATTTAGAAGTCATCACAAATCAAGCACTATGCACATGCTCCTAGAGGGATAGATTGGTAGGAAAAGACCATCGCTCGTCCCCGACCGCCACTCATAAGGATGCACAAGCCAGGAACACTTCATGTTTCAAATTTTTTTACACAACTTTAACCATACGTGCATGCTACGGGACTTGCTAACTTAAACACAAGCATTCTTTAAATTCATAATCACCCAACTAGCATGACTTTAATATCACTACCTCCATATCTCAAAATAATTATCAAGTATCAAATTGATCATAGCATCCAATTCACTTCCTATGATAGTTTTTATTATACCCAACTTGGATGCCTACCATTCTAGGACCAATTTATAACCATAGAAAATACCATGATGTTCTAAAAAACTCTCAAAATAATATAAGTGAAGCATGAGAGACTAGCAATTTCTACAAAATTAAGCCACCGCCGTGCTCTAAAAGATATAAGTGAAGCACTAGAGCAAAAACCATCGAACTCAAAAGATATAAGTGAAGCACATAGAGTATTCTAGCAAATTCAATTCAAGTGGGCTTCTCACAAAAGGTGTGTACAGAAAAGATGATTGTGGTAAACTAAAAAGCAAAGACTAATATAATACACGATGCTCCAAGCAAAACACATATCATGTGGCGAATAAAAATATAGCTCCAAGTAAAGTTACCAATGAACGAAGACGAAAGAGGGGATGCCTTCCCGGGGCATCCCCAAGCTTAGGCTTTTGGATATTATTAAATATCTTTGGGTGCCATGGGCATCCGCAAGCTCAGGCTCTTGCCACTCCTTATTCCATAGTCCATCAAAGCTTTACCCAAAACTTGAAAACTTCACAACACAAAACTCAACAGGAAATCTTATAAGCTCCGTTAGTGAAAGAAAACAAAACCACCACATAAGGTACTGTAATAAACTCATTCTTTATTTATTTTGGTGTTAAACCTACTGTATTCCAACTTCTCCATGGTTCATACCACTCAATACTAGCCATAGATGATTCAAAATAAGCAAACAACACACACGAAAAACAGAATCTGTCAAAAACAGAACAGTCTGTAGCAATCTGTAACTAACGCAAACTTATGGAACTTTAAAAATCCTACCAAAATAGGAAGTCCTGGAAAATTTATCTATTGATCATCATCAAAAAGAATCAACGCAAAGTCACGTTTCTGCGATTTAACAAAACTAATTTAGTGCGCCCAAAGTTTCTGTTTTTCAGCAGAATCAAATTAACTATCACCTTAGGTTATCCTATAGGTTCTACCTGGCACAAACACTAATTAAAACATAAAAACATATCTAAACATAAGTTAGATCAAAATTTATTAAATAACAGCAAGGAAAAATATTGGGTTGTCTCCCAACAAGCGCTTTTCTTTAAAGCCTTTTTAGCTAGGCATTGAGATTTCAATGATGCTCACATGAAAGACAAGAATTGAAGCACAAAGAGAGCATCATAAAACATGTGACAAACACACTTAAGTCTAACATACTACCTATGCATAGGCATCTTGTAAGCAAACAAATTATCAAGGCAAGCAAAAACTAGCATATGCAAGGAAGAACAAAGAGATGGTAGCAATCTCAACATGAAGAGTGGTAACATGAAAATTTCTACAACCATATTTTCCTCTCTCATAATAATTACATGTAGGATCGTAAGCAAATTCAACAAAATAACTATCACATAAAATATTTCCAACATGATCCACATGCATCCAAAGTTGACACTCTTCCAAAATAGTGGGATTAACATTAACTAAAGTCATGACCTCTCCAAATCCACTTTTATCAAAAACACCGTAAGATTGAACATTCTCCAAATATGTGGGATCTAAAGTTGACACTCTTCCAAACCCACTTTCAATATTATTGCAAACACTATTATCAATCTCATATTCATCATGGGGCTTAAATAAATTTTCAAGATCATAAGAAGAATCACTCCAATCATGATCATTGCAACAAGTAGTAGACATAGCAAAACTAACATCCCCAAGATTAGGGTTTTGCATATTATTAGCACAATTGACATCAAGAGAATTTATAGTAAAATCATGATTTTTATTCAAAGATCTATCGTGAATCACTTCATAAAGTTCTTCATCACAAATTTTAGATTCACGAATTTCAAGCAAAACTTCATAAAGATAATCTAGTGCACAAAACTCACTAGCAATTGGTTCGTCATAATTAGATCTCTTAAAAAGATTACCAAGCGGATGAGGATCCATAGATATTAGTTTCTTTGTTTAGTAATAAATAAACAACTACTCCAACCAAACGAGCAAACGAGCCAAGTAGGACATGAAAACAAACGAAAAGGCGAACAGAAGAAGGGGGAATAAAATGGCAAGGGTGAAGTGGGGGAGAAGAAAAAGAGAGGCAAATGGAAAATAATGTAAATGCGAGGGAGATGAGTTTGTGATGGGTACTTGGTATGTCATGACTTGAGCGAAAACCTCCCCGGCAACGGCGCCGGAAATCCTTCTTGCTACGTCTTGAGCTTGCGTTGGTTTTCCTTGAAGAGGAAAGGGTGATGCAGCAATAGTAGCGTAAGTATTTCCCTCCGTTTTTGAGAACCAAGGTATCAATCCAGTAGGAGGCTCCTCAAAGTCCCACGCACCTACACAAACAAACAAAGAACTCGCAACCAACGTGATAAAGGGGTTGTCAATCCCTTCACGGCCACTTGCGAAAGTGAGATCTGATAGAGATAGTATGATAAGATAAACATATTTTTGGTATTTTATAATATAGATGCAAAAAGTAAAGATGCAAATAAAAGTATATTGAAAGCTTATATGATAAAAGATAGACCCGGGGGCCATAGGTTTCACTAGTGGTTTCTCTCAAGATAGCATAAGTATTACGGTGGGTGAACAAATTACTGTCGAGCAATTGATAGAAAAGCGAATAATTATGAGATTATCTAGGCATGATCATGCATATAGGCATCACGTCCACAACAAGTAGACCGACTCCTGCCTGCATCTACTACTATTACTCCACACATCGACCGCTATCCGACATGCATCTAGAGTATTAAGTTCATAAGAATAGAGTAACACATTAAGAAATATGACATGATGTAGAGGGATAAACTCAAGCAATATGATATAAACCCCATCTTTTTATCCTCGATGGCAACAATACAATACGTGCCTTGCAACCCTTTACATCCTTTGGGTAAGGACACATAAGATTGAACCCAAAGCTAAGCACTTCTCCCATGGCAAGAAAGATCAATCTAGTAGGCCAAACCAAACTGATAATTCCAAGAGACTTGCAAAGATAACTCAATCATACATAAAAGAATTCAGAGAAGATTCAAATATTTCTCATAGATAAACTTGATCATAAACCCACAATTAATAGGATCTCGACAAACACACCGCAAAAAGAGTTTACATCGAATAGATCTCCACAAGAGAGGGGGAGAACATTGTATTGAGATCCAAAAAGAGAGAAGAAGCCATCTAGCTAATAACTATGGACCCGAAGGTCTGCGGTAAACTACTCACAACTCATCGGAGGGGCTATGGTGTTGATGTAGAAGCCCTCCGTGGTCGATTCCCCCTCCGGCGGAGCACCGACGAAGGCTCCAAGATGGGATCTCGCGGATACAGAAGGTTACGGCGGTGGAAATTGTTTTTTGTTGGCTCCCTGGATGTTTTCGGGGTACGTAGGTATATATAGGAGGAAGAAGTATGTCGGTGGCCGCCTGTGGGTCCTAGGACACACGGGGCGCGCCCAGGAGGGGTGGACGTGCCCTCCTATCTCCTGGCCGCCTCGTTTGCTTCTTGACTTGCACTCCAAGTTCTCCAGATCACGTTCGTTCCAAAAATCACGCTCCCGAAGGTTTCATTCCGTTTGGACTCCGTTTGATATTCCTTTTCTTCGAAAAACTGAAATAGGTAAAAAAAACAGCAATACGGGCTGGGCCTCCGGTTAGTAGGTTAGTCCCAAAAATGATATAAATATGTAAAATAAAGCCCATAAACATCCAAAAGTGGTAATATAATAGCATGGAACAATAAAAAGTTATAGATACGTTGGAAACGTATCAGGAGACGAACTAGTTGGCTGAAGGGGTTGAGTTCTTTGCACACGCCTCAGACTTCGAACCTCTTCTTGAGTCTACGGAGCCCTGAATCCGACAGGGACTCCAGATGTGAACGAAAATGAAGGAGGGGAGGAGGAGGATGACTGATACAACACCTCGACTAAACCACAAACCCACAACATGGCAACCATGGGAATCGGGGTGGGAGCGGAGCAGCATTACCAAGGATGACTAGTAGCACAACTATATGGTCATTCAACAGTTGCCGCCCGCCGAAGAGAACGACTACATGGTTGAATGCTCTAGATTTGGCTCACATCCGACTGAGGATGCAAGTGAGAGAGGTTTCCTCGCTACCGCTGACCTCGCTAGTCATGTGGGCTCGTCGACGGCATCCTTGAGCAAGGATGAAGGACAAGGACTGCTGGTAGTGGTATAGAACTGGGCGACTAGGGTTTGGGGATGTGAGGCCAGCGCCGTTTTGACCTCAGCACCTCAAACAAGCACACAAACTTGTCACTTTGTCACCTCTCATTGGGTGATTCTACACAAACTATGGGAATAGTTATATGATGTCTCGTTGGTTGATGCATGACTATATTTAAGTTAATCCTCTCATTTCCTTCCCTAACCCTAGCCATCTAGGGCAAACTGTCCCCTCCAGACTTCACCGGTGAGCCCGTGGATTCGCCTTCCATTTTGCCGCACCGACGGCCGGTGGCAGGGAGGGGAATCCCGCTGCCTCCGCTCCAGTTAGTAGCTTTGGTTAGGGTTTTTAGTTCTCGCAAGTGCGACGCTCAGGAGGATGGCAGTGCTTCTTCTTCGACATTATTTTTCAGGCTTCAATCCTCCCCGAGTTCGTCTATATGGACTTAGTCGTTGGAGCCCCGTCGTAGATTCGTGTCGTCTTCCTAGGGCGGGGAGGGTTTCTCTTCATGTGACGAGCTTTGGTGTCAGGTGCTTCAGATCTACGAAAGAGTTCAATGGCGACGACTACAGCTCCAGGTCGCTAGTCCTTAGCGGCATATGCATGACGACTTCTCGACTGCCATCGACAAGGTCAAGCCGGCTCCCATAGGGAAGCGACGACATTGGCGCGTCAGTAGCTTAGTCTGGCTGCAGTAGTAGTCGTTCTGTGGTCTTGGAATCTAGGCGTAACTTTTCTTATGTTTTTTTTAGAATCACCGGGGGGGAGCTTCCCCACCTGAATATATTGCTCAAAATACTGTCGTGGCAGTAGTACAAAATTACATAGGCACGGTGCAATGTGCAGAGAGGTAGAAGCTCCACGAGAAGACGTCCTCCTTGTCTTGTGTTTCCACAAGACGATGAGACCAGAGATCCAAAATAGAAACAAGGTTCCTAAGGGTTATTATAGAGCATTGATCCACCGTCCTAAACACCATGTCATTACGTGCTGCCCAGATCACCCATAATAACGCCAAGAGGACCAAGGGCCATGCCGTGGTGGAGAGGTGAGGAGGGATATTGACGTCCCATAGATCTGCAATGTCATCGGTTTGTGGCATGAGCCCAAGTCGTTGCCAAATCCTATTAGCAAGAGGGCATGTGATGAATAGGTGGCTGGAGTCTTCGGGTAACCTAGCACACCTGGGGCATATATCTGAGTCGATTATATGCTTGTGTGCAAGATTGACCCTCGTGTTGAGGCGGTCTTTAATGAAGGAAATATGCCCTAGAGGCAATAATAAAGTTATTATTTATTTCCTCATATCATGATAAATGTTTATTATTCATGCTATAATTGTATTAACCGGAAACATGATACATGTGTGAATACATAGACAAACTAAATGTCACTAGTATGCCTCTACTTGACTAGCTCATTAATCAAAGATGGTTATGTTTCCTAACCATAGACATGTGTTGTCATTTGATTAACGGGATCACATCATTAGGAGAATAATGTGATTGACTTGACCCATTCCGTTAGCTTAGCACTTGATCGTTTAGTATGGTGCTATTGCTTTCTTCATGACTTATACAAGTTCCTTTAACTATGAGATTATGCAACTCACGTTTATCGGAGGAACACTTTGCGTGCTACCAAACGTCACAACGTAACTGGGTGATTATAAGGGAGCTCTACAGGTGTCTCCAAAGGTACATGTTGAGTTGGCATATTTCGAGATTAGGTTTTGTCACTCCGTTTGTCGGAGAGGTATCTCTGGGCCCTCTCAGTAATGCACATCACTATAACCCTTGCAAGCAATGTAGCTAATGAGTTAGTTACGAATGATGCAATACATAACGAGTAAAGAGACTTGCCGGTAACAAGATTGAACTAGGTATTGGATACCAATGATCGAATCTCGGGCAAGTAACATACCGATGACAAATTATGCGGTTTGACCGATAAAGATCTTCGTAGAATATGTAGGAGCCAATATGAGCATCCAGGTTCCGCTATTGGTTATTGACCGGAAACAGTTCTAGGTCATGTCTACATAGTTCTCGAACCCGTAGGGTCCGCACGCTTAAGGTTTCGATGACAATTATATTATGAGTTTATGAGTTTTGATGTACCAAAGTTTGTTCGGAGTCCCGAATGAGATTACGGAAATGACGAGGAGTCTCGAAAAGGTCGAGACATGAAGATTGATATATTGGAATCCTATATTTGGATATCGGAATTGTTCCGGGTGAAATCGGGATTTTACCGGAGTACCGGGAGGTTACCGGAACCCCCCGGGGGGCTTAATGGGCCTACATGGGCCCCAGTGGAGAGGAAGAGAGGAGGCAAGGGCTGGCCGCGCCCCCTCCCCCCTAGTCCGAATAGGACAAGGAGAGGGGGGCGGCGCCCCCCCCTCCTTCCTCTCCTCCTCCTTCCCCTTCTCCTTCTCCAACTAGGAAGAAGGAGTCCTACTCCCTGGGAGTAGGACTCCCCTGGCGCGCCCTCCTTGGCCGGCCGCACCCTCCCCCTTGGATCCTTTATATACGGGGCAGGGGGCACCTCTAGACACAACAATTGATCTCTTGATCTCTTAGCTGTGTGCGGTGCCCCCCTCCACCATAGTCCTCGATACTATTGTAGCGATGCTTAGGTGAAGACCTGCGACGGTAGAACATCAAGATCGTCACCACGCCGTCGTGCTGACGGAACTCTTCCCCGACACCCTGCAAGATCGGAGTCTGGGGATCACCATCGAGCTGAACGTGTGCTAGAACTCGGAGGTGCCGTAGTTTCGGTGCTTGATCGGTCGGGCCGTGAAGACGTACGACTACATCAACCGCGTTGTTCTAACGCTTCGCTTTCGGTCTCACGAGTGCGTGGACAACACTCTCCTCTCGTTGCTATGCATCACCATGATCTTGTGTGTGCGTAGGAATTTTTTTGAAATTACTACGTTCCCCAACAGTGGCATCCGAGCCTGGTTTTATGCGTAGATGTCATATGCATGAGTAGAACACAAGTGAGTTGTGGGCGATACAAGTCATCTTGCTTACCAAAGATGTCATACTTTGGTTCAGCGGTATTGTGAGATGAAGCAGCCTGGATCGACATTACGCGTGACGCTTACGCGAGTCTGGTTTCACCGCTCTGAGCACTCGTTGCTTAAAGGTGATCGGGCGGGTGTCTGTCTCTCACTTTAGTTGAACCGAGTGTGCTACGCCCGGTCCTTGCGAAGTTTAAAACAACACTAACTTGATGAACTATCGTTGTGGTTTTGATGCGTAGGTAAGAACGGTTCTTGCTAAGCCCGTAGCAGCCACGTAAAATTTGAAACAACAAAGTAGAGGACGTCTAACTTGTTTTTGCAGGGCATGTTGTGATGTGATATGGTCAAGACGTGATGCTATATTTTATTGCATGAGATGATCATGTTTTATAACCGAAGTTATCGGCAACTGGCAGGAGCCATATGGCTGTCACTTT
This sequence comes from Aegilops speltoides, assembly GCA_021437245.1. Taxonomy (NCBI): domain Eukaryota; kingdom Viridiplantae; phylum Streptophyta; class Magnoliopsida; order Poales; family Poaceae; genus Aegilops; species Aegilops speltoides. The sequence continues at coordinate 368,007,496 of CM038143.1, forward strand.
ATTGTATGAAATGCAAACGCCCTGTAATTGCTTTACTTTATCACTAAGCGGTAGCGATAGTCGTAGAAGCAATAGATGGTGTAACGACAACAATGCTACGGTGGAGATCAAGGTGTCACGCCGGTGACGATGGTGATCATGACGGTGCTTCGGAGATGGAGATCACAAGCACAAGATGATGATGGCCATATCATATCACTTATATTGATTGCATGTGATATTTATCCTTTATGCATCTTATCTTGTTTTGATTGATAGTAGCATTTTAAGATGATCTCTCACTAAATTATCAAGAAGTGTTCTCCCTGAGTATGCACCATTGCGAAAGTTCTTCGTGCTGAGACACCACGTGATGATCGGGTGTGATAGGCTTTACGTTCAAATACGACGGGTGCAAAACAGTTGCACACGCGGAATACTCAGGTTAAACTTGACGAGCCTAGCATATACAGATATGGCCTCGGAACACGGAGACCGAAAGGTCGAACGTGAATCATATAGTAGATATGATCAACATAGTGATGTTCACCATTGAAACTACTCCATCTCACGTGATGATCAGACATGGTTTAGTTGATTTGGATCACGTGATCACTTAGATGACTAGAGAGATGTCTGTCTAAGTGGGAGTTCTTAAGTAATATGATTAATTGAACTTAAATTTATCATGAACTTAGTACCTGATAGTATTTTGCTTGTCTATGTTTGTTGTAGATAGATGGCTCGTCTTTGTTGTTCCGTTGAATTTTAATGCGGTCCTTGAGAAAGCTAAGTTGAAAGATGATGGTAGCAACTACACGCATCGGGTCCGTAACTTAAGGATTATCCTCATTGTCGCACGTAAGAATTACGCCCCGAAGCACCGCTGGGTGCCGAACTGCTGCAGATGCAATCGACGATGTTAAGAACGTCTGGCGAGCAAAGTGATGACTACTCAATAGTTCAATGTGCCATGCTTTACGGCTTGGAACCGGGTCTTCAACGACGTTTTGAACGTCATGGAGCATATGAGATGTTCCAGGAGTTGAAGTTAATATTTCAAGCAAATGCCCGGATTGAGAGATATGAAGTCTCCAATAAGTTCTACAGCTGTAAGATGGAGGAGAATAGTTATGTCAATGAACATATACTCAAAATGTCTGGGTATAATAATCACTTGATTCAACTGAGAGTTAATCTTCCCGATGATAGTGTCATTGACAGAATTCTCCAATCACTGCCACCAAGCTACAAGAGCTTCATGATGAACTATAATATGCAAGGGATGGACAACACTATTCCCGAGCTCTTCGCAATGCTAAAAGATGCAGAGGTAGAAATCAAGAAGGAGCATCAAGTGTTGATGGTCAATAAGATCACCAGTTTCAAGAAAAAGGGTAGAGGGAAGAAGAAGGGGAAGTTCAAGAAGAACAACAAGCAAGTTGCTGCTCAAGAGAAGAAACCCAAATCTGGACCTAAGCCTAAGACTGAGTGCTTCTACTACAAGCAGACTGGACACTGGAAGCGGAATTGCCCCAAGTATTTGGCGAATAAGAAGGATGGCAAAGTGAACAAAGGTATATGTGATATACATGTTATTGATGTGTACCTTACTAATGCTCGCAGAGCACTGGTATTTGATACTTGGTTCATTGCTAATATTTGCAACTCGAAACAGGGACTACGGATCAAGCGAAGATTGGCTAAGGACGAGGTGACAATGCGCGTCGGAAATGGTTCCAAAGTCGACGTGATCGTGGTCGGCACGCTACCTCTACATCTACCATCGGGATTAGTTTTAGACCTAAATAATTGTTATTTGGTGCCAGCGTTAAGCATGAACATTATATCTGGATCTTGTTTGATGCGAGACGGTTATTCATTTAAATCAGAGAATAATGGTTGTTCTATTTATATGAGTAATATCTTTTATGGTCATGCACCCTTGAAGAATGGTCTATTTTTGTTGAATCTCGATAGTAGTGATACACATATTCATAATGTTGAAGCCAAAAGATGCAGAGTTGATAATGATAGTGCAACTTATTTGTGGCACTACCGTTTGGGTCATATTGGTGTAAAGCGCATGAAGAAACTCCATACTGATGGACTTCTGGAATCACTTGATTATGAATCACTTGGTACTTGCGAACCGTGCCTCATGGGCAAGATGACTAAAACGCCGTTCTCCAGAACTATGGAGCGAGCAACTGATTTATTGGAAATCATACATACTGATGTATGTGGTCCAATGAATATTGAAGCTCGCGGCGGGTATCGTTATTTTCTCACCTTCACAGATAATTTGAGCAGATATGGGTATATCTACTTGATGAAACACAAGTCTGAAGCATTTGAAAAGTCCAAAGAATTTCAGAGTAAAGTGGAAAATCATCGTAACAAGAAAATAAAATTTCTACAATCTGATCGTGGAGGAGAATATTTGAGTTACGAGTTTGGTTTACATTTGAAGCAATGCGGAATAGTTTTGCAACTCACGCCACCCGGAACACCACAACGAAATGGTGTGTCTGAACGTCGTAGTCGTACTTTACTAGATATGGTGCGATCTATGATGTCTCTTACTGATTTACCGCTATCATTTTGGGGTTATGCTTTAGAGATGGCCGCATTCACGTTAAATAGGGCACCATCAAAATCCGTTGAGATGACGCCTTATGAACTGTGGTTTGGCAAGAAACCAAAGTTGTCGTTTCTTAAAGTTTGGGGTTGCGATGCTTATGTGAAGAAACTTCAACCAGATAAGCTCGAACCCAAATCGGAGAAATGTGTCTTCATAGGATACCCAAAAGAGACTATTGGGTACACCTTCTATCACAGATCTGAGGGCAAGATTTTCGTTGCTAAATTTGGATCCTTTCTAGAGAAGGAGTTTCTCTCGAAAGAGGTGAGTGGGAGGAAAGTAGAACTTGATGAGGTAACTGTACCTGCTCCCTTATTGGAAAGTAGTTCATCACAAGAACTGATTCCTGTGACAACTACACCAATCAGTGAGGAAGCTAATGATATTGATCATGGAACTTCAGATCAAGTTACTACTGAACCTCGTAGGTCTACCAGAGTAAGATCCGCACCACAGTGGTACGGTAATCCTATTCTGGAAGTCATGTTACTTGACCATGGTGAACCTACGAACTATGAGGAAGCGATGATGAGCCCAGATTCCGCAAAATGGCTTGAAGCCATGAAATCTGAGATGGGATCCATGTATGAGAACAAAGTATGGACTTTGGTTGACTTGCCCGTTGATCGGCAAGCCATCGAGAATAAATGGATCTTCAAGAAGAAGACTGACGCTGATGGTAATATAACTGTCTACAAAGCTCAACTTGTTGCGAAAGGTTTTCGACAAGTTCAAGGGGTTGACTACGATGAGACTTTCTCACCTGTAGCGTTGCTTAAGTCTGTCCGAATCATGTTAGCAATTGCCGCATTTTATGATTATGAAATTTGGCAAATGGATGTCAAAACTGCATTCCTGAATGGATTTCTAGAAGAAGAGTTGTATATGATGCAACCGGAAGGTTTTGTCAATCCAAAAGGTGCTAACAAAGTGTGCAAGCTCTAGCGATCCATTTATGGACTGGTGCAAGCATCTTGGAGTTGGAATAAACGCTTTGATAGTGTGATCAAAGCATATGTTTTTATACAGACTTTTGGAGAAGCCTGTATTTACAAGAAAGTGAGTGGGAGCTCTGTAGCATTTCTAATATTATATGTAGATGGCATATTATTAATTGGAAATGATATAGAATTTCTGGATAGCATAAAGGGATACTTGAATAAAAGTTTTTCAATGAAAGACCTCGGTGAAGCTGCTTACATATTGGGCATCAAGATCTATAGAGATAGATCAAGACGCTTAATTTGACTTTCACAAAGCACATACCTTGATAAAGTTTTGAAAAAGTTCAAAATGGATCAGGCAAAGAAAGGGTTCTTGCCTGTATTACAAGGTGTGAAGTTGAGTCGAGCTCAATGCCCGACCACAATGCAGAAGATAGAGAGAAATGAAAGATGTTCCTATGCTTCAGCCATAGGCTCTATCATGTATGCAATCTTGTGTACCGACTGATGTATGCTTAGCAATAAGTTTAGCAGGGAGGTACCAATGTAATCCAGGAGTGGATCACTGGACAGCGGTCAAGAATATCCTTAAATACCTGAAAAGGACTAAGGATATGTTTCTCGTTTATGGAGGTGACAAAGAGCTAGTCGTAAATGGTTACGTCGATGCAAGCTTTGACACTGATCCGGACGATTCTAAATCGCAAACCAGATGCGTGTTTATATTGAACGGTGGAGCTGTCAGTTGGTGCAGTTCTAAACAAAGCGTCGTGGCGGGATCTACATGCGAAGCGGAGTACATAGTTGCTTCGAAGCGAAGAAATGAAGGAGTCTCGATGAAGGAGTTCATTTCCGATCTAGGTGTCATACCTAGTGAATCGGGACCAATGAAGATCTTCTGTGACAATACTGGTGCAATTGCCTTGGCAAAGGAATCCAGATTTCACAAGAGGACCAAGCACATCAAGAGATGCTTCAATTCCATCCGGGACCAAGTCCAGGTGGGAGACATAGAGATTTGCAAGATACATACAGATCTGAATGTTGCAGGCCCATTGACTAAGCCTCTTCCACGAGCAAAACATGATCAGCACCAAGACTCCATGGGTGTTAGAATCATTATTGTGTAATCTAGATTACTGACTCTAGTGCAAGTGGGAGACTAAAGGAAATATGCCCTAGAGGCAATAATAAAGTTATTATTTATTTCCTCATATCATGATAAATGTTTATTATTCATGCTATAATTGTATTAACCGGAAACATGATACATGTGTGAATACATAGACAAACTAAATGTCACTAGTATGCCTCTACTTGACTAGCTCATTAATCAAAGATGGTTATGTTTCTTAACCATAGACATGTGTTGTCATTTGATTAACGGGGTCACATCATTAGGAGAATAATGTGATTGACTTGACCCATTCCGTTAGCTTAGCACTTGATCGTTTAGTATGTTGCTATTGCTTTCTTCATGACTTATACAAGTTCCTAAAACTATGAGATTATGCAACTCACGTTTATCACAGGAACACTTTGTGTGCTACCAAACGTCACAACGTAACTGGGTGATTATAAAGGAGCTCTACAGGTGTCTCCAAAGGTGCATGTTGAGTTGGCATATTTCGAGATTAGGTTTTGTCACTCCGATTGTCGGAGAGGTATCTCTGGGCCCTCTCGGTAATGCACATTACTATAAGCCTTGCAAGCAATGTAGCTAATGAGTTAGTTACGAATGATGAATTATGTAACGAGTAAAGAGACTTGCCGGTAACGAGATTGAACTAGGTATTGGATACCAACGATTGAATCTCGGGTAAGTAACATACCGATGACAAAGGGAACAACGTATGTTGTTATGCGGTTTGACCGATAAAGATCTTCGTAGAATACGTAGGAGCCAATATGAGCATCCAGGTTCCGCTATTGGTTATTGACCGGAAACAGTTCTAGGTCATGTCTACATAGTTCTCGAACCCGTAGGGTCCGCATGCTTAAGGTTTCGATGACAGTTATATTATGAGTTTATGAGTTTTGATGTACCGAAGTTTGTTCGGAGTCCCGAATGAGATTACGAAAATGACGAGGAGTCTCGAAATGGTCAAGACATGAAGATTGATATATTGGAATGGGACAATTGCATTTTTACCCCTAGTTGGTTCCTACCCACGGGTTTTGCCCTTACTTTTCGAGCTTGCTCAGTTTTGCCCTTACTTTTTCCATCGAGGTCCCTCGAATGCCCTTTGACCATTTGACCAAAACTTTGAAAATTCATAACTAATTCATACAAACTCAGAAAAATGAAAATAGGATATCAAAATGTTCAGATAAACATTACCTTTATGAGCATATCATTTGCATTCAGGACAAAAGCATCGTTTAAACTACCCGGGGTAATTAATGTTATTAACATTATTATAAATAAATAGGTATAAACAATATATTTTTTTGTGAATAAAAATTATATGCAAATGTAGGTGATGTATTTTGAACATCCTGATACCTTGTTTGCATTTTTCTGAGTTCGTCAACTTGTTATGAAGTTTCGAAATAATGGTCAAAGTCGTTAGAACATTCGTAACAAGTTGATACAAACTAAGAAAAATGCAAATAAGTTATCAGGATGTTCAACAAACATCACCTACATTTAGATATAATTTTTATTCATGAAAAAAAATTATTGTTTATACCTATTTATTTTAATAATGTTAACAACATTAATTACCTCAGGTTGTTTAAATGATGCTTTTGTCCTGAATGCAAATGATATGCCCATAAAGGTAACGTTTATCTGAACATTTTGATATCTTATTTGCATTTTTCTGAGTTCGTATGAATTAGTTATGAATTTTCAAATTTTTGGTCAAACGGTCAAAGGGCATTCGAGGGACCTGGATGGAAAAAATAAGGGCAAAACTGAGCAAGCTCAAAAAGTAAGGGCAAAACCCGTGGGTATGAACCAACTAGGGGTAAAAATGCAATTGTCCCTATTGGAATCCTATATTTGGATATCGGAATTGTTCCGGTTGAAATCGGGATTTTACCGGAGTACCCGGAGGTTACCGGAACCCCCCGGGGGGCTTAATGGGCCTACATGGGCCCTAGTGGAGAGGAAGAGAGGAGGCAAGGGCTGGCCGCGCCCCCTTCCCCCCTAGTCCAAATAGGACAAGGAGAGGGGGGCGGCGCCCCCCCTTTCCTTCCTCTCTCCTCCTCCTTCCCCTTCTCCTTCTCCAACTAGGAAGAAGGAGTCCTACTCCGGTGGGAGTAGGACTCCCCCTTGGCGCGCCCTCCTTGGCCGGCCGCCCCCTCCCCCTTGGCTCCTTTATATACGGGGACAGGGGGGCACCTCTAGACACAACAATTGATCTCTTGATCTCTTAGCCGTGTGCGGTGCCCCCCTCCACCATAGTCCTCGATAATATTGTAGCGGTGCTTAGGCGAAGCCCTGCGACGGTAGAACATCAAGATCATCACCACGCTGTCGTGCTGACGGAACTCTTCCCTGACACCCTGCTGGATCGGAGTCTGGGGATCGTCATCGAGCTGAATGTGTGCTAGAACTCGGAGGTGTCGTAGTTTCGGTGCTTGATCGGTCGGGCCTTGAAGATGTACGACTACATCAACCGCGTTGTTCTAACGCTTCCGCTTTCGGTCTACGAGGGTACGTGGACAACACTCTGCCCTCTCGTTGCTATGCATCACCATGATCTTGCGTGTGCGTAGGATTTTTTTTTTGAAATTACTACGTTCCCCAATAGTTAAAGAGTAGCCATGCGAAGACTTTTAGCTTCCGAGGAGCCTTGGCGCTCCAAATGAGAGGAGCAATGAGATCGTTATCTGGGCGAGCCATGAGGGCACCGTATGCATGCTTGGTGGTGAAGCCAATGCCATGTCGTAGGAACCGTTGATCTTCCCCCGCCGAGGGCATGAAGTCCTGCAAAATAGCCACAAGTGACACAAGCTCTTGTTTTGCCGTGAGAGAGAGAGAGACGATTACGGAGGTTAGCTTGGATACCTAAACGCAAAATGTTAGCCACTTTAACCAGTTCTAAGGTGGAATGTGAAAATAGGTGGGGGAAGGTGATGGCGAGGGGTTGTGGAGCCAGCCAAGTGTCCAGCCAGAAGTAGGTATGTGAGCCATTGTTTGTTAGCAGGAACGTGATATTTTGTAGGGTAGGGATTTTCTGTGAAATTGTGCAGCACAGGAAAGAAGTTTGAGGGGATGAGGAGACTAGTGCGTTAGGGTGTTGGAGATCAAGACACTCAAGCCAAGGTGTCTGTGCGTTGGAGAGTGCTTTGGCAGCAAATTTCATAAGGAGGTAGTTGTTTTGAACTTGCAGGTTTTTAAGCCCTAAACCACCGATTGTTTTTTGGTATGCAGACATTTTTCCATGCAACAAGACGTTGAGCACCTGAGCAAGCATCTTCTCCTGCCCAAAAAAAGGCCCTCCTCAGTGAGTCTAAAGTTTTGATTGTTTTCTTGGGGATGCGAAACACAGACATGAAATGGGTGAGGATTGAGTCCATAACCACGGAAATGAGGATGAGCCGATCGCCTTTATCAAGTAGTTTGGCACGCCAGCCCGTAAGTAATTTCCTAGAGCGTTCTACCAAAGGGTTGAAGGCATTAGTGAGAGGCTTAGTCGGGGCGAGAGGAAGACCGAGATAAGTTTGAGGTAATGAGGCGCAAGAGCACCCCATGGCGAGGGCAATCACAGTAGTGTTGGATTTGTCTGTGTGTAGAGTGGCAAGGGTAGTTTTGGAGAAGTTGATGGCGAGGCCCGTGGCATGTGCAAAATTGTTTAGGATTACTTTGAGGGCTGCGGCGGTGGCAGTAGAGGCGGCAGCAACGATGAGCGTATCATCAGCATATTGGAGGACAGTGGGAGGCAGATGAGAGAAGATGGGGTGGTGGAGAGCAGGTTCCGAGTTCTGGAGGATGAGCTGTTGGAGCAGGTCGGCGACGATGAGGAAGAGGTAGGGAGAAACCGGATCACCTTGGCGCAATCTATTTTTGCATTGAATCCAGTTGCCTGGAATCCCGTTCAGGAGAATGGCCACTTTGCCTGTGTGGAGAATGTTTTGGGTGCAACTGAGGAAGGTTGGGGAGAACCCACGTGTTGGCAGAATGTTTTCAAGGGCAGGCCAGGCCACTGAGTCGAAGGCCTTTCTGAAATCCAGCTTAAAGACCATAGTTGGTTTTTTACGTGAGTGGCAAGAGCTAATTAGGTCGGCTGCAAAGACAAAATTTTCGGTAATATTTCTGCCAGATATGAAGCCGCTCTGGTTGGTATGCACTAGTAGAGGGATGAGCGGCTTTAGGCGAGATGTGATAACTTTTGTAATAGCTTTGATTGGACAGTTTTGCAACGATATAGGCCTAAAAGCGTATGGTGATGTTGGCGCTTCCTTCTTAGGGAGGAGGACAATGTGGGCACGGTTTAAGCGTTCTGTGTCTGCTATGCCTTGGTGGAAGTGGGAAAAGAAGGAGAGGACTGCATTTTTTACTAAAGGCCAGAAAGATCTATAAAAGGAGGGTTTGAAACCGTCCGGTCCAGGGCTGGCTTGATGGTTCATTGACAAAAAGGCAAGCCTAATTTCCTCTTCGGTAAAAGGCACATCTAGGACGTGGAGTCCGGGCACCAGCTGTGGATATATAGTGCTTAGATTAAAAGCCCATGTCGTCGGGGCAGGATTGCCAATTATTGAGACGAAGAAATCACATAGGATTTCGGCCTTTTGATGGTGATCAGAATATTCGGATCCCTCGCGTGTGAGGGAGAAGATTTTATTTTTCCAGAGAAGTTGGGAAGCAGACATGTGGAAGAACTTGGTATTCTCTCCGCCGTGGATGGCACGTGATACTTTAGCACGCCATCGCCAGTATGTCATTTTCTCCTGGATGGTGCATTTGAGGACGGAGACAATGATTTTGCGAGTGAGAGATTCTGGTTGAGAGAGTGTCCTATTTTCCTCGACGAGGTCTAAGGCGGTGATTGCAGCTTGGCAGTGAGTTTCGCGAAGGGGGGTGGGAATACGGGAACGTGCCCATTTTTTGAGACGGGTACGGGATTTTTTGATCGCGGCGACGAGGGAGGCGGTAGCATTGGGTGGCGATGTGGGATGCGAGGCCCAAATTTGGCCGATAATATCGCTACAAGGCCGGAAGTTGGCCCATCCAGCCTCAAATGTAAAGAAATTGGATCGTGGGATGGAGGTGGCGACGTGTATGAGGAGGGGGACGTGATCGGACGTGAAATGAGTACGAGAGGATAGCGAGGTATTAGGGAAGGTGTTAGCCCACGCAAGGTTAAAGAAAACGCGATCGATCCGTTCTAAGGTGGGGTGGCTCTACTATTTGACCAGGTGAACCTGCGATCAAGTAGGGGCAACTCTATGAGAGCTAAGTTGTCCAGGGATTGGTTGAACGCATTAGCTTCGGCGTGGCAGAAAGCATGATTGTTTTTGTCAGAGGGGAAGCGGATTTGGTTGAACTCGCCAGCGATGATCCATGGGGTGCTGTCTGGTTGAGAGATAGATGAAAATTCATTTAAGAAGGCATGTTTGAGTGATCGTGACGAGGGAGCGTAGATGTTCGTGATGGCAAGGTGGTGTGCGCACGCAATTGATTGTAGGATTAGGGTGGATGAGTAGGTTAGGTGTGAGTAGGAGATAACTTGAAAGGAGGCAGAGTTGATGGCAGAGATGGAGCCACCCGCGGTACCCACAGCTGGTAGCGAGAACACTTGGTCGAGTTGTCGTGGTAAGAGGGATCTTAGTTTGAGGTCAGAGAGAGTGTCGAGTTTTGATTCTTGCAAGAGGGTAATGTGTGGCTTAATCGCTATCAATTCAGAGAGAACGTCGGAGCATTTATCATTATTACCAAGGCCACGTACATTCCAGGAGCAGATTGAAAAGCTGTTATTACTCATTAAATTCGTTCAAACACCAGGGGCAAGAGCCGGGGTACAACTGGCGTACATACACAAAAGCTACGGATGAGAGCAAGAGTAGCACTAGTACAAGCGACATACGATGCAGCAACCAAAAGTACAGTGTGACGATGAAAACATGCAGTGAGACGGGGGGTAGCATAGGCGTCTGGGAGCGCGCTGACGGGCGAAGAATGCGATGAGAGCAGATCATGGAGCCTCGTCATCACCAGAGGCAGAGGTCTCGGATCCAAGGATGGCATCTAGCTGGCCGTCGTCGGCGCCACAGAGCAGAGCAATGGTCACCAGGTCTTCAGCAGAGGCAGGAGGGGCATCGGGCTCGTGGAGGCGGGCCTCCTGGATGGCACGGCCAATGGCCGTATGCACGTCAGCCGCAGAGAGGCGAGCTGTCTTTGCCTTGACGGCCTTGGCGAGCATAGGAGAGTACTTGGCCTCCTTGCCAACCAGCCTCACGCTCCGACACAGCTTGTCCTTGGAGAAGGATTGGTCGCGTGCCATCTTACGGCGCTCCTTGGGAATGGCGCACTCATGGGTGTCCAGATCCTGCAGAGGAAGAGCTGCGTCCATGGCGACGTCGATCAGGGTATTGGAGGGCAAAAGATTTGGTTGATTAAGCATAGGGAGGGTTGATGGTTACCATTTGCACATGAGGACTCGCCAACGGAAAACGTGAAGGTGGGGGGAGGGTAGCAGAGGCGTCTGTAGGTGGCTTGAACGAGGCGAACGCGGACGTGTTGGAAGGCACCAGCGGGCCAGCAAGTAGTGCAGCGGCTGGCAATTCAGCGATCAGGCTAGGAGGCATCATAGAGCCCACCTGAGCAGCCGGGCGGATGACAGGTGGGGCATCTAAGACAACAGGTGGTGCATGCGCCACGTTCAGCGAGTCAGATGCCACGCCATGCAGGAGCGGGGCGTGCATGTCCTCCGAAGCAGCTGAGTCGTCGTCGGAAATGATGAGTGGCTGACGCATGGTTCCATGGGGTGGAAAAGGTGAGGCCAGAGCAGACCCGTCTGTGTCATAGACAGGAGATGCGACATGCGCACGTGGGCCGTTAGTGGCACGCGGAGCAACCGGCCTACTGCCACCGTAGGTTGGGTCAGCGCGCCACCCCGCATGGACCGCGGAGACGACAGGGACGAGGTGGTCAAGGGAGAGTGTGCACGGTGAGGCACGCTGCGAGAGCGGCACAGAGTCACCGTTGGAGGAGTCACCACCGAATGGGTTGGCGCCATCACCGTGGTGCCAGCGAGAGACCTCAACTACTTTGGCAATTCCAGGGGTTGTTGGTTTGCCTGATTGGAGAAGCACGAGGGCGCGGACCAAGGTATAATCGTATGCCGTCGTTGTGCCAGAGCTTGTGCGGGAACTCGGAAACCTCAACTTCCGCGGGGTCTGTGAACACAGCAATGGAGCGGTCGACATGCTCAACATGCTCTATAGTGACTACATTCCCTTCAAACTCTATTGGGCTGTGACTGAGTACGTCATTGCATGCAGCAGGTGTGTGAAAGGTGAGGCAGGCTATCCCCCGCCATGAACCGCCCATGATAAAGGTGGGGTTGCCGCAAGTGTGCTGGATGGCTCGGCGGATGAGGGGGTGGGGTTGGGGTCTGGGTTCTGTAGGTGAATGAAGGCGAAGCGGCGCGGGCAGTGAACTAGGCAAGGTGGGGCTGCGACTGGAGGCATATCGCCATAGGGAGGCAGCGGCCCAGCCTAATGAACTGGGCGGGGCAGTTCGTCATCGGAGTCAGTTTCAGAAACGTGAGAGGTGTATTGGGAGGCGAGGAAGACATCGGCGAGACGATCTCGCAGCTCCTGGGTGTCGAACGAAGAGGTGTGCGTGTGATTGGTAGCTGGGAGGGGGAGGTGGGTGTGGGTGGAGGCACAGAGGTGCGTGGCAGCGAGGAGGGAGGGAGGGGAGCCCCATTGGCGTTGACAGGAACACCTTGGAGGATGAAGGGAGAGGGGACGCAGAGCGCGGGGAACGGCTCAGAGAGGATGATGGGGACGTCGCCAATCATGAGCGTACGTGAAGCGCGAGCCGCCGCCGAAGAGGAGCCGACGGAGTCCATTGTTGCGAGTGCAAAATGCTAGATTAGGGCTAGAAGAGAATGCATCTGGGAGAGGAGGAAAGAAGGGCCATATTCTCATGTACCTGCAGTCACGGCTACGGTGGCCGTTCCGCCAGCAGCGAGCGCAGCGGATGGGGTCGTGGCAGATCTCTACACAGTGATCTAAGGCAAGGCACCGGAAGCAGCGCCTCTTCCTTTGGGTGGTTGGAGGAGTGCGAGAGCGCAGACGAGGAGGAAGGAGACGTCGATGTGTTATATGGGGGGGTGAGGTTGTGGATGGCTGGGGGAGGAGAGGAGAGCATCTCCGTATGAAATCGTCGTGTTGTTGTTGGTCCGTATAGGTGACATATCCGTTGTGAGGGCGGCTTGACCCATTGCATGTTACAGTGGGCGAGGGGACGGCGGGCTGTGGCGTGGTGATCGAACGGCCGGAGTAGGCTGTAGGGGGTGATTAGGCGTGATGATGAGGTCTAGATGCTGATCAGAGGCAGCATGGGGGAGCTACAGCAATGGGCGAGCGCAAGATCTCTCCGCCTCGCCGGTTCCCAACGTAAGATTCGCTTTTGATGCGGTCACCGGGGCCGCGCGTGGGGAGACAGGGGGCGGCGCGGCGGAGCCCGGATTAGATGCGGAGCGGGCAAGCGGGTCGTCCAAATTTGGCACAGACAGAGAGACAAGGAGGGGGTCCTAGGTCCGCGCGCCATCTCCGCCCGCATGCGCCGAACCAGACAGAGCGTACGGATCTTTTGCAAGATTTGGTGTGTCCAGGGGCGCCGCACTGCCATCATTATGCATGCAGTGGGCCATGGGTGCATGCATAGTAGGCCAGACGTGTAGCAAGCACGCTACCGCAGGGGGCTGATGTGTCGCAAGGCCATGCAAGTGCTGGTGATCAAAAGGGCCAAGGATGGAATCCGATCGAGGGGGCAGGGTAGGGTATGTGAACTTGTTATAATTGTGGTTGAAGCGACTGTAGTGATCAACGGCCGGTTCTAGCTGGTCAAAGAGAAAGAGTTGAAACCCTTTGAAATCGAGGGACCCATACTTGAGGATTTGAATTTTGATTTAGCGGGAGAAGATGCCAGACTTGAAAATATGCTCGTGAACTTTGACTGCAAGAAAATCTTGTTTGACCGAAAAATAGTGGTTTAGGGCAGACTCAACTAACATTTCATTAGGCCTAACAGTAATTGGCAGAAAGGTAATCCAGAACAGGTGCGTGTGGTGAGTGCATTGCACGTGAGGGGTAAGCTGGCTAAAGCGATTAACATTAAGCATATGATAAAAGAAGCTAATACTCGGCCGTTGACGATGCTCCTTGGGTAGATCAAGAGTCGTTGACGCAGGTGGCAGCATTGCAGGGAAGACCGCCGGCGGCGAAGGAAGAGCGGCACCAAACAATGACGGCAAGGCGACCCTAGAAGGCGAGCGACGGGCACCATCCGAAGGCAGTGGCCAAGGGAAGCGGATCAGCATGCCCAGCTTGCGGAAGTCACCCATGGAGGCAATGAGCGAGGCGACGTCAGGCGAGGCAACGGTGAAGGAGAAGTACGAGTCTCCGTCATCCATGACGTTGAATTGGTGGTGGACTCCGCCGAAGAGGCAAGCGAGAATGAGGCCCATAGTAATGGCATCAATGGCGAAAGGAAACTGTATGACACGCGCGTACATGCAGCATCCGTGCGGCTGGTTTGGTGGATGAATGGAGACTGGCGAGTGACATTGTGCCCAGGCCACGCCTTCAAAGTGGAGGCCCAGATCCTTTGGGATCTGGAGCAGTTTTGCCGTCGACATACAAGTCACAGCAGAGTAGGGTGAAGGTGGGAGCGGGGGCAGGGTTCTAGCGAAAGAGAATGAGTAGTTGCGGTGGCGGATTGTGGTATGGGCGAGGATGATCTCCGCAACACGCGCAGAGGCAACATGGAAGCGGAAGACCGGGGGAGAGCATTTGGCAACAAAGAAGTCAGCAGCAGAGCCACCAAGGGCGGCTTGAAGCAGAGCGGCGACAAGTATGGCATCAACATGGCGGTTGGAGTAGCCGAAGACGATGTAGAGCGGCGAGGTGAGATGTAGGGCTGGGGTGGTGATGGCTAGGCGGAGGTAGTAGCGGCAATCATCTTCGAACTCCAATCCCATGGCATTGACGCAGCACAGGGAGCAGCGGAGCGCGACCTAGCCGGCTTTGACATAGGGTAGGTCAAAGAATGACGAGGGTGGTGGTGCAACAGAGGGGAGGAGCTCGTCGAGAGGGTTGGTGGCTAGGGCTAGGTTAGGCGGAGGGGCTGCCGGAGGGTTTTTGGTGGCTGGAGCTTGGCTGGAGGCCGGCGAGGAGGGAGGAGAGGGAGCGGGAGCGGGAGCGGGATCGGGAGCCATCAACTTTTCTTATGTTTGGGATCCTTCGTACTTCTGGTGAACGCATATAATAGATCTGATCATTTAAAAAAAAATACAAGTAAGTTAGGATACAAATTTAACTAAAAAAAGTTAGGGAAAGAATTTGTAGCATTAGAGCAACTCCAACGGACCGACCCAAACGGACGGCGATTTCGTCCGCTTTTTATCCGTTTAGGTCGGCCGCCCGCCCGGCGTCCACCCTGTTTTTCATATGGGTCGGCAATACCCAACGCTACGAATCCATATGTGTAGCGTGTGGTTGGTGGCCTAATTTTGCATTGCATTCAACATATTGTGAAATGAAATTTAACAAACAAAATAATCTGCCCAAATAAATAGTATAGTTTTACAGGCCAAATAAAAATAAAAATGTTTCACATAGTTTTATGAACGAATAAAAGTAGATACATCTATTGGTTGCCAACATGAGTCCACATATGCTCAACCAAGTCATTTTGCAGTTGCACATGAGTTTCCCAATCACGCATGTCTTCATGAAACTGAGTGAACTACTCAAATGTTGCCGCTACTCCATGCTCAGGGACAACATTTTCACCCTGAAACTAAAAGCCTTGATCGTACAGACGTTCCGGGCGCTCGTCTTCTACGATCATATTGTGCATGATCACACAAGCAGTCATCACCTCCCATAATTTCTGCGTGCTCCAAGTATCAGCAGGATACCGAACGATGCCCCATCGAGATTGCAAAACACCAAAGGCACGCTCGACATCCATTCTTGCACTCTCTTGCTCTTGGGTAAATCTTTTCCTTTTCTCTCCAACAGGGTTGGGTATTGTCTTTACAATAGTGGTCCATTGAGGATAGATACCGTCACCCAAATAGTACCCTTTGTCGTAGTTGTGGCCGTTGACAGTAAAGTTCACCGATGGGCTGTTGCCTTCGGCAAGCCTAGCAAACACCGGCGAGCGCTGAAGCACGTTGATATCATTGTGTGATCCAGCCATGCCAAAGAAAGAGTGCCAGATCCAGAGATCTTGAGACGCCACGGCCTCTAGTATGATAGTGCAAGCCCTGACATGTCCCTTATAGTGCCCTTGCCAAGCAGAAGGGCAGTTCTTCCACTCCCAGTGCATGCAGTCTATGCCGCCAAGCATCCCGGAAAGCCCATGCTAGCATTCATCGCCAACAAACGGGTCAGATCTACACCGCTCGGCTCTCTCAAGTACTCGGGGCCAAACACAAGAATCACAGCCTTGCAGAACTTATACAGGACTCTAGGCATGTAGACTCGCTCGTCTGCACGCGTACTCGTCAATGAGATCACGGGCACTCCGTATGCAAGCATTCGGATGGCGGCAAGGCATTTTGATAAGAGGAGAAACTAATCTTGCCGACAAAGATCCTCTTTGCACTCGAAGTAGTCATCATAGCCGACCACTCCCTCTCTAATACGGTTGAAAACATGCCTACTCATATGGAACCGGCGGCGGAATTTGTGATGTTTGAACAACGGGTTTGTTGTATCAAAGTAGTCCTTCCAGAGAAGGAAATGTCCGCTCTCTCGGTTACGATTCAACGCCGGAAGGTGGCCCGGAATGGAGCCACGGAACAATGGCCGCTGGTTGTTGAGGTGGTGATGGACCAACACGGCAGCCAATATCTCCTCCTCATCGTTGGACGACGAATCGTCGGAGTCGCAAATGAAATTGTGGAAAAAGAACTCGTCGACGGAGTCCATTTTCGTACCTTGGCAAACTGTCGAACAACTTGCGGGCGTCGAAGAAGGAGACGGCGGCGAGGGAGACGCGGCGCTGACAGACCAGCTAAGCTGCCGGCCGGCGTCCGACGAGTGTGACGGCGTCCGACGAGCGCGCGCGGCGTATGTGGCGGGCGGCGAGGCATCTTCTTGGTCGCGGCGGTCAGGCGCGGGGAAGCGGCGGCGGAACTAGTTTGTTCCGACGGCGGCGGGCGATCGGGGACAGGGCGGCGTTCTTTGGCGGATGTGGGCGGCGGCAATGGAAGAGTCGCCGCAAAATGGGCGGCGGCGCGACGACGGAGGAGGCGGGGCGAGGTTGCTTGTCGGCGGGGAGGAAGGCCAATGCGCCACAGACCAACGGGCCCGGGGACATGAGTAGGCGACCGCGCGCGCGTCCGTCGCGCGTCCGCGCCGACGCAAATCAGGCTCAAAAAATGGGCGGGGAATGGGTCACCCGCGGACGAAAAACGGACGCGTGTCCGTTTGGGTCTGCGCGTTGGACCGCCTTTTTTGTCCATACCGACCCAAACGGACGGCCATGGACGAAATGGGTCACCCCATTGAAGTTGCTCTTACTCGTGAAGATACCCCGGGCAGTTCAGATTAAACGCTGACTTGCTCAAAATTCACTGCCCCTTGAAGATAAACAAAATTCACGGCGCTACAAAACATCAAACTCTGACCCAGTTACCAGTGCGATGCCATCGCTGTTCTGTCACGAGCGAGCTTCGCACGTCCGACCACGCCGTTTCCTTGCAGAGCTGCGAGAACTGCTCAGACACGCGATGGCCATTGTAGCAGCAGGCCGTCACATGAAGACTAGCACGAAGCAGCAGCCGCTGTCTCATGGAAGCATTTGACAAGACGTTGCCCTCTTCCTCTGTCTCTGCGCAGCCGAGACAACGTCACGGATACGGATACCCCAGACGGCCACGAGCTGCTACCGCTGCTGCGCTCTCTGCGCATCCCGACGAGGACGAGCGTTGTACGCTGATGCCGAGAGCGACCGACCCCCGCTGCCCAAACAACGCACACGCCCCCATCCGATCGTCCGCCCGCGTCCATCCAAGCATCCAACGGGTTGCGTCGAGCCGGGGGCGGGGGGGCCGCCAGCGACGCGGGCAGGACAAAGCCTCGTAAACCGAGCGCGCGCACCACTCGCTCCACCTTCGAAACCTTTCCCGTGCTCCAACGCGCGCTCGTGCAGTGCGGGTGCGTGCTCTGCCTCTGCCTCTGCTCGTCCGTGGGCATGGCCGCCACCCTCGCCGCCTCTCGCCTCCTCCTTCTGCTCATCCGCGTCGCGGCCACCGCCTCCTTCGCTCTCGGGCTTGCCGGCCGCGCGCAGCTGGACCCGCAGCAGCTGCTGGCGCTGCGCGCGCTCGGCCTCGGCGCGCGCCGCGCAGGCGACCCCTGCGACGCGGACGGCGCCGTGGCCGCGTCCTGCGACGCGGGGGCGCCGTTCCGGCGCGTGACGTCGCTCGTCCTCACCAACTGCTCCGACACCACCTCCGTCTCCGCCGCGGCGCTCGAGGCGCTCGCGCCGTCTCTCCGCACGCTCGCCTTCTCGGACTGCCCCGCCGCGCCGCCGCGGCTCCTCCCCCCGGAGCAGCTCGCCGCGGGTCTCCTGTCCTTCTCCTGCACCGCGTCTCTCGGACGCCTCTCCGCCGTTTGGCTCTCCCGCCTCGCCAACCTCACCGAGCTCACCGTCGCGAACACCCCTCTCGCCACCGGCTCCCCGTCCGAGCTGGCCGTGGTCATCTCACACATGGACCACCTCAACCGCCTCACCATTTCCAATGCCAACCTATCCGGCTTCCTCCCGCACCACTGGCACTGCCCCAACCTGACGCACCTCGACCTCTCCGGCAACCGCATCGCCGGCGCCATCCCCGACACCATCACCCACCTTGGCGCCATCACCCACCTGAACCTCAGCTCCAACGTTCTCAAAGGGCAGATCCCCACACACATCGGTGACCTCATTTGGCTCACCACCGTGGACCTGTCCAACAACTCCCTCTCCGGCGGCATCCCGGAGACCGTCTCCACGCTGCCCGAGCTGGAGGTGCTCAACCTGGGCTCCAACCGGCTCAACGGGACCATACCGCCGTTCTTGTCCGAGATGAGGGGCCTCAAGGAGCTCAACCTGGAGAACAACGACTTCGACGGCGTGGTGCCGTTCAGCGCCAGGTTCTTGTCGCGGCTGCGGGTGTTCAGGGCGGCCGGGAACGGCAAGCTGTGCTACAACAGGTCGGTGCTCTCCGCCGAGGTCGCCGTGGGGGTGGCGCCGTGCGACAAGTACGGGTTCCCGGTCACGGCACCCCCGGCGACGGCGCAGTCCGAGAAGAGCACGGCGGACTACGACGACGGCGGCGGTGATGGCGACGCGGACGGCGACGCCGACGCTCGTGGCGGCCCTAGCGCGGTGGTTCTCGGGCTCGCCATTGGCCTGTCCTGCTTGGCATTCGTGGTCATCTTGGTCGTCTGCCTCTGCAAGGTGTGCAGATGAGATGGCGTGACTTTTTGTTGCTTCTCTTGTGTTGACGAGGTTGGATTACAACATTGCTGCATGTTGAATAGTCGGATCCGCAATTTGCTGTTACGCTGTGTAGTGTAGCACTGCATGTTGTACTCCTAAACCAGCATAGATCAATTGATCGGTTGAAAAATTTGACGAAAAATACAATGAAGAGGCCGCATTTGCAAAGCAGAACATTCCTCTTGTTTTTGTTTGCTGACCAATGTCGTTGTTATTATTCAGTGTTGTCTTTTTTTTTTGCGGGGTCTTTGTCCCGTCGTCGCATCGTTCTACTGTATTCACTGCGGTATCGCAAATTCAGAAGAGTAAAACAGTTACTCCCTCCGTGCTTGAAAGTGTACTTTCAACTTTGTTGAAAAATCAAACTTTTATATGTTTGACCGTATTCATACAATAATAGACCAACAGTTGTGCTCTTAAATTAGTAGCATTAGATTCATGATAAAATATATTTTTGTCATATACCTATTTGGTTTCACAAGCATTGACATATTTTTGCACAAACTCGGTCAAACTTTGAGATAGTTTGACCCTCCAATAAAGTTGGAAGTGCACTCTTTTAAGGACGGAGGGAGTATGCATCATGGACCGATGTGGGTAATGATCGATCACCTTGAAGTTTGAACAAGAAAAAAAAGGAAAGGGCATCACTTGTGTACTACTACCTCCGTCCTGATTTATTAGTCCTGCTCGTATTCAGGGTTATATTTTGACCATGATTTTAAATAATAAAATATATGTTTTACATAGCAAAAATAATATCATTGAAAAACTATATCCAAATATGAATCTAATGATATACTCCCTCCATTCCTAAATGTAAGTGTTTTTAAAGATTTCACTACAAACTACATACGGATGTATATGGACATATTTTAGATTGTAGATTCACTAATTTTGATCCGTATCTAGTTCATAGTGAAACCTTTAAAAAGACTTATATTTAGAAACGGGGAGAGTAATTTTTAATGACATGCATCAACATTTTATTAGTTAAATTTATAGTCAAATTTTGACACAAAACACTAAAGGGACCAATAAAGCAGGACCGGGATAGTAAAGCACTAGTAGCCAGAATGCTGTCAAAATAAATAAATAAAAACACTAGCCAGAATCTTACGGACATCAGTTTATGTCCGCACTGCATGTCACAGACTGATGTCCTTCCACTCTTCCATAAATCAAGAAAGAAACCAGTGAGGTTTCCTAGGTGACTGATGCAGACATGCATGATTGTGAGTCATTGTTCGGGTTGTGTGGGTGTGTGCATCTGTATGTAAACGAGTGAGGGGAGGTCGAGTGGAGAGAGTGATGAGAGCTGGACAAGAGTAGTGCTTCAATCTCCTTTGCTAGGCTTTTCCGTGGACTGGCCGGCCTAATTTTCGTTTCACTTTAGTTTAGGCTTGAAGCGTACTCTGCCGCCAACCGAAACCGCGCTCTTTCACGGCCATCATGCATGCATGCATGCAGAGCGCAGATTGGCGGGCTAGGCCATGCCGGTCCCTCGCCATCCCATCCTCGCAACATGATGCACAGCTAGCCACGCTTTTGAGTTGCGCTGCCACTTCGCAAGGGCGCCGCAGTGATCTTTCTTTTCACAGTACCTCGTTGACGGTAATCATACAATGCGATCTTGTACGCGCGGTTCTACACTCGTACTCCTGTTTGTACAGATTGCACGGATGCAGCAGACATGTGGTGATGCTCTTGCTCGGTAGTAGATCAGCTAACTCCAGGCCGGTGAAGGACGTTTACTTTACAGTAGCCTGTCGATTCATATTGCACGCTTTGCCATGGCAATTTGCCGGGACAATGATGGATCGATCGCCGCCCTAATGAACGCTCATGATTGCATAGTACAAGCATCATACTAAGGCTTGATTCCCCACTCATGCCCTTACGTTGTTCATGCAATCAATACCCACCACGCTGGCCACGATAGCAAGCTAAATGCACCCCATAAGTAGCATTACCATTAGCACTAGCACTCGATTGATGTAGCTAGGCTGCATCACTAGTGCAGCACACCGGGCATCATTTAGCCACATCATTCTTGACACATAGGATAATCCATCGATGAGCTGTGTTCCTCGCGTGTGTAATTCTAATTCATGCCCTCGTGAAAATTAGGTAGCAGCGATTGATGTCTCATCAGTGCGCCTTTTCACTGAGAACGCGGAAATTAGCACTCCGATCTCATGTTTGCAGTGGGGAAAACGGTAGTTGAAAAGCTGATGCTGGAAAGGTCGTGCTAGATGATGATGATGATACACTTGGTTAGAGTAGTTCTATGGCAAAACTAGAATCATGCGACGGCAAAGTTGACATTGGAAAAACGGAACTGGCTGTAGCTTGTAGGAACACAATGTGGTTGCATCGGTAGTTTGAAGCATTCTCCAAACTGTCGATGGGGTGACAGTTAAAAAATCTCAATTCTACGAGGCCGAGGGGTACAACCTGTTTGCTAATTCTTATCTTCATGGAGAAATGAAATATGTTTCCTTTTAGAAGGCCAGTCACAACTGACAATCTTATCATCTTTCATATCAGATACAATTTCAGGTTCCTCTGGTGTGACTTTTTTTTTTAATCTCTGTTTCCTTTCTACAAGTATGCTTTACATGAACTTCAACTTTGTCCGCTCACAATTCCAGCGGCTTTATAACATCAAAACTTTCCATACGAGAGTCAACAGCAATGAAATAACCGATGCAAAATAGTAGCCTACATCACCTCTGAAATGGTGGGCAAAGGTCTTTACATTGATCAAATACACACATCCGCTAACCAGCAAACAATTGCCTGGACCTCCAAGCAGTGGCAGTTGCTCAGCAGTCGATGCTGCTGCAGGCTCCGGTGGCGACGGTCTCGGCACCGGTGATGAAGGGATCGATCTTGACCCAGAGGAGGGAGAAGACCGAGGCCAGCAGGACGGACCAGAGTATGACGATGGTGGGAGTCCGGTTCTGGCGGCCCATGAGACCCTTGAGGAACGGGTACAAGTGCATTATCACCCACATGGCGAAGAACACCTTGCCGAAGAGCGGGCCCCATGACTCGTAGCCGCTGTTGAGCGCGTCCGAGAATCCGGCCACCACGCCGACGAGGTTGAGCACCAGGATTGTCGTGGGCGGGATCAGCACCGTTGTCCACTTGAACACATACAGCTCAGCGAAATCGCCGTCCTCCGCGGCCTTGCTGGTGACTGTGAAGTTGGTGTCAAGCCCGATGACCATCTTGAGGATACCCTGGAACACAGCAAAGAGATGAGCAGACACGCCACCGATGACCCAGAACTGCTCGTTGCGCCACCAGTCCTCAATGCCAATGCCGCTCCACCGCAGCTCCAGGACGCTTGTCAGGATGATGGAGGTGAAGAGACCAAGAAACCATATTGTTGCGGCATTGGAGAGCTGTATTGACAGCAAGTGAACAATGTTATCGTCGTTAAACAGTGACAGTCATTAGAGTCCAATGCCAATGTATATGTGTCTTCAGAAATCTTACGATTGGAATGATGAATTTGCCAGTGAGCAAGCAAATGGCAGGCAGGCAGCAGTATGCGACGAGAGGAACGGAGGTGAAGGGGTAGACGATGGTGTTGATGTAGGACAGCCTCTGGAGCCATCTCAGACGGCCACCGCCATAGCCATACCACAGCGGGCAATGTCGGCTGAAGAAGATCTCGACAGAACCGAGAGCCCACCGAAGAACCTGGTGCAAACGATCGGAAAGGTTGATTGGGGCCGATCCCTTGAATGCGGGTCTTATCGGCATGCAGTAGATGGATCGCCACCCACGGCAATGCATCTTAAACCCAGTCAGAATATCCTCTGTAACTGAACCATAGATCCAACCAAGCTGACAAAAAAGCAGAAACAAGCAGTCATGCCTAGTGAACAGAGCAAAATAACTTGAGGCATCGTCAAGTAATTCGACATAAGTATAGACACTGAAGAGCAAGAGCTAACCTCTTTTCCCCATTCAGTTTTCTCTTCATATCCACAACTAATGACATGAATGGCTTCTTTAATCAGTGTAGAAGGGTCTACAGACTCAGGAACACCCCCATTCTCCATAAGAGTTGATTCAATGAATACCGAAGACTGTCCAAACGACTTCTCAAAGCTCATCTGGGAGATAAGCATGGACCGCTCATACTCGTCGTAGTCTGCAAAAGCAACCAATGTTACGAAAACAAAATTCTCAAGATTTAGAACGTTTTATTCCACATAGTTCGTGCACTTACTGTCGATTTCCCGTAGATTGAAAATGGCAGACTCAAGGTCTTCTCGTCTGGAGTCTCTGTGCATTTCTTTCTCAGTCTTTTCAACCTTTTTCTTAGGACAGCAGCAGCAGCAGAATGAACAAGCTGAAGATTTTGGAAGGGCAGGCAGAGATGGTGGCCCATAACCATAGAGTGCTTGCCTATAGAAACAACAACCAGTTCCCACATAAACCGGCCCTTGGATGCCATCAAGCCCTTTCATGTTAACCTGTGCATGATAAGTATGAACATATAAGTTGGGTAAAGATACTTAAATGGAATACACATCAGTGGCATAATGCTTACATCAAAGAACACGACGTTCCTATTGGCATAACGATCACTGCGATCAATCCCATCGAATCTCTGTGGGAACTGGACATAGCAGACATCTCTACCAACGGAAGGGTCCATCATGAAGCACATTGCTTCACGCACAGCTTTGCTGTTGTTAACATAGTGATCACAGTCAAGATTAAGAATGTAGGGAGCATTTGTCAGAACAGCAGACACTCGGACCTGCCAAATAAGATAATTATTCAGTAACCTTGTATTCAAGCAAATTTTCTCAAAACAAACAAATAAATAGGATGATTCTCTCTAAAAAAGGATTTACCAGAGCGTTCATAGCCCCTGCCTTCTTGTGGTGTTGGTACCCTGGTCTTTTCTCTCTTGAAACATATACTAGCCGAGGAAGCTCATTTCCATCGTAGTCGCGTGCACCGGTCTCACCAAGGAAAACCTGCAACCAGAAGTCAGAAATACGATAAGGATAAGTTTCAACAAATCGCCGACAAGGTAACTATTCGTTGGTTTTCTTGGAAGGTCAGCAGGCCTCATACTAGAAGCATCAGTTCCACATCTGCAAACTATGACTTCGCTTTTAATCATGTAAGTGGAACCTGATCTCATGTAAGTTCAGCTTCAGTGAGGACATTTGAGACAATGGCAACTAATCGTATGCTGAACAAATAATGAATGATTTTAGGCACAATGCCCAGGAAAATTAACTACCAAATAGCTTCAGTAAAGGTTTTTGTTATGTCTTAATATCTTAAGAGGTTAAAGAAAGTTGGCACTTTGCCGTTGCTTATATGGAGTAATATGAAAGGCAAAACCAAGCTTTATATTGAACTTTCAAGTCCAAATGGCAGAGTACACTTCATTATTATGACGTGTATAAACTTCAATACTAAGGTAAGAGGGACCATGTTAAAATAGCTCGTCAGTCAAAGATCACCTTATATGTTTAAAAAAAAGGCGATTGACCCATAACATTTCCTGGACTGATTTCAATAGTGAAAAGCAAATTACCTGAATCATGCCGGGGTGGTCACGAGAGTTGTTCCCAGGCCATGGTGTCCCATCCTGCATGACCCAGCCTTCCTCAGGTGTCTTCTGAGCCTTGGCAACCAAAGCATTTATCCTCACCTTGAACTCTTCATAATCTCTCTGCACAACACAATGCTTATTTACATGACTAACAGCAAAATGAAACTTCCAAAATAAAGGACGTTCTCAAACTGTCCAATCGAAATATACCTTCATAGCCCTACGCTCCTTGACGAAAGACGGGTGTATTTTATCCTTCAAGTAGTCAATCTTCTGTGAGAAGTAGAACTCAGGGGTCCGTGGCTCAATGGAGAACTTCTTGCAAAATGGAACCCATCTCCTTGCAAATTCCGCAGTTTCAGCAAGTGATTCAAACGTGAGCATGGCAGCTCCGTCGTCAGAGACGTAGCACGAAATTTTCTCAACAGGATAGTCCACCGCAAGAATGGACAGCACAGTGTTCGCAGTGATTAGTGGAGGCTCTTTCAATGGATCCACTGTACTGACAAAGAAATCCACAGGTGCTAACCCAGAATCTTCTCCATCTCCATATCTGTAACATGCATGGATTATGTAATTCAGTACAAACAATTGCTTACTGATATATAAACAGTTTTAGTGGTACTACTACCGAGCATACCGTGCAATCAGCCTATCGACGTAAGTCTCTCGGTTGACAGGACACCACTTGGGAAATTGATCCAAGATCCAGGAGAAACCGAACCAGATCTCACATATGACTGAAGTCAGCCAGAGACCAAAGGCACTGTCGACAGGGTTGGTGATACGGTAGTGGAAGAAGAGCCCAAGAACTACTAGCCGCATAATGATGACTGCCCTGTAAGGTGTGAGCTTGTTCTTCGATATAGGGATGATCCGAGAAAGTGGCTCATACGCATCTGTCAAACTGCAAAATTGTTTGGTGTGTCACAATAAATTGACAGCATATTAAAATTAAAACACTTGAATTATATGCACCAAGCAACTCACCCAAAATACTAAGCTAATGGGCGAAAGTGATACAATGCATTTCAACAAAACACCATGTCATTTTATAATGTAGCAGAGGTGAAGCTCAAAAAGGTCTTGAACTAAGCCAGGGGAGAGTATAATGGCAGAAAAGTTAAACATATTGAATCCACAACTTAAGAAGATCCAGATGTTAAGATGTACAAACAAGAAGGTGTGGTTAATGGGTATAGGCCTAGCTAAGCAACAAATCGTGTGCCTTTTTTTTAGGGTACAGATTGTGTGACTTGGTTGTAAATGAAGCATGTTAATGAGATATGAAGTGTGAATACAACATCACATTTCCAGCTTAGTTTAAGCTATTTTCCCCAGTACATGGGAGATATAGAAGTTTGTATATGGGATCTGATAAGATAGCAATCATATGAGACATTAAAGTCAATTTCAAATATAACTGGCATTTAGCTCATCTAAAAAGAAAACTTGGGTGTGAATGAGCTAACTATATAATTGTTACGATTATAACTAAAAATGTTCAAGGAGAGATTTACAGATATTCATTTATTCAGAGACATTGATGCAAGTAAAAGCTCTAGAGTGATCACTTTAAGGATGTATAAATGGACACGTAATTCTTACTCCTTTTCTTCCATGATCTGTTCTTCCACAGGGGGAACTTGTGCTTTAGCTGCAGCCTTTTTTGCTGAGGCTTTCTTCTCATTCTTCTTCTCCTTCCAACTATCGACCCTGTTCTTCCAGATGGGCTTTCCGGATTCATCATTCAACTCTTCAAATCCAGAGTGAGTGAAAAAATTTCAGTACTCAAGCGACATCAGATCAGAGTAAGGTAAAAAGCCCAAGCAAACTAGAGAAGTATGCGTACCACTCCCAACTCCAGACATGCTGCTAAGGGTCCTGGCGTGACTTACTACATCCTGTTGCACCAAAATCACATCCAACATTATCAGAACTGTAGGAAATTCCCCTTCCTTGAGAGGTGTATCTTGGCTGATCTACTCCAAATCGGACAGTCGCAGGAATAAATGACTTCACCTGGCGATCGCCGAGCTGGTTCGCCATTGTGACCCGCCCACGCAGACCCTCGGCGACGAGCTGGTCCTCCACCGCCGCCTCCTCCTCCTCCACGGCGCTCCCCTTGCCATGCGCTGGACCAGAGAGCAAACTCATCAGCGCAAACCCCCTCGCTGGGCTGCGAAGCTTCTGTCAGAGGAAAACGGACCTGGGTCGGAGACGGCGTACTCCCCGCCGCAGCGCGCGCAGGCGGCGCGGCCCTCGGCGACGTCCTCGTCAAGGCACGCCTTGCAGAGCGCGTAGCTGCAGGCGCGGCAGGCGGCGTGCGCGTCGTCCCCGCAGGCCGCGCAGGGAGGATGTGCCCCCGGCTCCATCGTGGCTCCTCCTCGGGGCGCGCACTACTGCTCACCCCTCCTCGCCGGCGCACGGGCGGGCGGAGGGCAGTGGCCGGAAGGGTGGGGAGTGGAGTGGGAGAGAGAGGGAGGGATAGGCTCAGCGTGCCGGAGGTTGGATGCGTGGTGATATAGCCACGGCCGCGCGGTGGCGTGGCGCTGGCAGGCGGTGGGTGGGGTTGGGGCGTCGGCATCGCATCGGCGGGTGGATGGAAAGAATGGAAGCAAAGGGTTGGGCGCCTGAGCGGGCAGGGGAGGGGCGCAGAGGCGGGGCGGCGTGCGGCAGGTGTTTTTCGCGGGAGGGAGGGATTTTGCGGGGTTTGGAAGCGAAGGTGACGGGCGATTGGGCGGGGCGTAACCTGCAAGGCGGGAGGGTCGGAGGTCGGGGGCAGGTTGGTGGGTGCTTGGTGTCGTCGGTGCGGGGCCCGGCGCGAGGTGAGAGCAACAAGGGATCGCTCGCGTTGCGGCGTCGCTTTTGACAGCACGTTTTCTAACTCGCGACCGACGCGACGGCGAATGGCGAGGAGGAAGAGGGGGAGTCGCTCCGCGGAGGACGAAATTGGAGGCAAATTGCAGACGTGCAGTTTATGTCCTGGTACACTGAGCTGAGAGTGAACTCATACCCGCCATCAAAATTGAACCCTCATATTTTAGTCCCTGAAATCAGCACTCGTGCTCTCTGATCTCGGTCTAAAGCAAACCTTCGGAGCATTTTCAAATAGCCGACCTGGCAAGGGGGGAGGCCGGAATGTCCGAGTCAACCAACCATGGGTGGTAGGTCCCAGAAGGCCCCACGAAATCAACACGCTACCGAGTTAAGCCCGCGGACTAGGTCGCGCCGCTCCACTTCACACACTTCGCCCCTGCTCTCCCTTCTATCCCCTGACGATGCATCGTCTTCCTACTCTCTTGCACAACGACGACGGCGACCAGCGGAAAATCGCGGTTACCGATGACGATCATGCCTGTAGTAAAGAAGGAGGTACGCCATGCCCTTCACTTGTGCTTATTTGCCGGTTCTATTTTTGTCTATGTGCAATTAGGTGTAGGGTTCTAGTAGAGAAACGTTGGGGCTTGAGTTGTAGTTGGTGTAAAACCGATTGACTTGCGGGTAACTTGTTCAATTTTACATCACAGAGTTACACATGCCCTGTAATGCAGGTGTTTTCGTTCAAATCATGAACCCAAGGGAGGTGTTAAACATTAGATTTGCCTCACAAATAATTGGTGAATTGGTTCCTATTTCTTTATAATGATAAGGGTTGCATGAAGATCTCAGAACATACTACAGATGGAGGAGTTGCTGACATATGTGGAGTACAATGGGGAATAAGATGAGTCAGAGGAAGAAGGCTAGGAGAAAATATCACATGAAAACCAAGTTTTGGTGGAAATCGTTGAAAACCACACGGAAATGATGTTTTGAAGCTTCAACAAAATCTTTTAAAAAATACGGGATGTAAGAGTGATGTTTAGAATGTAAAATTCCCAAGTTCAAATACATTACCATTTACAAGGTACAAAAAAACAAAATCAACAATGAATAATGCCGAATAGTAAATGTCACTATTTATTGTTGATTTTTTTTCATATCTCATACATGGTAATGTGTTTGAACTTGAAATTTAGCATAGCAATAGAACATCACCATCTTGACATTTCATTTTTTTTAAGATTTTTTCAAAACTTTTAAACATGGTTTCCACGAAGTTTTCTTTGAAACTTGGTTTCCATGTGATATTCTCTCTAATATCATACAGAGAATATCACATGAAAAACTAACTTTCAGTGGAACTGGTGAAAACCACGTGGAAATGATGTTTCGAAGTTTCAGATTTTTTTTTTAAAAAATAGGGGATGTTACGAGTGACGTTCAGCATGTGAAATTCCCAAGTTCAAATACATTACCATTTACAAGGTACGAAATAAAAAACAATGTCAAAATTGAATAGTGCCGAATAGTAAAGCCCACTATTCATTGCTGAATATATTTTTCATATCTCATACATGGTAATGTGCTTGAACTTGAAACTCAGAGCATATATAGTTGGGCGCCCCAAACCCGCCTCATACGCCCGGGCGGGCCGCCCGTTCACTAACAAGTCATGAAATTTCGATCAGAGGGGCCTCAAACACCCGGGCTGACTGGCACCCCTCATATCCAGCCCAAATATGGTAGATATGGGATGGCCAGGCGCGTCCGCCATGTCGTACCCGGCCCATGATGGCCCACCCGACCCCACATATATTCATATTACTCACCATCCGCTCGCCAGACCAAATCCCTAGCCACTTCACTCCACTCCCCTCCAGACCCAAGCTCCCATCAGGCGATCTTAGGTCGTCTCCGACATGGCGGGAAGCAGATCCGAGTCCTTCATCTCTAGATCCGTCGACCTGATACATCCATTTCGCATCATGTTTTTCTACTGTTATTTATATTACTTTTGGTCATTATTCCACTTTATGATGCAATTCTAATGCATTTTTTCTCTTAGTTTGCAAGATTTACATGGAGAGGGAGATTATCGGCAGCTGGAATTCTAGACTTGAAATAGCTACAACGAAGATACCTATTCTACAGAGCTCCAAATGACCTGAAACTTCATGGAGATTTTTTTATTGAATATATGAAAAATACTGGAGGAATACCAGAGGGGGCCCACCAGGTTCCCACAAGGCAACAGGGCGCGACCACCCCTGGGCACGACCTGATGCCTTGTGGGGCCCATAGCTGGCCTCCTGTGCCCATCTTCTGCTATATGAGGGGTTTTGACCTAGGAAAAAAATAAGAGAAAACTTTCACGATGAAGCGCTGCCGTCTTGTGGCGGAACTTGGTCAGGAGCACTTTTGCTCTTAGGCGGAGCAATTCCGCCGGGAATACTTCCCTCTGAGAGGGAGAAATCAAAGCCATCGACGCCACCAATGACCCTCTCATCATGGGAGGACCAATCTTCATCACCATCTTCACCAGCATCATCTTATCTCAAACGCTAGTTCATCTCTAGTATTCAATCTTTGTCCCAAAACCTCAGATTGACGGGTTGCTAGTAGTGTTGATTACATCTTGTAGTTGATGTTAGTTGGTTTATTTGGTGGAAGATTAAATGTTCAGGATCCTCAAGCATATTCAATACCCCTCTAATCTTGAACATGAATATGATTTGTGAGTAGTTACTTTTTTTCTTGAGGACATGGGAGAAGTTTTGTTATAAGTAATCATGTGAAGTTGGTATTCGTTCGATATTTTGATGATATGTATGTTGTTGCTTCCTTTAGTGGTGTCATGTGAACGTCGACTACATGACACTTCACCATACTTGGTCCTAAGGGAAGGCATCTTGTAGTAATAAGTAGATGATGGGTTGCTAGAGTGACAACAGCTTAAACCGTAGTTTATGTGTTATTCCGTAAGGGGCTGATTTGGATCCATATGTTTCATGCTATGATTAGATTTATCTCAATAATTCTTTCATAGTTGCAGATGCTTGCGAGAGGGGGTAATCATAAGTGGGTTGCTTGTTCATGTAAGAATAGCGCGAAGCACCGGTCCATCCACATATCAAATTATGAAAGTAACAAACGCGAATCAACTAAACATGATGAACATGACTAGACAACAATTCCCATGTGTCCTCGAGAGCACTTTGCTTTATATAAGAGAACTTTCCAACTTGTCCTTTGCTATAAAAAGGATTGGGCCACCCTGCTACATGATACGTCTCCAACGTATCTATAATTTTTGATTGTTCCATGCTATTATATTGCCCGTTTTGGATGTTTATGGGCTTTACTTTACACTTTTATATCATTTTTGGGACTAACCTACTAACCGCAGGCCCAGCCCGAATTGCTGTTATTTTTCCTATCTCAGTGTTTCGAAGAAAAGGAATATCAAACGGAGTCCAAACGGAAAGAAACCTCCGGGAGCGATCTTTTTGGAACAAATGCAAACCTGGAGACTTGGAGTGGACGTCAAACAACAAGCGAGGCGGCCACGGGGGTGCCCGGCGTGCTCCCCACCCTCGTGGGGCCCTCGAGCATCCACCGGCCTACTTCTTCCTCCTATATATACCCACGTACCCCAAAAACATCTAGGAGCACCACGAAAACCTAATTCCACCGCCGCAACCTTCTGTATGTGCGAGATCCCATCTTGGAGCCTTCGTCGGCGCTCCGCTGGAGGGGGAATCGACCACGGAGGGCCTCTACATCATCTCCAAGGCCCTTACGATGAGTTGTGAGTAGCTTACCACAGACCTTCGGGTCCATAGTTATTAGCTAGATGGCTTCTTCTCTCTCTTTGAATCTCAATACAAAGTTCTCCTCGATCTTCTTGGAGATCTATTCGATGTAACTCTTTTTGCGGTGTGTTTGTCGAGATCCGATGAATTGTGGGTTTATGATCAAGTTTATCTATATGAAATATTTGAATCTCCTCTGAATTCTTTTATGTGTGATTAAGTTATCTTTGCAAGTCTCTTCGAATTATCAGTTTGGTTTGGCCTACTAGATTGATCTTTCTTGCAATGGGAGAAGTGCTTAGCTTTGGGTTCAATCTTGCGGTGTCCTTTCCCAGTGACAGCAGGGGCAACAAGGCACATATTGTATTGTTGCCATCGAGGATAAAAAGATGGGGTTTATATATATTGCACGAGTTTATCCCTCTACATCATGTCATCTTTCTTAATGCGTTACTCTGTTCTTCATGAACTTAATACTCTAGATGCAGGCAGGAGTCGGTCGATGTGTGGAGTAATAGTAGTAGATGCAGACAGGAGTCGGTCTACTTGTCATGGACGTGATGCCTATATACATGATCATGCCTAGATAATCTCATAACTGTGCGCTTTTCTATCAATTGCTCGACAGTAATTTGTTCACCCACCATAATACTTATGCTATCTTGAGAGAAGCCACTAGTGAAACCTGTGGCCCCCGGGTCTATCTTTTATCATATAAGTTTACCATATACTTTTATTTGCATCTTTATTTTTCCAATCTATATCATAAAAATACCAAAAATGTTTATCTTATCATATTATCTCTATCAGATCTCACTTTCGCAAGTGGCCGTGAAGGGATTGACAACCCCTTTATTGTGTTGGTTGCGAGGTTCTTGTTTGTTTGTGTAGGTGCGTGGGACTTTTGAGGAGCCTCCTACTGGATTGATACCTTGGTTCTCAAAAACCAAGGGAAATACTTACGCTACTTTGCTGCATAACTCTTTCCTCTTCAAGGAAAACCAACGCAAGCTCAAGACGTAGCAAGAAGGATTTCTGGCGCCGTTGCCGGGGAGGACTTCGCTCAAGTCAAGACATACCAAGTACCCATCACAAACTCATCTCCCTCGCATTACATTATTTGCCATTTGCCTCTCGTTTTCCTCTCCCCCACTTCACCCTTGCCGTTTTATTCGCCCTCTCTTTCCCAATCTCCTCTCTCTTTCGCTTGCCTTTTTGTTTGCTTGTGTGTTGGATTGCTTGTCGCGATGGCGCAAGATAATACCAAATTGTGTGACGTTTCCAATACCAATAATAATGATTTCCTTAGCACTCCGATTGATCCTCTTAATGATGTTGAGTCTTGTGAAATCAATGTTGCTTTGTTGAATCTTGTTATGAAAGATCAATTCTCCAGCCTTCCTAGTGAAGATGCCGCTACCCATCTAAACAACTTTGTTGATTTGTGTGAGATGCAAAAGAAGAAAGATACGGATAATGATATTGTTAAATTGAAGTTATTTCTATTTTCACTTAGAGATTGTGCTAAAATTTGGTTTTCGTCTTTGCCTAAGAATAGTATTGATTCATGGAATAAGTGCAAATATGCTTTTATCTCTAAGTATTTTCCTCCCGCTAAGATCATCTCTCTTAGGAATGATATTATGAATTTTAAACAACTCGATCATGAGCATGTTGTCCAATCTTGGGAAAGAATGAAATTGATGATTCGCAATTTCCCTACTCATGGTTTGAATTTATGGATGATCATACAAAAAAATTATGCCGGATTGAATTTTGCTACTAGAAATCTTTTAGATTCGGCCGTGGGAGGCACTTTTATGGAAATCACCTTAGGAGAAGCTACTAAACTCCTTGATAACATTATGGCTAATTATTCTCAATGGCACACCGAAAGATCTACTAGTAAAAAAGTGCATGGTTATTCCTTTGTCTACTTTGATTGAGAATAATAATGAATCTTTGGATGTGAATTTTGTTGGTAGGAAAATTTTTGGTAACAATGCTTATAGAGGAAACTTTAATCCTAGACCATTCCCTAGTAATTCCTCTAATAATTATGGAAATCCTACAACAACTCTTATGGAAATTTTAATAAGATGCCCTCTGATTTTGAGAATAGTGTTAAAGAATTTATGATCTCTCAAAAGAATTTTAATTCTTTGCTTGAAGAAAAATTGCTTAAAGTTGATGATTTGGCTAGGAACGTTGATAGACTTTCGCTTGATGTTGATTCTTTGAAACTTAGATCTACTTCTCCTAAGCATGATATCAATGAGTCTCTCAAAGCCATGAGAATTTCCATTGATGAGTGCAAAGAAAGAACCGCTAGGTTGCGTGCTAAGAAAGATTGCTTTGTAAAAGCGTGGTCTTCTAGTTTCCATGAAAATAATGATGAAGATCTAAAATTTATTGATGTGTCCCCTATTAAATCCTTGTTTTGAAATATGAATCTTAATAATGATGGGATTGGAGATGAGTCAACTTTAGTTTAAAGGCATCCCAATGATTTGGAGTTTTTAGATCTTGATGCTAAATTATGTAAAAGTGGGATGGGAGAGGTCAAGACTTTAAATAGCATTGAACCCACTATTATGGATTTCAAGGAATTTAATTATGATAATTGTTCTTTAATAGATTGTATTTCCTTGTTGCAATCCGTGTTGAATTCTCCTCATGCTTATAATCAAAATAAAGCTTTTACCAAACATATTGTTGATGCCTTGATGCAATCTTATGAGGAAAAACTTAATTTGGAAGTTTTATACCTAGAAAACTTTATGATGGGTGGGAACCTACTATAAAGATTAAAATTAAAGATCATGAGTGTTATGCTTTGTGATTTGGGTGCTAGTGTTTCCACGATTCCGAAAACTTTATGTGATATTCTAGGTTTCCATGATTTTGATGATTGCTCTTTAAATTTGCACCTTGCGGATTCCACCATTAAGAAACCTATGGGAAGGATCAATGATGTTCTTATTGTTGCAAATAGGAATTATGTGCCCGTAGATTTTATCGTTCTTGACATAGATTGCAATCTTTCATGTCCTATTATTCTTGGTAGACCTTTCCTTAGAACGATTGGTGCAATTATTGATATGAAGGAAGGGAATATTAGATTCCAATTTCCATTAAGGAAAGGCATGGAACACTTCTATAGAAAGAAAGTTAAATTACCTTATGAATCTATCATGCGAGCTACTTATGAATTGAGTGCCAAAGATGGCACTACTTAGATCTATCCTCGCTTTTATGCCTAGCTAGGGGCGTTAAACGATAGCGCTTGTTGGGAGGCAACCCAATTTTATTTTTTTTTTGTTTTTGCTTTTGTTTAGTAATAAATATTTCATCTAGCCTCTGTTTAGATGTGTTTTCATGTTTTAATTAGTGTTTGTGCCA
This sequence comes from Aegilops speltoides, assembly GCA_021437245.1. Classification (NCBI taxonomy): domain Eukaryota; kingdom Viridiplantae; phylum Streptophyta; class Magnoliopsida; order Poales; family Poaceae; genus Aegilops; species Aegilops speltoides. The sequence continues at coordinate 368,042,384 of CM038143.1, forward strand.
AGTAGAACCTATAGGATAACCTACGGTGATAGTTAATTTGATTCTGCTGAAAAACAGAAACTTTGCATGCAAGAAAATAATTTTAGTAATTCACAGAAACATGATTTTGCATTGATTCTTTTTTCTGTAGATAAATATATAAATTTCCCAGGACTTCCTAGTTTGGTAGGAGTTTTAGAGTTCCAGAAGTATTCTAAAGTTACAGATTTCTACAGACTGTTCTGTTTTTGACAGATTCTGTTTCTCGTGTGTTGTTTGCTTATTTTGATGCATCTATGGCTAGTATCAAGGGGCTATGAACCATAGAGAAGTTAGAATACAGTAGGTTTAACACAAATATAAATAAAGAATGACTTCATTACAGTACCTTATGTGGTGGTTTTTCTTTCTTGCACTAACAGAGCTTATGAGATTTCCTGTTGAGTTTTGTGTTGTGAAGTTTTCAAGTTTTGGGTAAAGATTTGATGGACTATGGAATAAGGGGTAGCAAGAGCCTAAGCTTGGGGATGCCCATGGCACCCCAAGATATTCAAGGATAACCAAAAGCCTAAGCTTGGGGATGCCCCGGAAAGCATCCCCTCTTTCGTCTTCGTCTATCGGCAACTTTACTTGGAGCTATATTTTTATTTGCCACATGATATGTGTTTAGCTTGGAGCGTCTCGTATGATATTAGTCTTTGATTCTTATATTACCACAATCATCCTTGATGTACAGACCTTTTGGGAGAAACCCACTTGATATATAATTTATTAGAATACTCTATGTGCTTCACTTATATCTTTTGAGCTAGATAATTTTTGCTCTAGTGCTTCACTTATATCTTTTAGAGCACGGCGGTGGTTTAATTTTGTAGAAATTGTTGACCTCTCATGCTTCACTTATATTATTTTGGGAGTCTCTTAGAACATCATGGTATTTGCTATGGTTATAAAATTGGTCCTAGAATGATGGGCATCCAATTTGGGTATAATAAAAACTATCATAGAAAGTGAATTGGATGCTATGATCAATTTGATACTTGGTAATTGTTTTGAGATATAGAGGTGGTGATATTAGAGTCATGCTAGTTGGGTAATTGTGAATTTAAATAATACTTGTGTTGAAGTTTGTGATTCCCGTAGCATGCACGTGTGGTGAACCGCTTTGTGATGAAGTTGGAGCGCAATTTTATTTATTGATTGTCTTCCTTATGAGTGGCGGTCGGGGACGAGCGATGGTCTTTTCCTACCAATCTATCCCCCTAGGAGCATGCACGTAGTACTTTGTTTTCAATGTCTTGTAGATTTTTGCAATAAGTATATGAGTTCTTTATGACTAATGTTGAGTCCATGGATTATACGCACTCTCACCCTTCCACCATTGCTAGCCTCTCTTGTGCCGCGCAACTTTCGCCGGTACCATACACCCACCATATACCTTCCTCAAAACATCCACCATACCTACCTATTATGGCATTCCCATAGCTATTCCGAGATATATTGCCATGCGACTTTCCACCGTTCCGTTTATTATGACACACATCATCATTGTCATATTGCTCCTTGCATGATCATGTAGTTTACATTGTATTTGTGGCAAAGCCACCTTCATAATTTTTCATACATGTCACTCTTGATTCATTGCATATCCCGGTACACCACCGGAGGCATTCATATAGAGTCATATCTTGTTCTAAGTATCGAGTTGTAATCTTGAGTTGTAAGTAAATAAAAGTGTGATGATCTTCATTATTAGAACATTGTCCCAAGTGAGGAAAGGATGATGGAGACTATGATTCCCCCACAAGTCGGGATGAGACTTCGGACTTTATAAAAAAAGAGAAAGGCCAAAAAATGAGAGAAAAAGAGAGAAGGGACAATGCTACTATCCTTTTTACCACACTTGTGCTTCAAAGTAGCACCATGATCTTCATGATAGAGAGTCTCCTATGTTGTCACTTTCATATACTAGTGGGAATTTTACATTATAGAACTTGGCTTGTATATTCCAATGATGCGCTTCCTCAAAATGCCCTAGGTCTTCGTGAGCAAGCAAGTTGGATGCACACCCACTTAGTTTCTTTTGTTGAGCTTTCATACATTTATAGCTCTAGTGCATCCGTTGCATGTCAATCCCTACTCACTCACATTGATATCTATTAATGGGCATCTCCATAGTCCGTTGATAAGCCTAGTTGATGTGAGACTATCTTCTCTTTTTTTGTCTTCTCCACAACCACCATTCTATTCCACATATAGTGCTATGTCCATGGCTCACGCTCATGTATTGCGTGAAAGTTGAAAAAGTTTAAGATTACTAAAGTATGAAACAATTGCTTGGCTTGTCATCGGGGTTGTGCATGATTAAATACTTTGTGTGATGAAGATAGAGCAACAACCAGACTATATGATTTTGTAGGGATAACTTTCTTTAGCCATGCTATTTTGAGAAGACATGATTGCTTTGATTAGTATGCTTGAAGCATTACTATTTCTTATGTCAATATGAACTTTTATTTTGAATCATTTGGATCAGAACATTCATGCCACAATAAAGAAAATTACATTGAGAATTATGCTAGGTAGCATTCCACATCAAAAATTTTGTTTTTATCATTTACCTACTCGAGGACAAGCATGAATTAAGCTTGGGGATGCTTGATATGTCTCCAACTTATCTATAATTTTTGATTGTACCATGCTATTATATTACCCGTTTTGGATGTTTATGGGCCTTACTTTACACTTATGTATCATTTTTGGGACTACCCTACTAACCGGAGGCCCAGCCCGAATTGCTGTTTTTTGCCTATTTCAGTGTTTCGAAGAAAAGGAATATCAAACGGAGTCCAAACCGAAAGAAACCTTTGAGAGCAATCTTTTTGGAACAAATGCAAACCTGGAGACTTGGAGTGGACGTCAAGCAACAAGCGAGGCGGCCACGAGGGTGCCCGACGCGCCCCCCACCCTCGTGGGCCCTCGAGTGTCCACCGACCTACTTCTTCCTCCTATATATACCCACGTACCCCGAAAACATCCAGGAGCACCACGGAAACCTAATTCCACCACCGCAACCTTCTGTATCTGCAAGATCCCATCTTGGAGTCTTCGCCGACGCTCCGCCGGAGGGGTAATCGACCACGGAGGGCCTCTACATCATCTCCAAGGCCCTTTCGATGAGTTGTGAGTAGTTTACCACAGACCTTCGGGTCCATAGTTATTAGCTAGATGGCTTCTTCTCTCTCTTTGAATCTCAATACAAAGTTCTCCTCGATCTTCTTGGAGATCTATTCGATGTAACTCTTTTTGTGGTGTGTTTTTCGAGATCCGATGAATTGTGGGTTTATGATCAAGTTTATCTATATGAAATATTTGAATCTCCTCTGAATTCTTTTATGTGTGATTAAGTTATCTTTGCAAGTCTCTTTGAATTATCAGTTTGGTTTGGCCTACTAGATGGATTTTTCTTGCAATGGGAGAAGTGCTTAGCTTTGGGTTCAATCTTGCAGTGTCCTTTCCCAGTGACAGCAGGGGCAGCAAGGCACGTACTGTACTATTGCCATCGAGGATAAAAAGATGGGGTTTATATCATATTGCATGAGTTTATCCCTCTACATCATGTCATCTTTCTTAATGCGTTACTTTGTTCTTCATGAACTTAATACTCTAGATGCAGGCAGGAGTCGGTCGATGTGTGGAGTAATAGTAGTAGATGCACGCATGAGTCGGTTTACTTGTCATGGACGTGATGCCTATATACATGATCATGCCTAGATAATCTCATAACTATGCGCTTTTCTATCAATTGCTCGACAATAATTTGTTCACCCATCGTAATACTTATGCTATCTTGAGAGAAGCCACTAGTGAAACCTATGGCCACCGGGTCTATCTTTTATCATATAAGTTTATCATCTACTTTTATTTGCATCTTTATTTTTCCAATCTATATCATAAAAATACCAAAAATATTTATCTTATCATATTATCTCTATCAGATCTCACTTTCGCAAGTGGCCGTGAAGGGATTGACAACCCCTTTATTGCATTGGTTGCGAGGTTCTTGTTTGTTTGTGTAGGTGTGGGACTTTTGAGGAGCCTCCTACTGGATTGATACCTTGGTTCTCAAAAACTGAGGGAAATACTTACGCTACTTTGCTGCATCACCCTTTCCTCTTCAAGGAAAACCAACGCAAGCTCAAGAGGTAGCACTACAACTTTGTTACTATTGTTACTTATTACTTGTTACGAATTATCTTGCTACAAAACTATCTATCACCACTACTTTCAGTACTTGCAGAGAATATCTTGCTGAAAACTGCTTATCATTTCCTTCTGCTCCTCGTTGGGTTCGACGCTCTTACTTATCGAAAGGACTATGATTGATCCCCTATACTCATGGGTCATCAAGACTCTTTTCTAGCGTTGTTGCCAGGGAGTGAAGCGCCTTTGTGAAAGAGCATGGTGCCCCCATGTGTGGTTTTGGTAATTGATGACATTCTCTATGGACTAATGGTTGCCTTGAGTTATATTTGAAGGATTTTCCATAGGCATTTCTTGAAGTCCATGTGAAAGAGCATAGGCATTTCTTTAAGGTGACATTCAAGGAATTATCGAAAGATTGGTCATGTAGAAGACATGATACAAAGTTGATCAAGACTAAGTCAAAGTGCGAATCAAGTTCAACACACAAAGCTAGGAAGATGTACAGAAAGGGATCAAATGATCCCATGGTATGGTAAGAATTGAACATTATGCTTTTGTGTACTAACCCATGGTCTATGTGAGAGTTCTACGCGGGGTTAGGCTGCGGTGTGCAAGTTCAAGTGGAGCATCACGAAGAGATCACATCCTTGAAGCTTGTTGTCCATTGTGGTGACAATGGACTTTCGAAGATGTGCCGAAGAGTGGCTCACCCATAGTGGAGCATGGGGGAGTAATCAACTAGTCTTCATCAAGCCAACACAATCAAGAAAGGTGGTCCAACTTGAGGAAGTCAAGATCGTCATCATCTAGCTCAAGTGGACTATGTGCAAGGCAAAGGTTTAACCTTGATAGGTTTTCTATTTTGCCGGTCTCATGGTGGTAGTAGGGAGACCGGTTTGTATGATCGATTGTCATACTATCAAGGGGGTCTCTCGAGTTAGTAGCTTGATCGTATCATTAATGGAGAGCTTAAACCATTGCATCTTTGCATCATCTTTCTTGGTTCTTGTTTGGTGTTTCTCCATGTGAGTCTTGGAGCTTATGGTGATCTTCATGACAAGCTCGAGTTCATCGAAAAGGAGTTCACATGCATCTTCCAAGATGTTTTCGATGTTGGGGTTTTTGTCGGACCTTCGTTCATAGAGGTTCCACGTCTCTATATCATTGGCATTTTCTACTACTATAATCAAGAAGCTTGAGTTAGCTCTATTCGGAGCTCATTTATAGAAGGTATGACAATTCAGGTCTTATTGTATCCATCTGTGTTGCTTAGCTTCTTTGTAGCACTCCCGTGGTAGTACCGCTTATAAGTGGTACTTCCGCTGTCCAATACCACTGCTTCTAGGGACTCGACTTTTCGTGTCGAGTTGTGCGACAGTTGAACGGTAGTGCGAGCTGTAGTACCACTTATAAGCGGTAGTATCTCCCGCCCACTACCGCTCCACTTTCACTTATTTTTTAGCCTCTGGACTCGTTTGCCTCCTCATAGTTGTAGGGCGGTAGTAAGGCACGGTAGTACCTCTTTTAAGCGATATTGCCGCTGTACTCTTCCCTACCTCCGCTTCTCCCTACTGCAACCCCAGCGGTAGTACTGATGTGGCGAATGGTAGTACCGGTCCAACGGCACTACAGCCTTGGGGTGTTTCACCTTCGCACTATACTCTGGGATCTTCCGCCCGAGCGGTAGTGCCGCTTGTGTGCGTCCAATGCACATAACAGTTGGATTGGGGGGGGGAGGGCTTGTAAAAGGGGGTGTTTTTCCCCAATGGACCTTATATCTTCAACTCGTGTTCTTCCCCATTCTTGACCTTCTTCGAGCTTGGTAACTCTCAGTCCCTCCAATGATTCTTGCTAATTCTTGAGGGAAAAGAGAGAGGACATCTAGATCTACGTTTCCACTAATCACTTTCTCCTTTGTGTGAGGGGAACCCCTCGGATCTAGATCTTGGAGGTCTTGGCGATCTCCTAGTTCTTCCTCTCATATTCCTCCATCGATTTTGTTGCTTTGGTGGGATTTGGGAGTGAAGGACTTGACCACTTCGTGTGTTCTTGCCATTGCGTTGGTTGCATCGGTTTGAGTTCTCCACGGTGATACGTGGAAGTGAAAAGTTGAGAAGCTTATTACTCTTGGGTGCTTGGTACCCTAGAGCTTGTTCCTCTTGGATGCTTGGGCGTCCTAGATGGTTGGTAGTGTCGCAGAGCTCAATCATTGTGGTGGAATGCTCCAGGACAAGCGTCAGGGCCTCTAATTAAGTCGTGGAGATTTCCTCGAGCAATTTGTATGGGTTCCGGTGACCGCCCCAAGGATTGCCAAAGTGTAAGGGTTCAGTGACCGCCCCCAAGGGTTGCCATTTGTATGGGTTCAGTGACTACCCTCAAGGGTCCCTTAGTGGAATCATGACATCTTGCATTGTGCGAGGGCGTGAGGAGATTACGGCGGCCCTAGTGGCTTTTTGGGGAGCATTGTACCTCCACACCGCTCCAAACGGAGATTAGCATCCCCAAGGGTGTGAACTTCGGGATACATCATCGTCTTCGCATGCCTTGGTTATCTATTAATCGAGCCCTTTACTTATGCATTTTACTTTGTGATAGCCATAGTGTTCCTGTTATATATCTTGTTATCACCTAGTTGTTTATCATGCTTAGCATAAGTTCTTGGTGCACATAGGTGAGCCTAGTTGTTTTAGGTTTTGTGCTTGACAAATTAAACACTAGTTTTATTCCGCATTTGTTCAAACCTAAACCGTAATTATTTTAAAGCGCCTATTCACCCCCTCTAGGAGACATCCATGATCTTTCACACTGGTAAGTGGAATTTGGTAAGGAAACTTCTATATTACATGCTGAAATTTACGGTCACTTGATACTATGAAAAATAATCCTTTGAGAGGCTTGTTAGGGGTATCTTCATCTTGACTGAAAGCAATAAGAGTTTCCCCTCAACCTACCGAACCTACTGAAAATATTTATTATGAGATTCCTTTGGGCATGTTAGAGAAACTGCTAGTTAATCCTTATGAAGGAGATGGAATGATACGTCCTGATATGCACTTAATCTATGTGGATGAAATTTCTGGATTTCTTAAACATGTAGGTTTATCTGAGGATGGAGTTAAGAAGAAGGTACTCCCTTTATCTTTGGAGGGAAAGTCATTGACATGGTATACGCTATTGGATGATATTGGAACATGGGATTGGAACCGGCTGGAATTGGAATTTCATTAGAAGTTTTATCCTATACATTTAGTTCATCGTAATCAGAATTATATATATATATATAATTTTTGGCGTTGTGAAGGAGAAAGTATCGCTCAAACTTGGGGGAGACTTAAGTATATATTGTATACATGCCCCAATCATGAGCTCTCAGGAGAAATTATTATACAAAACTTTTATGCTCGGCTTTCTCATAATGATCAATCCATGCTCGATTCTTGTTCTACTGGTTCCTTTATGAAGAAGACTATTGGACTCAAATGGTGTCTTCTAGAAAGAATTAAACGCAACTCTCAAAATTGGGAACTCGACAAAGGTAAAGAGTCAGGTATAAAGCTTGAGTTTCATTGTGTTAAATCTTTTATGGAAACCGATTTTTTTCATAAGTTTAGTACTAAATATGGGCTTCACTCTGAGATAGTAGCCAATTTTTGCGATTCTTTTGCTGCTCATGTTAATCTCCCTAAGGAGAAGTGTTTTAAATTTCATCCACCTGTTGAAGAAATTTTAGAGGAACCTGTTATAGCTAAAGATGAAACAATTATCTATAGTGTTGATCCAGTTGTGCCTACTGCTTATATTGAGAAACCTACTTTACCTGTTAGGATTAAGGAACATGGTAAAGCTTCAACTATGGTTAATAAAAGCAACATTAGAACACTGAGGCCCTCAGAACAAATAAGTGTGATCCCAGAAGTCCGCCGTGCAGGCCCATCGGGAGGCGAGCCGGCGGTTTGAACGATGCCCGCCTCTCTCCCACTACTACATATTAATGGCGCGCCCGAGCGGCCGCACCCCCATCCTTGCCACACACACAATCCTCTCTCTCCACCCGCATCCTCGACGCCGCTCTCAATCCTCAAAGCCTTCAGTGTATTAGGATGCCGCCGAAGCGCCCCATCGGAGGGAGTCGCGACGCCGGGGCTGCTGATGCACCGGAGCACGGCGTGAAGCTGGAGATAGATGTTGCCGTCGCTACCGACGAGGTATCGCTGTAACTCAACGTCATCAACGCCGTTGTGCTGCCATAGCCGGAGCCTGAGGTCCACACTGACTCCAGCGACGAATCCGACGACCATAGACAACCGGTTAGTCATCTATTCCCATTTATGTGCCAAATACATCCTAGGGTTTCTCTGGTTACTCCCGCTTCCCCCTTTTTGGAATAGAAATCTTATGGTTATGTTCTCTCAATCCATCAAATATGAGTACATTTTGTTAGATCCATGTAGTGTATTGATTGTTTGAATGGTACAAATGATAAGTGAGTAGTTGTTTCATAATATGTGCAAATGATTTCTGCTAATAATCCAACTAGGGTTATTGTTCGTGCTAATATAATTCCTAGCCAGGTCTTGACAATTGATTTTGAATAACCTACATATATGTTTGTGCCATTTTCTTTGGAGACTCTAGAGGTGGAAAACGAGGCTACCAACAAGCGGAGGTGGGTCAAGAAAGAACCGCAAGCGACTCCAGTAGGTCTAGACTTCATCAGCAGCCTCCCCGATGATATGTTGAAAGTCATCATATCCCTCCTCCCAATCAAATATGGGGCGAGGACCATCCTTTCTCGGCTGTGGCGCCCCTTATGGATCTCCAACCCTCTCGACCTCATCGACTCCCACGAGCTCTGCCATGGCTATCGCAAAATCTTGGATGCGTTCTCCCAGATCCTCGGCAGTCACCACGGCCCAATCAGAGGCCTTATCATGGGAAAGTTCCGTTCCAACGGCAAGGACCGAGCCAAGCTTGATGAGTGGTTTCGATCCCTCGTCCTAGATCAGCTCGAGGAGCTCAGCTTTAATGATGGGCATATGTGCTCACTGCCAACGTCCGTGCTCCACTTCGCACCCACCCTGTGCCTCGCCAAGTTCATGAACTGCCATCCCCCCTTAATGACGCGCCTGCTCTTTTTCTACCACGTCTGAAGCACCTCGAGCTCGTCGCCGTCTGCATCCCAAAAGATGACATGGATCGCCTGCTCCGTGGTGTACTCCACTCAAGTTCCTTCGTCTTCAGGCGATGAATTGGTCGAATAGCTTCCACATCACCTCCATGACTCTCCGGACTATTTATGTGTGTTGCTAGTGCTACAACAGGAGATCACAAAAGGTGGACCACAATATGGTCACTGAGGACACACCTTCACTTGAGAGATTACTTGTAGTTGATCAACAAGGTCCAACAAGAATCAATTTCGTTTCTACGCCGAAATTGACAGTGGTGGGCTACTCGTCTGTCAAATACTCCGAACTTGTTATTGGATCCACACCCGTTCAGGTACAACAGTCGCCTTCTACCTCTCCTTCTTGATATCAACATTATTTCTAATTTTGAAAATGTATGTTCGTCTGTCGTCCAAAAAATGGTTTCGACAAGCTTGAGCCAGATTCTGCGCACAGTGAAGGTCTTGTCACTAGAATCTATCGGCCCCAACCTGCATGAAGTTGTCAGTTTCCTGAGATGCTTTCCGTGCCTAGAGAAGCTGTATATCAAGGTGATGCTCCTTTCCTGTTAAATGTTAACCATAAGGGAGTTCAATTTTTGGCACCTTTTCCCAAGTTTACAATGACAATCTACTACAATTTCTGAAGGAATTTTGGAGGATTTCAATACATACATCCCCCACCCCATATTGTTTGCTTGATTCATATGGTTACAATCCATATGCATTTCTCCTTTGGATTCATTTGTACTAGTTTTCTTAGGAATTTTTTCATCCACTCCAACCTCTTGTGAAGAAGGCTACATTTTTCTAGATTGCCATCAAATGCCCATGTTAATCATGTCAGATCAAAGATGGCACGTTGGTGCATTTTACAAATCTTGCAAATCAAATAGGCATGTAGTAGTGTTCAAAACTGCATGTAGGCACTAACATGTTCTCTTTTTTTGCAGATAATATTAGGCCCGGTGGTGGATAATGTGATACAATATAACAATCACAGCAAATGCCTAGATTTTCACCTCTCAGAAATTGCTTTGAACCCCTACCGAGGGACCTTACCGGAGATTGTATTTACGAGGTTGTTTGTTGTCAGAGCAAGGGTGCTGAAGGTAATGAGGTTGGACATGCATTTATATTGAAAAAATGAATAGTTTGTTGATCAGTGCCGCCAGCTACTACAGAATGGAAAAGGCTTCAAAAAAGCTTAATTTCATTTTGGAACTGCATATGACAGAGTAATCTGAAGTCATTGTGTCAACCCCATACATGACTTGTCAGCGGCTAACCCCTTTGCAGAAATGATGAGGCTTCGAAACCAGCTTTACTACTAGCATTATTAGTTTGAACCTCTCTTATATCCATGTTCAGTTGATTAGCATGGGCATTTGTAGCCGAATGAGCTGAATTTCATTTCTAATATCAGTTTGAACCTTGTAATCTTCGAATTTGAGCCATATAACTTTGGAATTTGAACCTTGTAATATTTCGGGATTTTGTGGTACAATCATTGAAATGGCATAGTATAAGACACATATATTGGTAGTACTATTTTGACCTTAATATGCAATAGGCTTGTATTTTATTAACCATTCTCAACCGGGGATCCAGCCGAAAGCAGAGCAATGGCAAGCGTCGTCGCAACAAGATGTAGATGATTAGATTCTCGTTTCTCCTAGTTTAGTATGCATGTAATTGCCTACTTTGGTGTGTGGAAATGTTATGTGTGTAGTCACTTATGTAATTGTATGCTTAATTTGGTTGTGCGATGCTATTCTGATAAATATATATGTTGATGTTTTGTAGACAAAGCAAATCACATCGCACACGGACTAAACAATGGAACCTGTCGGTGATGATTTCATCAATCACTCACAATTGTATACCAACAATCATTTGCTCAGAACACACACGGCTTGTTAACAGGAATCATCCGTATTGTTATAGGTCTTCCCACACATTTCCGATTATAGACCTATTTGCCATGTAGCACACACATCTTGTTAAGTTGAACCATTTATGTTCTCTTGGCTCAACGCAAACAGTTCATCCGAGTGAACTATATGTCATATATCGCACACACCTTCATTTGGCTGACCGTTTCTTTTGTGTTCCTAATGACAAACAGTTCATTCGAGTGAACTTTTTGTTGTATAACGCACACACCTTCATCTAGCTAACCGTTTTTGTTGTTCCACCTCATCACAAATAGTTCATCAGGGTAAACTGTATGCCGTATATCGCACATACCTTGATCTGGCTGCCCGTTTATGCTGTTGTCTCATCGCAAATAGTTTATACAGATCAACTGTATGACCCTCATTGCACAAGCAACTAAAATCTGAATCATGTTTGATGTATCCGCCATCGCAAATGGTTTGCATCTTTTTGGATGGGTTTTTACATCATCGTTTGCGATTAATGCATCACACACAGTTTCGTCGAAGTGTATCTAATTGTAGTGTCGCGTTAGCAGCATCCTGCAGTAGTGTGGGTGCTAGTGTGAGTGCTATTCATTTACTTTATATCAAGAAATTATGAATGATACAACACCTGCTGAGATTGAGGGCATTGACATACTATTAAGCTTGCAAATAGAGATACTATTTCACCACTTGGGATTGTTCGATATGTTGAGGTCTTGTGTGGTAAGATCTAATACCCTACTGATTTCTTAGTACTTGGTTCACAAGAAGATAATTTATGTGCCATTATATTTGGTACACCTTTCTTAAATACCGTTAATGCTGAAATTGATTGTGTTAAATAAAAAGTTAGAGTTAAGTTTGGTGATGTATCTCATGAGTTTAATTTCTCTAAGTTTCGTAGGCAACCACATGAGAAAGAATTATCTAGTAAATATGAAATTATTGGTCTTTCTTGTATTGTCGTACCTCCTACTGATCCGTTCGAACAATATTTGCTAGACCATGAAAATGATATGCATATGAATGAAATAAATAAAATAGATGAGATATTCTTTAAACAAACTCCTATCCTTAAACATAATTTGCATGTTGACATTTTGGGGGATCCTCTTCCACCTAAGAGTGATCCTGTGTTTGAATTAAAGAAACTGCCTGATACACTAAAATATGCTTATCTTGATGAAAAGAAGATATATCCTGTTATTAGCAATGCTAACCTTTCAGAGGATGAAGAAAAGAGATTACTTAGAACTCTAAGGAAACATCGTGCTGCTATTGGATATACAATAGATGATCTTATGGGCATGAGTCCGACCTTATGTTAGCACAAGATTAACATGGAGCCAGATGCTAAACCTGTTGTTGATTATCAACGTCGTCTGAATCCTAATATTAAGGAAGTGGTAAAAACTGGAATATTGAAGCTTCTGGTGGCAGGTATAATTTATCCTATATCTGATAGTAGATGGGTAAGTCTTGTTCATCATGTTCCTAAGAAAGGAGGTATTACCGTTGTTCCCAATGATAAAAATGAACTTACCCCACAAAGAATTGTAACCGGGTATAGGATGGTAATTGATTTTAGAAAATTAAATAAAGCTACTAGAAAAGATCATTACTCTTTGCCTTTTATTGATCAAATGTTAGAAAGACTATCTAAGCATACACACTTTTGTTTCCTAGATGGATATCCTACTTTTTCTCAAATACCTATGTCAAAAGAAGATCAAGAGAAAACTACTTTTGCTTGTCCTTTTGACTTATGCTTATACACATATGCCTTTTGGTTTAGGTTTTTTTACATCTATGCCCCTGGTTCCTTAGCTCTACTCATTCATCCCCGCGCTCTTAACTTTTGTTCAGTTGTCCCCACTCCCTTGCCCGAAACCCTTAGAAGAGGTCACAACGGACGTTGTCGTTGGTCAATGGCTTGATCGTTAACTCTGACGAGTGGGGCCGTGTTGGGTGGTGTTGCTGTTCGACCGTTGGGTCGTGGTTTTGTTGGGCCGTCCCTTGCATTAAACGCCTGCGCGCGCCGCCACAACAGAAGCCTGCTATGCATGCGTCGATGCGCGCTGCCATGATGCACCGACCGAGCCTGCATGTGCCGATGCGTGCCGCCATGATGCACTGTCCGAGTCGCTACCACTGATTCCTCTCTTCTCGCACGCTTGTCTCCTCGATTTAGAGCATCGTTTTTACGATCAGTTGCAGCCTTTTCGATCCACTCGCATCTGCACCCGTTTTGCTACGACAAATAAATTGAACAAATATGTTTTATATTTTTGTGGCTGCATGCACTAGCTAGGTGGCTACATATTTGTGGCTTGTGTAAAAAAAGAAGGGTTCGTTGTGGCTGCGTGCACTAGGTGGTTACTAACAAAGCGAGCTCTCTAAGAAAACAATCAACAAATATGTATATAGGGCCAACAAGCCCATATCACGATCCCATAGTTGAATCTAGGAAGAACTTAATAATAGAATAGATAGTAAACTTAATAATAGATCTTAATAAAAGGGCCAACAAGCCCATAACATCTCCAACATAGTTTAATTACAACTTAACATAACATAGACTCAAAAAAAAAGAAAAATAGATAGAGGGTTTAGAACCCTAGACGCCGCCTTCTCCACCTCGCTCCTCCTCCGGGCGCCCTTCACTCCTCCTCCGGGGCGTTGTCGATGGGGTACAGAAGAGTGTGCATGCGCGACGTGGTGGGGAAGATGTTGGTGTACTCCATGAACATGTTGTGGGTGGTGAAAGCGATGAACTCGCAACCACACCAAAACACCCGGCCAAGGAGGTAGAAGGCGTCGAATGTGTTGGTGGGCAAGGAGAGCAACCACCACCCCGTTTTGGATGACCTCCTCGACACAGAACATCCTTGGGGATCCCCGTGGGAGGTGGTGGTAGCCGGACGCGAGGAAGAACTCGGTGAAGTTCCTTGCGGTCCTCCACCTTGATATCGCCCACACACGTAGTGTGCACTCAACATACACGCCAGGAGGGTAGAGCCTCTCCCGCAAGATGGGGGCGGGGGAAATGGTATGTTGGTCCGGTGTACTGCATGTCTGACGATGTGCTAGAAGAAGGAGAAGTGGTCGAAGAGCAAGAAGGGCAGATGGCAGAGAGGATGGGAGATGGATGAGGGATGGTAGAGGCAGAGGGTGGCTTAAATAGCCGTAGTGCTACGTGTTTTTTGGCCGTGGCAATAACGGGGTCAAATGTGAAGTAGCCCATTTTCAAACCCACCCCAGCATCGGGAGTGTACACGCGTGGGAAACGGTGGTTTGAAAAGAAGAAGAAAAAGAAGCTAATTGCACGTGTGGGAATTCGTGGTCATATATATTATATGAACAAAAAGAGACAATTTTTGAATAGTTTGTGGCCATTTTGCATGATAAAAATAAATTTGGCCCTTAAAAATTTGGTCATTTTGCATTTGTATAGAACAAAAAGAACTAAATTTTGCTACGCAATGTCAATTGATTTTAAATGATGCAAAAAAAAACAGAGCCAGCATGTTCACAAAAAGCAGAGCAAACGATGCAAAAAATGTCGCAAGTCGACGGCCCAACCAGAGCTTGGTTTCCTTTTGGGCCCAATAACAATGTTTTTTTTGCGGAGTCAGTGGTGGGCGAGCAGCAAAGCACAATTAATAGGATTTCCTCTCGCGGATTGCCCCATGATCCAACGATGCGGAGCCGTCCTTGTGATCTAACGGCATGGAGCCTGCACGCAGCCTGCCCACCTAATTCCTTCTAGCAGACTAGATCTGAGGGCTGTCGCTTGGCGCCAGGGTATGATTGGACGACTGACGTTCGGAGCTAGGGTTAGGCGAAATCCCACGAGGTTTTGAGGGGTTTTGAGCTGGTCAACGGGGTTTCGAAGGCTTTGACTGAGCATAACTAATTTAAAAAAAAATCGAAAAATATGAAACCTTCGCCGTTCGTCGTTTTATAAGACACGCTAATGAGGAAAAAATACTAAACTTGGTCTATGGTCATTTTCATGAAAAAAGACCTAGCTGGCATGATCGAGGTCAAATGAGCACCATTAATTTTAAAAAATATAAAAATATAAAACGTGCGCACAATGTTGTCTTATGTGACATGTTACCAACCAAAAATCATAAGCTTGGTTTATGGTCATTTTCATGAGAAAACCTTCACACATATGAGCTATCACGTACATGATTTCATAGAGTTCAAGGGAAGGAGGTAGGGTTACCTTCTGTTTTTGAATTTTTTTTAAAAAAATCCAAAAAATCACCAAAAGCTTTATCTCAAAGTGAGTATGAAGGATCTGAACTTAGTTTTTCATTTTCATATTTTAAACGTGTTTTAATAGTTTTTATATTAAAGCATATGTTTTCAAAAGAAAATGTTAAAATATGAAGATTAATTCAAAAAATAGTGAGACTTCGAATCTACACTATGGAAAGTGAATAGGTGTTAATAAAAAAACATTTGGCTCATTTAGAGTAGGTCCAAAAAACTTGATTACAAATGGGTTGTTTACCCTAGCCTGGGAGCTCATTTGGAGCACATTTCTCATATTCAAATTTATTTGACCTCCTCTAAATCACTTCAAATTTTGCACACATGATCTCCTACACAAACATAGATAATTTGCCAAGGTTTTATTTGTTTTTGCATTTTCTTGAATTTATACTATCCTAACAAACATTTGGAGCTCAGTTGAAAACATCGGATAATGAACATGCTGGTGGGAAAAAGCATGCATTTGATTTGATTATTAAACATGAGACAAGTAATTAGGATAATACTCCTTTATGACCAGTGAAAAAGCAGCATGTGTGATCAGTGAAGCAACACTGAAACAACATGTGTGATCAGTGAAGCAACACTGAAATAACATGTGTGATCATTGCAGCACCTAAAATCATAGTTGACAACATCTAAACATAACTAACCATACATCACATGCAAATTTAAGGATAGACAAATATAGATAGCATAATACATTACTAGCATCACCATAGATTCAGTTAAACAAACCATAAACAGCCAGATTCAGTTTACCAAAAGTAACCCAAGAGATAAAGATAAAGATTCAGTTCATCACAGCATCACATCATCACATCACGCCAGAGTCAGGGCCTTCGCGAGGGCAGCATGCTGCCCCCTGATCATGTAGTCCTCCTCGCGAATCGCTGCATCCTCTACATGAGACAGAAGGTGATTGAAGCGGCCATCCCTTGGCTTTGGCTTGGTGGTGCAGTAGGAGCAGTGCCACTTCTTGGTCTTGCGGTTGTAGAAGGAAGCAACTCCCTTGGTGTTGATCTTCACCACCTCCTTGGCTGTGAAGGACGCGACATTGCCCTTGTAAACTTCTTCTCCAGAATCATATTGCACACATGAATGTGTTACATTAATACATTATAGATTCATGGGTACACCATATCAAAGGAACTAAATGAACAATCTAAATTTTAAGTAGGCTTACCTCATATTCTTCGTCGTCACTTTCCTTTGGATCATACGGGTTGTACTTGGCCAGCTTCCTCTTTCTACCCCCACCATCATCCTCCTGAATATACAATTACATCCATCAGTAGTAAATACGGAAGCCAATTGAAAATTTAGATATGCACACATGACACATTGATCATAGGGCTAATATACTCCCAATATACTATGATCATTGTTTTGCATTTTCCATTGTCATGCACACAAATTGAACAACAGAGCTAATATAACTACATATTGTGGACAAATTTATATACTAATATGAATCAAATGTCACATCCCTAGTTTTGGTATGCATTAGGCTAGCCTTTCATGTGTGTGTAATGTTTAAATTTCTCAGAAACTTGAAATGGGGATGACAGAAACCCGAGCATCACTTAATCCAACTAGGGTTACTAAAATACTTTTTCAATGAACCCGAAATGCCCTTCAAAAATGTTCATAATTTATGGAACAAGGTGAAAACCTAAAACCAAAAATGGTGGACATTTTTCCAGGACATAAATGGGCTTTGGGTTAATCCAATATGTATTTGAATTGGAGCTTTTAAATTCTATAAATATTTTTACTAGCCCCAATAATTCTGAAACTTGGTGAGGGCCTCTGAAATAATTTAATCAGTGCCCATAAAAAGTTTCAGGATTTTGTCAAATGGTTTAGTGCCTAAACTAAATCAAAACAAATGACAGAAATAGAAAAAGAGAAACAAAATTAGAAAAGGAACCTACCTGGCCTTACCTACCTGGCAGCCCAGCTGGCGGCCCAGCTCCTCCAAATGCCCAGCCCATCGAAACGGGAGTCGTCTCCCACCTCGCCAGAAAGGCGAGGCGCTCGCTGCTGCGTGCACGGGCGCCACCTCCTGCTTCCACCTCCTGCTTCCACCTCCTACTTCCTCCCCCCGTCCTCGACCGAGCACCTGGAGACGCCCCGAGCCCCCTGGTCCTTCTCCCTCACTCTCTGCTCTCCCCCTCGCCCTCTAGCCCCCTTCCCCGACCTCACCAGAGAGCGCTCCGTCGTCGCCGTGTTTCACCCACGTGGCCACCGTCCTCATTTCACCGTGCCGCCGTGTCCAGCATCTCTGTTGTCGAGCACCACGTCTCCACGCCGAAGGAAACAAGCCGGAGGGCCCCGCTTCGTCGCCATCGGCCGCCGGAGATCCGCCTCACCACCCCGCTCGCTCCGACGCTCCCCCGGCCCCGCCGTCTGCACCGGCCAACTCGCCGTGATCCACTGACCCTCTCCCCTCCGCCTTTTCCCTCGCGCGCGTCCCGTAGCCACCGTCCCGCAAGCTCCCGAGCTCACCGTCGGCGTCCTTGTCGCCGTCATGGCTTGAGCTCGAGAAAGCCGCGCCCTTGCACTGCATCGAGGTACTGATGACCCCAGGAGGCTGCCTATCCCCTTTGCTTGCTCGCCCGCTTGCTCTAGCGCCGCGCCCGTGCAGGCAGTAGCTCCGGCCGCCACCCCGCTCACCGTCGTCAGCGATTCCGGCCACCCTAGCACCACCCACCACCACTGGTCGACGCGCCTTGTCGTGTTGCTTCTGCAGGACCCAGCCGCGCGAGCTCCCGTCACCGGAGTTGGCTGGACGGGCAACCCTGCCGTGTCCCGATTAGCACCGGCGGCTAACCACCGTTTTGGATGACGTGGACACGTCATTAGGGGCTAATGCGCCACTAATTAAACCCCACAGTCACTGACCAGTGGGCCCACTGGTCAGGTTTGACCAGGGCAGCCCAGTTGACCTGCTGACGCCAGGCTTACGTCATGCTGACCTCATAATCATTTTCTGGTGATTTTATATTTCAGAAATGAATTATAAAACCCAGAAAATTGTTTAAACTTCTGCAAATAATAGAAAATAATCTATAACTCCAAATGAAATAAGTTATATATGAAAAATGATAAGAAAAATCCAATCTATCCATCTGCACTGGTTTCATGCATGTTAAAGCAACTTAAACCAGCTGTTTATATCAACACATGATAATGCACTTTATAAATTCATAGTTTGAGTTTGAAGTTGAACCTTTGGTTCAAAATGACTCAAACCACCCTGGTTATAGTTGCATTAGGCCAACACACTCATTTTTCCATGTCATGATCATGCATCATATTGTGCATTGCATTGATTGTGTCTTTTCCTGGTTGTCGGTATTTGTTCCATCTCAGTAGACGACGTTCCGGCGATGTGATCGATGACACTGATGAAGAACTATACTATCTTCAGAAGTGCCAGGCAAGCAAAACCCCCTTGTTCATTCCGATACAATCCCACTCTCTCGCTCTGCTCTCTTTTACTGCATTAGGACAACAATGATTCAACTGTTACATGTTGCGGTAGTTGGACCCTTTATCCTCTGCATGACCTATCATTGCCACAGTAAATAGATGAAACCCACTAGCATGAGTAGGAGTTGTTTGAGCCCTGATGTGCCTATTAATTCATGCTTGTTTGTCATGCCTGCTATTGCTTAGAGTTGTGTCAGGTCTGATTCATTAGGGATGAATTGGAATGTTGTGAAACATGTTCTACTATTGAGAGCTAAGTGTGTGAACACGATTTGGTAAAGGTAGCGGTGAGAGGCCATGTAGGAGTACATGGTGGGTTGTCTCATTGAAACCGTCCTCAGGAACTGAGTTCTGTGTTTGTGATCCATGAACAGTTGCTACCACACATTGGGTTCCATAACTCGACCCCTCTCGACTTATTAATCAACTCGATCTCTGTCTAGGAGTTGCAACTAGTTTCTGGTGTTTGTAGGTAGTGCTAGTAGTCTACCAAGTGGCACTCGGTACAGGTGGGCTTGGGACAGACTAGGTGCAGTGGCACGGTGTACCAAGTGGCACCCGGATGGTGGGCTTGGGAACCCTGCTCACATCGTTTGGGGTCGTGAGCGACACACCGTCCGGATCTCCTTGCGGATGGAACCCGAATAGGCGATAAACCTGGATGAGAGACTTGTGTGGTCAGTCAGGTCATGGCCGACACCCTCGCTGGGCTTCCGCTTGAAGGTTGCCGAGTACATGTCGTGTAAACGGCGATAAGTGGTGAGAGCGTGTGTGAAGAAGTACACCCCTGCAGGGTTAACATTATCTATTCGAATAGCCGTGTCTACGGTAAAGGACTTCTGGGTTGCCTATACAGTTCATAGACAAGTGAAAGTGGATACTTTAAAATGCGCAAGGTAAGCGTGAGTGCTATGGATGGCGTTCTCGTAGGGAGACGGGAGTGGATCCATAGTGGTGTATTGGTTGGTGAATATGTGGACTCGTGTGTGCCACCTCAAAGAGTTGCTTGTAGTCATAGTTTAGGATAGCCACCGAGTCAAAGCTGGCTTGCTGCAGTTAAATCCCACCATCCCCTTTGTTGATAATGATGCATATGTAGATAGTTCGGATGTAAGTCTTGCTGGGTACATTTGTACTCACGTTTGCTTAATTTATGTTTTGAAGAGAGACTTCAGTCTCGCTAGTAGTTCTACGTGGACTTCGACGTTTAGCTTGTTACCTCAGCTACGATCTTGTGCCCTCGGTAGGATCTGGTAAATAATCAGGCTTCTCAGCCTTTTTCATTTGTAGTTGTCTGTACTCATACATGTTAAGCTTCCGCTTGTGCTTTGACTTGTATGCTCTGAATGTTGGGTCATGAGACCCATGTTTGTTATATCTCGCTCCTCGGAGCCTATTGAATAAGATACTTGAGTTGTAGAGTCATGTTGTGATGCCATGTTGTATTTGCACATATCGAGCATATTGTGTGTATGTTATTGAAATGCTTGGTATGTGTGGGATCTGACTATCTAGTTGTTTATCCTTGGTAGCCTCTCTTACCGGGAAATGTCTCCTAGTGCTTCCACTGAGCCTTGGTAGCTTGCTACTGCTCCAGAACACTTAGGCTGGCCGGCATGTGTCCTTCTTCATTCCTGTGGCTGTCCCTTCGGGGAAATGTCACGCGGTGTTTACCGGAGTCCTGCTAGCCCAGTTGCTACAGCCCGAATTCACTCGCTGATGATCGACACATTCATTGCTGGGTCATGTATGCCTGTCCCTGTAAGTTAGTGCCACTTTGGGTTCACGACTAGCCATGTCAGCCCGGGCTCCTTGTCATATGGATGCTAGCGATACTATCATATACGTGTGCCAAAAGGCGCAAACGGTCCCGGGCCTAGTAAGGCGACACCCGTGGGAATACCGTGTGTGAGGCCGCAAAGTGATATGAGGTGTTACATTCTAGATCAGTGTGGCATTGAGTCAGGGTCCTGACAGCTTTGGTATCAGAGCTTGACTGCCTGTAGGATTACCAAGCCAAACTGGTCAAAGTTGAGTCTAGAAATTCTTTAGTTATATAAGGGAATTGATTTGGGAAGGGAACATTAGGCTCTTTTTACTCCTTATACCTTATGCCCTTCTGATCTGAGTCAGCCTCTTCTTTTCTACCAGGGTTAAGGACTAGGATCTCATCTCCCTATTAGGTTCACGTGTTACTAATCCGTAGAATCTTAGGATTGTTGGTTTCATGCCTCAGTTCAGTTTCTACTACTTTTAGTATGTTGTCAGCTGAACCAGAACCTTGATATGATGTTGTTAAGTGACTATGCCAAACTTTGTGAATGTCTCAAATCTTTTCCTGAGCATTTACAGCCGTTATGCTGTCCGAGTCGTTCCAGGTTTCTAGATATCTGATGCGTTTGCAAATCCCTTCCTCCCATTCTATATGTTCCTTTGCGCCAGTTTAACCACACTAATCGGTGAGTTGAGGTATTCTATTGCCTCGACATATATGTTGGAGCTATTATTATGACCCTAGGTATCTTAGAGTATCACCTAGTAATCTGGCCATGTTCTGTATTTCTATTGTGATGATTCTGGCCATTATTCTCGAAAGCATCCCGTGATGCCACTTAGTTAGTAGGCATTCTACTCCTGGGTTTCTGAACCCGAGACTCACACTACTTACTTCATGTTGATAGTGATTGCTAGTTTCTTTAGGTTATTAGTAACCTTTGTGATAGTCCTCGAGGTCCGTGGTATATCGTTCTTCCAAATACCATGAACTACGTATGGCAGAAGTTCTTGAACCAAGAGACCACAACAAGAGTGCTCTCGATGAGTTCTCCATTCTATATTGTGACTCTGCTAGTTCTACCCTTCTGCATGGGTTATCCGGAAGAAATATGTTGAACTCGTTCGACATGCTAATCCATGCATCCACAACTCAGAAAATCATATGTTCCTTTGAGTTGTCCCTCTTTAGTTGTCTTCTGACCTTCGTCTATCAATTGATAGTCTAAGTATGTATGCATTCGTTCATTGATGCTTATTACCCTTGTGGTCCGTCAAGTCGTTCTATTCCGGAATGACTAGGAGAAACAAGCTCCAGTACCTCATCCATATCCAGGATTGGGTCAAAGTAGTTGTACTCCGCAGATCAAAATGCCAATCCAGCTTTTGTTCTGTTTTACCTTGGAGTATTACCCACTTTATGTCAGGAATGTCATGAGAACTGCACCTTCTCTTATGAGTTCTTGATGAAGTTATACTTCTCGCCATCATTGTTCATTCCTCGGTCTCCGTGTTGGTTGTAACCGGAATGCTGACAAGTGAACTGTGATGTGTGAAATCAATACTCCTAGCAACTCTATTGCTTGGTAGTTAATGGACAATAATCTCATTCTTAGCGTGTTGGTATTGAATTATCATTCTAAGATTGATTGTGCTACCTAGTCCATTTTCCTTGGTGCACTCCTCGATCAATGAGATAGGATTGTGTCAATCCATCACTCTCTTGATCACATCGTCTTGCCCTGAAAAGAAAGATTGATCTCGAGCTTAGTAACATACCGGTGGTTCGTGATTTTCTGAATATCTTCTTGGAAGTGTTACCAGGTTATCCCCTCACTGTTATGTTGAGCTCGTGATCAAGTTGGTTTTCTTATAAACCACCCCTTCTCCAAGAATCTGTGTTGGATACCCCTGAGCTAGTTGGTTAAGCTGAACAGCAACTTGTGGAGTTGGAAGATAAAAGCTTGCCTAACTTAGTTCATTTCCAAAGGGATGTCTTGTGTTTGTGTGTTTGTTGTAGAAAGATGATTTCTTCATCGACTGGTCCTCGTGATCAGTTGTTGAACCTATCGTCTTGCCCAAACCTTGATTTGAGTGTGGGTCATCGTCAAATCAAGTTAGAACCAACGATATTCGTAATGTTGTCTTACTCTTGGTTGATTCCTCGAGCATACACCATTACATCTTTTGGTCTGACCAATACTATCACATTGTTCACATAATGGTGGAAGTCGAGTGATATGGAAATTTCGATGAGTTGCTGTTGAGCCCATCAGCGGCATTTTGTCTCCTCCATGATTCGTGTTGAACATCCAGCTGGTGTTGGAAACTTGTGTAAGCATTTTCTTCATGCCCCGTTCATGAAGTATATGTTTGGATGAAAGAAGTGACTTCCTCTAATTCACGTGCACTTAGTGTAAGTTGTCGACGTGGATCCGAGAAAGATTGTTTTTGCTTCCTTTGTAATCATCCCTAGTCAGTCATACATGTGCAAAGTTTACTATGGTTTGGTAGATTAATTACCTCCACTCCATTTGTATTCCATAGCACACAAAGCCACTGGCTGATTTGCTCAAGGAGAAGGAGTTCCTTCATAAAAGCTAATCCAGACTTATGTAATGACTTCGATATCCTCGATGATGGATTGCCCATCTGAACTCAGTAGTGTTTTATTATAAGACTACCACGTGGTCATGCTTGTTTGAGACAACATGTTCACATGTGTGCAGCAGAACCATCTCATGTTTTGGAGCTTGCTATCGTAGTTCATTCCCCGAGAATCTCGCAACGTCTTCTCGTCGATTTGTGTTGCAAACTTTAATTTTGCTTTCTAGACTTGATGAGTCTGGAATATTTTGACACCAACCAGATCTAAATCTCAGGCAGATATGATGGTTGGAACGTTTCCCAAGAACTATAATGTTGGTCTCTTTGTAAACCGGTAAAGTGGATGTCGTGGCCAACACACCCAGCCGGAAGACCTATTATTGTAGTATCTTGATTGAGGAAGTTGGCCACATCCTGTCGTGGGAAATGAGCACCTATGGGGCAGGGCCCCTTTTCGGTCCGGCAGGGAGCGGAGGCGCCTGAAGAGCGGATCGAGGTCGAGCACGCGAGGATTTTACCCACCGGAGCTCTCCGGAGATAAAACTCCTACTACTGCTTTGTGTTTCTATTTGTTCTTGCTTGAGGCGTGGGTGTGTTGTAGTCTCGAATCGGTCGAACCCCTTCTCGTGCGCATGGGCCTCCTTTTTATAGTCTAAAGGGTCACCGACAGTGCAACGCAGAGAGAGGGTAAAAAAGTAAAAACGCGGGTTGGTACAACCGCCATCATGAAAGATGCCCCTACCTAACTCGGCGGGGGGACAAGGGCATTTAATGCCGTCCGTCGCCAAGCAGTCAGAGAAGCGACCGTTAGGGCGCCACCGATCGCCACGATGGCCTCCTAGTCATCTTCACTTGCCACCTCGCACCGCTTGGCTACACACTACCGCCACGTGCACCAGAGCGATCTGTGGCGCCACGTCGTCGGGCGCTTAGCGTGGGCGTGTGGTGGTAACCGCCGCGAAAGCGCCTTGCCATGATCGCTATCTTGTCGCACCCGCAAGCTTGTCGCTCGGCGAGTCTTGCCGGGACGCGCGGCGCGTCGCGGCAAGTCTCTTGAAATGCCTCGGTTGGCCTTCCCGACAAGCTCCTCTTGCCGGGGTCTTGTCCTTCCCGGCAAGCTCCTCTTGCCGGGGCCTTGTCTTTACAGTTAAACACTTTGTTCTTGAATGGCAGTAAATGGGAATGACGAAGGATCTTGGCGGACGTCCGGCAAGCCTTGCCGCGGACGCCAAGGGATTGCCGTGCACAAGTTCGGGGTACTAAGGTACCCCTACTTTAGTACACCGACAGGAGCCCCCGGGCCTGGGCCATACACGGTGCCGAGCGCTGTTGGGCTAGGCCCAAAACAGGGCATGGGCATGTGCGGCCTGGGTCCAAACCAAATCCATTCCGTATCCACCACGTCCTCCCGTAACGGCACGCATCAATCGCGGCGTCGTGGGAGAGATTGTGGGTAATTTTTAATTCAGGAAATGCGTAACGTTCGCCTCCCCTGTTTATAAGCGGAGAAGCAGGCCGTTCCCCACCTTCGCCACTTGCGGTTCCTTCTTCCGAAAGCTCCGCGCTCCCTCCGCTTCTCAAGCCGAAAGAGAGCAGCGCTCCGCCGCCCGTCGCCGCCGTCGCCCTCAACACCTCCGCGCTCCCCCGCCGCTTCCGCCATGGCTCCGAAGACCGGCAAGACCACGAAGTCGGCCGGCGTTGCGGCTTGAGGCGTCGCAAGGCGCGAGTGCTTTTCCTCCCGAGCTCACCCGAAAGCGCTGCGGAGGAGTTCTACCTCTTCCGGTCGACGGAGGCGCGGCGCATCCGCGCCGCGCGGTGCTCTCCGCCGAAGCTTCATCGAGCGGTGCCCAAAAGGGTACCATTTCTTTCTGTGTTCTTCTATTGCGGGCTCTGCCCACCTTTTTTCGACTTCTTCTGCGACATCATGAATACCTACGGGTTTCGTCTTCTTGATTTCACCCCAGCGCCGTTCGACAATGGCGGTTTCGCTTTACTCTGCGAGAACCGTTGGCATCCACCCAAGTGTTGCTCTTTTTCGCCACTATTTCACCCCCCGAGCCGAGAAAGGAGAGCCATTGGCCGGCGGAATTGCCTGGACCTCACGAATTGGCATGAAGGAGGTGTATCTGGCGGGTGAGCTCCGCAGCAAGTGGGATGAGTGGAGGGCGGAGTGGTGCTGGATCGCTGATGCCAATCCGCAGCCATTCACCAACCTGCGCAAGACTCGGGTAGTGCGCGGCGGCGACTGGAGCGCTCTGTCGCCGGACGACGCCAAGCTCAAGATTGCCACCACCCGAATCCTCCGGCTCAGGCTTGCCGGGCTCACAACAGGGGCAGTTGGCGCGGATTTCCTTCGCCGTCGCATCGCCCCTCTGCAGAAGAGGGGGAGGCCCGCCTGGCTGTTTGGCGGCTGGCGGATATCATGAGGCTGCGTCCGGCCTCAACTTCAACTTCACAGTTCGGGCTTGGCGGGATCTTTGAAGGAGCTGTTCAAGCATGACGCCAACCATCGAGTGGTTCGAGCTGCCGCGGCGTCATTCCATTGTGCAACAACTCGGTAGCGATCGCATCGTGCAATGATGCGAGTGCAACTTCGCACGGATAAGCCCAACTTGATGGAGCCCGCCCGGCGGCGTCGTGCGGCAATTCTTCGATGGCAGCGGAGATAGCAGTCAATGCCGACGGCGAGGCTCCTCACCCACGACACCACCGACGGCGAGATGCGGTACGCCGCCACCAGGGCGAAGAGGCGGCGGCCGCCGCCGCGGCGAGTTCGGCTTCACGTTGGAGGAGGCAGAGGCGGCCGGCGGCAAGCCTTGCCGACAGGGAGGACCTTGCGGAGAGGTCGTTGGCGAGGGGAGCCCGAGGCGGCGAAGCGAGCCCGCCGAGGGCGCGAGCGGCCAGCCGTCTTCGAGCAGCTTGCCGCAGGCGGAGCCCCCAACGCAGCCCCAATTCCAACCAAGAAGGCGCCTCCGTCGAGTTAGAGATACGGCAGGGGGCAGGCAGGCCAGCAGCCGCGGTGCCGTGGGACGTGCTCCACCGCGGCAAGTACCGTTACCGCGGGAGGGTCGCAGGCTGTGCCGTCAACTGAGGCGGGGTCTTCTCGGGCCGCCACGCCTGATCCTGCCGCAGCCCCCGGCAAACGTCCAAGGGAGCCTACTCCTCCGCCTCGCCGCGCAGAAAGGGTACCGAACTTCGACCTCTCTGCGCTGAGCTCCGACGAGGAGGAAGAAGAGGAGGAAGAGTAAGGCTTTCTCCTTGCTGTATTTGTATTTCTTCGATCTCTGTTATTTCTTGTCTTGCATCTGATCTGCTTCTTCTCTGAATCTCGTTCCTTTTCAGGACTCTGGCTGAGAGAGCGGCGAAGAGGGCCAAGGTCCCCGTGGTCGTCATCGAGGACGATCCTGCCGTGATGGCACAAGACACGTCCGAGACCACCTTGACGGACCCTGTTCCTTCCCCTCGCGGCAGCCCCCAGCACAGCCCCCAGCGTAAGTGTTTGGTTCACTTCCTGTTGTGGGGCGCGCATGGGTGCTTTTTCTTTTACTGATATCTTGATCATTGATTTATTTGTGTAGGAGCAGAACAGGCCCATCAAGAGCAGCGAAAACCGCCCGGAGGTGCTTATCTGCCGACTACGCCCGCCAAGGCGATTCCCGATGAGGCGCTCTCCGGCAAGGAGGGTCCCCGCAAGGCGGAACAGTGAGCCCCAGTGGTGGAGCCCATGGTCATGGAGCCCAAAGACAGTAACCCTTCTTGTCGGAAATTTTCCCTTGGGTTCTTCTTCTGATCTTCTTTCTTCTTTTTTGGATATTTGCTTGACTTTTCCTTCCTCTTCCTGTTCTTAGATCCCCCTCTCACAGACCCGATGGAAACTGAGGCCACTGGCGAGGAAGGCGCATCTTGGCTTATCTTGAAGACGCCGCCCGCCGATGAGGTAGAGGCAGTGATGAACCCGCCGACGAAGAAGCCGCCAAGGCTCTTTGGCGCAGAGGCGGGCGAGGGTCCGCGATCGTCTTGACGACCCGGAGGGCGCAGGAGCGCAAGGCATTGCACCGACCGCCGACCCTCCGCCCGTGATCAGCGCGCCGGGCTCGAGGAGCCCTAATAGCTTACTTGAAGGCCGGCGAGGGCGTATACATCAAGCTTCCCTGGGCGTCGAGCTCCAGGGCGCCGGTCGAAGGAGAGGAGTGATGGGGAAGTACTCGCCTCTGCTGGGCT
The DNA here is from genome assembly GCA_021437245.1 of Aegilops speltoides. Classification (NCBI taxonomy): domain Eukaryota; kingdom Viridiplantae; phylum Streptophyta; class Magnoliopsida; order Poales; family Poaceae; genus Aegilops; species Aegilops speltoides. Next base: position 368,070,047 of record CM038143.1, read on the forward strand.
GGCAGTGGTTGACGCGCCCAGCAGCAGCAGTGGCGAGTCCGAGGAGGAGCAGTTGCTCCGGAAGTTGGTGTCACTCTACCGCGCCCGGCAAGCGAAGCTTGAGTCCCGGGAAGCGCTTGTCATGGGCGGAGTCGACATAGAGAAGCATGCGGAGGAGCTCAAGAGCCGCAACCAGGAGGCCCTCCGATCCATTGCAGAGGAGAGGGCGCAACTTGACGAGGCGAAGAAGGCGTTCATCCTAGAAAAGGCTGAAGCGGAGGAGCAGCAGAGGCTCGCCGCCGAGGAGATGTCCAGGCGGGAAGGTGAGCTGACGCAGAAGAATGTCAATCTGGACAGCCACGAGGAGGAGCTCGACGCACGAGAGCAATCACTTGGCGGGGCGCTCAAGGAGGCGAAGGACGCTGCCGCGGCTGCCGAGGCCGCCAAGAAGGAGTTAGAGGTGAAGGTGGCGCAGCTGGAGGCGGATATGGGAAAGAAGAATGAAGAGCTTGCCGCACTCCAGCGCGAATGTGAGAAGGATGCCCTTGCCCATGGCGATCTGCAAGTTCAACTCGCCGACAAGACCAAGGAACTGAATGCCGCCAAGGACTCAAGCGCTGATCTGGAGATGAAGCTGGCCACCTTGACGGAGACACTGGATGCCGCCAAGAGGCGAGAGGATGACTTGAAGAAGGAGGTCAAGGGCAACGAGGAGCTACTGACGAGGGTTGCCGAGACTCAGAACACCTTCAGGGCTACGGTGGAGCTCTGGACAGAAGGCCTCGTCAACATCGCTGCAACCATTGACGAAGAGCTGGCGGAACTGGACTTGGCGGGCTTTGGGTACTCCTCCGACGAGAACCTCCAGCCCAGCGCCAAGCTTACTCTTTTCTTCAAGGGTGTGGTGGCGGCTCTCCAAAGAGCTCCGAAAGGATCCCAAAGAAGCTGGCCGACGAGTCGCGCGCAATCTGCGCCAAGGTCTTGGAGAAGGTGTTGGTGAAGATACTCTTCCGCAACCCGGGCCTCGACCTCTCCCGCGTCCTCAAGAAGCTGCCGGCGGGTGCTGATCTTGAAGAACTCAAAGCCATTGTCGCACCCATCATGGACAAGGTCAATGAAGTCAGGAGGGTCGATGGCGAGCGCATGGATTAGGCCACCCTTCTTCTCCCTTTTTCTTGCCGCTGCTAGATATGTCACAGGAACAATCCATTAGAGCGCGGCAAGTTATTTACTGTAATATAACTTTATTCTGGGTACTATTTGCTTTGTTACTTCCTTTATTCGATTCCATCCTTGTATGTTTTTACCCTACGCTTTTAGGGAACTTGCCGGCGCAAACACACTTGCCACGAGCACTGAGTGCGGAACATCAGCAGCTTGCTGGCGGTGTCGCCTCCGGCAAGAAACCTTGTCGGGGCCAGTCGCAGCACACTTTCATTGTTGAGCGGACTCGAAACAAAGTAAGGGCGCAACTTAACCACGAGCCGGTTCCTCCGCGCACAGGTTTTCCATACAAGGCACGGCCGTTCAAGGAATATAACTTAAAATTTAAAAGCGATCGTGCTCAAACTTTGGCAACTTAGCTCTTACGTAAATGCGTGTCCGGCAAGGCTTATGCTTCTTTGAACGACGCCTAGTCTACACCATTATCTTCTCCTTCCCCCCCGGGGAACTTGTGGGCGGAGGAATCTTCTTTTTGAGCAAAAGAAAGAAGAGAAAATAAAGATATGGAGCCTTAAGGCTCGTTATTGCTTACCGGGGGCAAGTGCTGCACAAAGTGTCAGTGTATACATGCAAAAAAAGAAAGAAAGCATGAAACTTGACAACATGTGCTTAGCATACAAACTTTATTTATGCACGGGATCTGCCCCCTGCTTTGTACAAAGGGTTACATGCAACAGCGGCAAGGCTTGTACAAAAGGTGGTTGCCGGGACAGCAGGTTCCGGCAACCGCACCTTATGGGTAAAACTTGTGAAGATGCTCTATGTTCCAGGAGTTGCTCACCGAACGCCATCTTGGTCTCAAAGCGGACGGCGCCGAGCCTAGTGACTCGCTTTACCCGATAAGGGCCTTCCCACTTCAAGTCAACTTGTTGGAATTCTTGGCGGATTGAGCGCTACGAAGAACAAGGTCGCCTTCCTCGAAGCTTGGCATTAACTGCGGCTATGGTAGCGGCGCAAAGCTTCTTTGGTAGCGAGTAGCTCGTCTGACAGCACAAGACAATCCTCCTCGAGGAGCAGCGTCATCTTGCCGCAGCTGCTCTTGCTCAAACTCATCATAGCGAGCACTCGAGGCGATCCGTATCTGAGTTCCGTGGGGAGAACGCCTGCTGCTCCGTGAGCAAGAGCAAAAGGTGTGCGGCGATGGCTCGATTTGGCGTCGTCTGATCGACCAAAGAACCACCGGCAGCTCCTCGATCAATTTCTTCCGCACTTGTGCAGCTCGTCGAAAGTTACGGTCTTGAGCCGCGCAGCACTTCAGCGTTGCCCTCTCCGCTTGACCGTTGGTTCTCGGGTGAGCAATGAAGCGAAGCGATCTTGGCGCCAAGATCTTGGACGTACTGCATGAAGGTGCGGCTCATGAATTGTGTGCCGTTGTCGGTGATGATCCTGTTAGGGACTCCGAAGTGGCAAACAATTGACCTGAAGAACTTGACTACTGACTGTGCTGTCACCTTCCTCACTGCCTCCACCTCCGGCCACTTCGTGAACTTGTCGATTGCCACGTACAAGAACTCGAAGCCCCCGACAGCTCGGGGAAAGGGGCCGAGGATATCGAGCCCCCAGACCAAAAATGGCTAGGATAAAGGGATTGTTTGGAGAGCTTGAGCTGGTTGATGTATTTGCTTGGAGTGGAACTGGCACGCTTCACACTTGGTTACTTGTGCGATTGCATCACGGAGGGCTATCGGCCAAAAGAAACCTTCTTAGGAAAGCTTTGCGGCAAGTGCTCTTCTTGTAATATGGTGACCACATATGCCTCCATGTATCTCCGCCAACAGCTCTTGTCCTTATTCCCGGGAAATGCACTTCAATTTCACTCTGTTGAATCTTCTTCTGTACAATATGTCATCGACAAACTGATACATACTTGATTGCCGGGCTACTTTCTCTGCTTCTTCTTGCTCTTCGGGAAGTTCTCCTGTTTGAAGGAAATGGACTATCTGCTGCGCCCATGCCGGAGCTTGCGGCTCGACGACAAGGACTAAAGGCGCAAATGCTGCTGCGGGAACATCCGCTTCCACGGCAAGAATCTGTGATTCAGCCGGAGCGTGATGCTCCCCGGCAAGTGTGTCAGAAAACAACTTGTCGGGAACGTCTGCTTCAACGAAACAAACCCTAGGGCTTGTCGGAGCAGACTGCCCCTCAGCACTCTTTGTGTTGACCCGGGGGACCTTCTTGGCGGTGGCTTCGGGGAGCTCTGCCGGAAAGTAGTCGCCAGTAACCAACTTTCTCTTCTTGCTCTGTCCAGCTGATGGTGTTACAGATGGCTGAGTCAGCTTCATCACAAAAATTCCTGGTTCCACAGGTAACTTGAGTGCGGCGCACTTTGGCAGGCCGTCTGCAATGTCATTTTGAGCTCTTGGAACGTGTTCCATTTGCAGGCCGTCAAAATGTTCTTCTAGCTTCCTCACTTCATCAATGTAGGCTTCCATCAACGGACTCTGATAATCCTTGTTTACTTGGCGGACGACAAGCTGTGAATCACCCCTGACAATGAGCTTCTTGATCCCAAGGTCTGCCGCGATCTTGAGTCCGGCAAGCAAGCCTTCATACTCTGCAGTATTGTTTGTTGCTTGCTCCTTGGGAAAGTGCATTTGGATCATGTACTTGAGGTGCTCTCCGGGGGGTGCGACAAGTAGCACGCCCGCACCGGCGCCTTGCAGCGAGAAGGCACCATCAAAGTACATGATACATTCTTTGTTTGCCTCCTTGACGGGGATCCTCATCTCCGGAGTTTCTTCATCAGGTGTTGGCGTCCACTCTGCTATGAATTCTGCCAATGCTCGGCTCTGGACAGTTGAAGTACTTTCAAACTTGAGGCCAAAGCTTGACAGTTCTAGTGCCCACTCGACAATCCTGCCTGTTGCTTCTGGATTTTGCAATATCCTCTTCAATGGAAAGCGAGTGACGACTGTGATCTCATGTGCTTGAAAGTAATGACGCAGCTTCCTCGAGGCCATGAGAAGGCTGAAAAGCAATTTTTGCACTCCAGAGTATCTTGATCTAGCCCCTTGTAGAAGGGAGCTGACAAAATAAACTGGGCGCTGCACCATCTTCTTTTGTTTCTCTGCCTGTGGCTGCACAGATTCATCCTTGTCGGGACCAGAGCTTGTCGGAGAAGCCCCGCTTGTCGCCGGACTCGCTCGCTTGCTGACTGCCGGCTCATCATCGCCTCCCTCTCCGCTACTAACGCAGCACTAACCACTTGATTGGTTGCCGCTAGATACAAGACAACTTCTCTTGTGTCTTAGGTGCGACAAGTCTTTGAGTGGAGGATAGGTATCTCTTCAAGTCTGTGGCGCAGCCTCCGCTTCGGAGTCCATTTCATTGGACCTGCCTTTTCAAAATTTTGAAAAATGGCGAGGCACGCTTCAGCAGACTTAGAAATGAACCTCTTGAGCAGCAACACAGCCGGCAAGCCTTCGCACATCCTTAACGCTTCGGGCTTCAATCTGCTCGATGGCCTTGATCTTGTCGGGTTGGCTTCAATCCCCTCGGGACACAAAGAACCCGAGAAGCTTGCGGAAGGAACTCCAAACACGCACTTCTCGGGGTTCAACTTAAGATTGACCTTGCAGATTTGCAAAAGTTTCCTCCAAATCTTGAACCAAAGTTTCTCTGTCTTTGCTCTTGACCACTATGTCATCCATGTATGCTTCTACATTCACAATGCTGTTGTGGCTCAAAAGCATGATGACTACTCTTACAAGCGTTGAACCAGCATTCTTTAGTCCGAAAGGCATTCGTACAAAGCAATACGTGCCACATGGAGTAATGAATGCGGTTTTCTCCTCATCCTCTTCTGCCATGAAGATCTGATGATATCCTGAGTATGCATCAAGAAATGAAAGCAGATCACATCCTGCCGTGGAGTCGACAATCTGGTCAATGCGTGGCAAGGGAAATGGATCTTTGGGACAAGCTTTATTAACATCCGTGAAGTCAATACAAAGCCTCCACTTCCCGTTCACCTTGCGCACGACTACTGGATTGGCTAACCACGTTGGATGGAGTACTCCTCGGACGAGGCCTGCTGCTTCCAACTTCTTGATCTCTTCTGCTATGAACTCTTGGCGTTCCACCGCTTGCTTCCTGACTCTCTGCTTGACGGGCCACGCGTGAGGACAGACGGCAAGGTGGTGCTCAATTACTTTCCTGGGAACACCGGGGATGTCAGATGGTTGCCATGCAAACACACTGCCATTCGCCCGCAGGAAAGCAACGAGCGCGCTTTCCTATTTAGGGTCAAGCGTGGCACCGATGGTGAAGGTACCACCGATGCCGTCCTCCTTGGCGGCCACTTTCTTGGTCTCTGGTGCAGCTGTCTTTGCCTTCTTGCACTTGCGGTGGCGCTTCGATGGTGCGTCCTCGGCGGTAGCGCAGCACTCGAAGAGGTGCGCTTGCGGAGTGAGCATCGAGCTACTCTTGCGGACTTGGTCTTCTTCTTCCCCCGTGGAGCTTCAGCGGCAAGTGGTTTGCGTTCTGCTGCGGCTGCTGCTTCCCGGTAGATCTTGTCGGTACAAATAAGTGCATCTTTCTTGTCGCCATGGACAGAAATAACACTTATCGGACCAGGCATCTTGAGCACATTGTAGGCGTAGTGAGAGGCTGCCATGAACTTGGCAAGCGCTGGACGGCCGAGTATCCCTATGTAGGGCAATGGGAAATCAGCAACATCAAATGTGACTCTCTCTGTTCTGAAATTCAGCTTGCTGCCAAATGTTACCGGCAGTGTGATCTTCCCCTTCGGCTTGCTCCTTCCCGGGTTGATTCCTTGAAAAGTGCCGGTTTCTTCGAGCTCGCTGTCGGGGATCTGGAGCTTCTTGAGCACCGCGGAAGAGATCAGATTCAGGCCGGCCCCGCCGTCAACCAACATCTTCGTGACCTTGAGGTTGCGGATTGTTGGCGAAACCAACATCGGCAAGCACCCGACCGCAGTGATGCGATCAGGGTGATCCTCAACATCAAAAATGATGGGCGTGCTGGACCACTTCAGGGGCTTGCGCGATTCAACAGACGGTTCTGCTGCATTCACTTCCCGCACCCACTGTTTGAGTTGGCGGTGCGAGGTGTGCAGAGAAGCGCCGCCGTCAACACACAACACCTCTGTTGCCTTCTTTAACTCCTGCTCGTCGGTCTCATCCTGCTCCATCTCATCATCTTCGTCTTCGTCTTCGTCCTTGTCGCGGCCACGGGGAGGCCTATCTCCTTGCCGCTGCTTGGCCTTGCCGCGGCGCCCTCCCCGGGTGGGACGCTTCTTGCCGGATCCTCCGCCACCTTCTGGGCCTTCTCCTTGTCGCGGCCTTTCGTATTCAGCTTTACAGTAGCTCGCCATCTGCTCAACCTTCTTGCAGGCACGAGATCATGGCCCTTAGTGCGGTGGATCTTGTAATCTTGCTTGCCGTGAGCCGTCACCTTGTTGGCGGCCACCACAGCCTCGTCGGAGTCACCAGCTTTGGCCTTCTCGGCGCCGCCTCCGTTCTTTGGACTGCTTTCGACGACTAGCACATCCTTAGCCTTCCTCTTTACATTATTCCGCCTCCGGTTCTTCTTTGCGGAGGGCATCCTCACCGTCGAGATCCTTCTACTCCTGTGTTCTCTCCGGGAGTTTCCTCCCTCTTCAAAGACGCACACTTGTCGGCCGAGCATAGAGCTCGGCCGACATCCCTGATTTTGCACATCGCCATCTCCTCCCTCATCCTGCGATTCGCGCGTTCGATGGAGCAGCGATAACCGCGGCGGGTGGACGTCTGGGATGTTCTTGCCGCACTGGCTGAATCTCTGTATATACTTGCGCAGGGTTCTCCTTCCTTCGGGCAAGCAAATGAAGATCGCTTTCCTGGCCATGGGGCTTGTGGCGCTTTGTGAAGGTGCCGACAAACCGATGGCACAGTCCGCCGAAAGAAATGGAGTTGTCGGCAAGTGCATGAGCCAAGATCGGCGTTGGGCTTGAGCACCACCGGGAAGTAGTTGGCGAGATCTTCTCGTCGCGCCCGACAGCCTGCACGCTATGGTGTAGATCTTTGAGGAACTCGACGGTGTATCCTGCCATTGTACTTCTCGAGCACGTCGGCTTGAAGTTCTTGGTCTTTGGCCCTTTGGACTTGTCGCAGCTCACGGGTGAGCGTGGGGCAACCTACACGTCTGACAAGTCGCTGGTTCCCCAGCGCATGCATATCAGCAGATGGGCCCAGTGTAGCTGTCGGTGACATCGCGCTTCTCTCCGACGCTCGATGCGAGTGCGAGCGTCTTCGTGTCGTCGTTCTTGGAGAACTTGGCGTTGATCGCGGCGAGCTCGCGGGTCCGACGATGCAGTGGAGTCGGTGTCGAGGTTGGCCCGGCGAGTCGGCGATCTTGGCCTTCGGGGCGGGGAGTGCACGGTAGTGGCACCCCCAGCGGTCTTGTCGGCGTCGGCTTGCGCCTGGGCGTCTTGCCGGGGCTTCGATGTACTCGGTTGCCGGGGCTTGTCGCCGTTGGCGAAGTCGATGAGGCTCTGAATGGTGATCCTCCAGTCGTCGATCTTGTCTGGCGCTGGAGGGTAATCTAGAAGCAGCTGGGCTCGGGCCAGCACTTCCTCTGGAGTCTTGGGTGGTGGCGGCGAACGACGCGAGGAGCGAGATATGCTCAGACTTCTAACAGTGTTAGAAGGAGCAACATCTCGTCCAGGCGATCGTACCGCGCTCGTGCCAACATGCTGACGTGCTTGTTGGCCTTGAGCGTCCCGCGATCCACCAGCTCGGCCTTGCTCCAATGCGAGTACAGTGCTAGGAGCACCATGGCGTTGTCAATCTTGCACCCCCTGGGAAGGGTGCGGTGTATGTACAGACGCAGAAGCTTGCGGGGCCTTGTCCTTGGACCTGGTGACGACGTGAGTCCCACCGTCAGCGCCCGCTCCTCCGCCAATGCCTACCCCACCGCCCGTTTGCTCCGGCGGTGGTAGGATCGACGTAGACGGAGCAGCCACCTCCGAAGACTTCTTCTTCGGTGGCATGTCGATGAAGATGTTGATGTAGCGCGCGCGAAGACCGGATCAGGTTCACACAACCTCGACACCCCCTACCTGGCGCGCCAAAGATGTCGTGGGAAACGAGCACCTATGGGGCAGGGCCCCTTTTGGTCCGGCAGGGAGCGGAGGGCGCACGAAGAGCAGATCGAGGTCGAGCACGCGAGGGATTTTACCCAGCTTCGGAGCTCTCCGAAGAGATAAAACTCCTACTACTGCTTTGTGTTTCTATTTGTTCTTGCTTGAGAGCGTGGGTGTGTTGTAGTCTCGAATCAGTCGAACCCCTTCTACGTTCACATGGGCCTCCTTTTTATAGTCTAAAGGGGTCACCGACATGTGGCAACGCAAAGAGAGGGGTAAAAAAGTAAAAATGCGGGTTGGTACAACCGCTATCATGATGCCCCTACCTAACTCGGCGGGGGGATAAGGGCATTTAATGCCGTCCGGTCCTTCATAAGCAGTCAGAAGCAACCGTTAGGGGCGCCCCGATCGCCACGATGGCCTCCTAGTCATCTTCACTTGCCACCTCGCACCGCTTGGCTGCCTGACTACACCACATGCACCAGAGCGATCCTCACGACACGACATCGGGTCTTGTTGGGCGTGGGCGCGAGGTGGTGGCCGCCGCGCGACAAGCGCCTTGCCGCGGTCGCTATCTTGTCGCACCCGCAAGCTTGTCGCTCGCCGGGTCTTGCCGGGACGCGCGGCGCGTCACGGCAAGTCTCTTGAAATGCCTCGGTTGGCCTTCCCGGCAAGCTCCTCTTGCCGGGGTCTTGTCCTTCCCGGCAAGCTCCTCTTGCCGGGGCCTTGTCTTCACAGTTAAACACTTTGTTCTTGAATGGCAGTAAATGGGAATGACGAAGGATCTTGGCGGACGTCCGGCAAGCCTTGCCGCGGGACACTGCGACTGCCCGTGCACAAGTTCAGGGTACTAAGGTACCCCTACTTTAGTACACCGACACATCCCCATAAGGATTTCGTAGGATTTACTCCAGTAGTTGTTCCTTATGGATTTTTGAGCTCCCGAAGTCCGACCTTTAACTTGATGTCCTAGATGCCAAACCATATCTATAAATGGGTTACGCTAGCACATCAAGGAGAACATTAGAAGCGGAGTGCTAAATGTCTCTCGGTCGATCATCCATATTTTGTTTCCTTGGCCTCGCTAAGGTGAAATCTGAGAAGGTGTTATCTTCCTTTGCATCTGCATTGTCCACCATTATTCGTCACGGTAGTAAGTTGTGTTGCGAGGATCCTCGAGACGGATGTTGGTAAGACCTTGATGGGTATGGAAATGCTCAAGTTCTTGAGAGCACACTTAGTCACTAGGTTATATCCTCGGTATCAACTAGAATGTGCGTCCCGTTTGCTGAGTTGTTCTATAACCATAGTTTCCTTTTGGGTCTGAGTATGCCATTCCTTCGAACTCCTTCAAACGATCGTTTGTGCATTTCCTTAGGCTGGTATAGAGAGTTTCAATGATCTCTGTATCAAAAGTAATTCTTTTTGCCACTTAAGGGAATAGCTCTACGAGTCACCTTCACTAAGGTGCCTCGTTATGGTATCATGGGCAACATAACTCCTCGCTACTTTGAAACCCCCTCACCATCTAATTAAGCGTGGAATTGTTGCCTACCAAGTCAAACTTTTGCCATCTGTTTCTTCCATCCCTCTTGATGTGTGTCTGTGTCTCAACTCGAGAGAGTTGCTATGTCTCATCCCATGAGTTGATCGTGACTCGCTCGATCTTTATGAAGATCAGATCCTATAGGGTTTTCCTCTCTTCCATTGCCATAGCTGGATGAAGTTCTCGAAAGCAAAGATGTCAAGATCAAGGTGGTGCAATGAATCGACATCCTCGACAAGGACATCTGGATCGCGAAGATTGTGTTAGCTTGTGTCCCTCTGTCTTCTTGCCTCACGACTTGAATCTCAGGACAAGATTCTTGTTTAGTAGGGGTGAGTTGTCACATCCCTAGTTTTGGTATGCATTAGGCTAGCCCTTCATGTGTGCATCATGTTTAAATTTCTCAGAAACTTGAAATGGGGATGACAGAAACCCCAGCATCACTTAATCCAACTAGGGTTACTAAAATACTTTTTCAATGAACCTAAAATGCCCTTCAAAAATGTTCATAATTTATGGAACAAGGTGGAAACCTAAACCAAAAATGGTGGACATTTTTCCGGGACATAAATGGGCTTTGAGTTAATCCAATATGTATTTGAATTGGAGCTTTTAAATTCTATAAATATTTTTACTAGCCCCAATAATTTTGAAACTTGGTGAGGGCCTCTGAAATAATTTAGTTAGTGCCCATAAAAAGTTTCAGGATTTTATCAAATGGTTTAGTGCCTAAACTAAATCAAAACATATGACAGAAATAGAAAAAGAGAAACAAAATTAGAAAAGGAACCTACCTGGCCTTACCTACTTGGCGGCCCAGCTCCTCCAGCCGGCCCAACCCACTGGCAACTGCTAGTCGTCTCCCACCTCTGCCAGAAGGAAGAGGCGTGTCGCCCGCGCGTGCATCGGACGACACCTCCTGCTTCCACCTCCTGCTTCCTCCCCACCCCCACCCCCATCCTCGACCGAGCGCCTGGAGACGCCCCGAGCCCCCTGGTCCTTCTCCCTCACTCTCTACTCTCCCCCTCTCCCTCTATCCCCCTTCCCCGACCACACCAGGGAGCGCTCCGCCGTCGCCGTGTTTCACCCATGTGGCCACCGTCCTCCTTTCGCCGCGCCACCATGTCCGGCATCTCTGCTGTCGAGCACCACGTCTCCACACCGAAGGAAACAAGCCGGAGGGCCCCGCTTCGTCGCCATCGTCGTCGCCTTCGTGTAACGCCCTCGATGCGGCTATATCTCCCACGTGTCGAAGCACGACTTAGAGGCATAACCGCATTGAAAGCAATGTCGCAAGTGAGGTAATCTTCGCACAATCCATGTAATACATAAGGGAAAAGGTACATAGTTGGCTTACAGTCGCCACTTCACACAATTACATGAATAAAGCATTACATCATCCAGATACACTCAAGGTCCGACTACGGAACCAAAATAAAAGAAGAATACCCCACCTGCAACACAGATCCCCGATCGCCCCAACTGGGCTCCACTACTAATCGTCCGGAAAGGAAACATAGTATCGACCAAGGGCCTCATCATATTCCCACTTCAGCTCGGTTGTGCCATCAGCTATTGGCATCACCGGTACTGCATCTGTTTTGGTAGAATCATGAGCCACGAGGACTCAACAATCTCACACCCGCGAGATCAAGACTATTTAAGCAAGGGAAGGCTGGTGTCAAAAGGAGGAGCTGCTGCAAGCACTAGCATATATGGTGGCTACATCGCAAAAGAGAGCGAGAAGAGAAGCAAGGCGCGGTCGTGAAGCTATTAGCGATCAAGAAGTGATCGACTACTTCGTCAAGCATAACTCCAACACCGTGTTCACTTCCGGACTCACGAGAAGAGACCATCACGGTTACATACACGGTTGATGTATTTTAATTAAGGTCAACTTCGGTTTTCTACAACGGACATTAACAAATTCCCATCTGCCTCATAACCGCGGGCACGACTTTGAAAGATAATACCTGCAGGGTGTCCCAACAGCCCATAACAAGCTCTCACGGTCAACGAAGAATAAACCTTCACCCAAGACACTCCGATCGGACTCGGTATCCGGTACATCAAGACATTTCGACAATGGTAAAACTAAACCAGCAAGACCACCCAACTGTGCCGACAAATCCCGATAGGAGCTGCACATATCTCGTTCTCAGGGCACACCGGATAAGCGAAGTGTACAGGTACCGACGTAATCCAAGTTGCCAAGGAATGGTCCCGCACGGTGCTCTAGTTTGGACCAACACTCAGAGGAGCACTGGCCCGGGGGGGTAAATAAAGATGACCCTCGGGCTCGCGAAAACCCAAGGGAAAAAGGCTAGGTGGCAAATGGTAAAACCAAGGTTGGGCCTTGCTGGAGGAGTTTTATTCAAAGCGAACTGTCAAGGGGGTCCCATAAATCACCCGACCGCGTAAGGAACGCAAAATCAAGGAACATAACACCGGTATGACGGAAACTAGGGTGGCAAGAGTGGAACAAAACACAAGGCATAAGGCCGAGCCTTCCACCCTTTACCAAGTATATAGATGCATTAATTAAAACAATAGATATTGTGATATCCCAAAATATCTGTGTTCCAACAAGGAACAAACTTCATCTTCACCTGCAACTAGCAACGCTATAAGAGGGGCTGAGCAAAGCGGTAACATAGCCAATCAACGGTTTGCTAGGACATGGATGGTTAAAGGTTGACATGGCAATATGGGTGGCATGATATAGCAAGTGGTAGGTATCACAGCATAGGCATAGCAAAAGAGCGAGCATCTAGCAAGCAAAGATAGAAGTGATATCGAAGGTATGGTCATCTTGCACGTAAGGTTCTCGAGTTGTCGAAGGCTTGATCTTCGTGGCGTTCTCAACAGGCTCCTCGTTCACGTACTCGTCTCCGGCTCTACCCAAAGCAAGAACACAAACAACGGAACCACAATCAAACAAGGAACAATGCACAAGCAATATGATGCAAAACATGACATGCGATGCGAGATGTGATATGCAATGCATATGTATGCTCGGAAGGAAAATGATGAACTGGCATCAACTTGGCAAACCAAGTATGCCGCTGGAAAGATGAGATGATTTCGGTTGAAATCGATATAAAGATCACGAGAATCGGATGCACGGTTTGCAAAAGACAAGCAAAACAAGAATGACGCAAAACTGCGTTTAACAGCCCGATGCTACTTAGCACGCAACACAAAACTATGCTACAGCACCCCAACATAAAAACAAAGCATACGGCAGCGAACTACAGGAGATGCTTAACAAAAGAGGAACACTGAGCTACGGCTAAATCACATCATAACATGTTCAAACAAGCATGGTGAAAGTGCTCAAAATATCAGGTTCACAGACTTAGTGAAAATACTAACATGCCAGGAATTAACATCAGGAAGGCATGTTTAGAGCAAGCAAACAACATGCTACAGGAACTTATAATAGCAAAGCAAGGCATGACATGATTCTACTCAAAGCATATTTCAATAGTCCCTTACTGACCATAAGCCAAAAGGACTCTAAGAAATGATGGCACCCATGTAAACATTGCAAGTTTTATTACAGATTTCAGACTTAGTGAAAAATCTGGGCATGGCAAAACAGATTCAACATGGCATGTTAAGTGAGCTCGATGCACTCACTACAGAGCATCTCATGATAAACTAAGCATACACCCATCAAGAAGACATGGCATAGGAGCTATACATGGCAAGAACAACATCATAGCATACGGATCAACTACAACGACCTCGTGAAAATTGAATCTCACGCAAACAGTCTGCCAGGAAACATTTTCAAGCAAAAGTAGAGCACGAAAATGACATGCTAGACTACTCCATAAATACCAACAAAGGCATGGATGGATAGAGCACATCCATATGTTCAAAACACCCTTACTGATCATGCTCAAAAAGGGCATAGATCTCTCTGTAACAACATGAACATATGGCATAAAATTATCAGCAGGACAAGACTTAGTGAAATCACTAAGTTCCTGAAATCAGCAACATCATCATCCCTACTTTGCATGCTTGTTCTAGTCAACACATAACTCACAAAAATACATGGAAAACACCCCTGGAAAGATGGCATGGCAATGTTCAACTCACATGTAGGACTCAAGTTCATAGGGTGCACACATAATTCATGGCAAAAATGACAAAAGAGCTCGAACTGATAAGATTCTGAAACTAACGATCTGAAGCTATCTTCCAACAGCATTTCGGGCATCAAGATGAGCTCAAATGCAAATGATGCAATGGAATGAGATGATGTACTCTTCGAGGCGAACAATTTGACATATTATACGCCCAAAACGGAGCCACGGTTGCAGAGATGTGATGCATTGAAAAATGCACGAAATAATCACAGAAATGACTTAGACGAATTCGTGGGGGGAGAAGAAGGTCAACCTAGGGTTTCCTGGCACGCGAACCGAGGCGTGGCCGGAGCGGCTCGCCGGAGTGGAGGTCGGAGGCGGCGGCCGGAGGAGTTGGGCGCCGGATCCGGGGCGGGGGCGGATCTGCCCGGCCGAGAGGGCGGCGCTGGAGGCGGCGGCGATGGCAGCAACTGGCCTTGGGCGGATGGGTGGCCGAGGCGGCCGAGGCGACGGCGGCCGAAGCGGCCGAGCGCTGGGCGCGGAGGCAGCGCGCGTGGCGGCAGCAGCGGCAGCGCGTGCGGCGGCAGCGGCAGCAGCGAAGTGGGGCGGCGGCAGCAGCGGCGGCGTGACGAAGCGGCGACGGGCGGCGCCAGGCGGGCGGGCGGGCGGCGCGAACGGCGGCGGCGGACACGTGGTAACGGGCGATTCGTCCGGCCGCCCAGCGACGCGTCGACCCGTCCGGACGTGTCCGTGGCGAGAGGAAATTTTAGGGTTTGCCCGTGAATTCGGGGGAGGGGTCTTTAAATAGGCATAGAGGGAGCTAGGAGAGTCCAAATGGGGTGTAGTTTTTGCCCACACGATCGTGATCGAACGACCTAGAGCATGGAAGTGGCTTAGATGGGTTATTGGGCTGTTTTGGAGGGTTGTTGGGCTGCAACTCAAAAGAGGCCTTTGCGAGTCGGCGGTTAACCGTTGGAGTACCAAACGAACTCCAAATGACCCGAACTTGACAGTGGTCTACGGTGCTATACCAGGCCACTTGGCAAGGCTCGATCCATTCGAGAATGTTCAACACCCTTTGCGGAAAAAGAACAAGAGGGGCCGCCGGGAACATAGGAGTGTCGGATTGCAAAAGCAGACAACGGGGAATATGTTCGAATCATGAGACAAACACGTATGCAAATGAGATGCACATGATGACATGATATGAGATGCATGACATGGACAAAATGCAAAACGAAAACAAAACCCAACCACGGAGGAATATCATAGCACATATCCGAAAATGGCAAGAGTTGGAGTTACAAATATGGAAAGATACATCCGGGTGTTACAACACTCCACCACTACAAGAGGATCTCGTCCGAGATCTAGGACTGAAAGAACTCCGGATATTCGAACGGAGGTGATCCTCGCGCCCCGGTGGCTTCTCGGTCGGAATGGTGTGACCACTTTACTTTCGTGAATTTGATTGACTTGTTGCGAGTCTTGCGCTCGGTTTCTTCAAGAATAGCAGCGGGTGCTCATGATAAGAAAGATCTTCTTGGAGGTCAATTTCTTCAAAGTTGATAGTGCGCTCGGGAATCTTGAAGCACTTGCGGAGCTGTGACACGTGAAACACATCGTGCACGTTTGCAAAGTTGGATGGAAGCTCAAGTTGATAGGCGAGATCGCCTCTTTTGCCAATGATCTTGAAAGGACCCACATATCTAGGGCAAGCTTCCTTTGATACCGGGCGGCGAGTGCCTTTCATTGGAGAGACGCGAGGTAGACATGGTCTCCGATTTCAAAAGCCACATCACGGTGCTTGTCATCATAATAGCCCTTACGCGCGATTCTGCGCTTTGAGATTCTCACGAATGACTTTGCACATTTCTTGACTTCGTGATCAAGTCGTTGCCAAGAAGTTGGCGTTCACATGTCTCGGACCAATTGAGAGAAGTCGGCACTTTCGCCATAGAGGATTTCGAATGGGGCCTTGCGAACTTGCTTGGAAGCTGTTGTTGTAAGAGAACTTCGGCATATGGAAGACACTCTTCCCACTTCATGCCAAAGGAAATGACACAAGCCCCGAGCATATCTTCAAGGATTTGATTGACTCGCTCGACTTGGCCACTTGTTTGAGGATGAAAAGCTGTCTTTGAAACGAATGTTGGTGCCCATGGCCTTCGAAAAGAGTCCCGAACTTAGAAGTGAAGATGCTTCCACGGTGCGAAGAGATCAATTGAGGAATACCGTGCAAGGAGACAATTACGGAGGTGTATAGCTCTGCCAAATGAGCTGCTGTGATAGATTCTTTGACAGAAGAAAATGAGCCACTTTAGTAAGCTTGTCAATGACAACGAAGATAGCATCATTTCCACGCTTGGACTTAGGAAAACCAGTCACGAAGTCCATCTCGATATGATCAAACTTCCATTCGGAATAGCAAGAGGTTGGAGGAGACCAGCTGGTCTTTGGTGTTACCTTTCACCCTTCTGCGGACATCACATTCATTCACGAATTGAGCAATTTCTCGCTTCATTCGAGTCCACCAATATGATTGCTTGAGGTCATGGTACATCTTCGTACTTCGGGATGAATGGATAGGAGGGAATTGTGTGCCTCATTCATGATGACTTTTCTCGGATCGCCTTTAGGAACCACAATACGATCCTCGAAGAAAAGAGTGTCTTTGTCATCAAGCGATAGCACTTGTATTTGAAATGCCCTTGTCAATACCACGTTTCACCTTCTTCACCATGGTATCCGAAGTTGAGCCTCACGAATTTGATCTTCCAAAGTAGGAGAGACTATGAGGTTGGCAAGAAAGCCTTGAGGAACAACTTGAAGATTCAGCTTGCGGAAAGCTTCACAAAGATCCGGTTGGAAGGGCTTGAGAATTAAGTTGTTGCAATAAGCCTTTCTGCTCAGAGCATCTGCAATCACATTCGCCTTGCCAGGAGTATATTCAATACTTGGATTGTACTCTTGAATCATTTCGACCCATCGAGTTTGCTCGAGGTTGAGGTTTGGTTGAGTGAAGATATACTTGAGACTCTTGTGATCGGTGAAAATGTCCACTTTCCTTCCCAACAAGAGATGTCTCCATGTTATCAATGCATGGACAATGCCGCCAACTCAAGATCGTGAGTGGGGTAGTTCTTTTCGTTGGCTTCAATGGCGAGAGGTATAGGCCACAACTTTCTTCTCTTGCATTAACACAGCACCGAGACCTTGCAAGGAAGCATCACGAAAACTTGAATGGCTTGGATTCATCGGGAGGAGTCAAGGCAGAGCTGTAACTAGCTTCTCTTTGAGGGTATTGAAAGCGACATCACACTCAGGCGTCCAGACATACTTGACATGCTTCTGGAGGAGGTTGGAAAGAGGCTTTGCAATCTTGGAGAAATTCTCAACGAATCTTCGGCAATAGCTTGCAAGACCGAGAAAACTGCGGAGCTGCTTGACATTCCGAGGAGGTTCCCAATTCACAATTGAAGACACCTTCTCGGGATTAACAGCGATGCCCTTGGCGGAGATGATATGACCAAGATAAAGAACTTCATCAAGCCAGAACTCACATTTGGAAAACTTCGCATAGAATTGATGCTCTCTGAGCTTGTCGAGCACCAATCGCAAATGTTTGGCATGATCCCTTGTTCTTGGAGAAGACCAAAATATCATCGAGATACACCAAGGCGAAATCATTGGTGTAGGGGTTGAAGATAAAGTTCATCATGCGAGAGAAAGTTGGAGGAGCATTGACAAGGCGAAAGACATGACGGTATATTCATAAGAACCAAAGCTTGTTCTCAATCTTTGTCTTGGGAATATCTTGTTCACGAATCGAATCGATGATAACCCATACGGAGGTCAAGCTTGGAGAATACTTTAGCACCTTTGAGTTGCTCGAATAGCTCATTGATGTTGGGAAGTGGATACTTGTTCTTGATTGTCTTCTTGTTCAATGGGCGATAATCAACACAAAGTCGGTCCGTGCCATCCTTCTTACGGACAAAAGAACTCCACATCCCCATGGAGATGAACTCGGTCCGATCAAACCCAGCGCTCTTGTTCATCGAGCTGCTTCTTCAATTCTTTCAGCTCCTTGGGTCCAAGCTTGTAAGGGCGCTTGCAAAGCGGGTTCGATGCGGGCTCAAGATCGATAACGAATTCGGTGGCGATGAGGAGGCATACCGGAAGCTCTTACGGAAAGACATCTTGGTACTCACAAGCATTGGAATTTGAGAGATAGCATCAATTCGCCCTTCTCATTGAGAGAAAACAACCGAATGGTTTCATCACGAGCGGCATAGATGATAACATCCTCAGAAGGGTGTGTCAATTGAATTTGCCTGGCAGCACAATCAAGCTGAGCCTTGTGCTGAGAAAGCCAGTCCATCCCGAGAATTAGATCAATATCAGAGTCACCAAGAACAAATGGTTTAGATAGAAACTTATAGTCGCCCATCTTGATAGAGACATCATGAACTAAGGAGTTGGCTCTCATTGACTTCCCCGGAGAAACAACACCCAAAGGTTTATCCAAGTAAGACCAAGTAAAACCATTCTTTGCGAAGAACGACCTTGACATGAAATAATGCGATGCACCAGTATCAAATAAGACTTTTGCAGGAATATCATTAACTGGAAGATTACCCATTATCACATCTGAAGAATCCTCTGCTTGAGCTGCATTCATCATATTCACCTTTGCAGACTTGGGATTATGCTTGACCACTGCATTGCTTGAAGACCTCACAGGAGGAGGAGGAGGAAGGCGCCTTTGGTTATGGCATTTGTTCGCATAGTGACCCTTCTGCTGGCACTTGTTGCAGTCACCTCTGAGCGGACGGTGATAAGGAGCATTTGACCTTGGAGCTTGAGGCTGAGACTTGTTACAGTAGCTTGGGTTGGGTGGGTGGGAAGATCCACGACCACCGAGTTCTTCTGGATAATAAGGCCGACGGAGCGGAGGAGGAGGAAGGTAGAACTTTTGCTGCTTTGCTGCCACTTGAGAGGAAGAAGAAGACTGAATCGCATCCTGATTCTCTTCTTTGAAGCCTCACACTTGAGCTGAGCACCTTCTAGCTTGAGTGCCATATTATAGAATTGATCAAACTGAGTAGGCTCGAAAGAACAAGAGATAACTGCAGATCCTCTCTAAGGCCACCTCTGAATCGATAGATCATACTTTTCTCATCGGGACATCTTGTTTAGCGAATCGAGCAAGTTTAAAGCTGTATGTTGTATTCAGTACATCGACATGTTTCCTTGCTTGAGATTGCGGAACTCCTCACGCTTGCTCTCAACAACCTTTGGAAGGAATGTGGTGAGCTTTAAAGTCTCGGCAAAATCAGTCAAGTAATCACTCGACCACCTCTAGAATCCTTGTATTCTTGGAACCAATCAGCTGCTGATCCTTGAGCTGAAAAGACGCGAACTTGACGTAGTCCTCATGTCGACATTGCTGCATTCAAAATGCTTGTTGATATCCACGAGCCAATCGTCGGCGTCGTGGCCTCGGCACGATGAGCTGAAAGACTTTGGCTGGTTGGCAAGGAACTGGTTGAGTGTAGGAAGCGTGGTGATGATAGAACTGCCCTTGACCTTGATTCCTTGGTTGCCTTGGCCTTGGTTACGCTCTTGCATCACCTGGATCAACAAGCGGCGTTGGCGTTAGTGGTTGCCATCAAAGTTTGCCATGCCTCCGGAGGCGGAGGTGGAGGTGGAGGGTTCGCGACTCCCATCACTGCGTTCGGATTACGGCGTGGCGGAGCCATCTGAAGAGGTGACATCCGTTAGCATCTTGATTGACAGATAGACAAGTTGAATCAGCGGATAGAAATTGCAACATATAGTCTTCACAATAAACATTGAGCGAGGATGAGCGAATGAATTCCAAAGTAAACATCACGTCCATTAAGGTGAGAAGCCACTTGATAAGAGATATGATGAATGAAAATAAAAACAAGGTATGAATGGAACAAATATGTGGTAAGGATTACCCAATCACAAACCAAATATCTGCGGAAGAAATGCTAGAGCTACTTGAATCCCACCTATAAACTCCGAAACTTTCGGTTATGCAATCGGTGTTGGGGATACAGGGGAGCAATATATATCTCACCCAAGCTAACAATCCCTACATCCATTGTATCCATCCTTCAACACATAACCAAGAAACCTTGAAATCGTGTACCTCAACCTTGAAAAGCATCCGTTATCTGAGTCATGGCAATACTCCGTACTCACCACGATCTTTGGGTTAGCGGGTTATCTCACCAACAACTGCATAAAAGAGATTTTCGATGTCGGCGTACTAAACTCAGGTATTCGAACTGCAGCGATAAAATTATGGCGACAACACCTCGGAGCTCAACTCCCGGGACACCGCCACAACCCTAAATGTCGGGAGGCAACCAAGACAATGTTGTCATCATAAAAATATCGGACGATCCCAAGATACCAGCGTGATCCTAAAAATTTTTTTAGTGAAATTTGAGAAGAGAAGAGTCAAAACTCTCGTCGGGATACCTCACCGGAAGGTCGAAGGGACCGGGAGTAAAAAGAATTCCTAACTCTCCGATATATATAATCCTAAATGACTCAAAACATTTTTCTAGACACAACTCGGCCACTAAAAGCGATCAAGCGGTGGGGGCTCCTAAGGTCGGGATGGCTCGATTACCAACTTTAGCGCCCTCGATGCGGCTATATCTCCCGTGTCGAAGCACGACTTAGAGGCATAACCGCATTGAAAGCAATGTCGCAAGTGAGGTAATCTTCGCACAATCCATGTAATACATAAGGGAAAAGGTACATAGTTGGCTTACGATCGCCACTTCACACAATTACATGAATAAAGCATTACATCATCGAGATACAATCAAGGTCCGACTACGGAACCAAAATAAAGAAGAATACCCCACATGCAACACAGATCCCGATCGCTAAGCTGGCTCCACTACTAATCGTCCGGAAAGGAAACATAGTATCGACCAAGGGCCTCATCATATTCCCACTTCAGCTCGGTTCGCCATCATCTTTGGCATCATCACGATACTGCATCTGTTTTGGTAGAATCATGAGCCACGAGGACTCAACAATCTCACACCATGAGATCAAGACTATTTAAGCAAGGAAGGCTGGTGTCAAAAGGAGGAGCTGCTGCAAGCGACTAGCATATATGGTGGCTACATCGCAAAAGAAGCGAGAAGAGAAGCAAAGCGCGGTCGTGAAGCTATTAGCGATCAAGAAGTGATCGACTACTTCGTCAAGCATAACTCCAACACCGTGTTCACTTCCGGACTCCGCGAGAAGAGACCATCACGGTTACATACAGGTTGATGTATTTTAATTAAGGTCAACTTGGGTTTTCTACAACGGACATTAACAAATTCCCATCGCCTCATAACATGCGGGCACGGCTTTGAAAGATAATACCTGCGGGGTGTCCCAACAACCCATAACAAGCTCTCACGGTCAGCGAAGGAATAAACCTTCACCCAAGACACTCCGATCGGACTCGGTATCCGGTACATCAAGACATTTCGACAATGGTAAAACTAAACCAGCAAGACCACCCGACTGTGCCGACAAATCCCGATAGGAGCTGCACATATCTCGTTCTCGGGGCACACGGATAAGCGAAGCGTATAAACCCGACGTAATCCAAGTTGCCAAGGAATGGTCCCACGGTGCTCTAGTTTGGACCAACACTCGAAGGAGCACGGCCGGGGGTAAAATAAAGATGACCCTCGGGCTCACGAAAACCCAAGGGAAAAAAGGCTAGGTGGCAAATGGTAAAACCAAGGTTGGGCCTTCTTTGGAGGAGTTTTATTCAAAGCGAACTGTCAAGGGGTCCCATAAATCACCCGACCGCGTAAGGAGCATAAAATCAAGGAACATAACACGGTATGGCGGAAACTAGGGTGGCAAGAGTGGAACAAAACACCGGGCATAAGGCGAGCCTTCCACCCTTTACCAAGTATATAGATGCATTAATTAAAACAATAGATATTGTGATATCCCAAAATATCCGTGTTCAACAAGGAACAAACTTCATCTTCACTGCAACTAACAGCGCTATAAGAGGGCTGAGCAAAGCGGTAACATAGCCAATCAACGGTTTGCTAGGACATGGATGGTTAGAGGTTGACATGGCAATATGGGTGGCATGATATAGCAAGTGGTAGGTATCGCAGCATAGGCATAGCAAAAGCGCGAGCATCTAGCAAGCAAAGATAGAAGTGATATCGAAGGTATGGTCATCTTGCTGTAAGGTTCTCGAGTTGTCGAAGGCTTGATCTTCGTGGCGTTCTCAACAGGCTCCTCGTTCACGTACTCGTCTCCGGCTCTACCCAAAGCAAGAACACAAGCAACGGAACCACAATCAAACAAGGAACAATGCACAAGCAATATGATGCAAAACATGACATGCGATGCGAGATGTGATATGCAATGCATATGTATGCTCCGGAAGGAAAATGATGAACCGGGCATCAACTTGGCAAACCAAGTATGCCGCTGGAAAGATGAGATGATTTCGGTTGAAATCGATATAAAGATCACCGGAATCGGATGCACGGTTTGCAAATGACAAGCAAAACAAGAATGGCGCAAATCTGCGTTTAACAGCCCGATGCTACTTAGCACGCAACACAAAACTATGCTACAGCACCCCAACATAAAAACAAAGCATATGGCAGCGAACTACAGGAGATGCTTAACAAAAGAGGAACACTGAGCTACGGCTAAATCACATCATAACATGTTCAAACAAGCATGGTGAAAGTGCTCAAAATATCAGGTTCACAGACTTAGTGAAAATACTAACATGCCAGGAATTAACATCAGGAAGGCATGTTTAGAGCAAGCAAACAACATGCTACAGGAACTTATAATAGCAAAGCAAGGCATGACATGATTCTACTCAAAGCATATTTCAATAGTCCCTTACTGACCATAAGCCAAAAGGACTCTAAGAAATGATGGCACCCATGTAAACATTGCAAGTTTTATTACAGATTTCAGACTTAGTGAAATATCAGGGCATGGCAAAAACAGATTCAACATGGCATGTTAAGTGAGCTCGATGCACTCACTACAGAGCATCTCATGATAAACTAAGCATACACCCATCAAGAAGACATGGCATAGGAGCTATACATGGCAAGAACAACATCATAGCATACGGATCAACTACAGCGACCTCGTGAAAATTGAATCTCATGCAAACAGTCTGCCAGGAAACATTTTCAAGCAAAAGTAGAGCACGAAAATGACATGCTAGACTACTCCATAAATACCAACAAAGGCATGGATGGATAGAGCACATCCATATGTTCAAAACACCCTTACTGATCATGCTCAAAAAGGGCATAGATCTCTCTGTAACAACATGAACATATGGCATAAAATTATCAGCAGGACAAGACTTAGTGAAATCACTAAGTTCCTGAAATCAGCAACATCATCATCCCTACTTTGCATGCTTGTTCTAGTCAACACATAACTCACAAAAATACATGGAAAACACCCCTGGAAAGATGGCATGGCAATGTTCAACTCACATGTAGGACTCAAGTTCATAGGGTGCACACATAATTCATGGCAAAAATGACAAAAGAGCTCGAACTGATAAGATTCTGAAACTAACGATCTGAAGCTATCTTCCAACAGCATTTCGGGCATCAAGATGAGCTCAAATGCAAATGATGCAATGGAATGAAATGATGTACTCTTGAGGCGAACAATTTGACATATTATCGCCCAAAAGCGGAGCCACGGTTGCGGAGATGTGATGCTTGAAAATGCACGAAATAATCACAGAAAAAATACTTAGTGGAATTTTGGGGAAAAGAAGTCAACCTAGGGTTTCGATGATCTGGATCTGGACGGCTCGAGCGTCGCCGGAGGCCGGAGGCTTGAGTGGAGGTCGGGCGCGGCGGCGGCGGGCGGCGGCGGATCCAGGCGGGACGGCGGCGCTGGAGGCGGCCTTGGCGATGCAGCAGGCCAGCCAGGCGGCAGCCTGGCGGCAGCGAAGCGAGGCAGCGGCAAGCAGCCGGCAGTGTGCAGCAGCCAGGCAGCGGCGAGCCTGGCGGCCAGCAGCGGCGGCGGCAGCAAGGCAGCCAGGCCAAGCGGCAGCCAGCGGCAGTGTGCAGGCGGCAGCAGCAATGGCGAGGCCAGGAGCCAGGCAGCGGCAGGCGGCGCAGCAACGGCAGCCAGCGGCAATGGTGTGGCGGGGCGGTCGTGAGTGGCGGCGCGGCCAGACGTGTTGTCCGGCTCCGTCCGGACGTGTCGGCGGTGCGAAGAGAGGAAATTTTAGGGTTTGCCGTGAATTCGGGGGGTCTTTAAATAGGCATAGAGGGAGCTAGGAGAGTCCAAATGGGGTGTAGTTTTCGCCCACGATCGTGATCGAGCGACCGAGGGCATGGAGGGAGTTAGATGGGTTATTGGGCTGTTTTGGAGGGTTGTTGGGCTGCAACTCAAAAGAGGCCTTTGCGAGAGTCGCGGTTAACCGTTGGAGTACCAAGCGAACTCCAAATGACCCGAAACTTGACAGGTGGTCTACGGTGCTATACCAGGGCCACTTGGCAAGGCTCGGTCCATTCGAGAATGTTCAACACCCTTTGGGAAAAAGAACAAGAGGGGCGCAGGGAACATAGGAGTGTCGGATTGCAAAAGCAGACAACGGGGAATATGCTCGGAATCATGAGACGAACACGTATGCAAATGAGATGCACATGATGACATGATATGAGATGCATGACATGGACAAAATGCAAAACGAAAACAAAACCCAACCACGGAGGAATATCATAGCACATATCCGAAAATGGCAAGAGTTGGAGTTACAAATATGGAAAGATACATCAGGGTGTTACAACACTCCACCACTACAAGAGGATCTCGTCCGAGATCTAGGACTGAAAGAACTCGGATATTCGGAGCGGAGGTGATCCTCGCGCTCCCGGTGGCTTCTCGGTCGGAATGGTGTGACCACTTTACTTTCGAGAATTTGATTGACTTGTTGCGAGTCTTGCGCTCGGTTTCTTCAAGAATAACAGCAGGGTGCTCATGATAAGAAAGATCTTCTTGGAGGTCAATTTCTTCAAAGTTGATAGTGCGCTCGGGAATCTTGAAGCACTTGCGGAGCTGTGACACGTGAAACACATCGTGCGCGTTTGCAAAGTTGGATGGAAGCTCAAGTTGATAGGCGAGATCGCCTCTTTTGCCAATGATCTTGAAAGGACCCACGTATCTAGGGGCAAGCTTCCCTTTGATACCGAAGCGGCGAGTGCCTTTCATTGGAGAGCGCGAGGTAGACATGGTCTCCGATTTCAAAAGCCACATCACGGTGCTTGTCATCATAATAGCCCTTACAGCGCGATTAGCGGCTTTGAGATTCTCACGAATGACTTTGCACATTTCTTGACACGTGATCAAGTCGTTGCCAAGAAGTTGGCGTTCACATGTCTCGGACCAATTGAGAGAATCGGCACTTTACGCCATAGAGAATTTCGAATGGGGCCTTGCCGAACTTGCTTGGAAGCTGTTGTTGTAGGAGAACTTCGGCATATGGAAGACACTCTTCCCACTTCATGCCAAAGGAAATGACACAAGCCACGAGCATATCTTCAAGGATTTGATTGACTCGCTCGACTTGGCCACTTGTTTGAGGATGAAAAGCTGTCTTTGAAAGCGAATGTTGGTGCCCATGGCCTTACGAAAAGAGTCCCGAACTTAGAAGTGAAGATGCTTCCACGGTCTGAAGAGATCAATTGTGGAATACCGTGCAAGGAGACAATTCGGAGGTGTATAGCTCTGCCGGTGAGCTGCTGTGATAGATTCTTTGACGGGAAGAAAATGAGCCACTTTAGTAAGCTTGTCAATGACAACGAAGATAGCATCATTTCCACGCTTGGACTTAGGAAAACCAGTCCACGAAGTCCATCTCGATATGATCAAACTTCCATTCGGAATAGCAAGAGGTTGGAGGAGACCAGCTGGTCTTTGGTGTTACCTTTCACCCTTACTGCAGACATCACATTCATTCACGAATTGAGCAATTTCTCGCTTCATTCGAGTCCACCAATATGACTGCTTGAGGTCATGGTACATCTTCGTACTTCGGGATGAATGGATAGGAGGAATTGTGTGCCTCATTCATGATGACTTTTCTCGGATCGCCTTTAGGAACCTGTCGATCCTCGAAGAAAAGAGTGTCTTTGTCATCAGCGATAGCACTTGTATTTGGAAATGCCCTTGTCAATACCACGTTTCACCTTCTTCACCATGGTATCCGAAGTTGAGCCTCACGAATTTGATCTTCCAAAGTAGGAGAGACTATGAGGTTGGCAAGAAATCCTTGAGGAACAACTTGAAGATTCAGCTTGCGAAAGCTTCACAAAGATCCGGTTGGAAGGGCTTGAGAATTAAGCTGTTGCAATAAGCCTTTACTGCTCGAGCATCTGCAATCACATTCGCCTTGCCGAGTATATTCAATACTTGGATTGTACTCTTGAATCATTTCGACCCATCGAGTTTGCACGAGGTTGAGGTTTGGTTGAGTGAAGATATACTTGAGACTCTTGTGATCGGTGAAAATGTCCACTTTCCTTCCCAACAAGAGATGTCTCCATGTTATCAATGCATGGACAACTGCCGCCAACTCAAGATCGTGAGTGGGGTAGTTCTTTTCGTTGAGCT
Source organism: Aegilops speltoides (assembly GCA_021437245.1). Taxonomy (NCBI): domain Eukaryota; kingdom Viridiplantae; phylum Streptophyta; class Magnoliopsida; order Poales; family Poaceae; genus Aegilops; species Aegilops speltoides. Next base: position 368,096,676 of record CM038143.1, read on the forward strand.
TCAATGGCGAGAGGTATAGGCCACAACTTTCTTCTCTTGCATTAACACAGCACGAGACCTTGCAAGGAAGCATCACGAAAAAACTTGAATGGCTTGGATTCATCGGGAGGAGTCAAGGCAGGGCTGTAACTAGCTTCTCTTTGAGGGTATTGAAAGCGACATCACACTCGAGCGTCGGACATACTTGACATGCTTACGGAGGAGGTTGGAAAGAGGCTTTGCAATCTTGGAGAAGTTCTCAGCGAATCTTGACAATAGCTTGCAAGACCGAGAAAACTAGGAGAGCTGCTTGACATTCGAGGAGGTTCCCAATTCACAATTGAAGACACCTTCTCGGGATTAACAGCGATGCCCTTGGCTGAGATGATATGACCAAGATAAAGAACTTCATCAAGCCAGAACTCACATTTGGAAAACTTCGCATAGAATTGATGTTCTCTGAGCTTGTCGAGCACCAATCGCAAATGTTTGGCATGATCACCTTGTTCTTGGAAGACCAAAATATCATCGAGATACACCAAGGCGAAATCATTTGTGTAGGGGTTGAAGATAAAGTTCATCATGCGAGAGAAAGTTGGAGGAGCATTGACAAGGCGAAAGACATGACGGTATATTCATAAGAACCAAAGCTTGTTCGAATCTTTGTCTTGGGAATATCTTGTTCACGAATCGAATCGATGATAACCCATACGGAGGTCAAGCTTGGAGAATACTTTAGCACCTTTGAGTTGCTCGAATAGCTCATTGATGTTGGGAAGTGGATACTTGTTCTTGATTGTCTTCTTGTTCAATGGGCGGTAATCAACACAAAGTCGGTCCGTGCCATCCTTCTTACGGACAAAAGAACTCCACATCCCCATGGAGATGAACTCGATCGATCAAACCCAGACGCTCTTGTTCATCGAGCTGCTTCTTCAATTCTTTCAGCTCCTTGGGTCCAAGCTTGTAAGGGCGCTTGCAAGCGGGTTCGATGCGGGCTCAAGATCGATACTTGAATTCGGTGGCGATGAGGAGGCATACCGGAAGCTCTTACGGAAAGACATCTTGGTACTCTAAGCATTGGAATCGAGAGATAGCATCAATTCGCCCTTCTCATTGAGAGAAAACAACCGAATGGTTTCATCACGGCGGCATAGATGATAACATCCTCGGAAGGGTGTGTCAATTGAATTTGCTGGCAGCACAATCAAGTTGAGCCTTGTCTTTGAAAAGCCATCCATCCAAGAATTAGATCAATATCGAGTCACCAAGAACAATTGGTTTAGATAGAAATCTATAGTCGCCCATCTTGATAGAGACATCATGAACTAATGAGTTGGCTCTCATTGACTTCCCGGAGAAACAACACCCAAAGGTTTATCCAAGTAAGACCAAGTAAAATCATTCTTTGCGAAGAAAGGACCTTGACATGAAATAATGCGATGCACGGTATCAAATAAGACTTTTGCGGGAATATCATTAAGCGGAAGATTACCCATTATCACATCTGAAGAATCCTCTGCTTGAGCTGCATTCATCATATTCACCTTTGCAGACTTGGGATTATGCTTGACCCTTTGCATTGCTTGAAGACCTCACGGGAGGAGGAGGAGGAAGGCGCCTTTGGTTATGGCATTTGTTAGCATAGTGACCTTTCTGCTGGCACTTGTTGCAGTCACCTCTGAGGCGGACGGTGATAAGGAGCATTTGACCTTGGAGCTTGAGGTGAGACTTGTTACAGTAGCTTGGGTTGGGTGGGTGGGAAGATCCACGACCACCTGAGTTCTTCTGGCGATAAAGCCGGTGGAGCGGAGGAGGAGGAAGGTAGAACTTTTGCTGCTTTGCTGCCACTTGAGAGGAAGAAGAAGACTGAGCTGCATCCTGATTCTCTTCTTTGAAGCCTCACACTTGAGCTGAGCACCTTCTAGCTTGAGTGCCATATTATAGAATTGATCAAGCTGAGTAGGCTCGGAAAGAACAAGAGATAGCTGCAGATCCTCTCTAAGGCCACCTCTGAGCGATAGATCATACTTTTCTCATCGAGGAACATCTTGTTTAGCGAATCGAGCAAGTTTACGAAACTGTATGTTGTATTAGTACCTTGACATGTTTCCTTGCTTGAGATTGCGGAACTCCTCACGCTTGCTCTCAACAACCTTTGGAAGGAATGTGGTGAGCTTTAAAGTCCGGCAATCAGTCAAGTAATCACTCGACCACCTCTAGAATCCTTGTATTCTTTGGAACCAATCAGCTGCTGATCCTTGAGCTGAAAAGCCTTGAACTTGGCGTAGTCCTCGAATCGACATTGCTGCATTCAAAGTGCTTGTTGATATCCACGAGCCAATCGTCGGCGTCGTGGCCTCGACACGATGGTGAAAGACTTTGGCTGGTTGGCAAGGAACTGGTTGAGTGTAGGAAGCGTGGCTGATGATAGAACTGCCCTTGACCTTGATTCCCTTGGTTGCCTTGGCCTTGGTTACGCTCTTGCATCAGCTGGATCAACAAGCGGCGTTGGCGTTAGTGGTTGCCATCAAAGTTTGCCATGCCTCCGGAGGCGGAGGTGGAGGTGGAGGTTCGCTGACTCCCATCACTGCGTTCGGATTACGGCGTTGGCGGAGCCATCTGAAGAGGTGACATCCGTTAGCATCTTGATGAGCAGATAGACAAGTTGAATCAGCGGATAGAAATTGCAACATATAGTCTTCACAATAAACATTGAGCAGGATGAGCGAATGAATTCCAAAGTAAACATCATGTCCATTAAGGTGAGAAGCCACTTGATAAGAGATATGATGAATGAAAATAAAAACAAGGTATGAATGGAACAAATAAGTGGTAAGGATTACCCAATCACAAACCAAATATCTGCGGAAGAAATGCTAGAGCTACTTGAATCCCACCTATAAACTCCGAAACTTTCGGTTATGCAATCGGTGTTGGGGATACTGAGGGAGCAATATATATCTCACCCAAGCTAACAATCCCTACATCCATTTGTATCCATCCTTCAACACATAACCAAGAAACCTTGAAATCGTGTACCTCAACCTTGAAAAGCATCCGTTATCTGAGTCATGGCAATACTCCGTACTCACCACGATCTTTGGGTTAGCGGGGTTATCTCACCAACAAGCGCATAAAAGAGATTTTCGATGTCGGCGTACTAAACTCAGGTATTCGAGCTGCAGCGATAAAATTATGGCGACAACACCTCGGAGCTCAACTCCCGGGACACTGCCACAACCCTAAATGTCAGGAGGCAACCAAGACAATGTTGTCATCATAAAACCATCGGAACGATTCTAAGATACCCGCGTGATCCTAAAAATTTTTTTTAGTGAAATTTGAGAAGAGAAGAGTCAAAACTCTACGTCAGGATACCTCACCAGAAGGTCGAAGGGACTGGGGAGTAAAAAGAATTCCTAACTCTCCGATATATATAATCCTAAATGACTCAAAACATTTTTCTAGACACAACTCGGCCGCTAAAAACGATCAAGCAGTGGGGCTCCTAAGGTCGGGATGGCTCGATTACCAACTTAGCGCCCTCGATGCGGCTATATCTCCCGTGTGTCGAAGCACGACTTAGAGGCATAACCGCATTGAAAGCAATGTCATAAGTGAGGTAATCTTCGCACAATCCATGTAATACATAAGGAAAAGGTACATAGTTGGCTTCGATCGCCACTTCACACAATTACATGAATAAAGCATTACATCATCGAGATACACTCAAGGTCCGACTACGGAACCAAAATAAAAGAAGAATACCCCACATGCAACACAGATCCCGATCGCTAAGCTGGGCTCCACTACTAATCGTCAGGAAAGGAAACATAGTATCGACCAAGGGCCTCATCATATTCCCACTTCAGCTCGGTTCGCCATCTGTATGGCATCACCGATACTGCATCTGTTTTGGTAGAATCATGAGCCACGAGGGACTCAACAATCTCACACCATGAGATCAAGACTATTTAAGCAAGGAAGGCTGGTGTCAAAAGGAGGAGCTGCTGCAAGCGACTAGCATATATGGTGGCTACATCGCAAAAGAGAGCGAGAAGAGAAGCAAAGCGCGATCGTGAAGCTATTAGCGATCAAGAAGTGATCGACTACTTCGTCAAGCATAACTCCAACACGTGTTCACTTCCGGACTCCGCGAGAAGAGACCATCACGGTTACATACACGGTTGATGTATTTTAATTAAAATCAACTTGGGTTTTCTACAACGGACATTAACAAATTCCCATCGCCTCATAACATGGGCACGGCTTTGAAAGATAATACCTGCGGGGTGTCCCAACAAGCCCATAACAAGCTCTCACGGTCAGCGAAGGAATAAACCTTCACCCAAGACACTCCGATCGGACTCGGTATCCGGTACATCAAGACATTTCGACAATGGTAAAACTAAACCAGCAAGACCACCCGACTATGCCGACAAATCCCGATAGGAGCTGCACATATCTCGTTCTCGGGGCACACGGATAAGCGAAGCGTCTGAAAAACCGACGTAATCCAAGTTGCCAAGGAATGGTCCCATGCGGTGCTCTAGTTTGGACCAACACTCGAAGGAGCACGGCCGGGGGTAAATAAAGATGACCCTCGGGCTCGCGAAAACCCAAGGGAAAAAAGGCTAGGTGGCAAATGGTAAAACCAAGGTTGGGCCTTCTTTGGAGGAGTTTTATTCAAAGCGAACTGTCAAGGGGTCCCATAAATCACCCGACCGCGTAAGGAGCATAAAATCAAGGAACATAACACGGTATGGCGGAAACTAGGGTGGCAAGAGTGGAACAAAACACCGGGCATAAGGCCGAGCCTTCCACCCTTTACCAAGTATATAGATGCATTAATTAAAACAATAGATATTGTGATATCCCAAAATATCCGTGTTCAACAAGGAACAAACTTCATCTTCACTGCAACTAACAGCGCTATAAGAGGGCTGAGCAAAGCGGTAACATAGCCAATCAACGGTTTGCTAGGACATGGATGGTTAGAGGTTGACATGGCAATATGGGTGGCATGATATAGCAAGTGGTAGGTATCGCAGCATAGGCATAGCAAAAGAAGCGAGCATCTAGCAAGCAAAGATAGAAGTGATATCGAAGGTATGGTCATCTTGCACATAAGGTTCTCGAGTTGTCGAAGGCTTGATCTTCGTGGCGTTCTCAACAGGCTCCTCGTTCACGTACTCGTCTCCGGCTCTACCCAAAGCAAGAACACAAACAACGGAACCACAATCAAACAAGGAACAATGCACAAGCAATATGATGCAAAACATGACATGCGATGCGAGATGTGATATGCAATGCATATGTATGCTCGGAAGGAAAATGATGAACCGGGCATCAACTTGGCAAACCAAGTATGCCGCTGGAAAGATGAGATGATTTCGGTTGAAATCGATATAAAGATCACGGAATCGGATGCACGGTTTGCAAATGACAAGCAAAACAAGAATGGCGCAAATCTGCGTTTAACAGCCCGATGCTACTTAGCACGCAACACAAAACTATGCTACAGCACCCCAACATAAAAACAAAGCATATGGCAGCGAACTACAGGAGATGCTTAACAAAGAGGAACACTGAGCTACGGCTAAATCACATCATAACATGTTCAAACAAGCATGGTGAAAGTGCTCAAAATATCAGGTTCACAGACTTAGTGAAAATACTAACATGCCAGGAATTAACATCAGGAAGGCATGTTTAGAGCAAACAAACAACATGCTACAGGAACTTATAATAGCAAAGCAAGGCATGACATGATTCTACTCAAAGCATATTTCAATAGTCCCTTACTGACCATAAGCCAAAAGGACTCTAAGAAATGATGGCACCCATGTAAACATTGCAAGTTTTATTACAGATTTCAGACTTAGTGAAAAACTGGGCATGGCAAAAACAGATTCAACATGGCATGTTAAGTGAGCTCGATGCACTCACTACAGAGCATCTCATGATAAACTAAGCATACACCCATCAAGAAGACATGGCATAGGAGCTATACATGGCAAGAACAACATCATAGCATACGGATCAACTACTACGACCTCGTGAAAATTGAATCTCATGCAAACAGTCTGCCAGGAAACATTTTCAAGCAAAAGTAGAGCACGAAAATGACATGCTAGACTACTCCATAAATACCAACAAAGGCATGGATGGATAGAGCACATCCATATGTTCAAAACACCCTTACTGATCATGCTCAAAAAGGGCATAGATCTCTCTGTAACAACATGAACATATGGCATAAAATTATCAGCAGGACAAGACTTAGTGAAATCACTAAGTTCCTGAAATCAGCAACATCATCATCCCTACTTTGCATGCTTGTTCTAGTCAACACATAACTCACAAAAATACATGGAAAACACCCCTGGAAAGATGGCATGGCAATGTTCAACTCACATGTAGGACTCAAGTTCATAGGGTGCACACATAATTCATGGCAAAAATGACAAAAGAGCTCGAACTGATAAGATTCTGAAACTAACGATCTGAAGCTATCTTCCAACAGCATTTCGGGCATCAAGATGAGCTCAAATGCAAATGATGCAATGGAATGAAATGATGTACTCTTGAGGCGAACAATTTGACATATTATCGCGCCAAAAGCGGAGCCACGGTTGCGGAGATGTGATGCATTGAAAATGCACGAAATAATCACGAAAAAGACTTAGACGAATTCGTGGGGAGAAGAAGGTCAACCTAGGGTTTCTGGATCTGGCGTGGCGGGCGACTCGCCGAGTGGAGGTCGGGCGGCGGGGAGGAGTTGGGCGCCGGATCCGGGCCGGTGGCGGATCGGCAGGCGTGGGGCAGCGCTTGGGGCGGCGGCAATGGCCAGCCAGCAGCCAGCCGAAGCCGGCGGCGGCCAGCGGCGATGCGCGCTGCTGAGGCAGCGGCAGCCGGCAGGCGCAGGGCAGCAGAAGCAGCCGAAGGCCTTGCGCAGCAGGCGTGAGGCAGCAGCAGGCAGCCAGCGGCAGCAGCAGCAGCAGCGGCAGCCCAGCGGCAGCGGCAGCGGGCAGCGATGAGCCAGGCAGGCAGCGCAGCAGCCAGGCAGTGAGCAGCAGGCAGCAGCAGCAGGCGCGGCAGCGTGGCGCAGTGGCGGCGGCGGCGGGCAACGGGCGTTTGTCCGGCCGGCGTCGTCCGCTCCGTCCGGGCGTGTCCGTGTGCGAGAGAAAATTTTAGGGTTTGCCGTGAATTGGGGAGGGTCTTTAAATAGGCATAGAGGAGCTAGGAGAGTCCAAATGGGGTGTAGTTTTCGCCCACACGATCGTGATCGAACGACCTAGAGCATGGAAGTGGCTTAGATGGGTTATTGGGCTGTTTTGGAGGGTTGTTGGGCTGCAACTCAAAAGAGGCCTTTGCGAGAGTGCGGTTAACCGTTGGAGTACCAAATGAACTCCAAATGACCCGAAACTTGACAGGTGGTCTACCGGTGCTATACCAGGGCCACTTGGCAAGGCTCGGTCCATTCGAGAATGTTCAACACCCTTTACGGAAAAAGAACAAGAGGGGCGCAGGGAACATAGGAGTGTCGGATTGCAAAAGCAGACAGACAGGGAATATGTTCGGAATCATGAGACAAACACGTATGCAAATGAGATGCACATGATGACATGATATGAGATGCATGACATGGACAAAATGCAAAACGAAAACAAAACCCAACCACGGAGGGAATATCATAGCACATATCCGAAAATGGCAAGAGTTGGAGTTACAAATATGGAAAGATACATCCGGGGTGTTACACTTCGCCATTGGCCGCCGGAGATCTGCCTCGCCACCCCGCTCGCTCCGACGCTCCCCCGGCCCCGCCGTTTGCACCGGCCAACTCGCTGTGAGCCACTGACCCTCTCTCCTCCGCCTTTTCCCTCGCGCGCATCCTGTAGCCAACATCCCCAAGCTCCCGAGCACACCGTCGGCGTCCTTGTCGCCGTCGTGGCTTGAGCTCGAGAAAGCCGCGCCCTTGCACTGCATCGAGGTCCTGATGACTCCAAGAGGCTGCCTAGCCCCTTTGCTCGCTCACCCGCTTGCTCTAGCGCCACGCCCGTGCAGGCAGTAGCTCCGGCTGCCGCCCCGCTCACCACCGTCAGCGATTCCGGCCACCCTAGCAGCACCCACCACCACTGGTCGACGCGCCTTGTCGCGCTACTTCTGCAGGACCCAGCCGCGCGAGCTCTCATCGCCGGAGTTGGCCGAACGGGCAACCCTGCCGTGTCCCGATTAGCACCGGCAGCTAACCGCCGTTTTGGATGACATGGACACGTCATTAGGGGCTAATGCGCCACTAATTAAACCCCACAGTCACTGACCAGTGGGCCCACTAGTCAGGTTTGACCAGGGTAGCCCAGTTGACCTGCTGACGCCAGGCTTACGTCATGCTGACCTCATAATCAGTTTCGGGCGATTTTATATTTTAGAAATGAATTATGAAATCCAGAATTTTTTTTAAACTTTTGAAAATCATAGAAAATAATCTATAACTCCAAATGAAATAAATTATATATGAAAAATGATCAGAAAAATCCAATCTATCCATCTGCACTTATTTCATGCATGTTAAAGCAACTTAATCCTGTTGTTTACATCAAAACATAATAATGCACTTTATAAATTCATAGTTTGAGTTTGAAGTTGAACCTTTGGTTCAAAATGACTCAAACCACCCTGGTTATAGTTGCATTAGGCCAACACACTCATTTTGCCATGTCATGATCATGCATCATATTGAGCATTGCATTGATTGTGTCTTTTCCTGGTTGCTGGTATTTGTCCCATCTCAGTAGACGACGTTCTGGCGATGTGATCGATGACACCGATGAAGAACTATACTATCTTCAGAAGTGCCAGGCAAGAAAAACCCCCTTGTCCATTCCGATACGATCCCACTCTCTCGCTCTGCTCTCTTTTACTGCATTAGGACAACAACGATTCAACTATTACATGTTGCGGTAGTTGAACCCTTTATCCTCTGCATGACCTGTCATTGCCACAGTAAATAGATGAAACCCACTAGCATGAGTAGGAGTTGTTTGAGCCCTGATGTGCCTACTCATTCATGCTTGTTTATCATGCCTGCTATTGCTTAGAGTTGTGTCAGGTCTGATTCATCAGGGATGAATTGGAATGTTGTGAAACATGTTCTACTGTTGAGAGATAAGTGTGTGAACACGATTTGGTAAAGGTAGCGGTGAGAGGCCATGTAGGAGTACATGGTGGGTTGTCTCATTGAAACCGTCCTCAGGAACTGAGTTCTGTGTTTGTGATCCATGAACAGTTGCTACCACACATTGGGTTCCAGTAACTCGACCCCTCTCGACTTATTAATCAACTCGATCTCTGTCTAGGAGTTGCAACTAGTTTCTGGTGTTTGTAGGTAGTGCTAGTAGTGTACCAAGTGGCACCCGGTACAGGTGGGCTTAGGACAAACTAGGTCTTGATGTACGGTGTACCAAGTGGCACCGGATGGTGGGCTTGGGAACCTGCTCACATCGTTTTGGGCGTGGCGACACCCGGCGGATCTCCTTGCGGATGGAATCCGAATAGGCGATAAACCGGACGAGAGACTTGTGTGGTTAGTCGGTCATGGCCGACACCCTCGCTGGGCTTCGCTTGAAGGTTGCAGTACATGTCGTATGTGCGGCGATAAGTGGTGAGCGTGTGTGAAGAAGTACACCACTACGGGGTTAACATTATCTATTGAATAGCCATGTCGCGTAAGGACTTACGGGTTGCCTATCGGTTGATAGACAAGTGAAAGTGGATACTTTAAAATGCGCAAGATAAGCGTGAGTGCTATGGATGGCGTTCTCGTAGGGAGACGGGAGCGGATCCATAGTGGTGTATTGGTTGGTGAATATGTGGACTCGTGTGCGCCACCTCAAAGAGTTGCTTGCAGTCGTAGTTTAGGATAGCCACCGAGTCAAAGCTGGCTTGCTGCAGTTAAACCCCAACATCCCCTTTGTTGATAATGATGCATATGTAGATAGTTCGGATGTAAGTCTTGCTGGGTACATTTGTACTCACGTTTGCTTAATTTATGTTTTGAAGAGAGACTTCAGTCTCTCTAGTAGTTCCACATGGACTTCGACGTTTAGCTTGTTACCTCAGCTACGATCTTGTGCCCTTGGCAGGATCTGGTAGATAGTCAGGCTTCTCAAGCTTTTTCATTTGTAGTTGTCTGTACTCAGACATGTTAAGCTTCCTGTCGGTGTCAAAACCGGCGGATCTCGGGTAGGGGGTCCCGAACTGTGCGTCTAGGCGGATGGTAATAGGAGACAAGGGACATGATGTTTTTACCCAGGTTCGGGCCCTCTCGATGGAGGTAAAACCCTACTCCTGCTTGATTGATATTGATGATATGGGTAGTACAAGAGTGGATCTACCACGAGATCAAGGAGGCTAAACCTAGAAGCTAGCCTATGGTATGATTGTTGTAATGGTTGTTAGTCCTCACGGACTAAAACCCTCCGGTTTATATAGACATCGGAGAGGGCTAGGGTTACACAGAGTCGGTTACAATGGTAGGAGATCTACATATCCGTATTGCCAAGCTTGCCTTCCACGCCAAGGAAAGTCCCATCCGGACACGGGACGAAGTCTTCAATCTTGTATCTTCATAGTCTTGGAGTCCGGCCGATGATGATAGTCCGGCTATCCGGACACCCCCTAGTCCAGGACTCCCTCAGTAGCCCTTGAACCAGGCTTCAATGACGATGAGTCCAGCGCGCATATTGTCTTCGTCATTGCAAGGTGGGTTCCTCCTCCGAATTAATTCATAGAAGATTGTGAACTCCAGGATAGTGTCCGGTTCTGCAAAATAAATTCCACGTACTACCGTAGAGAGAATAATATGTACACAAGCTCAATCTGCTGACGTATTTTGCGGCGTGTCGTCACACCGCTGCCAAGCCTTTCCTTGAATCGTTTTACTATACCACTTCAGTAGCGTTTAGCGGCGGTTTCCTTAGCATGTCTTGTCGAGCGAGATCGTGTTCCCCTTATTCCGGATTCCCATCAATACGGACGTGGGTAACCCAACGCGCCATTGATTGTGGCGCTTGGGAGATAAGCGAGTCTTACCGGGCGGTGGGGACGCATAGTCTTCGTCCGCCCATATATAAGGATAAGGATCCACCTTTTTTACCTACGCCTTCTTCCTCCTTTGCCTATCCATCTCCAGCTTTCGAGCTCCAGCGCCCAAGTCCGCACCTCTCGCCTCAACCTTCTCCAGCCATGTCCGGAGCGGGAGGCAAGTGGAAGGCCTCCTCCGTTACGGAGGGGCACATCGAGAAACTGTGCAGCGCTGGATACATGTCCAGCGACATCGCGCACCGGCTGCCCGACGAGGGGCAGCTCATCCCCACCCCCAGGCCCCATGAGAGGGTCGTATTTCTTCCCCACTTCCTCCGCGGACTGGGCTTCCAACTACATCCCTTCGTCCGGGGACTCATGTACTACTACGGCCTAGACTTCCACGATCTAGCGCCAAACTTCATCCTCAACATCTCGGCGTTTATCGTGGGTATGCGAAACCTTCCTCTGCATCCAGCCTCACTTGACTTGTGGCTAAAGACCTTCAATGTCAATCCGAAGGTGGTGAAGGGCGTTCAGGTAGTCTTGGGCGCCATGGTGGGCAAAATGCCCAACGTCATCCGCTCGAGGTGCCTTCGTGGAGTCCACCAAAGGGTGGCGATCGGGGTGGTTCTACATCACCGAGCAGCGTGACCCTAAATGGGCAGCGCCCCCAAGTTCAGATCTGGTACCCCATGCAGCTCACCTCACGGAAAGAAAGGGCTCGCTATGGGGCAGTTCGGAGGAGCCGACCGGACTCGATCTGTCTCGAGACCACAGTGAACAAGAAGCTTAAGCTTGTCAGCGTGATTCAGGTCATGCTCGTCCACCGGATTCTCCCCGCCAACAACGAGCCTTCAATCTGTGGGAGTTTGATCCGTCACAGACACGGACCCTTAGCGGGCTCTTGACTGGCGTACAAAGCGGCACAGAGGTGCTGTTCAAGGGAGAAGCCCCGCATCCATAGCGAAGATCGCGGATTCAGCCACGCAGCACCGGCGGCGCGTAAGATATGTTATCCTTTATGGGACATTCATTTATTTCATAGTGTGACTCTATGTGGGATCTAAAACTCCCAATGCCTTTAACAGGACTGGTAGAGGACGTCCGGACAGGTTAACTGTCCGGCTCCCCTCCCCGAAGACCCAGCGGATACCCGTTTGACGGGGCTGCTAGTCCGGCACTTCGTGGTGCGAGAAGAAGGCCAAGAAGAAGGCCACGGGACCCGAAGAAGTTCCGGCGCCAGGTGGTGTCGAACTCGTCGTCCGATGGCTCGGCGGACTCCTCCCGAGCGAGGAGGAGAAAGAGGCCTCTCCCAAGAGGGGAGAGAAGAAGAGGAAGGCTTCCCCAACGGGGGAGGCCGAAGGATCCAAGAAGGGAAGGACCCTTCCTCCGGACTGCTCCGCCAACGCTGACGACGGCGACGAGGAGTGGCCCTCAAGGGCCAAGCCTCTGGCAAGATCGTAAGTATCCGGATTCCTGAATGATCCATAATTTTTCTTTTTATCACACGGTGTCTTTCTAATGCCGGATAAAACCTGTAGTCCGGCCGAGGATGATCTTCCCGCTTCATCGAGCGGGTCCTTGGCTCCGTCGGATGTGGATTCCCTTCCGACCGCCTCCACTCCCCGTGACGCTGACGACGCTGAGGTGGGATCCCAGAAGGGGACCCATCAGGAGGAGGATGCTCCGGAGGTGCCGCAAGGCAGCCTCCTGGACTTTGCACCGGACTCCGCACCGGAACCTGCAATGGTTACGGAGTCCGCAGCGGCCCTTCCGTAAGAAGGGCAAGATCTATGACACAGACCTCCGTCCAACAGGAGGCACCGGATAACTTCTTGGAGGCACTCAGCGGCGCTTCCATTGAGGAAGAACACCACACTATCATGAGTGCAGATGATTGAAAGGTTGAGCTCGCCAAGAGCGGTGACCAAAGCTGCAGCAGCCTTCTAACGGGCTTTGAGGTAAGAAATTTAAAATATGTAATGTAATACCGCATAGACAGTAGCCCCGATGCTCGGTTCGGTGTTGGAAAGAAAAGCGGATGAGGATCTAAAAAGATATCTGTGAGGAGGTCTAAAAATTATGTCAATATGGGATTGCAGGTGTCTTTGCTGACCTCCGCCCGATCATGGAGGTCGATGCTTTGAAGCGAAAACGCGAAGTGTCGAGAGTGAGCTCGGCCGTGCTAAGAAGCAGCTCGAGGACAAGGAAGGTGAGTAACACCATATTGAATTTGTACCTTACAGAAAAGGATTTTGGTTGCAAGAAAAATAACAAGGATAACCTGGGTTGTCACATCCCTAGCTTTACCTTGGCCTTGTACTAGCTTGGTTGTTGCATCATGTTTAAATTCAAATGAAATTTGAATTGGGGAATTTTCAAAGCCTCAGATTCCTTTTAAAAATGATCAAGATAAAATCGCTTCAAATAAGTCCAAGAAAATGTTCCTGTTATCCTTTGGAAATATTGGCAAGAGGTAAAATCCAAACCAATATTTTTGGTGTCTCAGAAACATTTATTTTGGGCATTTGAATTAAATCAATAATTATTTGAATTGGATTTATATCTACTATTAAATAAATATAGGTCCAATAATTCTGAAATATTTTGTGGAGCATTGTTTTAATTCTTTTAGCTCCTAAAAATATTGTCAGAAGCAAAATAAATTGAATTGGTTTCAAAACCAAATTCAAAACAAACCTGCAAAATAGAAAACAAAATTAAAACAGAGAGAGAGAGAGAGTTTTACCTGGCCCCTTACCTGGCCGGCCCAGTGGACAGCCCAGCCCACTTGCCTGGTGCCAGTCGTCCTCTACCTCTGCCAGTAGGCAGAGGAGGGAGACAGCGCACGCGCGCCCGCGGCGCCACGCCACCTCCCTGCTCGCTTGCCTCACCGAGGCGCCTCGAAGCCCCTCCTCGGCGCCGCTCTGGACCCCCTGGCCCGTCTCTCCTCTCCCTCACTCGTAGCTCTCTCTCCCCCTCCTCTGCCTCTCCTGCGCGTATCCACCGAATGGAGCCGCCGCCGCCGTTCGCCGTTGCCGCGACCACAGCCTTCCCTGTGCCTCTCCGACGTGATCCCGAGCTCCGCCACGACGTCGTTATCCTCTCCATCGAGTCACGCGGCGCCAGAATCTCTGCTGCATCTCCAACGCCGCCGTTTCCGACCTCGGGTGCCGGTGATCCCCGCCGTCGATTCACCGGACCCCGTGCCTCCCCGAGCTCATTGACCTCCTCTTCGGCATCGCGGTGAGCCCCGTCGTGTTTTCCCCTCTCTCCATTCGCTCGCCCCATGCTGCACCCGCCGTCTCACCGCAACCGGAGCTCGCTGCCGCCGGCCATGTCGCCATCGCGGCCATGGCTTGTTTTGGTCGCGTCCGAGCACGGCTTTGAGCTCGTGGGGCTCGCAGGAAGCCCATGCGCAGCTCAGCTTGTCCAAAACCCCACCAGGGCCTCGCGCCCGTTACCACCCGAACTCCGGCGCCGCCGCGAGCTCCGTTTTGGCGAGCCCCGGCGTTCCCGCAGCCTCCCACCTACCCCATCAGATGCGGGAGAGCCCGGGATACACCCCGGTGCCCTCAGCCGCCGCCTCCGTCGCCTTTAGTGCAAGTTCGGCGCGTTGCCGCCGCCATTTTGGTCGCCGGCGTCCAACTCCGGTGGCTGGTGACGTGGCCATGTCATTAAACGCTAATGACGCACTAACTAACCCCCTCTCTCACTGACTACTGGGCCCCACGCCTTAACTAACCGTAGTTTAGTTTATGATTAGTTTTAACTAATCATAGTGGCCCCACAAGTCAAAGTTGACTGTGTTGACGTGTTTGTTGACCGGACCCACTGTCATTGACCCTAAACTGCCTTTGGGTCAGCGACGATGGACCCCACTGGTCAGGTTTGACCTGGTCAGCCGTAGTTGACCTCTTGACGTCCACGGTGACGCGATCTTGATCGCGATTAATAATTTTACGGATTTAAAATAAATCAGAAATTTCGAAAATACCCTAAACTTCTAAAAATCATAGAAAATAATCTATAGCTCGAGAATGAAATAATTTATATATGAAAATGATCAGAAAAATCCAATCTATCCATCTGTACCATTTTCATGCATGATAGAACAACTTATAGCTGCTGTTTAGGACAAATCATATGAATGGCATTTAAATAATCACATGTGGAGTTTGAATTTGAACCTAGGGTTCAAACCAACTCCATTTAACTTGCTGCTAGTTGCATTAGCTCAAATCACATCATATTGCCATGTCACATTCATGCATCATATTGTCGCATTGCATTGATTGTGTTCTTTCTTGTTTGCGGTAATTGTCCCTCTCGATAGGCGTGTCTGCGCGATGTGATCGATGACACCAATGAAGAACTATACTATCTTGAAGTGCCGGGCAAGCAAAACCCCTTGTTCATTCGATACAAACCCACTCTCTCACTCCTGCTCTTTTCTGCATTAGGACAACATCGATTCAATTTGTTACTTGCTGCGGTAGTTGAACCCCTTTATCCTTTGCATGACTGTCATTCCACGATAAATAGATGAAACCCACTAGCATGAGTAGGAGTTGTTTGAGCCCTGATGTGCCTACTCATACATGCTTGTTTGTCATGCCTGCTATTGCTTAGAGTTGAGTCGGTCCGATTCATCGGGGTGAATCGGAGGTGTGTGAACATGTCCTCTTGTGTGTGAGCTAAGTGTGTGAACACGATTTGGTAAAGGTAGCGGTGAAAGGCCATGTAGGAGTACATGGTGGGTTGTCTCATTGCAGCCGTCCTCGGGAACTGAGTTACGTGTTTGTGATCCATGATTCAGCTACTACCACGCATTGGGACCGAAACCAATGGACCCTCTCGGCTTCTTAATCACCCTTGTCCTCTGTCCGGGAGTTGCAAGTAGTTTACGGTGTTTGTAGTATCTTTGGAGGCCATGCGCAAACACCGACCGCAGGGTGGGCTGTGATCGGTAGGCACGTGGCGGAGTTCTGCGGGCGCCCGTTTGGTGTCACGGAACCTGTACACATCGTTTGGGGCTGTGGCGAAACTTGGCGGATCTCCTCATGGATGGAACCGAATAGGCGATAAACTGGACTAGGGACTTGAGTGTTTAGGTAGGCCGTGGCCGACACCCTCGTTGGGCTTCTACTTGAAGGTTGCCGAGTACATGTCGTGTAACAGTGGTAAGTGGTGAGCGTGTGTGAAGAAGTACACCCTGCAGGGTTAACATCATCTATTGAATAGCCGTGTCCGTGGAAAAGGACTTACGGGTTGCCTATAACAGTTCATAGACAAGTGAAAGTGGATACTTTAAAATCGCAAGATAAGCGTGAGTGCTATGGATGGCGTTTTCGTGAGGGAGGCGGAGCGGATCCATAGTGGTGTATTGATATGGTGAATATGTGGACTCGTGTGCGCCACCTCAAAAGAGTTACTTGCGATCGTAGTTCAGGATAGCCACGAGTCAAAGCTGGCTTGCTGCGCTTAAACCCCACCATCCCTTTGTTGATAATGATGCATATGTAGTTAGTTACGATGTAAGTCTTCTTTGGGTACATTTGTACTCACGTTTGCCTATTTTATGTTTTTTATGAGAGACTTGGTCTCGCTAGTAGTTCAGCGTGGACTTGACGTTTAGCTTGTTACCTCAGCTACGATCTTGTGCCCTCGGCGGAGATCTGGTAGATAGTCGGGCTTTCGGCCTTTTTCATTTGTAGATGTCTCGTACTCGGACATGTTAGCTTCGCTTGTGCTTTGACTTGTATGCTCTGAATGTTGGGTTGTGAGACCCATGTTTGTAATATCTCGCTCCTCGGGCCTATTGAATAAAATACTTGAGTCGTAGAGTCATGTTGTGATGCCATGTTGTATTTGCACATATCGAGCATATTGTGTGTATGTTGTTGAAATGCTTGGTATGTGTGGGATCTGACTATCTAGTTGTTTATCTTTAGTAGCCTCTCTTACGGAAATGTCTCCTAGTGTTTCCACCGAGCCATGGTAGCTTGCTCTTGCTCCGGAACACTTAGGCTGGCCGGCATGTGTCCTTCTTCGTTCTGTGTCTATCCCTTGGAAATGTCACGCGATGAATCTGGAGTCTGTTAGCCTTCTGCCCGGTTCACGAGTCTGCTAGCCAGTGCTACTGACTGGATTCACTCACGATGACCAACACGTTCGATCTTTGGGTCATGGATGCTGTCCTGTAAGTCATGCCACTTTGGGTTTCACGACTAGCCATGTCAGCCGGGCTCCTTATCATATGGATGCTAGCGACACTATCATATCGTGTGCCAAAAGGCATAAGCGGTCCCGGCAAAGGTAAGCGACACCGTGGGAATACCATGCGTGAGGCATAAAGTGATATGAGGTGTTACATGCTAGATCGATGTGGCATTGAGTCGGGGTCTGACAGCTTTGGTATCGAGCTTGATGCTGTGGGATTACCAAGCCAAACTGGTCGAAGTTGTGTCTAGAAATGCTTGAGTTATATGTAGGGGAATTGATTGTGGGATGGGAACGTAAGGCTCTTTTTACTCCTTATACCTCATGGCCTGCTGATCTGAGTCATCCTCTTCTCTTCTACGAGGATTAAGAACTAGGCCTTCTCATCTATCTATTAGGATGACGTGTTACTAATCCATAGACTTATAGAATTGTTAGTTTCAAATCTCAGCCCAGTTTTACTACTTCCATATGTTCATAACTGTTGATCTCGAAACCTTGATATTGTGCTTCGGAGTGGTTATGCCACCATTTTTCAGGATGTCTTGAAACTTTTGAGCATTCTGGCCGTTATCTTTGTCGAGTCATCGAGGTTTCTAAAACAATCGATGCACTTGCAAATCCTTTTCCCTCTGGTTTTGATGTTCCTTTGGGCGGAAGTTAATCACACTAATTGCTGAGTTGAGGTATTCTATTGCCTCGACATATATGTTGGAATTATTATTATGACCCTAGGTGTCTTAGGGGATCATCTAGTAAACTAGCCATGATTTGTGTTCCCCATGTGATGATTCTGGCCATCATTCTTTAAAGCATCCCGTGATGTTATTAGTTAGTAGGTATTCCATTCCGGGGTTCTTGAACCCGAGACTCGCCCTACTTACCTCATGTTGATAGTGTTTGCTAGTTCCTTTAGGAAATTAGTAACCTTTGCATTAATCCTCGAGGTCTGTGGTATTTCCTTCTTCCAAATACTATGAACCACCTATGGCAGAAGTTTGTTGGATCAAAAGATCACAACAGGAGTACCCTCAATGAGTTCTCCATTCATAATTGTGACTCTGCCAGTCTACCCTTCTGCATAGGTTATCCGGAAGAAATATGTTGAACTCGTTCAACATACTAATCTACGCATCCACAACTCAGAAAATCATATGTTCTTTTGAGTTGTCCCTCTTAGTTGTTTTCTGGCCCTCGTCTATCAATTGATAGTCAAGAGTAGTTGTGCACTCGAGCTCATCGATGCTTATTATTCTTGTGGTCCGTCAAGCCATTCTATTCCGGAGTGACTAGGAGAAACAAACTCCAGAACCCCATCCATATCCAGGATTGGGTCAAAGCAGTTGTACTCCGCAGATCAAAATGCCAATCCAGCTTTTGTTCTGTTCTACCTTGGAGTATTATTATCTTTATATTAAGAATATCATGGGAATTGCACACCATCCTATGAACTCTTGGTACAGTGATACTTCTTGCCATCATTGTTCATTCCTCGGTTTCCGTGTTATTGTAACCGGAATGCCAACAAGTGAATCGTGGTGTGTGAAATCAATACTGCTGGCAACTCTGTTGCTTGGTAGTTAAATGGACAATATTCTCATTCTTAGCGTGTTGGTTATTGAATCGTCATCCTAAGAATGATCGTGCTACCTAGTCCCTATTTCCGGTGCACCCTTCGATCAATGAGTTAGGATTGTGCCAATCCCTCGCTCTTCTGGTCATATCGTCTTGCCCTGAAAAGCAAGATTGTTCTCGAGCTTAATAACATATCAATGGTTCGTGACTCTTTGATTGTCTTCTTGGAGGTATCACTAGGATGTCACCTGACCTCTATGTGGAGCTCGTGATCAAGTTGGTTTTCAAAACCACCCTTTCTCCAAGAATCCGTGTTGGATACCCCTGAGCTGGTTGGTTAAGCTAAACAACAATTTGGAGAGTTGGAAGATGAAAGCTTGTCCGACTCAGTTCATTCCAAAGGGATATCTCTCTCTCTCTGTGTGTGTGTGTGCGTGTGTGTGTTGAAGAAAGATGATATCTTCATTGATTGATCCTCGTGGTCAATTGTTGGATTTATTGTCTTACCCCAAACCTTTGATTTGAGTATGGGCTATCATCAAGTCAAATCAGAACCAACGTTGTTCGTAGCGTTGTCTTACTCGTGGTTGACCCCTCGAGCATACACAATTACATCTTTGGTCTGACCAATGCTATCACCGTGTTCACACGATGGTGGAAGTCCAGTGATATGGAAATTCCGATGATTTGCTGTTGAGCCCATCAGCAGCATCTTGTCTCCACCATGATTCGTGTTAAACATTAAGCTAGTGTTGGAAACTTTGTAAGCAATGCCTTCGTGTTCCGTTCATGAAGCCTATGCTTGGATGGAAGAAGTGACTTCCTCGAATTCATGTGCATTTGGTGTAAGTTGTCGCCGTGAATTTGAGGAAGGTTTGTTTTGCTTCCTCTGGAATCATCCCAAGTCAGTCATGCATACGTGCGAAGTATTCTGTAGTCTGGAGATTTGCAACCTTCATTCTATATGTGTCCCTAGCACACCAAGCCACTAACTGATTTGTTCAAGGAGAAGAAGTTCCTTCTTAAGAGCATGCCTTATGCAAGGA
Source organism: Aegilops speltoides (assembly GCA_021437245.1). Classification (NCBI taxonomy): domain Eukaryota; kingdom Viridiplantae; phylum Streptophyta; class Magnoliopsida; order Poales; family Poaceae; genus Aegilops; species Aegilops speltoides. The sequence continues at coordinate 368,116,592 of CM038143.1, forward strand.
CTTCGTTATCCTTAATGATGGTTCCCCATCTGAACTCGGTAGTGTTTTGTTGTAAGACTACCATGTGGTCATGCTTGTCTAGGACAGTGTGTTCATAGGTGTGTAGCAGAACTAGCTCATGTTTTGGAGCTTGCTATCGTAGTTCATCTCCTGAGAATCTCGCAACGTCGCCTCTTCGAATTGTGTTGCAAACTCTCATTTTTCTTCCTAGACTTGATGAGTCTAAAGTATCCTATCACCAATCAGATCTGAATCTCAGGAAGATATGATGATTGGAACACTTCCAACATTTGCATGTTGCTCCCAGCTTGCACCCCATCATGCCAATTTCCATGAGCTGCCCCTCTCAGTAATCGAAAGTGGACCTGCCATGAGATCCATCCATTTCCGATGATAAGTAAGGTCATCCATCGCGTTGTCTTCAACAAGTTAGTCCACATCATCCATCCTAGTCCGAGTGTGCCATTTCTTCGAGCTCTTCCAGATGATCAACTATAAATTGCCTTAAGCTGGTATGAAGTGTTTCAATGATCTATGGATCAAAAGTAATTCTTTTTGCCAAGGTGCCCCGTCACGGGATCATGGCAATTATTTCCTCGCCACCTTGACACCATCCACCATCTCTCTAAGTGTGGAATTGTTGCCCACCAAATCAAACCTCGTTGTTTGTTCTTCCGTCCCTCTCGATGTGTTTTGTGTCTCAACTCGAGATGTTCCAACATCTCATCCCACGAGTTGATCTTGAATGCTTGATCTTTGAGGAGATCGTTTCCTATAGAGTTTCTTTCTGTCGCCATCGCGTTGGATGAAGATCTCGAAAGCAAAGATGTCAAGATCAGTATGATGCAATGAATCAACATCTTCGAGAAGGGCAGCTGGATCGTGATGATCGTGTTAGCTTGTCTCCCCTCTGTCTTCTTACCTCACCTCTTGAATCTCGGGACGAGATTCTTGTTTTAGTGGGGGTGAGTTGTCACATCCCTAGCTTTACCTTGGCCTTGTACTAGCTTGCTTGTTGCATCATGTTTAAATTCAAATGAAATTTGAATTGGGAATTTTCAAAGCCTCGATTCCTTTTAAAATGATCAAGATAAAATCCTTGAATAAGTCCAAGAAAATGTTCTGTTATCCTCTGGAAATATTGGCAAGAGGTAAAATCCAAACCAATATTTTTGGTGTCTCGAAACATTTATTTTGGGCATTTGAATTAAATCAATAATTATTTGAATTGGATTTATATCTACTATTAAATAAATATAGGTCCAATAATTACGAAATATTTTGTGGAGCATTGTTTTAATTCTTTTAGCTCCTAAAAATATTATCGAAAGCAAAATAAATTGAATTGTTTTCAAAACCAAATTCAAAACAAACACGCAAAATAAGCAAATTAAAAGCAGAGAGAGAGAGAGAGTTTACGGCCTTACAGCGGCCCAGTGGACTGCCCAGCCCACGGCACAGGTGCCGATCGTCCTCTACCTCTGCCAGTAGGCAGAGGAGGGAGACAGCGCACGCGCGCCCGCGGCGCCACGCCACCTCCCTGCTCGCCTGCCTCACCGAGGCGCCTCGAAGCCCCTCCTCGGCGCCGCTCTGGACCCCCTGGCCCGTCTCTCCTCTCCCTCACTCGTAGCTCTCTCTCCCCCTCCTCTGCCTCTCCTGCGCGCAGCCACTGAATGTAGCCGCCGCCACCGTTCGCCGTTGCCGCGACCACAGCCTTCCCTGTGCCTCTCCGACGTGATCCCGAGCTCCGCCACGATGTCGTCATCCTCTCCATCGATTCACGCGGCGCCAGAAGCTCTGCTGCATCTCCAACGCCGCCGTTTCCGACCTCGGGTGCCGGTGACCCCCGCCGTCGATTCGCCGGACCCCGTGCCTCCCCGAGCTCACTGACCTCCTCTTCGGCATTGCGGTGAGCCCCGTCGTGTTTTCCCCTCTCTCCATTCGCTCGCCCCATGCTGCACCGCCGTCTCACATAGCCGGAGCTCGCTGCCGCCCGTATGTTGCCGTCCGGCCATGGCTTGTTTGATCGCGTCCGAGCACGGCTTTGAGCTCGTGGGGCTCGCGAAGCCCATGTGCAGCTCAGCTTGTCCAAAACCCCACGGGGCCTCGCGCGTTACCACCGAACTCCGGCGCGCCCATGAAACTCCGTTCAGCGAGCCCGGCGTTCCTGCAGCCTCCACCTACCACATCGGATCGCGGAGAGCCGGGATCGCCCGGTGCCCTCGGCCGCCGCCTCCGTCGCCTTTAAGCGCAAGTCCGTGGCGTTCGCCCGCCATTTTGGTCGCCGGCGTCCAACTCCGTGGTGGTGGCGTGGCCATGTCATTAAACGCTAATGGCGCACTAACTAACCCCTCTCTCGCGACTCTGGGCCCCACGCCTTAACTAACCAGTAGTTTAGTTTATGATTAGTTTTAACTAATCATAGTAGCCCCACAAGTCAAAGTTATTTGTGTTGGCGTGTTTGTTGGCCGGACCCACATGTCATTGACCCTAGGCTGCCTTTGGGTCAGCGACCAGTGGACCCCATCGTCGGTTTGACCTGGTCGACCGCGATTGACCTCTCTTGACGTCCGCGGTGGCGCGATCTTGTGCAGATTAATAATTTTCTGGATTTAAAATAAATCGGAAATTTGAGAAAATACCCTAAACTTCTAAAATCATAGAAAATAATCTATAGCTCAGAATGAAATAACTTATATATGAAAAATGATCAGAAAAATCCAATCTATCCATCTGTACCATTTTCATGCATGATAGAACAACTTATAGCTGCTGTTTAGGACAAATCATATGAATGGCATTTAAATAATCACATGTGGAGTTTGAATTTGAACCTAGGGTTCAAACCAACTCCATTTAACTTGCTGCTAGTTGCATTAGCTCAAATCACATCATATTGCCATGTCACATTCATGCATCATATTGTCGCATTGCATTGATTGTGTTCTTTCTTGTTTGCCAGTAATTGTCCCCTCTCGATAGACGTGTACCGGCGATGTGATCGATGACACCAATGAAGAACTATACTATCTTCAGAAGTGCCAGGCAAGCAAAACCCCCTTGTTCATTCCAATACAAACCCACTCTCTCGCTCCTGCTCTTTAGCTGCATTAGGACAACATCGATTCAACTGTTACTTGCTGCGTAGTTGAACCCCTTTATCCTTTGCATGACCTGTCATTCCACAGTAAATAGATGAAACCCACTAGCATGAGTAGGAGTTGTTTGAGCCCTGATGTGCCTACTCATACATGCTTGTTTGTCATGCCTGCTATTGCTTAGAGTTGAGTCAGGTCATATTCATCGGGGGTGAATCAGAGGTGTGTGAACATGTCCTACTGTGTGTGAGCTAAGTGTGTGCATTGTTAAGGAAGTCGTTAACTGGTAGCTGCTCGGTTGGCAGGTGAGTAGGGGATTAATCGGCTAATCGGCAAGTTAATCGGCCATTTAATCAATTAATCGGACGATTTATCGGTTTTTAGGCTACTCGGTGACCCTACGAGTAGAGATTAATCGGCAAGTTAACTGGTTAATCGGATGAATTCTTGAACAGGGAGTGTGTGAACATGATTTGGTAAAGGTAGCGGTGAGAGGCCATGTAGGAGTACATGGTGGGTTGTCTCATTGCAGCCGTCCTCAGGAACTGAGTTCTGTGTTTGTGATCCATGATTCAGCTACTACCACGCATTGGGCCCGAAACCAATGGACCCTCTCGACTTCTTAATCACCCTTGTCCTCTGTCCGGGAGTTGCAAGTAGTTTACGGTGTTTGTAGTATCTTTGGAGGCCGTCTTGCAGCGCTGACCGTAAAGGGTGGGCTGTGATCACGGTAGGCACGTGGCAGATTCACAGGCGCCCGTTTAGTGTCACGGAACCTGTACACATTGTTTGGGGCTGTGGCGAAACTTGGCGGATCTCCTCATGGATGGAACCGAATAGGCGATAAACCTGGACTAGGGACTTGAGTGTTTAGGTAGGCGTGGCCGACACCCTCGTTGGGCTTACCTTGAAGGTTGCCGAGTACATGTCGTGTAAACGCGGTAAGTGGTGAGCGTGTGTGAAGAAGTACACCCTGCGGGGTTAACATCATCTATTGAATAGCCGTTTCATGGAAAAGGACTTACAGGTTGCCTATAACAGTTCATAGACAAGTGAAAGTGGATACTTTAAAATCGCAAGATAAGCGTGAGTGCTATGGATGGCGTTTTCGTGGGAGGCGGGAGCGGATCCATAGTGGTGTATTGATATGGTGAATATGTGGACTCGTGTGCGCCACCTCAAAAGAGTTACTTGCGATCGTAGTTCGGGATAGCCACCGAGTCAAAGCTGGCTTGCTGCGCTTAAACCCCACCATCCCTTTGTTGATAATGATGCATATGTAGTTAGTTCGATGTATGTCTTCTTTGGGTACATTTGTACTCACGTTTGCCTATTTTATGTTTTTGCGAGAGACTTGGTCTCGCTAGTAGTTCTGCGTGGACTTCGACGTTTAGCTTGTTACCTCAGCTACGATCTTGTGCCCTCGGCAGGATCTGGTAGATAGTCAGGCTTTCCAGCCTTTTTCATTTGTAGATGTCTATACTCAGACATGTTAGCTTCCGCTTGTGCTTTGACTTGTATGCTCTGAATGTTGGGTTGTGAGACCCATGTTTGTAATATCTCGCTCCTCGGAGACTATTGAATAAAATACTTGAGTCGTAGAGTCATGTTGTGATGCCATGTTGTATTTGCACATATCGAGCATATTGTGTGTATGTTGTTGAAATGCTTGGTATGTGTGGGATCTGACTATCTAGTTGTTTATCTTTAGTAGCCTCTCTTACCGGGAAATGTCTCCTAGTGTTTCCTTTGAGCCATGGTAGCTTGCTCTTGCTCCTAACACTTAGGCTGGCGGCATGTGTCCTTCTTCGTTCTGTGTTTGTCCCTTGAAATGTCACGCGATGAATACCGGAGTCTGCTAGCCGCTACTGCCCAGTTCACGAGTCTGCTAGCCAGTGCTACAGACTGGATTCACTCACGATGACCAAACACGTTCGATCTTTGGGTCATGGATGCTGTCCTGTAAGTCTGTGCCACTTTGGGTTTCTGACTAGCCATGTCAGCCGGGCTCCTTATCATATGGATGCTAGCAACACTATCATATACATGTGCCAAAAGGCATAAGCGGTCCCGGGCAAAGGTAAGGCGACACCGTGGAATACCGTCGTGAGGCCGCAAAGTGATATGAGGTGTTACATGCTAGATCGATGTGGCATTGAGTCGGGGTCTGACATGGGTACTCGAGGCCCACGAACAAGGTGGCGACCACGAAGGAGGCCGTGTCATGGGCGGCGTAATCTTGACCATGAGCGAGATGAGAGAGAGAAGCAGGAGGCACGGGTGGCGGAGGTGCAGCAAGAGCTCCGGTTCTGTGGAAAAGCACAAGAGTTTGGGCGCAACTCGAGGACTCGAGTCGAGCTTGCCTCGGCTCTTGAGAGTGCCAAAGCCGCTAAGGCGAAGCCCATAGGGCCCTCCGAGAGATCGGCGGTAAAGAAGATAGCGGCGGGTAAGGCATTTTTCATGCAAAGCAAGCATGTGAATGTGAATTACATTACTTACCCGAATCGGAGCTCTCGAGGGGCGTTTGCAGATCTGCCTTGCAGCGTGTCCGATGCCGCCGCATTCTACCGGGTCGAGGAGGGTAGCTCGATGGAGAAGGTCTTCGGTCTCGGTATCTTTGAGGCTGGACATCCGGTGCCCTTAGCGACCAGTGAAGCAGTGGTCGAGCTCCTAAGGTAGCCGAACAGGCCATGAAGGGACTCATAGTTGGTTTGTGGCCCGGTGGAGGTCATGCACGGGAGCTACTTGACTGGTCTGCGGCTGGTGGATGCATGTCCCTGGGTGGAAGTCATCAAGCGCTCTGCCTGCATTGAAGGTGCCCGTCGGGCCCTTGCCCGTGCAAAAGTGCACTGGGGCAGGCTGGATGCTGAGAAGCTTCTGACGGACACGCCGCCGGTGGGCAAGGAGTATCGCACGCCCGAAATGTATTATAAGAGTGTGCTAAAGGGTGCCCGCAAGATTGCGGATGAGTGCTCCAAAGATGTAATATTTGATTAGACTCGCAATGTGTTATCCTGTGCGCTGAAAACTTTGTTCATATCGCTAAGCAGCGCTTATTGATTTAAAATATTACCTTCGTGCGGCCGTTTATCAAATCGAGAGATGGCAAGTCGTCGGCTTCAGCCCCATGCCACAGTCTTTGGGGTGTTCGGGATAAACTTGGCGCTCTTGTTCCCATTTTGGGTCCATCTAGGGGCGCTCAACACGACGAACAAGGCAACCGGACTTATAATGCTTCAACACTCTCACTAAGCCATAGAATTCTATAATTTTAAATTTCGGCAAAGCCCTAGTATTGGAAGACCGAGTTGAGGCGCTATCACGCTGGGCGGACAAAGCCGGTTCCTCGCTCTAAGCGGCATAAGTCTTTAGGGACTCGAAAACACCTCTCGAACAGCGACCAGCTCTCGCCTTATCATGACGGTCAGTTTTAGCTTTCTCCTTTGGCGCTCGCCCAGCTCAGCCGGGCGCAATCGCGATGGTTCTCCCAGTGCTACCTTAGCCGATAAAGCGGGCGTAAGGTACCAAAACATGGGGCCGGCAAACCCAACTATTGACCCAAGACATGATTCGGAGCCGATGCATATAATGCTATAAGTTCGGGGTGTCGCACTTGGGAAAGTGTTCGGACTTATCACACCATAATGCGGGGAACTTAAGCCCCTGGTGTATTCGGCCATACTAAAGTGTACGGATGTAGGATGTCGTAAATGAACATATATATATAAAGAAAGAAATGCGGGTATAAGCAAGAAGCGATGCATTGTTTATTTAGAAATACTGCCATGAATGCAGAGCGATACAAATAGTGCGGTAAGCAAGGGATTGGACTATTTAAACATGTCCCCTCGAGAATGCAGCTGCGGAATGGTGTATTAAACAAATTTAATGCTCGTAATGGAGACCACCTTAGTGTTAAATCGTAGCCTTTCTCCTTCCTGGCTGTTCCATCGTGAGTTCGGCAGTTCTCTTGCGGACAAGGCCTCTGTGAGCGGAGTCCTGTGGATAAGAAAAAGAAAAAAAAAAAAGCGGCGCACTTGGGAGCCCTGGTGTGGTTGAGCCGCACTGGGCTGTCGTGGTCGTGCCCTCCCCTATGCCCATGGTATCTCGGCGTAATGATGTCTGCGAAGGACTGGTCTTACAATTATCACGAGGGCTGGGGTTGGGGCGGATTACTCTGGCGTGCTCGGAGCGTGCGGTGGTCTTGTTGTATGTTACTCGGTAGCGTTTGGCGTGTCCGATCGCTAACAACGGCGGACTCGAAATTGCCTTAAGAGGCTGCTCAGTATTCGCGAGAGCGTGTGTGTTCCTCCGTTCGGAGGAGTGTTCCGTGTTTCCGTTGACCGTGATGACTCCTCGAGGGACTGGCATCTTGAGCTTGAGGTATGCATAATGCCGCACCGCGTTGAACTTTGCAAACGCGGTCCGTCCGAGCAGAGCATGATAGCCGCTGCGGAACGGGACTATATTGAAGATTAACTCCTCGCTTCGGAAGTTATCCGGGGATCCGAAGACCACTTCCAGTGTAACCGAGCCTGTACAATTGGCCTCTACACATGGTATGACGCCTTTGAAGGTCGTCTTTGTAGGTTTAATCCTTGAGGGTCTATGCCCATCTTGCGCCTTGTCTCTGATAAAGCAGGTTTAGGCTGCTGCTTTGCCGTCCATCGGGACTCGGTGAGGTGAAATCCATCGACGATTGGGTCTAAAACCAATGCGGCGAATCCGCCATAGTGGATCTTGGTGGGGTGGTCCCTTGATCGAAAGTGATCGGGCAAGAGGACCATGGATTGAACTTGGGCGGCGGCTCCATCGCATATACATCCCTAAGTGCACTTCCGCTCCCTCTTGGGTATATGGGTTGCATATATCATGTTTACCGCCCGCACTTGTGTGAAACCCTTCATCCTCTGATTCGTGCGGCGGGTCTCTTCCTCGTCATCGCTATGCATCCCTTGTCATTGCTTTCGGCAATTAACTTGCTCTGCTTGAATACCCAACAATCCCTATTAGTGTGATTAGCTGGCTTTTCAGGGGTGCCATGTATCTGGCAAGAGCGGTCGAGTATTCGGTCCAAATTGGGCGGACCGGAGTGGTTCTTTTGAATGGCTTCTTCCGTGACGGGTTTAGAGCCTCTGAATCTGGCGTTGATTGCCGTATCCTCGGTGTCATCGCCGTTAACGCGCGTTTGTTTTTGTTTCGACGCGACCGCCATTGCGGTCCTTAGTATCCGGACTGCCAACATTTTTGCCGAGGTTGTTCTGCGGGCTAGCCAGCTGTCCTCCCCGCCTGAAGCGGGTCATTAGTGATGTGAGAGCTGCCATAGATTTGGCTTTTCTGTCCTAGGTGCGGGCCAGCCACTCGTCGTGGATGTTGTGTTTGAAGGCTGTGAGGGCCTCTGCATCCGGACGGTCGGCGATTTGATTTTTCTTTGTTAGGAACCGTGTCGAGAATTATCCGGCGATTCGTCTGCTGCTAAATTATGTGGCTTAGGTCATCGGCGTCTGGTGGTCGCACATATGTGCCCGGAAGTTGTCAAGGAATGCGGCTTCGGGTCCTCCCAACACCAATTGATTCTGGCGGCAAGCTGTTAAGCCAATGCCGAGCTGGTCCTTTAAGCTTGAGTGGGAGATATTTGATGGCGTGGAGATCGTCACGCGGGCCATATGGATATGAAGGAGATAGTCTTGATCCAAACCGCGGGTCTGTTGTGCCATCGTAGGATTCAATGTTCATGGGTTTAAACCCTTGAGGATTTGATGGTCCATTACTTCATCTGTGAAGCATAGTGGGTGTCTTGGCGCCTCTATCTTTGGGCAATATCGCGATGTAGCTCAAGAGAGCTTTGTCTCTTGTGTTCGGCCCGACCGAGTTCTTTGTATCCGTATGACGGTAGTCGTCGCGCATCATAAGCGCCCACATGATCCATAGATCGATCTTGATTGTCTTGCCTTGTCCTCAATATGTATCGCAAGTCCGGCGCATTCCCGTAACCGCGCACTTTTCGGCGGTCTTTGAAGTGCAGTTACGTGGAGGCCTAGATGCCTCTCTGTCATGACCACGAGGTGGTCGGTCTGCCGTGACAGCGCTGGTGATGAGGGTTTATACTCCTCCTCCTCTAATTGGGGGAGCAACTTGCGTTTTGGGTAGCTTTTGGAGGGGCGTTCGAGTTCATGCTCTTCGGCCGCGAGGACTTCGGTCCATCTGTCGGCCAGCAGGTCTTGATCAGCTCTGAGCTGTTGTGCTTTTTCTTTAGGTTGTTTGCCGTGGCCATAAGCCTGCATTTAAAACTCTCTTGTTCGACGGGATCCTCGGGCACGACAAATTCGTCGTCGTTGAGGCTTGCCTCGTCTCTGGAGGGAGGCATGTAATTATCATCCTCGACCTCTTAAATGCCGCTCTCGTGAGGCTGGCTTCTCCGATCCTCTGTGTTGAATCTTCTTTGGAGGGATGTCTTGACACTTTACGGGGTGTTATTATCTCCGGTGCGGAATCTCCATTCTTCTTTGTGGCGGGATTTAGGCGGCTTCTGGCGCGTCGGCACTTGGGCTGTTTCTTAGGGGAATCTGCCTCCAATGCTTCTTCACCGTTCCCATCCTTTGGGATGTCCACCATGTATATGTCGTATGACGAGGTGGTCTTCCAGTGCCCCGTAGGCGCTGGTTCTTGGTCGTCTTCGGCATCGTCGTCCATACCGTCGATGTCTTCGGAGTCGTAGTCTAGCATGTCGGTTAGATCGTCGATAGTGGCTACAAAGTGGGTGGTGGGTGGGTTTCGAATTTCTTCGTCGTCCGCATCCCAACCGTCCTGACCGCAGTCCGGCAAGGGCTCTCCTGATAACAAGAGATGTTTTAGCGAATTCAGGATGTCGCCAAAGGGTGAGTGCTGAAAGATGTCCGCGGCGGTGAACTCCATGATCGGTGCCCAATCGGATTCGATTGGTAGGGCGCAGGAGGTTGGTCCGGCGAGTCCGCACCTCGAGTCACGAGCTTCTGAGGACAAGGTCAGTTTTTGGCTCCATCACCGTAGAGATTGCAGCTCCCGAGGCGGTGTCCAGCCACCTATCCTCGATCTGCGCGGTCGGCTCCAAACTACGGGTCGGGCGGACTCATGTGCGGCTTCGGGGCATTATCCGTGGCGAGCTAAATCATGCCCATCGTGGCGGTCTGGCGCTCGGCTGTGGCTCAAATCCATCGAAGATCAAGTCTCCGCGGATGTCGGCCGTGAAGTTTAGGCTTCCAAATCTGACCTGACGGCCAGGGGCGTAGCTTTCGATCTGCTCCAGATGGCCAAGCGAATTGGCCTGCAGTGCAAAGCCGCCAAACATGAAGATCTGTCCGGGGAGAAAAGTCTCACCCTGAACTGCGTGGTTGTTGATGATTGAAGGAGCCATCAAGCCTATCGGTGACGACACAGAGGAACTCTCAATGAAAGCACCAATGTCGGTGTCAAAAGCTGGCGGATCTCGGGTAGGGGTCCCGAACTATGCGTCTAGGCGGATGGTAACGGAGACAAGGGACATGATGTTTTTACCTGTGTTCGGGCCCTCTCGATGGAGGTAAAACCCTACTCCTACTTGATTGATATTGATGATATGGGTAGTACAAGAGTGGATCTACCACGAGATCAAGGAGGCTAAACCCTAGAAGCTAGCCTATGGTATGATTTTTGTAATGGTTGTTCATCCTACGGACTAAAACCCTCCGGTTTATATAGACACCGGAGAGGGCTAGGGTTACACAGAGTCGGTTACAATGGTAGGAGATCTACATATCCGTATTGCCAAGCTTTCCTTCCACACCAAGGAAAGTCCCATCCGGACACGGGACGAAGTCTTCAATCTTGTATCTTCATAGTCTTGGAGTCCGGCTGATGATGATAGTCCGGCTATCCGGACACCCCCTAGTCCAGGACTCCCTCACTTCCACTTATGCTTTGACTTGTATGCTCTGAATGTTGGGTCATGAGACCCAAGTTTGTTATATCTTGCTCCTCGGAGCCTACTGAATAAGATACTTGAGTTGTAGAGTCATGTTGTTATGCCATGTTGTATTTGCACATATCGAGCATCTTGTGTGTATGTTATCGAAATGCTTGGTATGTGTGGGATCTGACTATCTAGTTGTTTATCCTTGGTAGCCTCTCTTACTGGGAAATGTCTCCTAGTGGTTCCACTGAGCCTTGGTAGCTTGCTACTGCTCCGAAACACTTAGGCTGGCTGGCATGTGTCCTTCTTCATTCCTGTGTCTGTCCTTTCGGGGAAATGTCACGCGGTGTTTACCGGAGTCCTGCTAGCCCAGTTGCTACAGCCCTAATTCACTCGCTGATGATCGACACGTTCGTTGTTGGGTCATGTATGCCTGTCCCTGTAAGTTAGTGCCACTTTGGGTTCACGACTAGCCATGTCAGCATGGGCTCCTTGTCATATGGATGCTAGCGACACTATCATATACGTGTGCCAAAAGGCACAAACAGTCCCGGGCCTGCTAAGGCGACACCCGTGGGAATACCGTGCGTGAGGCCGCAAAGTGATATGAGGTGTTACATGCTAGATCGGTGTGGCATTGAGTCGGGGTCCTGACATCAAATGACTTCTTAATCAATGGATTCCATTTGGGCATATGACATTCAAAACCCCAATTTGAGTAGCATTCAAAAACAAATCTAATAGGGACCCATTCTAAGGCAAAGAATCTGAGTAGCATTAAAAACCCCAATGAGCATTAAAAACAAATCTAATAAGCATGCATCTATGTAGCATTGAAGCACAGATCCCTATCCCTCATACAGATCTATCTAGCATTTTCGGAACGAATTTATCCAACAAACCCTAGTACAAAAATCCCCATCCCCCCAATACAAAAAACCCCGGCCCATCCGTCAAACCAACTACTCTAACCATCTGAACTACCGTATGAATCACAATCTAACCAATGCAACTAGGGAGCAACTAACTCTACAAGCTAAGCAAGTGCAAATACCTGCTACTCCACGGCAGGCTGCACATCAGGGGTATCGGGATGGACTGTGCCACTCGACGCCATCACCTTTTGCAGCGCTAAGGCGAAGCCTGCCGCATCCTTCTCCACATACGCAACAGTTGCGAGTTTCCCCGCACCTCCGTGGATGCCGCCGACATCCGCAGTCACCACGCCCTGTAGCTCCACCACATCTTCGGCCGCTGCGCTGGAGTTGCCACGAGCTTCGGCCATCTGACAGATGGAGGCGATGAAGGCGAGGAAGAAAATGCGGTGGGGGAGAGCGAGACGGTGCGGTGGAGGCAGTGGAGGAGAGAAAGACGACGCCAGTGGGGGAGAGGAAGATGATGCGGCAGAGAGGGGATTTGGGGGAAAATGGTAGGGGTGATGGACGTGGTTGCCCCTCTTTATATGATGGGACGTTTCGGGCATGTCCATGGACACGTGCTACCCCACGACCGTGGTCAGTTGCATGCACCCACGTATATGCGGCCCCACTCGTCAGAGTTAACGGTCAAAGGCATTGACCCGATGGAAACGTCCATTGTAACCTATTCTGAGGGTTTCAGGCAAGGGAGTGGGGAAAAGTGAGCAAAAGTTAACAGAGTAGGGATGAATGAGTACAACTAATGAACTAGGGGCACAGAAATAAAAATCCCTTTGGTTTATGCAATGCACCTACTACCTTTCAAACATGTATGACTGCTATATTCTTTGACTTTTTTGAAAAGATTGTTGAGGTATTCATGGATGATTTTTCCGTTTACGGGACTTCTTTTGATGATTGCTTAAGCAATCTTGATCAAGTTTTGCAGAGATGTGAAAAAACTATTCTGGTCTTCAATTGGGAGAAGTACCACTTCATGGTGAAAGAAGGTATAGTACTTGGGTATAAACTTTCTAAACATGGTATTGAAGTAGATAAAGCTAAAGTTGATGCAATTGAGAAAATATCCTAAAGATATCAAATATATAAGAAGTTTCCTTGGTCATGCTGGTTTCTATAGAAGGTTCATTAATGATTTCTAGGCCGCTAACTAATCTCCTCCAAAAGGATGCTCCATTTGTTTTTTGATGATGATGTGTAGAAGCCTTTGATATACTTAAGAAAGCCTTAATTTCTGCACCTATTGTTCAACCACCTGATTGGAATTTGCCTTTTAAAATTATGTGTGATGCTAGTGATTATGCTATTGGTGTTGTTCTAGGTTAAAGAGTTGATAAGAAATTGTATGTTATTCATTATGCTAGTAAGACAGTGCTCAAAGAAATTATGCTACTAGTGAGAAAGAATTTTTAGCAGTTGTGTTTGCATGTGATAAATTTAGACCTTATATTGTTGATTATAAAGTTATTATTCACACCGATCATGCTACTATTAAATATCTATGGAAAAAAGATGCTAAACCTAAACTAATTAGGTGGGTCTTACTATTACAAGAGTTTGATTTGTTTATTATTGATAGAAAAGGAGTTGAGAGTCCTGTAGCAAATAACTTGTCTAGGATGGAAAATGTTCTCGATGACTCACTGCCTATTTATGATAGTTTTCCTGATGAGAAATTAGCTGTTCTAAATGCTTCTTCTCATAATAGTCCTTGGTATGCAGACTATGCTAATTATATTGTTGCTAAATCTATACCACCTAGTTAGACCTATCAACAGAAGAAAAAGTTCTTCTTTGATTTAATACATTACTTTTGGGATGACCTGCATTTATATAAAGGAGTAGATGGTGTTATTAGACGTTGTGTACCTGAGTATGAACAGGAACAAATCCTATGGTAGTGTCATTCCGAGGCATACAGAGGGCACCACACTCGAGACAGAACTGGACATGAGGTATTACATCTGGTTTTTATCAGCCTACTCTCTTCAAAGATGCACATAAGCTCATCCTTTCTTGTGATGAATGTCAAAGAATTGGTAATATTGCTGATCATAGCACCTTAATTAAAATGCTTAAAGAAGTTATTTTCCAAGGTTTGGAGTCCCTAGATATTTAATGACTGATGGTGTTTCACACTTTATTCATGGTGCATTTAGTAAACTCCTAGCTAAGTATGATGGTAACCATAGAATTGCATCACCTTACCATCCTTAGTCTAGTGGTTCAGTTGAATTGAGAAATAGAGAAATAAAATTTGTTTTGCAAAAGGCCATCAATAGATCCAGAAAGAATTGGTCTAAGAAACTTGATAATGCATTATGGGCTTATAGAACTGCCTATAAAAATCTATGGGTATATCTCCATATAAAATGGTCTATGGAAAAGCATGTCATTTACCTCTTGAGTTACCCATAAGGCTTATTGGGCAATTAAAGAACTTAATTATGATTTCAAACTTGCCAGTGAAAAGAGGTTATTTGACATTAGCTCTTTAGCTGAATGGAGGACACAAGCTTATGAGAATTCCAAGCTGTTTAAAGAAAAAGTTAAAAGATGGCATGATAAGAGAATACAAAATGGGAATTTAAAGTAGGTGATCAAGTTCTATTGTACTATTCTCGTTTTAGATTTTTTGCAGCAAAATTTCTGTCCAAATGGGAGGACCTTCTAGGAAACTCCAGAACCTTGAAAAGGAATAGGTGTGTGATACGGTAAGTAAACCGATTCAAAAAAATTCATAAAAAATATTTTTGTCCGTTTTGGAATATAAGAAAAAAATACAAAAGTAAGAACTGGCCGAGGGACCCACGAGGAGGTCACAAGGCAAGAGGGCGCGCCCTACCCCCAGGCGCGCCGGGTTGCCTTGTGGGCGCCTTGTGTGCCTTCCCGACTCTGTTTTCTTCCAGAATACTCGTTTCACAAGATAAAAATTCATTATATATAATCCCATATGTTTTGACCACTGTATCGCAAGTTTCTCCTCTATTCTCGTTTTGGTATGTTTTTATGACAAATTTTGATCCCCTGGCTCCCCGAAGGCTCCGTACCAAGCACCGGATCGTGCAACCTTCGCCTGGCAGACATCTTTTCAGCGAGGTTTATTATGAGTGGTCGTCGGGAGAAGAGGATACCGGCAAGTAGGAGGAAGTTGAAGTGGCTGTAGGAAGCCAGATCCAGGAAGAAGGAGATCAATACATGCTCTCGGGAGGAACTACGACAAAGGGGGTCATCCTGCAATCCCTTTATCATAACCTCCCTCCATGTGAAATTGATATGTTAAAGATTTTTGAAGCAATTTGTACTCAGAATACATTGCTTACTCATGAGGTTGTTGTGTTGAAGAGCAAAATCACGCTCTTTGGAAGATCAATGCACTACAAAAAAAGACACATCTGTGACATTTTGGCCTGAACGAATTTTTTTGTCATGCTTATGACACTTCTATGACGATAATTATGACAAAAGCACGTATCATAATAGATGTGGTGGGCTCCTACTTCTATGAAAAAATCATGACAGAAAATGGGATTTTCGTACTGGGCGGGCTGGAGACGCAGCTGCATGATATTCTTTGGGCCGTCTATGATAGAAAAAATCATGGTAGAAGCGAAGGTGAGGAAAATATCGGGGAGTTCCCGATTACGGTGGGTGGGCGGTGCCGAGCGATGCACGAAGGTTTGCGCATTTATCTCGTGTACACGCGTGTGTGCGAGGCATTTGCTAACTGAAGCCGAGCGATCACACATTACTGAACCTGAGCGATCAATCCCTTGGCTGTTAACTGAATCCGAGCAATTCATTCACTGCTGACTGAACCTGAGCGATCCTTTCACTGCTGTTGCTAACTGAACCGAGCGATCGATCACTTCTGCTACTTACTGAAGCCGATCGAGCCCCCGTGCGAGATGTAGCCAGCCGGTGTTGGGTTGCCTCTCGAGAACAGTAACCGTTGCTACCATACGCACATTACGTAGAACGAGTCGATACATGGTGAGTCGAGCGGTTGGTTGGTTGTGGATGAACAGTTCCCGGTGGGGGTTGGATGAACGGGACCCTGTGGTAGTAGGCCGTTGCCGCTGGATGAACAAGACCCCGAGGAGGCTGCCGCACCCTAGTCGGTTGGGGGTGGATGAACAGGACCCCATGGAGGCTCTATGAGAAGTAGCCCATGGAGGCTGGAGGAGGTCGACGGTGGATGAACAGTTGCTCGTGGAGGCTGGAGCAAGGCATTAGACGGTGGATGAATAGGACCCCGTTTCACCGTAGGCGCTCCAACACAAGTTTGTTTCCTTCGTTTTGCGGTACGCCACACCCCTCCCGATCAACAGGACCCCGTTTCGACCGTAGGCATTCGAACAGAAGTCTGTTTCCTCCATTTTGCGGTACGCCAGACCCTTACCGATGAACATGACCTTGTTTCGACCGTACGCGGTCGAACATAAGGCATGTTTCCTCCATTCTATGGTACGCCAGACCTCGTTTCGGCTGTTCCATCCAAGACAGTTGACTCCCGATGAACACGACGTATTACGACCTAGTCCGTTGCCTCCCGATGAACACGACACTGCTTCCTCTGTTCCAACCCAGCCGGTTTGCTGCCGATAAACAGGACGACATAGCTGCACGCGTTTGAGACCATGCTCGTATGTATGTATGTAGCCGTATTTACGTTATAGACGGGACTTCATGACATGCTACGTCTGTGCCTCTAAAACACGTGCCGCTCCTTACTCGGCCATAGTTCATCGTTGCAGAGAGACCGATCGACCAGTATGTATGTACACGTTCGCGACCAGACAAACAACACTATGTACGCTTCGACCGGGTGGGTCCCAACTGTTCCTTTCGTGCGAAGATATAGCTGGTGGGTCCCAACTGTTAGGCGGAAGAATCTTTTTTCCCGTAGTATGGACACACTTCCTTGCATGCGAAGATGTAGCTGGTGGGCCCCAGCTGTCGGGGGGAAACACTTTTTCGCAAAATACAGAGTCCCTTCTGGTGGGTCCCTACTTTCAGGTGGATAAATATTTATTTTACGCGTAATAGGAGGCACTTCCTTGCGACGGCCGTGGACTCAGCTGTCGGCCTCTCCACGTACAGTCCTCTTCCTATGGAAGTCGTTCCTTGACCACGTTGACCATGCCGCGCCGAGAGCACCAAAGCGGTGGACGATGGTGAGGCCTAGGAAGGGGACGACATGGAGCTAGGGAAGACGCGGCAGTGGATGCCCATGATAACCCACAAGTATAGGGGATCGCAACAGTTTTCGAGGGTAGAGTATTCAACCCAAATTTATTGATTCGACACAAGGGGAGCCAAAGAATATTCTCAAGTATTAGCAGTTGAGTTGTCAATTCAACCACACCTGGATAACTTAATATCTGCAGCAAAGTGTTTAGTAGCAAAGTAGCATGGAAGTAATGGTAATAGTAGAAAAAGTAATAGTAGCAGTTGTGTAGTAATTGTAATAGTGGCAGCGGTAAAGTAACTAAGAAAAGATCAATATGTGAAAAGCTCGTAGGCATTGGATCAGTGATGGATAATTATGTTGGATGCGATTCCTCATGCAATAGTTATAACATAGGGTGACACAGAACTAGCTCCAGCTCATCAATGTAATGTAGGCATGTATTCCGAATATAGTCATGCGTGCTTATGGAAAAGAACTTGCATGACATCTTTTGTCCTACCCTCCCGTGGCAGTGGGGTCCTATTGGAAACTAAGGGATATTAAGACCTCATTTTAATAGAGTACCGGACCAAAGCATTAACACTTAGTGAATACATGAACCCCTCAAACTACAATCATCACCGAGAGTGGTCCCGGTTGTTGTCACTTCGGGGTTGTCGGATCATAACACATAATAGGTGACTATAGACTTGCAAGATAGGATCAACAACTCACATATATTCATGAAAACATAATAGGTTCATATCTGAAATCATGGTACTCGTGCCCTAGTGACAAGCATTAAGCATAACAAAGTCATAGCAACATCAATCTTAGAACATAGTGGAAACTAGGGATCAAACCCTAACAAAACTAACTCGATTACATGGTAATCCAACCCATCACCGTCCAGCAAGCCTACGATGGAATTACTCACGCACAGAGGTGAGCATCATGAAATTGGTGATGGAGGATGGTTGACGATGGCGACGGATTCCCCTCTCCGGAGCCCCGAATGTACTCCGGATCAGCCCTCCCGAGAGAGTTTAGGGCTTGGCGGCGGCTCTGTATCTAAAACGCGATGAATCCTTCACTCTGATTTTTTTCTCCCCGAATGTGAATATATGGAGTTGGAGTTGAGGTCCGTGGAGCTCCAGGGGGCCCACGAGGTAGGGAGGCGCGCCCCAAGGGGGTGGGCATGCCCCCCACCCTCGTGGACAGGGTGTGGGCCCCTGGTGTTGATTCTTTCGCCACTATTTTTATTAATTCCAAAAGGTTGCTCCGTGGATTTTCAGGTCATTCTGAGAACTTCTATTTCTGCACAAAAGTAACACAATGGTAGTTCTGCTGAAAACAGCGTCAGTCCGGGTTAGTGCCATTCAAATCATGCAAGTTAGAGTCCAAAACAAGGGCAAAAGTGTTTGGAAAAGTAGATACGATGGAGACGTATCAACTCCCCCAAGCTTAAACCTTTGCTTGTCCTCAAGCAATTCAGTTGACAAACTAAAAGTGATAAAGAAAAACTTTTACAAACTCTTTTCGCTCTTGTTGTTGTAAATATGTAAAGCCAACATTCAAGTTTTCAGCAAAGATTATGAACTAACAACATTCACAATAACACTTAGGTCTATTAATGGCATAATCAACTAGCGAGCAATAATAATAAATCTTGGATGACAACACTTTCTCAAAACAATCAGAATATGATATAACAAGATGGTATCTCGCTAGCCCTTTCTGAGACCACAAAACATAAATGCAGAGCACACCTAAAGATCAAGGACTGACTAAACATTATAATTCATGGTAAAAGAGATCCAGTCATAGTCATACTCAATACAAATTAATAGCAATGCATGCAAATGACAACGGTGCTCTCCAACTGGTGCTTTTTAATAAGAGGATGATGACTCAACATAAAAGTAAATAGATAGGCCCTTCGCAGAGGGAAGCAGGGATTTGTAGAGGTGCCAAAGCTTTATTCTGAAATAGAGATAAATAAAATTTTGGGTGGCATACTTTCATTGTCAACATAACAACCAAGAGATCTCGATATCTTCCATGCTACACACATTATAGGTGGTTCCCAAACAGAATGGTAAAGTTTATACTCCCCCACCACCAACAATCATGAATCCATGGCTTGCCCGAAACAATGGGTGCCTCCAACTAACAACAATCTTGGGGGAGTTTTGTTTGCAATTATTTTGATTTGAGCATGGGACTGGGCATCCCGGTTACCGGCCATTTTCTCGTGAGTGAGGAGCAGAGTCCACTCCTCTTGAGAATAACCCGCCTAGGATGGAAGATACAGACATCCCTATTTGATACATGAGCTGTTCGAGCATACACAACAAAATTTCATTTGAAAGTTTAGAGTTTGGCACATAAAAATTTACTTGGAACGGCGGGTAGATACCGCATATAGGAAGGTATGGTGGACTCATATGGAATAACTTTGTGGTTTATGGAAGTGGATGCATAAGCAGTATTCCCGCTTAGTACAAGTGAAGGCTAGAAAAAGACTGGGAAGCGACCAACTAGAGAGTGACAATAGTCATGAACATGCATTAAAATTAATAGACATTGAGTGCAAGCATGAGTAGGATATAATCCACCATGAACATAAATATCGTGGAGGCTATGTTGATTTTGTTTCAACTACATGCGTGAACATGTGCCAAGTCAAGTCACTCGTATCATCCAAAGGAGGATACCACCCTATCATACCACATCACAACCATTTTAATAGCATGTTGGCATGAAAGGTAAACCATTATAAACTCCTAGCTAATTAAGCATGACATAAGCAACTATAATCTCTAATTGTCATTGCAAACATGTTTATTCATAATAGGCTGAATCAGGAACGATGAACTAATCATATTTACAAAAACAAGAGAGGTCGAGTTCATACCAGCTTTTCTCGTCTCAATCAGTCCATCATATATCGTCATTATAGCCTTTCACTCGCACAACCGAACGGTGTGGATAATAATAATAGTGCACGTGCATTGGACTAAGCTGGAATTTGCAAACATTCAATTCAAGGGAGAAGACACGATAATATGGGCTCTTGGTTAAATCAACAATAATGCATATGAGAGCCACTCAACATTTTCATCATGGTCTTCTCCTCTCGACCCCCAAAGAAAAGAAAATAAATAAAACTATTTACACGGGAAAGCTCCCAACAAGCAAAAGAAGAACGAGAAATCTTTTTGAGTTTTCTTTTAGTTACTACTACTATAGGCATGGAAAGTAAACTAGCTAAAAGCTATAGCTATTTTTTTTTGGTTTTTCTTAAGGTTATTCAAACACACAAGAAGAAAGCAAGAAAAGGAAATAAACTAGCATGGATAGTACAATGAAAAAGTATGAGCACCGACAACTGGAATGAGTGTGTGAACATGAATGTAATGTCGGTGAGAAATATGTACTCCCCCAAGCTTAGGCTTTTGGCCTAAGTTGGTCTACGCCCATGGATCAAAATTGTAGTTGGGTCGTACTGAGATGCAGCAGCTACTGCCTCACGAGCTGCAGCTTGGAGGCGGGCTGCCTCCGTCCTCCTTTCATGCTTGTTTGCCTCCTCCCTGGTTATAATATATCTCCTTTTTGCCTAAAAGTCAAAGAAACTAGGAGCAGGGAGAGCAATATGGAAAGTGCAACGTCTATCAAAGATTAGTCGGTACTGGAGGAACTGTTCATTCCTCTCTCGAAAATGATGGCTAACCTTGGCACTATAATCTAGATAAGCAGGAGGCAACTCCCTATCATTTTCATGTATGGGTATCTCAAGAAAATTAGCCACACAGGTTGCATAAATCCCACCAAACAAGTCTCCAATTAAACTATTATTATGCAACCAACATGCAACAATGGCCCCCAAGTTATATTGTTTATCTCCTAGCACAGCACTCTTGAGAACACTAAGATCTGGAACACACATGTGACATGCCTCATCCTTGCCATTTCTGCATCTACCTATAAAGAGAGCGAAATAATGGATAGAAGGAAAATGAATGATCCCTATGGTAGCCTGTGTTATTTCTCTAGATCCCCCCGCAGTGATACTAGCAAGAAAATCTTTAAATTCAGATTTGCGAGGTTCACTAGCACTACCCCATTGCGGGAGTTTACAAGCAGTATTAAAATCTTCTAGGTCCATGGTATATGATTTATCATAAAGATCAAATAGGACATTGTGAGAATTTCGTGAAGATGAATTTGAACCTTCTCACAAAGGAATCAGTTAAGTGGTAATATTGAGGGCACTTATCTAGCATGAAGTCTTCAATATCAGCATTACGCACATATGCATCAAATTGGTCCTTGATGCCTGCTTGGACCATAAACTCTTCTGACGGCCATTCACAAGGCCGCACTTGAGCTTCCCTCGGGGGTTCATCGTCCTACTCACGTTTTGCGGGCCTGGGTCCTTGCTTCCTTGAAGAACCACCTTGGTACATTTTCCTAAGCATATTTCTTCCTCTGAATTTTTTTTTGAAATTTTTAGTAACTCAAAATAAAAGTGAACCAAACTCAGCAAAATTGATAGCAACTACTCCCACAAGTGCCTAGAGACTATATCATGCATTAGAACTACTTGGGACCAAATTAATTTAACATGCAAGCTCAAGAACAGGGTCACCTAGGCAGTAAAAATTTGCAATGAATAAAGCACTAGAACAAAAACTAATTGGATCATTGGGGGAGTCACATACCAAAGAACAATCCCCCAAAGCAGTTTTGTGAGTGGAGCTTTGAGCAAGGAGATCGAAAATGGCAGCAAGATGTGCTAGAACTCGTGCTTGAGCTAGTTGGTGATTTTTTGGGAGGAAGAAGAAGAGTGTGGGTGCAGGAATAAGTGGAGGGGGGCCTTTAGGGGCCCACGAGGCAGGGGCGCACCCTGGACCCTCGTGGCCAGGTTCTTGCCCCCTCTGATGTGTTCTTAGTGCCAGTAATTCTTAAATATTCTAGAAAAAAAATCATATTTCATTTTCAGGGCATTTGGAGAAGTTTTATTTTTGGGGTATTTTTATTGCATGGATAAATCAGAAAACAGACAGAAAAATACTATTTTTGCTTTATTTAATCTAAATAACAGAAGGTAAAAGGAGGGTACAGAGAGTTGTGCTTTCTAACTTCATCCATCTCATGCTCATCAAAAGGAATCCATTAACAAGGTTGATCAAGTCTTGTTAACAAACTCATTCCAAATCGCATGAAACCGAAGAATTTTCGAATATCACTAGGTTACCTCAACGGGGATATGTACATCCCCAATAATAAGAATATCATATTTCTTCTTGACAGTAGGAAGGGGAAATTCTGAACCTCCAATAATAATCGATGGAAATTTTCCAATAGAATTGATACTGTGAACTTGAGGTTGTTTCCTCGGAAAGTGTACCGTATGCTCATTACCATTAACATGAAAAGTGACATTGCCTTTGTTGCAATCAATAACAGCCCCTGTTGTATTCAAAAAGGGTTTACCAAGGATAATTGACATACTATCGTCCTCGGGAATATCAAGAATAACAAAGTCCGTTAAAATAGTAACATTTGCAACCACAACAGGCACATCCTCACAAATACCGACAGGTATAGCAGTTGATTTATCGGCCATTTGCAAAGGTATTTCAGTAGGTGTCGACTTATTCAAATCAAGTCTACGATATAAAGAGAGAGGCATAACACTAACACCGGCTCCAGGATCACATAAAGCAGTTTTAACATAGTTTCTTTTAATGGAGCATGGTATAGTTGGTACTCCTGGATCACCAAGTTTCTTTGGTATTCCACCCTTAAAAGTACAATTAGCAAGCATGGTGGAAATTTTAGATTCCGGTATCTTTCTTCTATTTGTAACAATATCTTTCATGTACTTAGCATAAGGATTCATTTTAAGCATATCAGTCAAATGCATACGCAAAAGATAGGTCTAATCATTTTAGCAAAGCGCTCAAAATCCTCATCATCCTTTTTCTTGGATGGTTTAGGAGGAAAAGGCATGGGTTTCTGAACCCATGGTTCTCTTTCTTTACCGTGCTTCCTAGCAATGAAGTCTCTCTTATCATAACGTTGATTCTTTTATTGTGGGTTATCAAGATCAACAGCAGGTTCAATCTCTACATTATTATTATTGCTAGGTTGAGCATCAACATGAACATCATCATTAACATTATCACTAGGTTCATGTTCATCACAAGATTGTGTTTCAGCATTAGAAATAGAAATGTCCTTGGGATTCTCATGTGTTTCTACAACAGGTTCACTAGAAGCATTCAAAGTCCTATCATTTTTATTTTTCTTCCTCTTAGAAGGACTAGATGCATCAACATTATCTCTCTGAGAATCTTGCCCAATTCTCTTAGGGTGGCCCTCACGATACAAAGGTTCCTGAGTCATTTTACCACCTCTAGTCATAACACTAACAACATTATCATTCTTCTTATTATTTAATTTTGAGCAAATCATTTTGATCTTTAAGCACTTGTTCTACTTGAGTGCTAACCATAGAAGCATGTTTACTAATGAGTTTAAGTTCACCCTTAACTCTAGACATGTAGTCACTCAAGTGTCCAATCATATAAGCATTACTTTTCAATTGTCTACCAACATATGCATTGAAGTTTTCTTTTTAGCCATGAAGTCATCAAACTCATCCAAGCATTGGCTAGCAAACTTAGTAGACGTGATTTCAACTTTATTATATCTATAGAGAGAATTTGCCTTTACTACCTGTGTCGGGTAATCAAGACCATGTATTTCTTCAATAGGTGGTATATTAAGGCCATGTATTTCTTCAACAGGAGGTAAATTCTTAACATCTTTAGCTTTAATACCTTTTTCTTTTATAGATTTCTTTGCCTCTTGCATATCTTCAGGACTGAGAAATAGAACACCCCTTTTCTTTGGAGTTGGCTTAGTAGTTGGTTCAGGAAGTGTCCAATTAGTTTCATTAGTCAACATATTATTCAATAGCAATTCAGCTCGATCAATTGTTCTTTCCCTAAAAACACAACCAGCACAACTATCCAGGTGGTCTCTGGAAGCATCGATTAGTCCATTATAAAAGATATCAAGTATTTCATTTTTCTTGATAGGATGATCAGGCAAAGCATTAAGTAATTGGAGAAGCCTCCCCCAAGCTTGTGGGAGACTCTCTTCTTCAATTTGCACAAAATTATATACTTCCCTTAAAGCAGCTTGTTTCTTATGAGCGGGGAAATATTTAGCAGAGAAGTAATAAATCATATCCTGGGGACTACGCACACAACCAGGATCAAGAGAATTAAACCATGTTTTAGCATCACCCTTTAGTGAGAACAGAAATAATTTAAGGATATAGTAGTAATGAGTTTTCTCATCATTATTGAATAGGGTGGCCATATCATTCAATTTAGTAAGATGTGCCACAACAGTTTCAGATGCATAGCCATAGAAAGGATCAAATTCAGCCAAAGTAATTATCTCAGGATCGACAGAGAAATAATAAGCCTTATCAGTAACACAGATAGGTGAAGTAGCAAAAGTAGTCATATTTCATTCTAGCATTCAGAGACTATTATTTCAGCTTAGCTAGTAATTTCTTAAGATCATACCTATCATTGAAAGCAAGAAAATCTCTAGCAGTTTCTTCATCCATAACATAACCCTCAGGAACAACAGGCAATTCATATCTAGGGGGAGAATCTTCATCATCACTTTCATCAATATTATCAGTTTCAATAATTTCATTCTCTCTAGCCCTAGCAAGTTGTTCATCAAGAAATTTACCTAATGGCAAATTAGTATCAAGCATAGAAGTAGTTTCATCATAAGCATCATGCACAACAGAAGTGGCATCATCAATAACATGTGACATATTAGAATTAATACCAGAAGCAAGTTTAGGTGTCACAAGTTTACTGAAAACAGAAGATGGATCAAGTGTAGAGCTAGATGGCAGTTCCTTACATCCCCTCGTAGTTGAGGGAAAGATCTTAGTTCTTTCGTCTTTCAAGTTCCTCATAGTGATCAGCAGATATAAATCCCAAGTGACTCAAAGAATAGAGCTATGCTCCCCGGCAACGGCGCCAGAAAATAGTCTTGATAACCCACAAGTATAGGGGATCGCAATAGTTTTCGAAGGTAGAGTATTCAACCCAAATTTATTGATTCGACACAAGGGGAGCCAAAGAATATTCTCAAGTATTAGCAGTTGAGTTGTCAATTCAACCACACATGGATAACTTAATATCTGCAGCAAACTATTTAGTAGCAAAGTAGTATGGAAGTAACGGTAACAGTAGCAAAAGTAATAGTAGCAGTTGTGTAGTAATTGTAACAGTGGCAGCGGTAAAGTAACTAAGCAAAGATCAATATGTGAAAAGCTCGTAGGCATTGGATCAGTGATGGATAATTATGTCGGATGCGATTCCTCATGCAATAGTTATAACATAGGGTGACACGGAACTAGCTCCAGTTCATCAATGTAATGTAGGCATGTATTCCGAATATAGTCATACATGCTTATGGAAAAGAACTTGCATGACATCTTTTATCCTACCCTCCCGTGGCAGCGGGGTCCTATTGAAAACTAAGGGTATTAAGGCCTCCTTTTAATAGAGTACCGGACCAAAGCATTAACACTTAGTGAATACATGAACTCCTCAAACTACGGTCATCACCGAGAGTGGTTGTCGGTGTCAAAACCGGCGGATCTCGGGTAGGGGGTCCCGAACTGTGCGTCTAGGTGGATGGTAACAGGAGACAAGGGACACGATGTTTTTACCCAGGTTCGGGCCCTCTCGATCGAGGTAAAACCCTACTCCTGCTTGATTAATATTGATGATGTGGGTAGTACAAGAGTAGATCTACCACGAGATCAAAGAGGCTAAACCCTAGAAGCTAGCCTATGGTGTGACTGTTGTTCGTCCTACGGACTAAAATCCTCCGGTTTATAACACCGGAGAGGGCTAGGGTTACACAGAGTCGGTTACAATGGTAGGAGATCTACATATCCATATTGCCAAGCTTGCCTTCCACGCCAAGGAAAGTCCCATCCGGACTCGGGACGGAGTCTTCAATCTTGTATCTTCATAGTCTAGGAGTCCGGACAACGGTGATCGTCCGGCCATCCGGACACCCCATAATCCAGGACTCCCTCAGTAGCCCCTAAACTAGGCTTCAATGATGACGAGTCCGGCGCGCATATTGTCTTCGGCATTGCAAGGTGGGTTCCTCCTCCGAATACTTCATAGAAGATTTTGAACATAAGGATAGTGTCCGGCTCTGCAAAATAAGTTCCACATACCACCGTAGAGAGAATAATATTTACACAAGTTCAATCTACTGACGTATTCCGTGGCGTGACATCACACCATGGCCAAGCCTTTATTTGAATCGTTTTTACTGTTCCACCTTAGCGCGTTTAGCGAAGCGGTTTTCTTGGCACGTCTTGTCAAAGTAGAGATCGTGTCCCCTTCCGGGATTCTCATCAATACGGGCGTGGGTAACCGAACCGTGCCCGTTGGCACGCCCCCTCTATCGAAGGCGAGTCCCAAACGGCCATGGGGAGGGCTCTTGGTATTCCACCTCTTTATAACGAGACCAAGGCCTGCTCCTTTCTTTCAATCTCAATCGAATCCGCCCCTCACCTCGAGTTCCAACACCCAAAGCTCCTGATTCTGGCGCTTCGGACCTTCGACGATGTCCGGCTCCGACTTGCAAGGCCGGTGGATGCCTTCTTCCGTCCCGGAAGAAGACGTGCTAAAGCTGAGAGATGGCAGGTATCTAACCGGCGAAATTTCGCATAGGCTGCCTGCCCAAGGGCGGGTTATTCCTACTCCTGAGCCTGGTGAGAGCGTGGTGTTCATGTCTCACTTCCTTCAGGGTTTAGGCTTCCCGACGGACCCCTTCATGAGGGGGCTCATGTTTTATTATGGGCTGGAATTCCACGACTTGGATCCGAGTCCATCCTCCACATCTCATCATTCATTGTCGTATGCGAAGCCTTCCTCCGCATTACCCCTCACTTCGGATTGTGGCTCAAGACCTTCAAAGTGGAGCCGAAGATGATCAAGGGGCAGCAGACAGAGTGTGGAGGGGCTGTTATAAGCAAAAATGCTGACGCTCCATGGCCCGAAGGCTCTTTTCAAGAGGTCCTCGGTTTATGGCAACAGGAGTGGTTTTACATCACCGCTCCCAGGGGCACCAAATGGGTGGCGCCACCTGCCTTCCGCCCGGGTCCTCCACAACGGCTGGCGTCATGGGTCAACAAAGGGCTCGACTGGGGGCCGTCCAAGGACGTTCCTCTGCTGCAGGGCCGTATTCGAGACCTCCAAGAGAGAGAGATCAATCTGGTCATAGTGGCGCAGGTCATGCTGATTCGGCGCCTTCTGCCCTGCAAACGTTGCCCCCTCCGCCTGTGGGAATTTAATCCGGAGGGACCATGAGCTCTCCAACACTTCATGGGCGCGACGCCCATGGAGATGTATAAACTGTTCTTCGGATCACAAGAGATGTGTCCGGACTTGACCGAGGACGCAGGTCTGAGCTGCAATCGCCCGGATACTCAAGTAAGTAATCCTGTGCCCGGAAACGCTATCCGTACATTTATCATAAACTTGCCCTTCAAAGAGCTGTCCCTTGAACAGGAGTGGATAGCGAAAGCAAAACTAATAAGGTGTCCGGCCCCCCTCCCTGAGACCATGCTGGATCCTGTGTTAACCAAGATGCTGGAGGCTGCGCCTTTGGAAGAGGGCAAAGGGGGGAACAGGGAAACTACTACCTCCGCGAAGGAGGCTTTCAAGGAAGGGGGGATCGAGAATCCCTCCCTCCAGGGGGAGAAGACGACCGCTTCTGAAGATCCAGAGGCCAAGGCCTCAAAGCGGGGGAAGAAATCTTCACCAGAGGGTCTCAAGGCCAGAGAAGCCCCGCCGCACTATTTCCCCAAGGGAATCAGCCCTCCAGCGAGCCGTAAGTAGAAAGGGGAGTTTTGTAATAAGGGACATCCCTGTTTTTTTTCTGAACATAACCAAAGTTTTACCTTGTAGTTCGGATCTCAGCCCTTCTCAGCAGAGCTCATCTTCGGGGGATCTTCGTCCGGAGATGATGGAGAGCGGAATGCCTCCATCTGCCGTACCATCCTGCGAGGCGGACGACCCTGAGGTGTCTTCTTGGAGGGTTTCCCCGAGTCCGGCGGGGCCGGGAGGTCCGGCACCAACTGGTGTACGGTCGGAGGAGCTGAAGGATCTGCTCGGGCGAGCGTCTATCTCAGAAGATCACCGTGCGTTAATGGGTACGGTGATTGAAAGGATTTCATTCGCTGAGAGCGGATTGCCTGAAGCCATCAAGTTTATGTGACGGGTTTGAGGTGCTGCGAAAATGATATACCTTCCGACAGTTTGCATATAGAATGCACCTTGTATAGATAGTAGCCCCTGAGACTCGGTACGTTGTCGAAAGTGACAGCGCGCCGAGGATCATAATCTCAGTTGTAAGATGTCGCCTGTCCTATATAGGTGGCGGAGCGTCCGGTGGCCAGCCGGACTGATCAATTTGCCGAACTGAAGCGGCAACTTGACATGGTGGATGCGGACATCACGCTTGTCAATAAGCGGCTTGACGAGTCTCAAGGTATGCAACTTCTCCGCGGACACCTGGTAAGGGAGCTTGATGCCCATGCCTTACAACATGTATGCTTTATGCAGATGGTGCCGCTGCTATGGAGAACCTTCGGGCAGAGCTAGCCCGAGTCAAGGAGCAAGCCAGAAAAAGTGATGCGGCTGCCTTGAGGGCGGCCGAGGAGCTAAAAGCCGAACATGCTGCTCACTGCCGAAGCAGGGAGGAAATGGCCGAGATGTCCGGGAAGTTGAAGAATGCTACTGACCGCTGCGAGTTGAAAAAGAACGCCGAGCGGAGCAAGAGGACCTGAAGAAGGCCACCGCCGAAGCCAAGGATGCCCGCTCCGCGATGAGAGCTTTAAAGGAGGAGCTACGTCAAGCCGGGGATATCGCGGCTGGAAAGCCCTCTCTGCTGCGGAGGAAGTTCATGGATCCGAAGTATGCTCACTTGGGCCAGCTATGGGGTGCGGAGGATGCTTATCTGGATTTGGTGGCGAGTGCCGCAGACGCGATCGCACACTTCCGAGGCCAAAAGGATCACGGAATGGAAGAGCTTTTTTGGTCGCAGTTCCATAGTCCAGAGCGTCCGCTTTCATTGACCGATCGTTTGGCCGAATGGACTGAGCTGAATAGGTTGTCCGGACTTGCCATGAAGGATGTCGTGACTCTTTTTTGGCCGAAAAGGCCCGAGCCAAAGAGTTATTTTGGCTTGGTGCAGCAGTTCCTTGGTGCGGTGCGGCATATCGATGCAATGAAAGGGTGCGCGGATGGCTCTTGCCCGTGTCAAAACATACTGGGCAGAGATGAAGGCCACCAACGTTGCATCCCAAGATTCAGACGGAAGCCGAGTACCTGCTGAGCACTATTTTGAGGAAGTCCTGCAGGGCGCTTGTTTAATACGCAGTGCTCGAAGGATATTATATTCTAATGACATGTATGATTTGTGAAACGATGTTTCAATATAATATAAGGGCTTTTTATACTTGTGCGTTCAAGTATTGAAATACCTCCTGTGCGGCCGTTAATGTATATGTGTATATAACCTGAAAGATGGCAGTCTTTGGCTTTAGCCCCCACGCATATAGTGCGGGGGTGTTTGAAAAAAAGTGCATTTTCACACTTAATCCAACATCTTGGTCCTATGAAGGAGGTGATAGCGTAGCAAACTAGGCAACCAGACTATAATGCTTTATCACTTTCACTTAGCCATAGGAGTTCGATGGTGGGGCTACTATATAGCCCCTAGGGGCACCGCGCTCTCCGAATTCGGGGCGCGTATGTGCCTGACCGGGAAACGGTCCTTCGTTAATGCGGAGGAATTCTAAACATTCCGGTGGGTCATCGAGTGGTTGACCAGTCTCACGCTATATCATGACAGTCAGTTTTCAGCTTTCTCTACTGAGGTGCTCACCAGGCCGAACCGGGGCACAATCGCAGTAGTTCTCCTGGTGCCGCGTTAGCCGATAGAGCGGAACGTAAGGCAGCAAAACACAGGAGTCGGGCAAACCCAACATTTGAGCAAAGACATGATTCAGAGCTGATGCATATAAGGCCTAACTCGAGACGCCGAACACTCCCTAAGGTATTTGGTCTTTATGAAAACGGGCAGAACAATGCCCTAAGCCCCTAGTGTCCAGGTAGGCGCAAAAATTTCTGACGCGGCCGATGCCAAAACGCTAGCCTCCTCCTCGGTTATAGCAAGAAACCGGGGGATGTGTATCAACAAGAGACAGTAAAAAAGGTTTACGCAGGGTCTTAATCTGAAAAGAATCCTTGCAACGGGTCCCTACTGCACATCTGCGCCTGTGACTCCGTTGTGCCGTATCTCGGACGGGTGTTGCACGGTGTTCATCTGTAAAAGAGAAGAACTTAGTTGGGAAAAAAAGATCGTGCGAAAAATGTATTTCTAAAAATAAACAGAGTATGATTCAAAAAATGAATAAAATTGAGCTTTATTGTCTCTTGTTGTACATGCGTGGAGCCCTTGTAAGAAGTGCAGCGGCTAGTTAGCCCCTTGTTTATTTATACCGAACTCGCCTAACCGTGTCCGGGGTCTGAATGACCTGTTTAGGTGCTTTGATCAGCAGAGCCGGATTAGTGTGTGGCTGTCAAGGCAGTCTCACGTTCTTTCGTATTCGAGGAATACTCGAAGTTTCCCTTTAATGAGATGATGCCGCGTGGACCAAGCATTTTAAGTGTAAGAGATGCATAATGCGGTATTGCGTTAAAGCGGGCGAAAGCTTCGCGTCCCAATAGTGCTTGATAGCTACTTTTAAATGGG
This sequence comes from Aegilops speltoides, assembly GCA_021437245.1. Taxonomy (NCBI): domain Eukaryota; kingdom Viridiplantae; phylum Streptophyta; class Magnoliopsida; order Poales; family Poaceae; genus Aegilops; species Aegilops speltoides. Next base: position 368,147,624 of record CM038143.1, read on the forward strand.
GCGATGTGGAAGACTAACTTTTCACGATGGAAGTTGTCGGATGAGCCGAACACAACTTCTAGCGGTAGAGAGCCCGTACAATGGGCGTATGGGCCTGACATTACTCCTTGAAAGGAAGTGTTGCTATGGCGAATTTTGGTTGGGTCTATCCCCATTCTGCGGATTGTGTCCTGATATAGCAGGTTTAGATCACTGCCGCCGTCCATTAGGACTTGTGTAAATTGGAGTCCGTCGATTATGGGATCTAATATCAAGGCAGTCCATCCTGCATTCCGGATACTTCCGGAGTAGTCCCGATGGTCGAAGGTGATTGGTTTTGACAACCAGTGTTGGGACTCCGCTGGGGTAGACCGTGCAGTGCGTATTTCAATGGGTGCCACTCTGTTTTTTCCTTTTGTCACTTGAAGTGAGTTTACTGTTTTGACCTCTTGTGGGAAATTCTTTTGTTTTCCGGTGCTCTTCTTGTGGGGTTCATCATCGTCCTCACTTGGTGTGTCGAGCCCCTTGTGTTCGGCGTTAAGTCGGCCGGACTGTTTGAGGACCCAACAATCTCTGTGGGTATGGTTTGCAGGCTTCCCGGGGGTACTGTGGATTTGGCATATCTTGTCCTAGATTTTGTTTAGGTTGGATAGCTCGTTGTTGTTGTCCTTAAGGGGCAGTTTTTTATTGTTCTCCCGAGAGCTTTTGAATCCGACGTTGACTGTCGTGCTCTTCGGACTGTTTCCCTTGGTCCGGCGCTGGTCCTTGTTGCGTCGTGGTTTCCCATTTCCATCCCTGACCTCGGATGTACTTGGGTCGCTGGTGCTGCATCTTGCCAGCCAGCTATCCTCTCCCGCGCAAAAGTGGGTCATGAGGCTTGTTAGTGCGGCCATTGTTCTCGGCTTTTCTTGGCCAAGGTGTGTGGCGAGCCATTCGTCTCGGACGTTGTGTTTGAAAGCTGCTAAGGCTTCGGCGTCCGGACAGTCGACTATTTGGTTCTTTTTGGTGAGGAACCTGTTCCAGAATTTGCGGGCTGACTCTCCGGGCTATTGAGTTATGTGACTTAAATCGTCTGCATCCGAAGGGCGGACATAAGTCCCCTAAAAATTTGCCCGAAATGCATCCTCGAGCTCTTCCCAACTTCCAATGGTATTTTTCGGGAGGCTTTTGACCAAATGCCGGGCTGGCCCTTTGAGCTTGAGGGGTAAGTATTTTATGGCGTGGAGGTCATCTCCTCTAGCCATGTGTATGTGCAGGATGTAATCCTCAATCCGCACTCTGTGGTCTGTTGTTACATTGTATGCCTCTATGTTTATGGGCTTGAATCCCACTGGAAATTCATGATCCAGCACCTCATCGGTGAAACATAGGGGGTGTGCGGCGCCCCTGTATTTGGGTGTGCCGTGGTGTTCGAATACTCTACGTGTTGCATTGCTTTCTAGAGCTTGCTTTCTTGGCCCATAGATAGACCTGACTGGGCCATCCTTTTGGTGCGGATCCTTATGCGGATCGTGTGCCGGCTTGTGTACGGCGCCGCTCCCGCTCTATGTTTGCCATGTGGTCGTCTATCCGACCGGGCAGCCTCTTTGTTCTTTGATTGTGGGGGCTCTACGGCCTCCTCGTCAAATTCAGGCAGTAGTTTGCGCTTCAGGTAGCTCTTTGTTTGGCGACTATCGCCATATTTGTCCGTGGTGTTGAGTACTTTGCTCCATCTCATTCTGAGTGCGTCTTCTCCTGTTTTGAGCTTTCGCTTCTGCTTCTTCAGACTACGTGCAGTGGCAACGAGCCTTTTGTGGACGTTCTTCTGCACCAACGATGTGAGATCGTCCGGACTGTTATCTTCGCTGGGGACGGATTGTTTATCCAAGTTATCCTGTTCGGATGGTTGCTCGAGGGCATGTTCGTCGTCCACCGGTTCGCCCTGCTCTATGGCTGGGTATGTATGGGTGCTGTCTTTGTCGAGGCGGGACTTTGAGCGGCGCTTACGTCGCCGTTTTGACTGCTTTTTGAGGGAATTATCCTTCGCAGCGTCCCATTGTTCCTCATTATCGCTTCCTTTAGGTGTATCCACCATATATCCATCGTGAGTTGAGGTGGCCTTCCTGTGCCCTGTAGGCGCTGGTTCTTGGTCGTCTCCGGCATCGTCGTCCATACCGTCGATGTCTTCGGAGTCAAAGTCGAGCATGTCGGTTAAATCATCGACAGTGGCTACAAAGTGGGTGGTGGGTGGGCGTTGAATTTCTTCGTCGTCCGCATCCCAACCTTCCTGACCATAGTCCGGCCAGGGCTCTCCTGATAAAGAGAGAGACTTTAGTGAATTCAGGATGTCACCAAAGGGAGAGTGCTGAAAGATGTCCACGGCAGTGAACTCCATAACCGACGCCCAATCGGATTTGATTGGCAGGGGCGTGGGAGGTTCGGAGTCCGGAGAGGAGTCCGGCACCTCGGAGTCACAGGCTTTGCGAAGGACAGGGATGGTGTTCGGCTCAATCGCCGTAGAGATCATAGCCCCCGCGGCGGTGTCCAGCCACTCGTCCTCGACCGGCGAAGTCGGCTCCGAGCTAGGAGTCGGAGCGGACGCTGGTGCGGCCTCCAGGGTACTGTCCGGCGGCAGAGCTAGATCATACCCATCGAGACAGTGCGGCGCGCTTGGCTGCGGCTCAAATCCGTCGAAGATCAAGTCTCCGCGGATGTCAGCCGTGTAGTTCAAACTTCCAAATCTGACCTGATGGCCAGGGGCGTAGCTTTCAATCTGCTCCAGATGGCCAAGCGAGTCGGCCCGCAGTGCAAAGCCACCGAATACGAAGATCTGTCCGGGGAGGAAAGTCTCACCCTGGACCGCGTCGTTGTTGATGATTGAAGGAGCCATCGGGCCTAAAGGTGATGATCGAAGGAACCATCGGGCCTAAAGGTGATGACACGGAGGAACTCTCAATGAAAGCACCAATGTCGGTGTTAAAACCGGTGGATCTTGGGTAGGGGGTCCCGAATTGTGCGTCTAGGCGGATGGTAACAGGAGACAAGGGACACGATGTTTTTACCCAGGTTCGGGCCCTCTCGATGGAGGTAAAACCCTACTCCTGCTTGATTAATATTGATGATGTGGGTAGTACAAGAGTAGATCTACCACGAGATCAAGGAGGCTAAACCCTAGAAGCTAGCCTATGGTATGATTGTTGTTCGTCCTACGGACTAAAACCCTCCGGTTTATATAGACGCTGGAGAGGGCTAGGGTTACACAGAGTCGGTTACAATGGTAGGAGATCTACATATCCGTATTGCCAAGCTTGCCTTCCACGCCAAGGAAAGTCCCATCCGGACACGGGACGAAGTCTTCAATCTTGTATCTTCATAGTCTAGGAGTCCAGCCAACGGTGATTGTCCGGCCATTCGGACACCCCATAATCCAGGACTCCCTCAGTGGTCCCGATTGTTGTCACTTCGGGGTTCTCGGATCATAACACATAATAGGTGACTATAGACTTGCAAGATAGGATCAATAACTCACATATATTCATGAAAACATAATAGTTCAGATTTGAAATCATGGCACTCGGGCCCTACTGACAAGCATTAAGCATAGCAAAGCCATAGCAACATCAATCTTAGAACATAGTGGATACTAGGGATCAAACCCTAACAAAACTAACTCGATTATATGGTAAATCTCATCCAACCCATCACCGTCCAGCAAGCCTACGATGGAATTACTCACGCACAGCGGTGAGCATCATGAAATTGGCGATGGAGGATGGTTGATGATGACGACGACGACGGATTCCCCTCTCCGAAGCCCCGAATGGACTCTAGATCAGCCCTCCCAAGAGTGTTTAGGGCTTGGCGGCGGCTCCGTATCGTAAAACGCGATGAGTCCTTCTCTCTAATTTTTTTCTCCCCGAACGTGAATATATGGAGTTGGAGTTGAGGTCGGTGGAGCTCCAGGGGGGCCACGAGGCAGGGAGGTGTGCCCCCACCCTCGTGGATAGGGTGTGGCCCCCCTGGTGTTGATTCATTCGCCACTATTTTTTTTAATTCCAAAAAGTTGCTCCGTGGATTTTCAGGTCATTCCGAGAACTTTTATTTCTGCACAAAAATAACACGATGGCAGTTTTGCTGAAAACAACGTTAGTATGGGTTAGTTCCATTCAAATCATGCAAGTTAGAGTCCAAAACAAGGGCAAAAGTGTTTGGAAAAGTTGATACGATGGAGACGTATCAGCCCACTCAGAGAGGAGTACGAGGGTTGACTGGTTCGGCTGCAGTGTGAGGCTGTCATCACCGCAGAATAACCGGGGTTGTGACTGACTAGAGGGATGGCTGCCAGCGGTTGGAGTAGGACGGGGCGGTGAGGCCCGCGCGGTAGCACAGCCGGCCACGGGAGGCAGGAGCAGGCGGCACGACCCGTGATGGTTTGGGCGGCTGGAGCAAGAAGACCAAAGGTTGAAGAAGCATGACAGCCATTGGATGGACATCGTACGATCTCTGCAGCTAGATCGTTTATATTGACTAAGTTGACAAAGGCCTGCGACTTAGTAGGCCCACAAATTAGCCTCCAAATATGGTGTGTCCCACCTAGCAGCGGGTGTCTTCATTTTTTTGTGCGTAATAAGGAGGCACTTGTGTGCGGAGAGATATAGCTGGTGGGTCTGAGCTGTCAGCAGGGGAGATGTTTCTTTCGTGAAATACAGAGGCCCTTCCGGTGGATTCCCCGCTGTCAGGTGGAGGAATCTTTATTTTGCGCGTAATAAGGAGGCACTTCCTTGCTGCGGCAGTGGACCCAGTTGTCAGCCTTTCCATGTATAGTCCTCTTCCGATGGAAGTCGTTCCTTGACCATGTTGAGCACGCCGCGCCGAGAGCACCAAGGTGGGGATGATGGCGAGGCCTAAGAAGGGAATGACCAGGAGCCAGGAAAGACTTGGCAGTTGTTTCCCACACAGAGGGGAGTATGAGGGTTTACTGCTTCGGATGCAGTGTGAGGCTGCCATCGCCAGATAATAAGAGGAGGTCTGGGTGAGTAGAGGGATGGTTAGGCCAGCATTGGGAGTACGGTGGGGTGGCGAGGCCTGCGTGATAGCACAGCAGGCTGCGGGAGGAGGGAGCAGGCAGTCCTGCTGGCGCTGGTTTGAGCGGCTGGAGCAGGAAGAGCAGAGATTGAAGAAGCACTACGACCGTTGGATGGACATCCAACAGTCACTGCTCTCGTGTGTTGACTAAGTTGACACGGCGTTGCATGCGCATCAACCTTTTTTAGGAAAGCGTATGCGTCAACCTATAGTAGGTGCACAAGTCAGCCTCAAATCTATGGAAAATAGCATACAACCCATCTACCATTATTTCTCGTAATTTACAGCCCATTTGCTAATTCTTAAGGTTTTTTGGAGCCCATATTCTTTTTGTTAGCATTACAGCCCATATTGTGGCCACTTTAAAAAATTATATGAAAATTTGCATATTTCGGTGCGGTCTGAACTGTTTTTAATCCCGAAATTTTGAGTCACATTCAAACTAATTTGAAAAATAAATTTATATCAATATAAAATCCAAAAAAATATCCACACTTAAAATCAATGGAATTTAAAATCTTGAAATAAAAAAGGAATTTGAAACTAATTGCCGGTTTGATGTGTTTTAAAAATGTACAACCCATTACTAATTACTGATAGCTCATTTTCTGGGCAAGCCAAATGAAGCTCTCCTCGTCTAGAAAGATTTGCAGCCCAGCAGGGCTGACAAAGCGGGTAGGCTTCGGTTGGGTATTCCGCAAAGGAACAAAAAACCTGGGCTAGCCATTTTCAGAAAGAAAAAAACTACTGGGCTGGTCTTGTGGTAAACATAAAAGAAAAGGCCTGCTAGACAGGCCAGTGTGCCCCGCACAACCAAGTTGACACCCCTGCTTCCATCCCAAAAACAAAAATAACTAGACAAGCTACTGGGTCCCTGGTGTCAGCCGCTCGTTGTTCAATTCTCTCATTTATTGACTACGTTGACAATGGCATTGGACCCAGATGTTAGAAATCCATTAGGAGGAACCATTTTTTTGGCTTGAAATAAGGAGGCACTTGCTTGCATACTGCCATGACCCTGGTGGGTCCCTGCTGTCATCCTCTCCACGTACAATCATCTCCTGATTGTGTACGCGTCAACCTAGTAGGCTCACAAGTCATCTTCGAAACCCGTGGCAGACAAATATAGCCCATTTAAAAAAATAACAGCTCATTCCATACGTTCAAATGGAAAGTTCAACATTTAGAGCAAAGTAACAGGTCTGATCCAGATATAGAGTACTGAGCTTCCACGTTGACAACCATCATAGCCAAGTTAGCTATCTACTCCCACTAATACTCTAGTAGTGTACAAGTACCAACTTACTCTTACCTAACTAGACAATCGCCATCTACGGTACACGCTAAACACCGACACCGATGTCCTCCTCCTTGCCAGAGGTGCGATAGGGCGCGTTGCTCGCGCGTGTTGGAACTTTCCATGCCGGCTTGGTACATCGAAGCTTCGGCTTCTAAGCGGTAAACCCACTTGACGAGCTGGTAGTAAAATTTGGCGTCATGAACGCGTGCGTGCACGACAACCTCCAGGGCTACTTGTCGGGCGTCGGCCTCCACGTAGTCGGCCCAGTTGTGGGCGCTCTGCTCGCGACTCAAAGCATTGGTGCGCTGCTGCTCCATGCTCTGCTGTTGGCGCTAATCAGCGATACGCTGCTCCTCCGCCAGGCGGTCGCACTCCAACAAGTCCTCATACTCCGCATTGCCATCTAAAAACCGATAGAATGCCTCCTCCCTCCGTCTGCCTTCTGGTGAAAAACTAAACACTATTCCGGTGGTGACTACCTTTGGCGTCGCCTATTGCGGACGGGCGAGGGCATGACAGATGTGGCGAGAGCGAGGGCAAGTGGCGAGCAATGTCGGGCCGGTGGGGGCTTATGAGGATAGGGCGAGTTGGGTGATGGTGCTACCAGAGAACACCGGGAACCAGTAATCATAGGTGGAAGGTAGGTGAACCAGCATGTCACGGTAAACGCGACGATCATCACGGTCATCGGAATTCAATGCATAAGCAGGTATGGCTTAGCACGTTAGCTTGCCGTGGAAAACTAGAAAAACTAAAATTATGACTTTGTCGTCTCGTCCCGTTAGTGGTGCATCCCGTCCGTGTTGGGTTGCACATCGGCATCACGGTCAAACGAGTGCGCTCGATTCATTCAGATGAGGTACGTGCGTGATCTGCTGGTTATTCGCGTAGGATCGAGTCGGTAGGATAGTTACGTGTAGGATCGCAATAGCTGATGAATGTTCACTGGGAGACAAGGCATTTGTGAATGTTTTTGCTGGAAGTTTCTTCAGATTTGCATGGCACTTTCTTCAGAACAACATGTCAGTTTCTTCAGAGGCAGGCATTTTTATTCAAAAAACTGCCACCTTTGGATCTTGCGTCGCAACTAAAACTGCCAGAAGCGTATTAGTAGGCTAGCTAGTGATCAATCAGTAACTTGTAAAGACTGAGCGAACAGAAGTAAGGAACTACTAGTAACTTGTAAACACTGAGAACATAGAAATAAGGATCATGCTATGCACTGTAGTAAGAGTTGATCCGTTCGAAATGTTCACATGAGACTCACAGGCCTTGCATTGTAATATGTTCACATTAGTAGCCCAAATTCACAACCAACTGGTAACATGTTAATGCATCTCAATTATTCACAGATCATATACAAATATGTAGCTCCAAAAGCAAAGATCTAGAAAAAACATGTGTTCTTCCTACTAACATGGATGCTTACAGAGTGAAAGACAAATTTGTTTGTGAAGTCTACAATTCCTCTTGCAAATGTTAGTGGTTTCACCAACAGCTGGAACCATGAGAATGAACCACACATGATGGAGGAACATCCACTGCAATATGATTTGGTCTTCTCTCGATCACACAGTGAGACTATTTTTGTAATACAAACTTTAACTTAGGCAAAATGATGCCCATTGTATAATGAGACCAAAGCAATGAAGCACCTAGTGTTGGCCAATAAAAAGTGCAATACTACTCTTGTGCAGTACATGAAGTGACTATCCAATCTTTCTGTGTCTATTTTCAAATGGCACTGCATGCAGTGACCGTACTATTTTGTTTGCCAAATAGCAACGGGCAGACATCTGTCTGCACAAATATCAAGCAGCTAGTAAACATACACCCCACCTTGTATTTTTGGTTTATATAAATACGTCTCTTCCGCTTAGCATCTATCATATTTTGCGTTGGACAATTTGATACTTTCATGTTTTGCCCTGGACAATTTCGTATTGGATTGATTTGCTGGTACAGAGCAGAAATATAGCACCAATTCTTCATCAGACCAAGGATATCCATGTTCGCAGTGATGGAAGAGGTGAAATCGACACAACCGAAATTGAGCATCCAATCATTGAATCATGTCCTGCACCTCCAATGTAGGTCCACCCTGCCAATAAATTCACATGCAAACCACTAATATTACTATATAATGATAATACAAAAAGAGTAGCAAGATAGTAGCAAACCATGTACCTTCGTAATGAATAGCTCATAGTGCCACCAATTGGATATAACGGTTTGGAAGAAAACATGCTCCTAATGTTGAACCATTTGGACTTTTTGTGCAGTTCCACTAAAATCGAGCATCCCTGTTTGCACAGATATTGAAAGTGTGATTACTATAAAAGTGGCACTTGTTGAAGCATAGACTCACAAATATAAGCATTCCAATTTCTTAATGGGAAAAGGTAGCAAGACTGTTTCTAACCACCTGTTTGAAGGAATAAATAAGGCAACACTGGCTAATGCCAGGAAGGCATACATAGTATTTTCTTAAAAACTGAACCATTCCTAACCTTTCCTCTTCTTTTAAGCATATTATTTGCAGTTCAACTCAAATAAAATGCCATTACCGCCTTGACAATTCCGTGACATTGTACAAAAACAAATGACTTACCATTACATCATGATGTCAGGTAAGTAATCGACGGGCATTAGAGACAAACATACGGACCTCCTCCGATAACATAATGAACATTAGTTTTAACAAAGGTGTGACTAGCTTTACCGACATAATTTGAGTGAACTCTACACCCTCTGTTCCTTAACATAAGACATTTTCGCAGTTTAATTTAAAGTACCCAAACGTCTAGTATTTAGAAAAATAGGTAGTAGTTTTCTTGAGCACATATCTGGGAAAGCTTACCACACTTTATATATGTCCATAGGCTAATGCAACACCATTCGAATAGTACAAATATACACTAATCTAGTGGCTAGTGCAATAGTAGAGTAGTTTTTTTATTATGGGGTACAGTACAATGGTTTTACTGAACATATTTCCATAAGCTAGCACTGAAAGATTTCTATAAGCATTAACAATACAAAATGTGAAGGTAACAAGTTTCAGCATTGGTATACTAGCTGTGCAACATCATGAAACCAAATACAAAAATCTGAAGGTAACTAGCATTATTAACTAATCATAGTATAATTTTTTGCAAACCATGTACCTTCAAGGTAAATATCATTTCGAACTCGAGGGGACATGAAAATTTGCTATCCCAATCTTGATAATCGATCAAACATAAAAACTTGATCAACCGAATCAAGAAAATAGTTGGAGGAGGAGGTGCCCACTCTTGACCTTTACTTTTCTCTTCATAATTTTTTGTGTAGTTCAACTAAAATAAAATGACATCAGCATCTTTGCATTTTGGTGACACTGTACAAAAAAGTTGACTTATCTCATGAAAGTGAGGTATGTAATCTATAAGCATTAATAGTGCAAAAATTTGAAGGTACTAACAAGTTTCATCATTGGTATACTAGTTGTGCAACAACATTAGAATGCCTTAGCTGAAAAATCTTTAATACATCTACAATCAACAACTAACCTTGAAATAATCTAGTGACATTAAATGGCATTGCTTAAATTTATCGACGGCATTAGACTGAGTGTGGCATTAGATAAATGTGGCATCACTTTAGTAGTAGCATTGCTTGACTTTACAGCTGGCGTTATACTAACATCAAAAAAGTGGCAATAAGAGCATGGGAGGCCCATTTGGACAGTGGGCGCACCAGTACGATGTACCTCCACAGACGCATGGAGTGGTGAGGGAGGTATGGTTGCCCAGAGCAACAAATATCCAGGCAGCGTATGTGGATTACGTCCCATTTTTGTTCCCTTTAGCCATCTTTTTCCTATGTGAGGACAACAAACCGATCAACCTGGGCATTCTCTATTGCGTTGTCATACCTTTCTACCCTTTTTCATCCTTTTTCAACCAAGAGACATGAGACTCGTTCCTTAGCTACTGATTTTCCCCTTTTCAACCTAGATGCGGGTTCGATACCTAGTCTCTTCGACATTACTTTCTCCCTTCCTTTCCTCATTCAACCCAGACATGGATTAGTCTGCATGAAGTAGGCTTTCCTTTAATAGTGCAAATTAAAATTTTCGTCTGCATGACTAGCAGAGCAGAGGATAGCAAATTGGGGAGATGGTGGAGTGGAAAAGGATCCACATGCAACGACGTGGCAGATGGGGCAATAGAACAAGGGTATGGTTTGAAAATAGGTAATATTCATGAGGGTTGGCGGGAAGTGGCTTCGCTCATGGTCGTCGTCCTCCGCACACACTAGGTCTGAGAGCACGGCCTTGTCGTCAGTGCGTGACCTTGCTCGCCGATGACAAGTGCGTCAACGTTGCACGCCCTTTTCTTCCCCGATAGATCTTTGACCACCGATGAGGAGGGAGAGAGAGGGGCACCACCGTCTTTTTTAGATCTGGAGAGAGGTTGATAGTGTGAGAAGCAAGTGGGCAGCCCTTAGCAAGCAAGCACTGAAGCTCCAGCCTACATATCTTTTTTGATACTAGTACTAGAGGTGGAGTAGTGGTAGAGTAGTTTATATTTTCTTTGCATACAGTACCAGTTAGTCGTGCTTCAAAACTGAATGACACACCATTAAAAAAATAAAGTCGAGAAATAATGCAGCACCTCGGGCCAACGCGACCAGATCGCATTTTGCACGAGAAATGACACACCATGTTTTGTTGCAATGTGGTCCCATTCCAACATGTGAGTGAGACGATGGCGAGTCCTTTTGTACAATTTTCGAACGGACGTCTATGTAGGACAGGGCACCTCTTCCTGTACCGTGGCAACCGTCCACCGACTCTTCGCCTTTCCCTCTCGATTTGGAACTGCTATCGCACGATCTTCTTCCCTCCATTTGTCTTCACCCTTCCTTCTGCCATTGTTCGATTGTCTTCTCCATAGAGGGAATAGGCCGGAAACGACCCTGTTATTCTTGCCCCGATCTGAAAGATGACGTGGTGGAGGAACTCATTGACCGGTTCGATGTCATCACCTCGGCTAGCATGGCAGGTTCGTTCAAGACCATTATCGACTCAACAAATAACATCATTACAAAGAACCCAAGGGTCCAGGAGCGTTTGATCTCCCCTATCTTCTTAGCCATGACCCTGGTCGCTGGCGCGGGGACGACAAAAGCCTCGCCTTGTGCAAGTTGATGCCGCTTGATAATGATACGTGTGATGTTAAGATGCCATCGCTTAAGGGTAAGGTCTCTATAGGTGCAAATTGAGATTGGGTTGTTTATATTGGGCACAACTGCGAGTGGGAACTTGTGAATATGTACACTCGTCACCGGGTTCCACTTCCAAAAATCTCAGAGTGCCCTGAGGTTGACAGATGATCTACGTATGTTCAAATACGATCATGGTGACCGTCGTTTACGGAAGATAGAAATTTGCCGAGTTCCCAACCGCTCTTGGGATTACACGGACTATGATGTTGTTGTTATCTTCGAAAAGCTTGTTGCCGTCCTTGCTTACATGCCTCGATGGATGATATTGCTCGAAAATCAATTTCTGTACACAGATGAGTATAGTGATGCAATTCAATACGAGCGTCTTGTTTTTGCTGCCACCACTCGTGGCACTGTTTTTGCATGGAATCCTTATGGTTCAGTATGTTTGTCTTCCACCGTAATTAGAATTGTTTCATCCACATGCATGCGAGTTAGTATCCCCGTATTAATTAACCTTCTTGTGTTTCCAAGGTCCTGTGAACATTGCACCACCTATACTTGAAAATTTTATAACCAAGGGGGAGATGACGATGGTGATGATCACGAGCATGAGGACGAGCAGGACCTACATGGATTACCTCTTCTTGTCTGTATACAGGGCACTGCTGATGTTACTAAGAAGCATGTGTTGTTTCCCATGGTCACACTCTCCGGACCTATTCCAACATCCGTTGTAGGTTATTCGGGATGGATACTAGTGTGCTAGCGCCAGTACCTTCTCCCTGGTTCAATATTGATAGTCTTGGAGAAAACTCGCTCTTCCTTGGACTAAACTATCCAATGATGGTGAAAGGTGATCCAGCTGTTGTTGGAACAATGTTACTACCATTTATGAGAAGCAAATGTATCTATACATCGGACATTGCTATGGTTCCCTACCCTAGCTATCACAATATGTGTCCTGATATAGGCCGCTTTAGCCTGGATGATGAGTCCACGTTGGTCTCGATATTGACAATAGCTAGCCCTTCTAAGAGGCTTACTTATGTTCAAAGCAAGCGTTTCCAACACCGAGGATTGGTTGAGTTGAAGTTCATTTCATTGCTTGTTGATAAAAACTTTAGTATTTACTAGAATGTTTTGTTGGAAATAATCTATAATCCAAGATGTATCCTCGTTGTCGTTGTGTGTTGATGACTTGTTGTATGTAATGAATGGTACATTTGCATATGCATGTGATAAACTCAATTTACGAATGGTTTTCAAGTCAATTCTTGGAGTGTGAGTACCTTAGTAGTATAGGCAACATCCGGTTATATGAAGTTGCCACATCACATAGAGCCAACCTAATAGTATGCTAGTACAATAGTTAGTCCTAGTAGTAGTATACTATCAACTAGAGCTAGGTATCGCACGGAGGCCGAGAAATATGGTGATAGCATGTGGTGGGCTTGTACAGTACGTATGATGTCGGCACATGGCTTGCCATGTTTCCTGCTCCTCTGGTCTAAATGTGGAGAAGATTTGATCGAGTTCTTCCTCCTTTTGTCGACACATGGGACATCCAGCATCCAGGTCTTGTCATGCAAGAAAATAGAGTGCTATTTGAAGCCACGTGATGTGCACCTTGGGTTAAACTGCAAATATAATCTTACTCTTGAGTAACTCCAAAAGCGGCCACCGAAGATCTTAATTGGATTTGTTTTTCATCACCAGCACGTCGAGGTGAAAGATGTGCAGGTTCTGTGGGTCGTCTTGCATTTTCACTGACATGTGGGACCGCATGTGAGCAAACATATGATGGGCACACTCCGCACGTCTACTGGCTGGCTGAGAAGAGAGGGAGAGGAGGGCTGAGCACAGACTACAGGAAATTACATAACAATGTGAGTAGTACTAGTGGTGTATCGTACTCCTGAAGAGATAATGTGTTCGCTCTACATAACCAGCACCTCGATATAGCGGGGTGGCATGGGCCATAGCTAGCATTCACGTCTAGTAGTACGGTACATGCCACCCACACGAGTCCCATCTGACACCAATTTTCTTGGAGTCTGTCTTACAATATCACTTCTCCCTCCTGTTTTCTCTAACTCAGCCATCACGCGGTGGGCTGGGTGGGGGTTTGCCGATAGTCGGTTTGCTCAACTGCGGTCCACCTTGTAAGTGAAAATGCAACACAACACGCATTCCCCCTTGAGCAGCGTGCTGGACCAACCATGTGGGGGTGCGACGCGAACACGACAGGCTTTTCCTTTCAAACTTGTAACTTGAAATTTGCTTCTGCTCCATGGCGCGACCGATAGACAGTAGTAACAATTTTCCTAGTGTAATGAGTAGTTTGGTTCCATCGCGGTTCATGCATGGAGTACATACGAAAATTATGAAGTTGATGTGAAAGGTAATATAATTACTAGTACAATATACTACTACATGGAATTGACGAAAAGATAAAGATACATACGGATCCAACAACGACATCCTCACGCCCTAGTGCGCTGGATCACCAACCGACGTGTGAGGAGCAGCGGCCTTGGCGGCGAGCTCAACGTGCTTCTAAACAAACCAAGGTTGCCCTGCGGTCCAAGAAGGCCAGCGTCCTGTCGTCCTCCTCTTGCACGTAGTAGTCCTTGTGGATGATTTGCGCGTAGACATGGGTCATTATGTCGATGGTGTCTTGCTGTGCCAGGCGCTACGCGACGAGCGTGTCCTCGAGGTGGACATTCTCCAGTGCGATGGCAGGTAGCCGCTGGGCCACCAGTGCATCAAAGATGTTGTCACCATAGAGGCCCTTGAGGGTGGCGGGCATCGCAGAGCCTGGTCGCGTGGGATGGAGGCATACGTCAAGGTCGTTCGCAAGCTTCTTGATGATGGTGAACTTGTCGGGGAAGTTGACGAGGACCTCGTTGAACAAGGAGACAAAGCTGTTGTCCAAGAGTCCTCTCATCCTGGCGGCCTCAAGCACGACCTGTATACGTTCCTTGGTGCCGGGCCGCAGGCCGGCGTCGTGGACCATCTGGCACAGCCGACTGATGCTCGCACTCATCGCCTCCATGGATCTAGCTTCTAGTCAACTTATCTTACGATTGGAGTGATCACTCTTGCCCTTGGTTAGGGTGCATAGGTGATTAGGATTTCGTAGATTGGACTGACGGGGAGACTTTATATGAGAAGTGTAGACTACGTTGCATTCACCTGTGTGTTGGCCATCTACTCCTCGGCCCTCCCCGTCCTCCCTCCGTGCCGGTGCAGTATAGTCATCTCACCAAGACCAACTTGGGGCAAAATGAGAGAATTTTGATGTTTACTTGTTTATTGGTCCCCTTTGCATTTTGCTCCAAGTTTTGACCTTTCATTTAATTAATAAAATGTTAATACATGTAACAAAAAATAATATCATTGGATACTATGTTCAAGTACGAATCCAATGATACAATTTTTGGTGACATGCATTATTATTATTTTCGTTAAATCTATGGTCAAAATTTGGCACAAAATACTAAGGGGGCCAATAAACCAGGATAGAGGCAAGACTAGTATTTTGTAAGTAATGTCATTGCATAAAGAGAATTGAGCACTCCATGTTGTGCTAAGTAGTCTCAAGTCATTGAATGCATACGCACCCCCACATCTCCTATTGGGTGATTTCTTTTTTTTGTGGAAAAAAACAGGGAATGAGATGGTAGTTAATGCACTGCACCTAAAAGTTTTGGGATTATTTGGTTTTCTTAATGTGACTAATACACCAGTATGGAGGGAGTACAATAGTAGTCTCTGATTGCAATGTTTTGTTGGTAGCTTACCAAGCTGACCACTCGGTGAGTACAGTAGTAGTCTGATTGATGAGATTTCAGATTTCAGCCGTCTACCGGAAGGGAGAGTGTATAATATCATCGGGAACTATGTTCAAAACCGAATAAAACAATACTCCATGTATTTATTTACAAAGGGAGTAGTATATTTTTTGTGACATGCATTACTAGATTACTATTCGAAAACTAAATCCAGATGGATGTGGTAGTACTACTAAATCTAGATGGTGGTGCTACTACTAGTAGTAGTTCTTACAATGTAGTAGTACTACTACCCGTTGGTCAAATTATTATGTGTTGCTCCTCATAGTGAAGTGACAAGACCCTGCACTGAAGATGACACCTGAGTGTAGGCGTCGTGTTCAGCAATACCAAAGTTAGCCTCACCATGTGCAGTCACTATCATCATGGTTGTAGAGCTAGCCTGCTTACAACTAGCCATGTTCGATAATTTCCCGTCTGTTGCCACGAGTATCTCTACTCTTTTCTTATAGGAGTTAGATGCCCGCATGTTGCACGGAACACCAATACTGGGGGTGGACGGCGCTGGCAGCGGCCATCCCGCCAGATTGTTCCATGGCCTTCTAGATGTGGTGGGGAGAGATAAGTCTGATTGTGAGAGACAATGAGTTGTTTGTAAATAAGGAACAAGTGCGGGCATCTTTTTGCAAAACTGCAGGAGTTTGCTTTGTATGCGTCAGATCTAGATCCGACGGCTATAGGTGAAAGATGGCAGGCACACCATCATCACCAACTCAGGACCTCTTTGATTCGTAGGATTTTGAAAATGCAGGAATACGAAAAGTATACTATTGGAGTGTCATGCACACTTGAATCCTATAGGACTAGCAAGGAGCGTTTGATTTCACGGGAAAAACAAAGGAATTGTAAAAAGTGGTTAGAGTGGATGTTAGATTTCCTATGAAATGTAGTACAAAAAATTCCTATGGGATTCCATCCTATGAATCAAAGGACAAACATAGGAAAAAATTCAAAGGATTTCAATCCTCCAAAAATCCTATAGAATTCCCTTGAATCAAAGGAGCCCTCAGGTTTTTATAGTAGTATAGAGAAATAGAGAAACTCTTATAAAAACCTGAGTTGGTGATGATGGTGTGCCTGCCATCCTGCAATATAGACCGTCTGATCTATATCTGATAGATAGAAAGCAAACTATGGCAATTTTCCAAAAGGAGACCCGCATCCCTCTCCACATTTGTAGATAAGGCCTTCCATCATTCATCTTTCTCTCCCACCATATAAACAACTCGTATAAATGCATCTTGATGTTCCGTGCAACGCATGGGCCTCTTGCTGGTAATAATGAATATTATACTCGAGTAATGGGTATATTGTTGCCGCACCTATGCACGCGAACATTTATCGTAACATAGTACTACCTCATGCTGGATAGTCGTAATATTACAAGTTTCAAACTGATATTACAAATGCTAGGAGTAATGTTGCACCTACGAAGAGGGAATTATTGGGAAGTTTACGTAAGAACTTTTGTTACTTTAGGTGGATGCAACATTATCGTACAAACTAAAATCCACTACCCTGAAAAGTCACTAATGGGCAAATAAATTTTTGAGTCTCTGGCGACTTAATGTTTCAAAAACAAATACAGCTTCTGGAGAGACTTCGTCATTTTGGCTTAGACGCTTGCGGTGATCAGCACGCCATTCATTGTTGTGCCGCCAAACCTCATTACCTTGATCACACTTGCCTCCAGAACAAAGAACCTTGCCAATTTAATCTCAAATGTGCTGCCTCGGTAGTCGATCAAATCAATTTCTATAAGATGGAGATCAAGTCATTCGATGAGATTGTTATAGTGCAGCACTTTTCACTTTCGGGCCTTTTTTATCTGCAAAACAAGAGAACATATTAGAGCAGCTGGCTGTATAAGATTTTCGTGTCATCAAGAGGTACCAATATCATTCGTTCATATGATAGGGTTGGCTACAGGGTTGGCTCTAAGGCTAGTGATATTTTTTTACTCTCTGTCTGTCTCTCTTTCTCTTTCCTCTCATTTACCTAGGAGCACGTGAAGAGCTTGGATATTTGTTGCCTTCCACTATGTGGCCGATGCCATATTTCTCAAAAGTATTCCACATAATATGCATTGATGTCAAATCAAAAGATTTTGGCACCGCTCTAGCGATGTGAGAGAGTTGGCACCGCTGTGCACACAGACCCCACATGTATAAAAAATCAATCAAACCAACTACACCAGCCTCTCCCTCTCCCAAACAAGTGTTTTTTATTGCCTCAGTCCTCTCCCTTTCCCATGCAACTATTTTTTCATTGCGTGAGTTAATTTGGCACCAGAGCAAAGTAGGTGATCAAGATTGGGGCACCATGTGAGCAATGGAGGGGCATCGATGCCAAATGCATCACAAGTGAATTTGGCACGTGTTTTGTCCTACATAGTGGAGGGCCGTTATAGCCCACTTTTGCACTACCTCGTATTTAGTGTAAAATTTTGACCATAGATTTACCTAAGAAAATGCAAATGCATGTCACAAAAGGTATACCATTTGAAATTATGTTCAAATATGAATCCAACGATATATTTTTTAGTGACATGCATTAACATTTTGTCAGTTAAATCTATGGTCAAATTTTGATACTACAAAATACGAAGAGTAAACCAGGACGGAGGTAGTACTTGCTCTTAGGCTAACCATAGATTTACTAGTCTAAGTTACTTGCCACTATGACTAGCCTAGGCTACTAGAAGTACAACAAAAAAATGAAGTAGGTCATAATGTGAGAAAAAATACTAAAAACATTTCTTTCGGTGTGATGCGTAGATGCAGTTTTGAACACTACACTTGTCATCATAATTTGGGAAAATTATAAAAAAATTGAGCTACATTGTGATTACCATTTACTAATAGGAAAGAAGTTTCACCTTGATGAGAAGCTTCTTTGTGCACGGAAAGCGTGTAAGGAAGCCAACAACTTGATCTAGATTGGGGCCGATAGATTTTATTGCCATGATCTTCACTATGCGCATAGACTAGGTCAAGCTTGTGGGAATAATTTTCTAGATGACAGTTGTGAATACATCAAGAAGAAATTAAAAAATGTGAATTTCAAGAAGATGGAGAAGAAGATGAGTGTTGTATCTGAATGATTACGGATCCAATAAAGAGTTCGAAGAATTTGGCACACGAGTACACCAATGCTATCAATTTCGGCGCGTCAATGACCCTGATTTTTGTTGGAGCTTCTAGATCAGATATAAGCAATCTCTCAAGGAAATGCGCACTCTCAATGACCATAACGTGGAACAGCTGGAGTGATCTCTTCCCAACTGGTGTCTTTTTGCGGGGCCAGCAAGACACATAAATCCATCGGAGATTCGTCGAGGCGATGTGGAGGCTAATGAACCCGTGGATCTGTCGAAGACGAAGGTACTCCAGCGCAGTACAGCTACGGAGCAGGTGCTCCATAGTCTTCTTCAAGATGCCAACGTCGAAGAGGTCGAGCAGTTTGAGTTGAGGGAGAAGAAGGGCAGGTGCGACATTAATCTGGGGAAATAGCAGGAGCTGAAGCTAGTGCGGCGCAGTGTTGGTGTGAGGCGGAGCACGGACGGTGGCAGAGAGCGACATCGTCTAGCTTCAAACCTAAGCTCCTCGAGCTGATCTAGGGCGGGGGATAAGAACCACTTGTCTAACTTGGCTTGGACCTTGCAGTTGGTACTGAACATGCGGATCTCAAGGCGTCTGGCTGGCCAAGGATGCGATGAAAGGATCTTGGAGACTGCGGCCATGCGTTTGCAATCCCCGTCGCAGAGGCAGCTATCGACTGTGAGGTTGAGGGGGGTGCAGCGCCAGAGGGGGCGCCACCGTCGGGAGAGCAGAGTGGTCCGCATGGCAGATTTGGTGGGGAGGAGGCCGATGATGACGAGCAGCATGTCATCGGGGAGGCTGCTGATGAAGTCCAGGCTCGCCGGATGCGGTTTTGGCTCGAGCCGACTCTGCTTGTTGGTTGCCTCTCCATCCATCTCAGTCGGCAGCGACGCCGGTGTACACGTGTACCAGTGTGTATTGTGTGTTGGGTGTGCGTGAGTGCGTCCTTGTGTGCATGCCGTCGCGCAGTGGTGAAGTGTGTGCTAGTGCATCCTCCATTCGAAAGAAGTGTGCCCTCAATTTACTAGTGTGCGGGGTGCTACCGCGAGTGGTTTCAACTTTGTTTACTTCATCGCGTTTCAGATGGGCCTCTAGTTTACTTATTTTCACCATCGCCGGGAAATTCCATGCTTTCGAGAGGGAAATCACCAAAATTGTAGGGGAATCAAACTTTTCTTTGTTCCTTGCCCTGGAGTTTTTTTCTATGAAGAGCATACACCCTGCAAATCACCGTGTTCTAATTTGGCATTTTTCCGGGCTCATTTACCATATTTAAGGGATTATGTGCATTTTCTAGGCATTTAGCGCATGTAAATCCAACCCAGCTACAGCAGCACGGATGTGATGTGAGGGATGTGGTTTGCCATTCGATCGTGGCGCATCCTATGGTGCACACGCGCGATCCGTGTGGCTGGGGTTCCGGACAATCATAACGCAACACACAATAGCCTCAGTGCACACTATTTTTGGAAGCGACCGAGATGAACCATGTGCGATAATGAACGAGCAAAATTGTAAGGGAAGCCAAATTTCCTTTGTCATTTGCCGTTGAGCTCTTAAAAACCACCGCACTGTACGGCTGCCCGGCCCCTCCTTCCCAGAGCTCTCTCCAAGCGTCGTTCATGGCACCGCGACGCACAGTAACAGGTAAGGAAGCTATGGCATCCTACGGCGCCACGTTCCTCGCCGCCCGCGACCGCACACATGGTAAGGAAGCGATGGCATCTCGCTGCGCCGAGTTCATTGCCGCCAGCGGCCACACAGTTACGTGGGTGGACTTTGAGGCTGCCATGGCCGAATGGGCGGTGGATCTAGAGGTGGCCAAAGCTGCACAGGAGGATCGGAAAAGGCAGAAAGCAGTCAAGAAAAGAGAGTCCTGCCGCCGCAAGAAAGAAGAGGCCACACACCATGGTGAGGAGAGCTTGGCGGAGATTGAAGCACGGTTTGCTGCCGCCTACAAGGCCGGGAAGGAGAACGTTGGCGTCTGGCCAGCATGCCCCGATGGCAGCATGTGAGAAGTAGTTTAAGTTTGTAGTATTAGAGCAAATTACCAGTAGTACTTTAAGTTTGTAGTATTAACGTACAATGAGCATCCTTTGAGGGCTTTGAGCATTGATTAGCACGTGTGACCATGTGCGCTTTTTTGCATTAATCATTAGAGGATCACAAAACACACGGTTTCTATGTTGTACCCGTGTGCGTTTCTTTGCGTTAATGATCCATAAGTCTGTTACCTGTGCGATGGTTCCTAATAAACTAGGCGTACCATTGACCGAAAAAAATCGACTACACATGTACATTTTTTGGAGATGGGAACTGCCAATTTTCTGTTTTCTCGCACACGAGTATTTTACGTGCTTCGTCTCCGTTGTGTGTTACCCCCACCCAAGTTTCAAGTTCCGCAGAGAAATTTTCATTAGGCGCGCGATTTCAGAATTTATTCCTCCAACCACATCCCCACCCATCAAATTTCCTCAGTATCTGCCCCCAACCCCACCCCACACTTCCCCCTCCCCCCTCCCACAACTCCCCCTACCGACAAATCAAACCGCCGCCGCTGCAACCACAACTTCAACCACATCTACGTTCTGCTCGAATCCAGTCAGGTAACCCATCGATCTCTATCATGGCCCCGCCCTATTTGCTTAAATGGCACCTGCGAAACATCCTCATGCCTCCAAATCCCCATCGTCCCTACCTCCAGAGCATTACCGTGCAAGCCCAACCACATATCACGTGGAGGTCGAGGAGCTGATGGCGGTTCATGGCACGATGGTCGTTGTGCGTGTTGACCCGGAGGAACACCTCGCCTCCGCCGCCGCCAACATGGTGCAGGCTCTGGCCCAGAAGAAGTGCCCCGGCGACTAGCCCCCAGGACTTAACAGGTATGATCTGACCAGATAAATCTTATCAATACCACTTGCAATGGCTATGTTTTCTACGGTTGATGTATTAAGCATGTTCGTGCCTTGTTTATTTTAGTACTGCACAGTGTGTGATGTTCAAGTATTAACTGTTTAGTTCAATTTCACCAATACCAGCAACAAACTTTGCTACCATGCTACTCTCCGCAATGAAGATATACTAGAGATGCTGCCCATTTGCTATTTTTGATGGATGCTAACCCTGTTGTACTTAACATGCCTATCCATGTACTTACACGGGGCCATAACGGGCGATGCTGTTGTTTGCCATCGATGTTAGCTGCATCCCATGTCTTACAGTATTTTACATCATTTGTGCAATTTCAGTTTGGCTTCTAACATTTACTTGCTTCTTGTAGGTACACATGTCGAGGGCACTGATCCACGCTTCGACCCGGAGGAAGAGGTTGCCGCCGCCGTCGCTGACTTTGGGCGGGTCTCTGGCCAAGATGAAGTGACCCAGCAACTACCTCTCAGGACTTACCAAGTATGAACTCACCAGTTCAATCTTACCAATATAAGGTTCAATTAATGGCTATGTTTTGTATGATCGATGTCTTAAGCATCTTGTAGTAAACATGCCTAACACGTTTTAGCTATTTTCCCAACCTTTTTATAGACAACTGGGCCATTATCTGCTCTAGCAGCACATGCCTTGTGATGTTTAACTCTGCCAAATGCAAATTTATCAGTACCAGTTTCAATGGCCATCAAGCCTGTTGCAATTAACAGTTGTATCCATTTTTAAACAGTTGTATTTCAATGGCTACAAACTTACAAAACATGAATTAGGATGTTGTTAAGCCTGTTGCAATTAACAATTGTATCCATTTTTTAATCCGTCCCTTTGCTACCGTGCTACTCTTTTACAATGAAGATATCCCTACAGATGCTGTCGTTTTATTACCATTTGCTATTTTTGGTGGATGTTAACCCTGTTGTAGTTAACATTGGCTTTCCATGTACTTACATAGGGCTACAATGGGGGATGCTATTGTTTGTCGTCGAGGTTAGCTGCATCCCATGTCTTATACACCATCTATTCCTAAATTTAAGTATTTTTAGAGATTCCAATATAGACTACATAAGGAGCAAAATAAGTGAATCTAGATTGTAATCTAAACTATATCTATAATTCTATATACATCCACATGTAGTTCATATTGAAATCTCTAAAAAATACTTGTACTTAGGAATGTAGGTAGTTGTATTTTACATCATTTGTGTAATCTCATTTAGCTTCTAACATGTACTGATTGCTTGTAGGTACTTATATGAGCGGTACTGATCCACGCTTCGATCCCTTTTGCGTATGGGTCAATGAGATATTCATAAACAAGCGTCAAGTGAGGAAACTAAGAAAGATTGTTAGGCGAAAGAAATGGGTGATGGGAATTAAGCTCTTTATTTACACTTTGTCCAAGACATCAGTGAACTTTAGGATGGTAAGTAATCCGTTGCCTTTTCCCCTGCCCACAACAAGTTACTCTATTAGACCTCATGATCTAATATTTTTCTCTTTTCAGTGGTTTCCGAAGCTATTTACTGATGATTACCTTGAAAACTACATGACCGGAGGGGAGGCAACTAAGGTTAAAGTATATAATTCATGCTACCATAATAATGCTCTAGAAGTCTTCCTGAAGGCGGTGAAGGATGAGCGGGTGATCGTCAGAAGGGGTTCGACAAAAGTTGTTCGTGCCTATGGCATGCAGGAAGGCACATTATGGGCATTCCGCTTCTTCAACAACATCGGCAGTCAAAATGATTTACACTTGTCTCTTCACCTTTAACGCCTGTAAATATTGTGGTTCATCATAGTTAATTGTTGTCTAATCCTGTAATTACTGAACATATTGTACTGACAATTTTATTTATGGATTCGTTGTTGAACCATTGTGCTGAGAATTTGAATTGCACGTTTCATATTTCAAAATTTCCAATTCGAATAATAAATTATAGCCAAAAAATTATACAGGAGCGAATAAAATAATGTGCACACGGTTAGAAAGAAAACAACGTGTGTGATGAAAAAAGAAAACAGACGGTTCTTTGACGTGAAACGTTTGCGATGCCCTTTGGACGCACACACATAGTTTCGTCTCATATGCGTGTGTGATTCAGGGTAATACGGCAAACATTTCAAACTAGGGTGCGTGTGTGATAGGAATACCAATCGCACACAGTTATGAAAATGTACATGTTGGCGTTAGTAGAGGCACCGCACACATTTTACATTCTTGAACCGTGTGCGATAACGTACCTATCACAAACATATCGGCAGATTAAATGTAGATGTCCACCTTTTTCACAAGACTATAGCGGCCTAATCGTTTGGGATGTACATACGAACGGAAATGGTTTCCCGGATTGACTGTGTGGGATGTACATAAGAACGGAAACAATTTCCCTGGATTCACCGTGTGGGATGTACATAAGAACGGAAACGTACTCCTTGGATTGATTGTGTGTGATAGACATGCGAACGGAAATGTTTTTCAAGGATTCACCGTGTGGGATGTACATACCTACAGAAATGTTTTCTGGGATTCACCGTGTGGGATGTACAAACCTACGGAACTGATTGGGTTTCCATGGGTCACCCGATCGCACATGAACTCATTTGGTGTCCCAAGAGGGCCTATCTGTAACGCCCCGGATTCGATGCGCCAGGTGTCTTCCAGTTACCCGTCGTTGTTGCCATGTCATTTGCTTGCGTGTTGCATTTTGCCATGTCATCATCTACATTTCATCTGCATGTTTTTCAAAACTTGCATCCGTTCGGGTTCCCCCGGCTCCCTCCGTTGTCCGTTCCAAGCACACACCACTCTCCCACGCGCCCATCGCCCCTCTCAGACCTTATTTCATGAGCGGGAGAAAAATGTTCTCGGAATGGGTTGAAAGTTGGCGTGCGGTCTTATTATAGTGTAGGTAGACCGCCTGTCAAGTTTCGTTGCATTCGGAGCTCATTTGATAGCCCAACCGTTAAACATATAGCGGTACCACTGTCGGTACCTTCGTCGGATGTTTCGGTCTTCAAAACTGCCGCCGGGCCTCTCTCAGCCCAACCCCTCTTCACATCCTACCTGCAGCCCACCTAGTCCCCCCTTTTCCCAGAGCCGCATGATCGCGATCGTACGCTTTGAATCGCTCCTAAAACCCCCCTAACCCTAGCCCTTACCCTATATATGCACACACACATGCCATTTTTGGCCTTCCCCTTCCCCTTCCTCGGGTTCCGCGCCCTCCTAACCCGCCGCCGCCACTTGGCGCCGCCCCAGCCGCCAGCCGCCACCAGCACCGCCGCTTCCCTCTAACCGGAGCGCGCCATATCGCCCCCTATTCACTCCGCAGCCAACCAGGGCCGGCCACGTGCCCCCCTGATTCTCCCCGCCGCCACAGGCCCTCCGGCCCGTCACGAGGCCCGCCAGGCCCGATCTGGCCGAGGCCCGAGCGCCGCTGCCCGTGCTGGCTCCCTCGCCCGCGCCTCCAGCGCTTTTGCCGCCGCCGTTGAGCCGCCCGCACCAGCCGGCGTCCGCCCCGCAGGCTGCCGCCTCCTCGCTTCGGCCAGCGCCGCCGCCACCTACCCGCCGCCGTGTGCCATCGCTCCCAGCGCGCGGGCGACGGCTGCGCCATCCGCCGCCTCGCCTCTGCCGCCGCCTCCGGTGACCTCGCCAGCGCCACCCCTCGCCGGACTCCACCGGAACCGCGCCCGCGCCTTCCCAGCCGCGCCATCGCCGGAGCTCCTCGCCGAAAGCTCGCCGGCGCCACCGTCCTCGCTAGATCTGGTCAGGTGGACCAAATCCACCAGTTCAACCATCCAAACGTCGCGCCCCCATCCCGGATCTCCTCGTCCTGGGTCGACTCCGTCCATTTTTCTGCGAGGGTATATTTTCCACGTCCTTGAGTTTTAAACATTCTGGTGCATTATTCATCATGCCATAACTTTGTGTGTGCTGCTCTGTTTTGTGCGTGTAATATATCAAAATGTTCACCATGAGATGCTCTTCATTTTGTTCTATTGTGCCATGCTTGTTTGAGTTCATCTTGATGCTCTAATCATTGTTGCAGAAGTGCTATATGATGTTAACTGCTGTCTGTTAACAGAACTTGGTGATTTGTCTTTTTCATTGCATTTTGTGTTTGCATCCTTTGAGCTTGATGTCTACATGAGTTTTGAGCTACATCATGCAATATTTAATGTGGTGCAATCCATGTATTTTTTTGAGTCTTGTAGTGAGTGCATCGAGCTCGTGAAGTAGGGTACTTGCTATTACTGTTTTGCTAGGCTGAACTGTTATATCATGATGCTATGTAAACCTGCTGCTACAAGTCATTCTATGCATAATATGGAGATGTTCACTAAGGATGTTTTGTTATACATGTCATGTTCTATCCATCCATGCCACTGTTTGCATTTATAGCCTGCTGTAGCTTGCTGTAATCTTGCTCTCAAATTGCTAAATAATGTTGCTATCGGCCTGTTAACATTAAGTTCAGTTTTGCCATGAGCTTTGCTAGTGATCCGTGCACCCTATGACTTTATCTTGCCATGCTTAGCTTCATAAATATGTCATATTACTGTTGGTCACCTTGTCGTGCCATGTATGGCTCTGTTGTGAGTGTTACAAGCTCACTAACATGCCTACTTATCGTTGTTCCTGCCATGTCTGAATCTGTCACATCATTTGCCATGTTTGCATGGATGCTACCATCTTTTCGGTTGATCTTTGGAATAAGTTCAGTAAGGGAGTTTTGTTCTTTTCATTTAGTATTAGCAAGCCATGCCTTTGGGTGCCAGGATAAGTTCCTGTAGCATGTTGTTTGATAGCTCTAAACATTGCATCCTGATGTTATTTCTGCCATGTCCAGTGATCTCTGCCAAGTCTGTGAACTGTTATTATTTGCAATCTTGCCATGTCCTTTTGAGCATGTTATAGTATTTTCTGGAGATAGCTCAGTGTTCATGTTTTGTCATGCTTTACCTGTAATTCATGCCCATGCCTTTTGTTCTTATGTTGAGGTGCTATATCTTTTTTTTTATGCTTGCTAGATGCCTAGTTGCTGTTTTGGATAGCTTGTCCTTTAAACTTGTTTCATGTGTATGTGTTGAACCGTTGCTCCGTTTTGAGTGTGCTCTATATGAAACTTGCTTGATTTTGCATGAATTTTTCTATTATAATGTTGCATCCATGTTATGAGAGTGTTTGCTTGATGCTTGTATGCATTTTGCATCAATGCCATGTTTATCTTGTCTTGCTCATATCTTCTAGGCCGTATCTCTGAACTAAATGAACTTTATATGTAACTTGACTAGAATTTCGTGTAGATCATCTTGATGCATATTAACTTGCTGTTTAACAACTTGAACATAAGGTTTATACATATCTGGACCAATTTTGAAATTTGCATATGAGGACTTACCGGATTTGTTATATGTTGTTTCCGGCCTCATTTAAACTTGCCTTGATGTGTTGCTCTTGTTTACATCATCTCTTGCCATGAGTAGCTTCATGTAGACTTTGTCGTGCATCATACTTGGTTGAGCATCATGTCATGTCCATGTGTGGTGTGTTTACCTTGTTGTTTGCTTCTTTCCGGTTGTGCTCCTTCTCGTTAGTTCCTGTTTTGTTGCGATCATGAGGTTTTGTTCGTCTAAGCTTGGTTCGTCTTCGTGGCTTCATCTTCTTCATGGACTCGTTCTTCTTCCTAGCGGGATTTCAGGCAAGATGACCGTCACCTTGTATCTCATTACTATCATTGCTATACTAGTTGCTTCGTTCTATCACTATGCTGCGCTACCTATCACTTGATCTTCAAGCCTCCCAAATTGCCATGTCAGCCTCTAATCTTTTCGCCCTTCCTAGCAAACCGTTGCTTGGCTATGTTACCGCTTTGCTCAGCCCCTCTTATAGCATTGTTAGTTGCAGGTGAAGTTGAAGATTGCTCCATGGTGGACAGGATTATGGTTGGGATATCACAATATCTATTATTTAATTAATGCATCTATATACTTGGTAAAGGGTGGAAGACTCGCCCTTATGCCTGGTGTTTTGTTCCACTCTTCCCGCCCTAGTTTCCGTCATAGCAGTGTTATGTTCCTTGATTTTGCGTTCCTTACGCGGTTGGGTGATTTATGGGACCCCCCTTGAAAGTTCGCTTTGAATAAAACTCCTCCAGCAAGGCCCAACCTTGGTTTTACCATTTGCCTCACCACCACCTATACCCTTCCCTTGGGTCGGCCAACCCGAGGGTCATCTTTATTTAGCCCCCGGGCGGTGCTTCTCTAAGTGCTGGTCCGAATCTAGTAGATCTGGGGCCACCTCGGGGAAACTTGAGGTCTGGTTTTACTCGTAGGATGTCTCATCTGGTGTTGCCCTGAGAACGAGATATGTGTAGCTCCTATCGGGATTGTTGGCACATCGGGCGGCTTTGCTGGTCTTGTTTTACCATTGTCGAAATGTCTTGTAAACCGGGATTCCAAGACTGATCGGGTCTTCCTGGGAGAAGGAATATCCTTCGTTGACCGTGAGAGCTTGTGATGGGCTAAGTTGGGACACCCCTGCAGGGTATAAACTTTCGAGAGCCGTGCCCGCGGTTATCTGGCAGATGGGAATTTGTTAATATCTGGTTGTAGAGAACATGACACTTAACTTAATTAAAACGCATCAACCGTGTGTGTAGCCGTGATGGTCTCTTTTTGGCGGAGTCCGAGAAGTGAACACGGTTTTGGGTTATGTTTGACGTAAGTAGTTTCAGGATCACTTCTTGATTATTGTTAGCTTCACGACCGTTCCGTTGCTTTTCTTCTCGCTCTTATTTGCGTATGTTAGCCACCATATCATGCTTAGTCACTGCTGCAACCTCACCACTTTACCCCTTTCTTACTCATTAAGCTTTGCTAGTCTTGATACCCATGGTAATGGGATTGCTGAGTCCTCGTGGCTCATAGATTACTACAACAACAGTTGTAGGTACAGATTTTGCGACGATCATGACGCGAGAGCGATGTTACTTCTCTTGGAGTTCTTCTTCTGTTGCTTCTTCGATCAGGGGATAGGTTCCAGGTCGGCAGCCTGGGCTAGCAGGGTGGATATTGTTTGAGCTTCTGTTTGTGTTTCATCCGTAGACGGATGTTGATCTTATGTATGTTGTATTGATGTACTCTTGTGGCATTTGTATGCCTTGTATGTATCCCCATTTATTATGTAATGTTGATGTAATGATATCCACCTTGCAAAAGCGTTTCAATATGCGGTTCTATCCTTGGTGGGACCTTCGAGTCTCTTTAGGATAGTATCACATATTGTGCGTTACACTATCCCCGACGGTTTCTGGGTTGTGTGGGAAGGACCCCCCTATCGCCCACACTCACTTGGCGATGGTTCCAAATGGCGTCGCCGAAAGGGGTTAAAAACCGTCAGTATAGCACCGACGCGTAGCAGTGTTGCCCAATCATTCAGTGTATCAATGTTGCTTTCCTATTACATTACCTGGCTGATGATAGCTGTGCCATATTGTGTTAATTTGGTGTAGGCTGGTGTGGTCGGGTTGCCCAAACGTTCGTTGTGTCAATGTTGCTTTCCTATTATCTGACCTGGCCAATGATAGCAATGCTAGTGTGTTAATTTGGTGCAGGCTGCTAATGATAAGAAGACAAACTCTGAAAACAGCAAGGCAACCCCATTGTTTATTTCCAATAAATCTAGGCCAGGTAATATGGCAATAACTCTTGATTAATCTGTTTGGTTCCCCTCCTAATTTATGTTATGATGCAGTGGTCCAGACACTCTCCACTATCAAGAATGCAAGCCTGCCAAAATCGCTGAGGGAGTCCTGGACTAGGGGGTGTCCGGACAGCCGGACTATCATCGTCCGGCGGACTCCAAGACTACGAAGGTACAAGATTGAAGACTCCGTCCCGTGTCCGGATGGGACTCTCCTTGGCGTGGAAGGCAAGCTTGGCGATACGGATATGTAGATCTCCTACCATTGTAACCGACTGTGTAACCCTAGCCTCCTCCGGTGTCTATATAAACCAGAGGGCTTTAGTCCGTAGGACACAACATACATTACAACAATCATACCATAGGCTAGCTTTAGAGTTTAGCCTCCTTGATCTCGTGGTAGATCCACTCTTGTACTGCCCATATCATCAATATTAATCAAGCGGGGCGTGGGTTTTACCTCCATCGAGAGGGCCCAACACAGGTAAAACATCGTGTCCCTCGTCTCTGTTACCATCCACCTAGACGCACGATTCGGGACCGCCTACCCAAGATCCGCCGGTTTTGACACCGACATTGGTGCTTTCATTGAGAGTTCCTCTGTGTCGTCACCGATTGGAAGAATGCCTCCACCCGTCTTCAAAGACGGTGTTTTCGCCAAAGGGGCCTTGGCCGCCGGCGAAACTATCCGGCTAGGTGGTTTTCTTATGACCGCATGTCCGGCCACCGCTTCGACAATGACTTCTCAAGTCGTCAGAAGCAATCTTCGCGTCAGCTCGAAATCTGCTGAACAGTTGGATCCGATAGAGCTCTCGTCCGTTAACGAGCTCTTGGATCGCATCGCCGCCCTGGGAGTCGCTATAGACTACAATCAGATTGGGCTTAAAACCGATCTGAGAGAGATCAACTCTCCCCAGGCCACCCACCACGTCGCAGTGGTAGAGGAGCAATACGGCAACTCTTCGCCTATATTGAAAACTAGTCACGTCCGAATTCCCGAACCCTCCATGCCAGATTTCCGCGGAGGGACGGACTTCGATTGAGCATTGAACTTAAAACCATGCATCGCTCCAGACTCGCTGGATCGTATCCAGCAACCCAAGCTTCCGAATTCGGAAACTTCTTGGCCTTTAAGCCCCAAGTTGGGCAGGGATCCGGATTTTAGTCCACCCACCCGCCCAGACATATGCGATCTATCTCTAATACGGCAAGAGCCCGCTGAAATAGTACATCACTACTGGGCCAGATTCCTCCTGGTTATGGACAGGATAAAGGACTGCCGAGAGGAAAACGCAATCTCAATTTTCTGCAATAATTGCACGGACAAGGAATATTGAGCGCCATCGATCGTCGTACAATTACGAGCCGCCGATCTGGCGTCCATAATACGAAATTATCAGCGATGGAGAGTTTCCGAAAACCGAAAATCAATTTTGGGATAATCCGCCCCAACCCGATCCAAGAACAAAAGGGTGCCTTACACTCGGGCCCCGGATGCAAAAACGAAAAACAAAAACCCAATAAGGAAGCGGAACCGTCTTTGGAGGGATGGATTAATGGACCTGTAAGCTTCATAGTCTGAGGGAGCCGTCCCAACACATAGCCTTCGAGCATGTTGGATATTACGGCAAGTGGCCAAAAGTGGCGAGGAGCTTCTAGCCCATAAAACCACTCCAACAATATCGATGCGGTATCAGCAGTCTTGAGACCTTCGCATCAAACAATATGCGAAAACGAACAATCCAGCGGACTCGCGAAGTCTACCAAGTAGCAACAAAATCCATGGGTGACACAGCTATTACCTTCAGCGTCGGCGACGAGCCTAAATTCGAACAGCGAGAGCACCGGCCGACCGGTGCTTAGTCCCATAGTGGATGGCTTTCGATGACAAAAGTCCTCATGGATGGCGGCAGCGATTAAACCTCATTTACGAGGAAACTCGAGAAAAATGGAAATCGATTGGAGCCGTATTGGCGGAGCAGCACAACCTTCGGAGGAATAATCCCTAGCCGAAGCGCTGCATCGAAAAATCACACTCGATGTGGTGTTCGCTCGCGGACAATTACAGATCCGAAGAAGTCACGTTCCAAGGGCCCGTTCAACAGCGGATATCACGCTATATTAGGGCGAGAGGCATTCACAATTTTCAAGCGAAGACCTCATTACGGGTACATGAAGCTCAAAATGCAGGGCCCAGCGGAATAATCACTCTCGCTAGTGATCCGGACATAGCACTCGCGCCGAGAACAAGACAGCCGCACTAGCCCTCGGAGGCACTATCCAAGCCTTAGCGGCGAAAGAACTCACCACACAAGCGCTCTCACGGTGAACAGGGGCGATGTGATACTCGATAAAGGTCCAAGTCCACCTCCTTCAAACCAACAGATGAAATAATAAAATTCCAGGTCCATCCAACGGAACCAACAAAGACGGCCTCCATCGGGGCACAATTAAACCCCGAAGTAGACGCCGCACTACGCGAATTCCTTCGGGAAAATTGGGACATTTTCGCCTGGCATCCTTCGGATATGCCCGGAATCCCACGCAGGTTGGCAGAACACAGCCTAAAAATCCTAAAAGGATTTAAGCTAGTCAAACAGGCTCTTCGACGATTTTCCGAACCCAAAAGATAGGCAATGGGAGAAGAACTAGCCAAACTATTGGAAGCCGGATTCATCAGAGATAACAAACATACGGATTGGCTAGCAAATCTGGTAATGGTACCAAAGAAGGACAAATCCTGGCACCTCTGTGTCGATTTTAAAGACCTCAATAAGGCTTGCCCAAAGGATCCCTTCCCTCTCCCCCGCATCGACCAAATTAGCGATGCTACCGTAGGGCACGATTCACTGTGCTTCCTCAACGCATACTCTGGCTACCATCAAATCAAGATGGCGGAAGCAGACCAAGCCGCCACGGCATTCATCACCCCTTACGGACCATTCTGCTTCAACACGATGCCCTTCGGACTTAAAAACGCGCGCGCAACATATCGGCGCATGATTCAACATGCAGCGCGCACGTCGTCAAAAACAAAACACGTCGAAACTCTAGTAGACGATTTGAGGCTCACGTTCGACAACCTCAGAGCATATGACATCAAGCTGAATCCGGAAAAATGTGTTTTCGGCGTACCAGCCGGAAAGCTACTGGGCTTCATCGTATCCGGTAGAGGAATCGAAGCAAACCCGGCTAAACTCCGAGCTCTGTCACAGTTGGACTTTCCAAAAGACCTCAAACAAATACAAAAATTAACAGGATGCGTGGCAGCGCTAAGCCGCTTCATCTCCCGTCTAGGAGAAAAGGCGTTGCCCCTCTATCGTCTCCTCAGGCGCACCGAACACTTCGAGTGGGCGGATGCTGCCTTCTTGCCGACTTCGAAGAAATAAAGGCCATATTGGCAACAAATCCGGTCTGGCTGCGCCTAACTGGGCAAACCAATGTTGTTATACATCGCAGCAACGCATCAAGTTGTAAGCGCGGTACTCGTCGTCGAGCGAGAGACGAAGGGCACAAATTCCCTCTTCAAAACCATGTATTATGTATCCTTTGTGTTAACCCCTGCAAGTCCGTTACCCGCACTATCGAGAAGATAGCATATCACGGTGTTCATGGCGTCCGGAAGCTCGACACTACTTTCAAGAGTGTTCGATAACAATGGCCTCTGAAGTACCACTCAATGACATTATAAATAATCGCGACACAACGGCGGGATTGCAAAATGGGCCATTGAGCTCTTACCATTCGATATAACTTACAAACCTCGGCGAGCTATAAAGTCACAAGTTTTGGCTGACTTTGTCGCGAATGGACCAACCGAACTCCCTAAAGAGTGCGGCGCATACTCAATTGGACTATGCACTTCGACGGCTCTAAAATGTTGGCGGATGGGGGGCGGCGTCGTATTACGTCCCCAACCGGGGACACGATCGATATGTACTTCAAATAATGTACACGGACTCCAACAACGCAGCGAATCGAGGCCTGTTACATGGTCTCCGGATTGCGTCTCCATGGGCATTCAACGCCTAGAGGTGCGCGATTCAAACCTTGCAATATCCCAAATAAGCGGAGACTTTGATGCCAAGGATCCAAAAATGGCAGCATATCGCAACGCTGTCCTAAAATGTCATTTCGGTTTGAAGGACTCGAATTCCATCACATAGCCGAGATAATAACCAAGCGGCCGACATACTGGCACGCATCGGTGCGAAACGTGATGCTGTCCCTCCAAATATCTTCCTGGAACGGCTCTTCAAGCCATCCGTACTATGGGAAGAGGAGCCCGGAAGTGACAAACCGGAAAAAACCACGCCAATCGGCGATCCAGCCAATGACGTAACACCTTCAGCCCATGTCATAATGGCAGTAATCGCCCCGTGGACAGAACCATTCCCAGCCTACTTGCTTAGGCAGGAACTCCCCGAAGACCAAAACGAGGCCCGCTGCATAGTCCGGCGATCGAAAGCCTACAAGGTCCATGAGGGAGAACTTTATAAGAAAAGTACAACCGGAGTCCTTCAAAGGTGTATCTCCGAAGAGGAAGGGCGAAACCTCCTGGCTGAAATTCATGCCAGACTAGGCGGACACCACGCAGCAGCCCGGGCACTTGTAGGAAAGGCATTCCGTATAGGATTTTATTGGCCGACGGCCCGGGCAGATGCCCAGGACTTAGTCCAGAGATGCGTTGGTTGTCAGCTCTTTGCTAATCAGAGCCACATGCCACCCATCGCCCTCAAAACTATACCCATTACCTGGCCGTTCGCGGTCTGGGGGCTTGATATGGTTGGACCCCTTAAAGGGGGAACCCACAAGGAAAGGTACCTATTGGTCATGGTGGATAAATTCACCAAATGGATAGAGGCCAAACCGGTCAAAACGGTAGAGTCCGGACCAGTGATAGACTTTATATCCGGGGTAGTACACAGCTACGGAGTCCCCCACAGCATCATCACCGACAACGGCACAAACTTCACAGCCGACGAGGTTAAGTCATGGTGCAAAAATATGGGCATCAAGCTCGACTATGCTTCAGTCTATCACCCTCAAACCAACGGTCAAGTGGAACGAGCAAATGGTCTAATAATGAGCGGCATTAAACCCAGATTAGTGCGGTCACTTACTAAATCTGACACGCACTGGGTCGAGGAGCTTAACTCCGTACTCTGGGGGCTGCGGACAACACCTAACCGCACTACCGGATTCACACCATTCTTTATGGTCTACGGCGCAGAGGCAGTCTTGCCCTGCGGCATTATTCATGACTCATCTCGAGTGCGCATGTACGAAGAAAGAGAGGCCGAGCTAGATCGGCAGGACAGCTTGGACACATTGGAGGAAGAACGTGACGTCACCAAGGCTCGTTCCGCATTCTATCAGCAGCAGGCCCGAAGATATCAAAGCAGAGAAGTACGGGCCAAGACTTACAACGTTGGTGAACTAGTTCTACGACTACCGGACAAGAAAAAGGACAAGCTCAAGCCCAAATGGGAGGGCCCCTTCATTATTGATCAAGTCCTGGCCGGCGGAGCGTACCGTCTACGAAATGCATCGGATAACCGACTCGAGCCGAACCCATGGAACGCA
Source organism: Aegilops speltoides (assembly GCA_021437245.1). Classification (NCBI taxonomy): domain Eukaryota; kingdom Viridiplantae; phylum Streptophyta; class Magnoliopsida; order Poales; family Poaceae; genus Aegilops; species Aegilops speltoides. Next base: position 368,182,373 of record CM038143.1, read on the forward strand.
GCCCGCCTCCGAAGATTCTATGCCTAGCGCCGGACTAAGAGTTCGTCCCCTTCCTCCGTCCAAATTTTTACACTTCGGCTGTCTTTTGTTTCTCTCTTCATAACCTTTTACTAAAAAGCCCCTAAGGGCCTACTTTCGCATTGTTCACATACACTTGATGTGCTATCCGCACTCATTATACCTGGGGGCTTCTTTTACAGAAGCTCAAATTATAAGGGTTTCATGCCCAGCACATGTGTCAAGCTTCCACATGAACCTTTTACTCACCATTATATGCATCGATATGACTTAAGTTTTGGCCAAGCTGGGTTGCCTGGCTCCTGTGCTTACCCCTACGTTCCCGATTGTTCGGCTAGGAGGTAAAGGGAGCACCTCTGTGATTATTCTTGCCGGTCGGCGGGATGTGTACCTCGGTAGGTGAAGCCGAAAGCTAGCGTTCTTAAGGGAATATTCGATCGGTGACCTAAAAGATGATTTCTTACCTACTCATTTATTCGCCCCAGATGTTTTTTTCTGCTTTTTTGCAGTCCGACATGCACTTTAGGGCATGCCTCCCGAGAAAAGGAACCCTTAACGGAACTATTCTCTCTGGAAGATGTTTCTTACTAACCATGTAATATAACATAACTAGTTGGGCACTTATGCGATAAAGCACTAATGACCCCTACGCCGGGTCTCCATGCATACCCGGTTGTTTCTTAACCAAAAGGTATTCGGACACACTCCGGACTCTAGGGTCCCGAGGTTGAAGCGAAAAGGTCGGCAAAGACAAACGATCTACAATCCGTCTAGAAGGCATTTCACATGTCACTTTAAAGGAAAACATACATTGTCAAATTTAATGATTGTATTCCTCCTCAATCCCGTCTAACAGTCTGTCTAACTTACAGTCCCGTTGGGAAAATTTAGCAGCCAACTCTACTTGGCTGTATACTAAACTCACAGGGATCTCCTTCCCATCGGGCCCCACCAGTCCAACCGGCCATGTGGTTGGGATCCGCCTTCTTGTAACGCGTCTTCACCATGGCCCAAGCCTCCTGGCACCTTGACGGCAAGCGAAATCTTCCACAAGCAGGCGCTGCCGCACTCCCAAGCTTCTCCACAAGCTCCCCAAGGCCCTCGGGTAGGGAGAGGGCTGGCCATAAAGCACAGGACGGCGCCGCTCATTGTGCGCCCAACTCGTTCGGCGGTTGCAACAGCTCGGGAAGTTGATCACCCGTTGATATGGGCATCTCCTCCATGAGGCGACACTGTGAGTATACCTACAAGACATATTATGTCAATTTACTTCCTCGCTGAACTCTTCTTTTCAAAAGAGTCCGCTCAAGCACTTACTATAAATGCCGCGACGAAGCCGCTATTCTCCTTAACGGAGCTGGACAACCCGGCTTGAGCGCCTTTCAGCTCTTCCCCGAGCTTGGCGTTGGCATCTTGGAGTTTGTTCCTTTCTTGCTGCACCCTATTCAGCACCCTCTCGCCGGCCTTTAGCTGGTGCAGTAATTCTTGCCTGTCCGGATCTTGTCTGGCGGCACCTGCAATGTCACTATTAGACTTGCGCGCACGCCGCACAACACTTATATTTATTAACAAAAATGTGTTACCAGGAGGGGTCTCTGCGTCTCCTCCTACGGCAGCAAGCGCGGCCTCAAGTTGGGCCTTGCATTCTTGCAGCTCCTGAGACAGCTGGGCATTCTTCTCGGTAAGAGCCTGCGTTTCAAATGATCCTTAAATCAGTTAACATAACTACTTTAAGTCTCGGGGGCTCTTGGTATATATAACCATTAAAATTCCCTTACCGTATGTCTTTCACATCTTGCTCCGTAGCTCTGGTAAAACCATCTTGGCGGCACGGAGTGCGCGTCCCCTGCGTTAAAGGCGTCCAATGCCTCGGGGAGAAGCACGCTTCACGAATATCTTGTCGTGGCGCCTATGGTTCATGGCGCTCTCCACCTCGAACTTGGTGGCGGACGATCAGCCGGTGTCCTCCGTTGGAGAAGGATCCGCCCGCGTCTTGCGCTTGCCTCCCCCTCCGGGCCGGGCGGCTGGGCTGGCGGTGTAGGTTGGATCGGCAACTTCGCGCCCGCAGTCCGGCGAGCACTTTTCTCCTATAATGATCATGAGCACTCAGACGCTTCCTAGGAACGTTGCTCTGAAAATTCAAATACGAGCTATACCTTTGCAGCGACGTTTCAGTCCGCACCGTGCTCCTTTTCCGCCTGCTGGTGCGGACTGACCTCTATTGGTCAGCCGCCGCGGGCTCGGCTTCCCGCCGTGAAGGTGCTTCCTGTAAAATACCATCGTTCGCGAAGGTCAGAAATGGGCAAGGAAGAGATAATGGTGTCGAACCTCGGTCACGATCACTGGAAGCGGATACGATCCGGGTAGTCCGCCGTAATGGCGACCAAAGCATTATCCATGCTGAGCTGGTGAAATACCCGTCGATCAGCTCCACCTTGATGTCCGGATCCTCTTGGAGGCGGATCGAGGATCTTCTGGATCCTCGGGTTGCGGGCGGGACTTACCATGTCCTTCACAGTCCGGCGTAGATCCTGCGTCGAAGACATAATGTAAGAAGCCTAAACTTCGAAAGCATGGGTTGAGCCCTTAAAAGTGTTCGCTTACCCATCCAGGGTTGTTCATGGAAAACCCATTCAAGGGGTTCGTTCGAAGGAAGTCCTCCTTCTCCCCCTTGTACAGGCTGGACAGGATCTCCACCAGATCCTCGGTCGAATCCGGCCCTTCGCGGCCATGACGGGTGGCATCGTCTTCCCCGTTGAAATCCCACATGGGGTGGCCTCTGTATTGCAATGGTTGTACCCCCCGCATGATGCATGTAGCCATGACTCCAATCATGGTCAACCCGGAATGGGCCAGTAATCTTATTCGGCCCATCAAGTAATGGACGCTCTTGTCTTCCTCCAATCGGGGGCTTCGTGGGCGCCAGCTAAGGCGTTTCTTCAGAGGAGCAGCACTAAACTCCGGGAGGCCAATCCGGACTGGGTCCGGCAGTGGAGCATCTCCTATGTAAACCACTCAAGAAGGCCGGTCTTGGACGCCTTCTTGGGAGTACGGATGGGTATCCGGTCCGGCGATCGCCATATTTGGCGCCGCCCACTTGATATATGGACCCCTCGTGAGAACGAGTGCAGTAGAACAACCTCTTCCACAATGCAAAATGGGGCTCAATGCCCGAGAATAGCTCGCAAAAGAGCTCGTAGCCGCGATATGCGGATGACGGGCGGGTGTGAGGTGGTGGAGCTGGAGTCCGTAGAACTCCAGGAGCCCGTGGAGGAACGGATGTATTGGGAATCCGAGTCCTCTTATCAGATAAGGGACGAAGCATACTCCCTCCCCCTTATTGGGGCTTGGGGTAGCCTCCGCTTGCCTCCCACCTTGATAAGTGACCAGCCCGGCTCCAACCGGGACCATGAAGGCCGGAGGAGATATCCCCGCTTGGAGCTTCACTAGCTCGTTGTGCGAACAGAGCACCTCCTCCAATCCCTGGCGGTGGGCTGGGGCGAGAAGAGGAGCGTCGGCGGTCCATGATGGAATGGATTTTTAGGTCAAAGCGCTCCGATGAAGTATTCAAGGGAGGAAGATGGTGTGGTTTGGATCTGGATTTTTGCCTCTTTTGTAGGCGGACGACTCGCACGACTAGGGGGTGAAACGTAAAAGACACCCTGGCTTTTCGCATTCGTGTGACGCGTGGAAAAAGGCCATTATTGGGCGTAGAAGCCGAGGAACACAGTATTTATGATGAAGCCGGACACTGTTCGGCAGGTACATGGAACTTGAAGGGAGAACCCGCCTTGCAACGCCGAAGACTATATACGCGCTGGACTTATCGTCATTGAAGCCTGGTTAGGGGCTCTTGAGGAGTCCTAGACTAGGGGGTGTCCGGACAGCCGGACTATCATCGTCCGCCGGACTCCAAGACTACGAAGGTACAAGATTGAAGACTCCATCCCGTGTCCGGATGGGACTCTCCTTGGCGTGGAAGGCAAGCTTGGCGATATGGATATGTAGATCTCCTACCATTGTAACCGACTCTGTGTAACCCTAGCCTCCTCCGTGTCTATATAAACCGGAGGGCTTTAGTCTGTAGGACACAACATACATTACAACAATCATACCATAGGCTAGCTTTAGGGTTTAGCCTCCTTGATCTCGTGGTAGATCCACTCTTGTACTACCCATATCATCAATATTAATCAAGCGGGGCGTGGGTTTTACCTCCATCGAGAGGGCCCGAACCTGGGTAAAACATCGTGTCCCTCGTCTCCTGTTACCATCCGCCTAGACGCACAGTTCGGGACTCCCTACCCGAGATCCGCCGGTTTTGACACCGACAATCGCCATCTGAATCTGTTGAGTTTCCTCTGTCTTGAATCCAACGAAAAAATGTATGTTTGTCAATGAATTACTAGCTGAAGCAATCATGGAAATTGTGAGGGAATTAGAGGTGCATATTCTTGTGCAACAACAACTGATCTATGTTTTCAGAGATAGTGTAGCAAAGAAGGAAGAACTTGCTAACATGCTTATGGGCGTCATCTGCGCTAAGCTTGCAGATTGTGAGGTTGTAGATCATTAAGTTCTGTTCATTTATTTGCACTGGCATCAATCTTTGATTGCCTAGTGGATGTAATTCCCTGTAATATATGCTAGATGTGCAACGTTTTTCCTTGTATGCCGTACGTTTTCTTAGCGCGCCTTCCATTCCAGCTAACTGGTCGCTAGGAAGGCAAAAAAGCAGTGAAATTATTAGTTAGCATGAATAGTCGTGGCCCAAATGAAGGAAGCAGCCTACTGCCCTTGATGGGCTTCCCAAACGGGCTCGCATGGGCCAAAATTCTCATAGGCCATTGATTGATCGGTTTTTGTCCTGTCCGTAATTGCTCGTCGTAATGGGCTCCATTTATAGCTGGACCGTGATACGTCCATTTTGCATCATGTTTTCCTACTGTTATTTATGTTGTTTTATTGTATAATAATGCTTTTTGGAGTAATTCTAATGCCTTTTCTCGCATAATTTGCAAGGTATGCACCAAGGGGGAGAATTCTGGCAGCTGGAAATCTGGACCTGAAAAAGCTACGTCAAGCTACCTATTCTGCACAACTCCAAATGAGCTAAAACTTCCCGAGGATTTTTTATGGAATATTTAATAAATATTGGAGAAAATAAGTACCAGAGGAGGGCCACCAGGTGGGCACAACCCACCTGGGCGCGCCAGGAGGCCCAGGCGAGCCCTGGTGGGTGCTGCCCTCCTCGGCCCACCTCCAGTGCCCATCTTCTAGTATATAAGTCATTTTGACCTAGAAAAAAATCAAAGGAGGACATTCGGGATGAAGCGCCGCCGCCTCGAGGTGGAAATTGGGAGGAGCACTTCTGCCCTCCGCCGGAGCAATTCCGCCGGGGGAACTTCCCTCCCAGAGGGGGAAATCATCGTCATCATCATCACCAACATATCTCCCATCTTGGGGAGGGCTATCTTCATCAACATCTTCACAGCGCCAACTCCTCCCAAACCCTAGTTCATATCTTGTGTTCAATCTTTGTATCAAAACTATAGATTGGTGTTTGTGGGTGACTAGTAGTGTTGATTACATCTTGTATTTGATTATTATATGGTTTATTTGGTGGAAGATTATATGTTCAGATCCATTATGCTATTTAATACCCCTCTGATCTTGAGCATGTTTATCATTTGTGAGTAGTTACTTTCGTTCGTGAGGTCATGGGAGAAATTATGTTGCAAGTAATCATGTGAACTTGATATGTGTTCGATATTTTGATGATATGTATGTTGCCATTCTCTTAGTGGTGTCATGTGAACATGGACTACATGACACTTCACCATATTTGGGCCTAAGGGAATGCATTGTGGATTAGTTATTAGATGGTGGGTTGAGAGAGTGACAAAAGCTTAAACCTCAGTTTATGCGCTATTCCGTAAGGGACCGATTGGATCCAAAAGTTTAATGCTATGGTTAAAATTTATTCTTAATACTTTTCTCATAGTTGTGAATGCTTGCGAGAGGGTTAATCATAAGTAGGAGGTTTGTTAAAGTAAGAACAACACCTAAGCACCGGTCCACCCACATATCAAATTATCAAAGTACCAAACACGAATTAAGCCAACATGATGAAAGTGACTAGATGAAATTCCCAAGTACCCTCAAGAACACTTTGCTTATCATAAGAAACCGTTTTGCCCTGTCCTTTGCCTCAAAAGGATTGGGCTACCTTGCTGCACTTTTGTTACTACTATTATTACTTGCTTGTTACAAATTATCTTGCTATCAAACTACTCCGCTACTTACAATTGTGGCACTTGCAGACAATACCTTGCCGAAAACCACTTGTCATTTCCTTCTGCTCCTCGTTGGGTTCGACACTCTTAATTTTTGAAAAGGCTACAATTGACTCCATATTCTTGTGGGTCATCAAGGCTATTTTTTGGCGCCGTTGCCGGCGAGTGAAGCGCTCTTGGTAAGTGGAAATTGGTAAGGAAACATTGTTTCTACATGTTGAAATTTATTGTCACTTGCTACTATGGAAAACAATCCTCTGAGGGGTTTGTTCGGGGTATCTTCACATCGACCGGAACCACAATCAATTACCCCTCAACCTAATGCACCTACTAAAAATATTGAATATGAAATTCCTTCGGGTATGTTAGAGCAACTTCTAGCTAATCCTTATGCAGGAGATGGAACCGAACATCTTAATATGCACTTGATATATGTGGATGAAATTTGTGGATTGTTTAAGCTTGTAGGTTTGCCCGGAGATGAATCTAAGAAGAAGGTTTTCCCTTTATCTTTGAAGGGAAATCATTGACATGGTATAGGCTATGCGATGATATTGGATCTTGGAACTAGAACCGTTTGAAATTGGAATATCATCAGGAATTTTATCCTATACATCTAGTTCATCGTGATCTGAATTATATATATAATTTTTGGCCTCATGAAGGAGAAAGTACCGCTCTAGCTTGGGGGAGGCTTAAGTCCCCAATCATGAGCTCTCAAGAGAAATTATTATTCAGAATTTTTATGCTCGGCTTTCTCGTAATGATCAATCCATGCTCGATACTTCTTGTACTGGTTCTCTTATGAAGAAGACTATTGAATTCCAGTGGGATCTTTTAGAAAGAATTAAACGCAACTCTAAAGATTTGGAACTCGAGAAGGTAAAGATTCGGGTATTTAACCTAAGTTTGATTGTGTTAAATCTTTTATGAATACCGATGCTTTCCGAAAGTTTAGCACTAAATATGGACTTGACTCTGAGATAGTAGCTTCCTTTTGTGAATCTTTTGCTACTCATGTTGATCTCCCTAAGGAGAAGTGGTTTAAATATCACCCACTAATTAAACAAGAAGTTAAAGAATCGGTAAAAGCTAAAGACGAAACCATCATTTACAATGTTGATCCAGTTGTTCCCACTTCTTATATTGAAAAACCACATTTTCCTGTTAGGGTGAAGGAACATGATAAAGCTTCAACTGTGGTTAACAAAAGTTATGTTCGAACACCCAAACCATCTGAACAAATCAAAGTTGAGCCTATTGTTGCTATGGTTAAAGATCTCTCAGTTGATAATATTGATGGGAAGGTTATCTACTTTTGTAGTGAAGTTTCTAGAATTGCCAAACCTAAAGGAAAAGATAAACATAGACCAGTTGTTGGCATGCCTGTTGTCTCAGTTAAGATAGGAGATCATTGTTATCATGGGTTATGTGACCTAGGTGCTAGTGTGAGTGCTATTCCTTTCTCCTTATATCAAGATATTAAATATGAAATAGCACCTGCTGAAATAGAAGACATAGATGTTACTATTAAACTTGCTAATAGAGATACTATATCACCAATTGGGATTCTTAGAGATGTTGAAGTCTTGTGTGGGAAAATAAAATACCCTACTGATTTTCTTGTTCTTAGCACCCCACAAGATGACTTTTGTCCCGTTATTTTTGGTAGACCTTTCTTGAACACCATCAATGCTAAAATAGATTGTGAGAAACAAACTGTCGGTGTTAGCTTTGGTGATGAATCTCATGAATTTAATTTTTCCAAGTTTAGTAAACAACCTCATAAGAAAGTTTTGCCTAGTAAGGATGAAATTATTGGTCTTGCTTCTATTGATGTGCCTCCTACTGATCCTTTGGAACAATATTTGCTAGACCATGAAAATGATTTGCATATGCGTGAAAGAAATGAAATAGATAGAATCTTTTCCAAACAACCACCTCTTCTTAAACACAATTTGCATATTGAAACTCTAGGAGGTCCTTCTCCACCTAAAGGTGGTCCTGTGTTTGAACTAAAACAATTGCCAGACACTCTAAAATATGCTTATCTTGATGAAAAGAAGATATATCATGTTATTGTTAGTGCTAAGCTTTCAGAACACGAAGAAGAAAGATTATTTAAAGTTCTAAGGAAGCACATGGCTGTTGTTGGATATACTCTTGATGATTTTAAGGGCATTTGTCCCACTCTATGTCAGCAGAAGATTAATATGGAACCTGAAGCTAAACCCGTTGTTGATCACCAACGTTGGTTAAATCCAAAGATGAAAGAAGTGGTAAGAACGGAAATATTAAAACTTCTGGAAGCAGGTATAATCGATCCTATAACTAATAATAGATGGGTAAGTCATGTTCATTGTTTTACTGTTGTTCCTAATGATAAGAATGAGCTTATTCCACAAAGAATTGTCACAGGCTATAGAATGGTAATTCATAATAGAAAAATAAATAAAGCTACTAGAAAAGATCATTACCCTCTGCCTTTTATCGATCAAATGTTAGAAAGATTATCCAGGCACACACATTTTTGCTTCCTTGATGGATACTCTGGCTTTTCACAAATACCTGTTTTACAATCTGATCAAGAAAATACCACTTTTACTTGTCCTTTTGGAACATTTTCTTATAGACGTATGCCTTTCGGTTTATGTAATGCACCTGCTACCTTTCCAAGATGTATGACTGCTATATTCTCTGATTTTTGTGAAAAGATTGTTGAGGTTTTCATGGATGACTTTTCTGTTTATGGGAAGTCTTTTGATGATTGTTTAAGCAATCTTGATCGAGTTTTGCAGAGATGTGAACAAACAAATCTTGTCTTCAATTGGGAGAAGTGCCACTTTATGGTTAATGAAGGTATTGTCTTGGGCCATAAAATTTCTGAAAGAGGCATTGAGGTGGACAAAGCCAATGTTGATGCAATTGAGAAAATGCCATGTCCTAAAGATATCAAAGGTATTCGTAGTTTTGTTGGTCATGCTGGTTTCTATAGGAGGTTTATCAAATACTTTTCTAAAATTTCTAGGCCTCTTACTAATCTTTTGCAAAAGTATATTCCCTTTGTGTTTGATGATGGTTGCATGGAAGCATTTGAAACACTAAAGAAAGCCTTAATCACTGCACATGTTGTTCAACCACCTGATTGGAACTTTCCTTTTGAGATTATGTGTGATGCTAATGATTATGTTGTTGGTGTTGTTCTAGGACAAAGAGTTGATAAGAAACTAAATGTTATTCATTATGCTAGTAAAACTCTAGACAGTGCTCAATGGAACTATGCTACTACTGAAAAGAATTCTTAGCAGTAGTGTTTGCTTGTGATAAATTCAGATCTTACATTGTTGATTCTAAAGTAACTAGCAAAAGAGCCCGTGCGTTGCAACGGGAGAGAAAACATAACACACACTCTTAACTGAACAACCATCACTCAAGACCACAATAGGTCCATCTCCTTTATTTTTGCGAGGCATCATATTTGTGTTGCCGCTTATCCTTCTTCTCACCCTCGCCGGTGATGGCCTCGGTGTTCACACAAAACAACAAAAAACATGTGTTGAATATGGTTAATCCTAAGGTGTCTCTCTCTCCCTCTCTCCTCCCTCTCTCTCTCTCTCTCTCTCTCTCTCTCTCTCTCTCTCTCTCTCTCTCTCTCTCTCTCTCTCTCTCTCTCTCTCTCTCTCTCTCTCTCTCTCTCTCTCTCTCGCTTTCTCTCACTCTCACGATGAGAAATCTGTTATTTTCCCTTGCGACATTTTTCATAGGTATGCACGTGTAGTTGTCGATGTTTTCTTTTCCGTATACGGCTATAGTGGGGTATTTATTTGCAATCCGGATCGCCGCCGGTATGAAAAAAGCGAATTTTGCGCTATAACTTATAAGTTTGCTTCCATAACAATATTTTAAAAATATTTAACAGGTAAAATTAACATCATATTTAGATTCCACACATTTTTCTAATAAAATTTCATATATAATATGTTAAAATCGAAGTTACGGTTTAAAAGATACAAATAATTTAGAAAATCATTTGGTGTGACTCAAATATATTTCAAAATAATATTTAAAAATACTTAACAGGTAAAAATAATCTCATATTCATATTCTACATATTTTTCTAATCAAATTTCATATATAACATGTTCAAATCGGAGTTACGGTTTAAAGGATATGGATGATTTTAAAAAGCATTTGCTTGACTTAAATATGATCCGCGGATGAATTACCTAAAACATCAGGGGGTTTTCAAGAAATGTAAAATAACGGTTCGGGTGTGACTTAAATCCGGATGGCGGGCTGATTTCAAGAAAAGACAGGGACTGTTTTGTAAAATACGAAAATAACGCTTCGTTTTAACTTAAAACAGGACTACAGGTTGAATTCTCTGAAATAGAGGGACTTTTATGAAAAAATGCCATGACGGACGAAAGAAACCCAATTTGCTTTATTATTAGGTAAAAGATTGTTCACACCGATGATGCTTCTATTAAATATCTTATGGAAAAGAAAGATGCTAAACCTAGACTCATTAGGTGGGTTCTTCTGCTACAAGAATTTGATTTGCATGTCACTGATAGGAAAGGAGCAGAGAACCCCGTGGCTGATAACTTGTCTAGACTTGAAAATGTTCTTGATGACCCACAGCAAATTAATGATAGCTTCCCTGATGAACAACTAGCTGCAATAAATGTTTCTCATAGTACACCTTGGTATGCTGACTATGCTAATTATATTGTTGCTAAATACATACCACCTAGCTTCACATACCAACAAAAGAAAAAATTCTTCTATGATTTAAGACATTACTTTTGGGATGACCCACATCTTTATAAAGAAGGAGTAGATGGTATTATTAGATGATGTGTACCTGAGCATGAACAGGAACAAATCCTACAGAAATGTCACTCCGAAGCTTATGGAGGACATCACGCGGGAGACAGAAACGCTCATAAGGTATTGCAATATGGTTTTTACTAGCCTACTCTCTTCAAGGATGCCCGTAAGTTTGTCTCATCATGTTATGAATGCCAAAGAATAGGTAATATCGGTAAGCATCAAGAAATGCCTATGAATTATTCACTTGTTGTTGAACCATTTGATGTTTGAGGATTTGACTTTATGGGACCTTTTCCTTCATCTAATGGGTATACACATATTTTGGTTGTTGTTGATTGTGTTACTAAGTCGATAGAAGCTATTCCAAAAAGTAGTGCTGATCACAACACCTCTATTAAAATGCTTAAGGAAGTTATTTTCCCAAGGTTTGGAGTCCCTAGATATTTAATGGCTGATGGTGGTTCACACTTTATTCATGGTGCTTTCCGTAAAATGCTTGCTAAGTATGATGTTAACCATAGAATTGCGTCACCTTATCATCCTCAGTCTAGTGGTCAAGTTGAACTTAGCAATAGAGAAATAAAACTAATCTTACAAAAGACTGTCAATAGGTCCCGGAAGAATTGGTCTAAGAAATTAGATTATGCATTTGGGCTTATAGAACAGCTTACAAAAATCCTATGGGTATGTCTCCTTATAAAATGGTTTATGGAAAAGCTTGTCATTTACCTCCTGAGTTAGAACGCAAAGCATTTTGGAAAATAAAAGAACTCAATTATGATTTCAAACTTGCTGGAGAAAAGAGGTTATTTGATATTAGCTCATTAGATGAATGGAGAACCCAGGCTTATGACAATGCTAAGTTATTCAAAGAAAAAGTTAAAAGATGCCATGACAAAAGGATCCAAAAGCATGAGTTCAAAGTAGGAGAATATGTTCTTTTGTACAACTCTTGTTTCAGATTCTTTGCAGGAAAACTCCTCTTCAAATGGGAAGGACCCTATGTCATCGAGGAGGTCTATCGATCCGAAGCTATCACAATAAATAATGCCGACTAACCTGAAGGTTGTCAATGGGCAACGAATAAAACACTATATCTCAGGTACGACCATTAATATTGAAAGCAATGTTATCCAAACTTTGACACCGGAAGAACACATAAAGGAGTCCTTCCGGAACACTCCAGAATCGTGAAAATAAGGAGGTACTTGATACGGTAAGTAAATGGACCCAGAAAAATTCGCAAAAATATTTTTTGTTAGTTTTGGAATATTTAGAAAATTAGGAAAATAAGAAACTTTCAGGAAAGTGACCCTGGTGGGAACGATACACCAGGGCGCGCCAGGCATGCCTGGCGCGCCTGTCGGTGTCAAAACTGGCGGATCTCGGGTAGGGGGTCCCTAACTGTGTGTCTCAGGCTAATGGTAATAGGAGGCGGGGGACACGATGTTACCCAGGTTCGGGCTCTCTCTATGGAGGTAATACCCTACTTCCTGCTTGATTGATCTTGATGATATGAGTATTACAAGAGTTGATCTACCACGAGATCGTAGAGGCTAAACCCTAGAAGCTAGCCTATGATTATGATTGTTCTTGTCCTACGGACTAAACCGTCCGGTTTATATAGACACCGGAGGGGGCTAGGGTTACACAGAGTCGGTTATAGAGAAGGGAATCTACATATTCGAATTGTCAAGCTTGCCTTCCACGCAAAGGAGAGTCCCACTCGGACACGGGACAAAGTCCTCAATCTTGTATCTTCATAGTCCAACAGTCTGGCATAAGCATATAGTCCGGCTGTCTGAGGACCCCCCCCCCCCTAATTTAGGACTCCCTCAGTAGCCCCTGAACCAGGCTTCAATGACGATGAGTCAGGCGAGCAGATTGTCTTCAGCATTGCAAGGCGGGTTCCTTCTCCGAATACTCCAAAGTAGATCTTGAACATAAGAATCATGTCCGGCTCTGCAAAACAAATTCCACGTACCACCGTAGGGAGTACAATATTCCACGAGTCTAATCTGCTGACAACTTTTACCTAGCATGACATCACGCCGCGGCCCGGTTATTATTCAAACCGTTTTTCCAACCTGCCACTACACGTCTTGCAAGGCGGTTTTATTGGCAGTCTTGTCGAAGCAGAGATCGCGTCCCCCTTACTCACGGGATTCTCATCAATACGTGCGTAGGTAACCCAACCGCTCCATTAGTACAAATCCTTGGTTTAGGCAAGTTCCAAACGGCCGTGCGGAGGACGCTTGACATTCATCCTCTTTATAAAGAGGTCAAGACCTGTCCTTTTCTTTCCATGCCCGATCCTTCCCTTCCCTCACCTCGAGTTCCAACACCCAAGGTTCAGTCCAAGCGCTCCGGACCTCCAACCATGTCCGGATCCAACCTTCAAGGCCAGTGGATGGCCTCTTCCGTCACAGAGGAGGACATCAAGAAGCTTAGGGAGGCTAGGTATTTGACCGCCGAAATCATTCAAATGCTTCCTGCTCAAGGGTAGGTTATTCCTACTCCCAAACCCAATGAAAGTGTCGTATTCATCTCCCAATTTCTCCGAGGGCTAGGCTTCGGTCTTCATCCCTTTGTTAGAGGGCTCATGTTCTATTATGGCCTAGATTTTCATGATCTAGCTCCAGGTTCCTTCCTTCATATCTCAACGTTCATTGTTGAGTGTGAGGCCTTCCTCCGCATTACCCCACACTTCGGATTATGGCTCAAGACCTTCAATGTGAAGCCGAAGATGATCGATGGGTGACACGCGGAGTGCGGAGCCGCTATAATAAGCAAAGGTGTCGATGCTTTATGGCCAAAGGGTTCCTTCCCGGAAGTTTCTGACCTATGGCAGCGGGAGTGGTTTTACATCACAGACCCGAGGTAGAAAATTGGCGGCCGCCCCAGCCTTCCGCTCCGCTCCTCCGCCACAGCTTGCATCATGGGTCAACAAGGGGCTAGACTAGGGATCGGTTGATGACGTGCGTGTTGGGGAACGTAGTAATTTCAAAATTTTCCTACGCACACGCAAGATCATGGTGATGCATAGCAACGAGAGGGGAGAGTGTTGTCTCGTACCCTCGTGAGCGAAGCGAAGCGTTGGCGCAACGTAGAGGAAGTAGTCGTCGTCCTCGATCCAAGCACCGTTACTCGGCACCTCCGAGTTCTTGACACACGTCAGCTCGATGGCGCACCCGATCTCCGATCCAGCGAGAGGCGGGGAGGAGTTCCGTCGGCTGCGACGGCGTGGTGGCGATCTTGATGTTCTCTTGTCGCGGGGCTTCGCCTAAGCACCGCTACAATATGACCGAGGTGTAATCTTGTGGAGGGGGCACCGCACACGGCTAAGGAGCGATCTCAATGATCAACTTGTGTCTATGGGTGCCCCCGCCCGTATATAAAGGAGGGAGGGAGGAGGAGGCCGCCCAAGGGGAGGCGCCCTAGGGGGGGCAAACCTACTCCAAGTAGGTTTGGCCCCCTTTCCTATTCGGAGTAGGAGAAGGAAGGAAGAGGGGAGGAGAGAAGGAAGGGGGCCGCCCCCTCCCAATTCGGATTGGGCTTGGGGCGCCCCTCCTTGCTCCTTCTCCTCCCTTCCACTAAGGCCCAATAAGGCCCATATACTTACGGGGGTTCGGTAACCTCCGGAACTCGGTATAATCCCAATCTCATCCGGAACCTTTCCGGTGTCCAAATATATCCGTCCAATATATCAATCTTTATGTCTCGACCATTTCGAGACTCCTCGTCATGTCCGTGATCACATCCGGACTCGAACAACCTTGGTACATCAAAATACATAAACTCATAATATAAGCATCATCGAAACCTTAAGCGTGCGGACCCTACGGTTCGAGAACAATGTAGACATGACCGAGACACATCTCCGGTCAATAACCAATAGCGGGACCTGGATGCCCATATTGGTTCCTACATATTCTCGAAGATCTTTATCGGTCAAACCGCATAACTACATCGTTGTTCCTTTGTCATCGGTATGTACTTGCCGAGATTCGATCGTCGGTATCAATACCTAGTTCAATCTCGTTACGGCAAGTCTCTTTACTGGATTCGTAATACATCATCTCGCAACTAACTCATTAGCTGAAATGCTTGCAAGGCTTAAGTGATGTGTATTACCGAGAGGGCCCAGAGATACCTCTCCGACATTCGGAGCGACAAATCCTAATCTCGAAATACGCCAACTCAACAAGTACCTTTATAATCACCCAGCTACGTTGTGACGTTTGGTAGCACACAAAGTGTTCCTCCGGTAAACGGGAGTTGCATAATCTCATAGTCGCAGGAACATGTATAAGTCATGAAGGAAGCAATAGCAACATACTAAAACGATCGGATGCTAAGCTAACGGAATGGGTCATGTCAATCAGATCATTCAACTAATGATGTGACCTTGTTAATCAAATAACAACTCCTTGTTTATGGTTAGGAAACATAACCATCTTTGATTAACAAGCTAGTCAAGTAGAGGCATACTAGTGACACTCTGTTTGTCTATATATTCACACATGTATTATGTTTCCGGTTAATACAATTCTAGCATGAATAATAAACATTTATCATGATATAAGGAAATAAATAATAACTTTATTATTGCCTCTAGGGCATATTTCCTTTAGTCTCCCACTTGCACTAGAGTCAATAATCTAGATTACATAGTAATGATTCTAACACCCATGGAGTCTTGGTGTTGATCATGTTTTGCTCGTGGAAGAGGCTTAGTCAGCGGTGCGCAACATTCAGATCCGTATGTATCATGCAAATCTCTATGTCTCCCACCTGGACTAGATCCCGGATGGAATTGAAGTGTCTCTTGATGTGCTTGGTTCTCTTGTGAAATCTGATTCCTTCGCTAAGGCAATCGCTCCAATATTGTCACAAAATATTTTCATTGGACCCGATGCACTAGGTATGACACCTAGATCGGATATGAACTCCTTCATCCAGACTCCTTCATTGGCTGCTGCTGAAGCAGCTATGTATTCCGCTTCACACGTAGATCCCGCCATGACGCTTTGCTTTGAACTGCACCAACTGACAGCTCCACCGTTTAATGTAAACACATATCCGGTTTGCGATTTAGAATCGTCCGGATCAGTGTCAAAGCTTGCATCAATGTAACCATTTACGATGAGCTCTTTGTCACCTCCATATCGAAAACATATCCTTAGTCCTTTTCGGTATTTCAGGATGTTCTTGACGCTGTCGATGATCCACTCTGGATTACTTTGGTACCTCCTGCTAGACTTATAGCAAGGCACACATCAGGTCTAGTACACAACATTGCATACATGATAGAGCCTATGGCTGAAGCATAGGGAACATTTTCATTTTCTCTCTATCTTCTACGATGGTTGGGCTTTGAGTCTTACTCAACTTCACACCTTGCAAGACAGAGCAAGAACCATTTCTTTGCTTGATCCATTTTGAACTTCTTCAAAACTTTGTCAAGGTATGTGCTTTGTGAAAGTCAATTAAGCGTTTTGATCTATCTCTATAGATCTTAATGCCCAATATGTAAGCAGCTTCACCGAGGTCTTTCATTGAAAAACTTTTATTCAAGTATCCCTTTATGCTATCCAGAAATTCTATATCATTTCCAATCAATAATATGTCATCCACATAATATTAGAAATGCTACAGAGCTCCCACTCACTTTCTTGTAAATACAGGTTTCTCCAAAAGTCTTTATAAACCCAAATGCTTTGATCACACTATCAAAACGTTTATTCCAACTCCGAGAGGCTTGCACCAGTCCATAAATGGATCGCTGGAGCTTGCACACTTTGTTAGCTCCCTTTGGATCAATAAACCTTCTGGTTGCATCATATACAACTCTTCTTCCATAAATCCATTCAGGAATGCAGTTTTTACATCCATTTGCCAAATTTCATAATCATAAAATGCGGCAATTGCTAACATGATTCGGACAGATTTAAGCATCGCTATGGGTGAGAAGGTCTCATCGTAGTCAACTCCTTGAACTTGTCGAAAACCTTTTGCAACAAGTCGAGCTTTGTAGACAGTAACATTACCGTCAGCGTCAGTCTTCTTCTTGAAGATCCATTTATTCTCAATTTCTTGCCGACCATCGGGCAAGTCAACCAAAGTCCATACTTTGTTCTCATACATGGATCCCATCTCAGATTTCATGGCTTCAAGCCATTTTGCGAATCTGGGCTCACCATCGCTTCTTCATAGTTCGTAGGTTCATCATGATCTAGTAGCATGACTTCGAATAGGATTACCGTACCACTCAGTGCGGATCTTACTCTGTTTGACCTACGAGGTTACGTATTAACTTGATCGAAGTTCTATGATCATCATCATCATCTTCCTCACTAGTTGGTTTTGGCGTCCACGAAACGGTTCTGTGATGTATTATTTTCCAACAAGGGGTAGGTACGATTACCTCATCAAGTTTTACTTTCCTCCCACTCACTTCTTTCGAGAGAAACTCCTTCTCTAGAAAGGATCCATTCTTAGCAACGAATGTCTTGCCTTCGGATCTGTGATAGAAGGTGCACCCAACTGTCTCCTTTGGGTATCCTATGACACATTTCTCCGATTTGGGTTCGAGCTTATCAGGTTGAAGCTTTTTCACATAAGCATCGCATCCCCAAACTTTAAGAAACGACAACTTTGGTTTCTTGCCAAACCATAGTTCATAAGGTGTCGTCTCAGCAGTTTCGACGGTGCCCTATTTAGCGTGAATGTGGCCGTCTCTAAAGCATAACCCCAAAACGATAGCGGTAAATCCTGTAAGGGACATCATAGATCGCACCATATCATGTAAAGTACGATTACGACGTTCGGACACACCATTACGTTGTGGTGTTCCGGGTGGCGTGAGTTGCGAAACTATTCCACATTGTTTTAAGTGTAGACCAAACTTGTAACTCAAATATTCTCCTCCACGATCAGATCATAGAAACTTTATTTTCTTGTTACAATGATTTTCAACTTCACTCTGAAATTCTTTGAACTTTTCAAATGTTTCATACTTATGCTTCATTAAGTAGATATACCCATATCTGCTTAAATCATCTGTGAAGGTGAGAAAATAACAATATCCGCCACGAGCCTCAACATTCATCGGACCACATACATCTGTATGTATGATTTCCAACAAATCTGTTGCTCTCTCCATAGTACCGTAGAATGACGTTTTAGTCATCTTGCCCATAAGGCACAGTTCGCAAGTACCAAGTGATTCATAATCAAGCGGTTCCGAAAGACCATCAGTATGGAGTTTCTTCATGCGCTTTACACCGATATGACCTAAACGGCAGTGCCACAAATAAGTTGCACTATCATTATCAACTCTGCATCTTTTGGCTTCAACACTATGAATATGTGTATCACTACTATCGAGATTCATCAAAAATAGACCACTCTTCAAGGGTGCATGACCATAAAAGATATTACTCATATAAATAGAACAACCATTATTCTCGATTTAAATGAATAACCGTCTCGCATCAAATAAGATCCAGATATAATGTTCATGCTCAACGCGGCACCAAATAACAATTATTTAGGTCTAATACTAATCCGAAGGTAGATGTAGAGGTAGCGTGCCGACCGCGATCACATCGACTTTGGAACCATTTCCCACGCGATCGTCACCTTGTCCTTTGCGGTGTTAAGCAATCCGTAGTCCTGTTTGAGTTGCAAATATTAGCAACATAACCAATATCAAATACCCGGTGCTCTGCGAGCTCTAGTAAGGTACACATCAATAACATGTATATCACATATACCTTTGTTCACCTTGCCATCCTTCTTATCCGCCAAATACTTGGGGCAGTTCCGCTTCGATGACGATGCGCTTGCGTAGAAGCACTCGATTTCAGGCTTAGGTCCAGACTTGGGCTTCTTCTCTTGAGCGGCAAGTTGTTTGCTGTTCTTCTTGAAGTTCCCCTTCTTCTTCCCTTTGCCCTTTTTCTTGAAACTAGTGGTCTTGTTAACCATCAACACTTGATGCTCCTTCTTGATTTCTACCTCCGTAGCCTTTAGCATTGCGAAGAGCTCGGGAATCGTCTTATCCATCCCTTGCATATTATAGTTCATCACGAAGCTCTTGTAGCTTGGTGGAAGTGTTTGTAGAATTCTGTCAATGATGCTATCATCCGGAAGAGTAACTCCCAGTTGAATCAAGTGATTACAATACCCAAACATCTTGAGTATGTGCTCACTGACAGAACTATTCTCCTCCATCTTGCAGCTATAGAACTTATTGGGGACTTCATATTTCTCAATCCGGGCATTCTTCTGGAATATTAACTTCAACTCCTGGAACATCTCATATGCTCCATGACGTTCAAAACGTCATTGAAGTCCCGGTTCTAAGCCGTAAAGCATGGCACATTGAACTATCGAGTAGTCATCAGCTTTGCTCTGCCAGACGTTCTTAACATCGTCGATTGCATCAAGCGGCGAGCACGAACCCAGCGGTGCTTCGGGGCGTAATTTTTCAATGCAGCAATGAGGATAATCCTCAAATTACGGACCCGATCCAGCGTAGTTGCTACCATCATCCTTCAACTTAGCTTTCTCAAGGAACGCATTAAAATTCAGCGGAACAACAACACGGGCCATCTATCTACAATCAACATAGACAAGCAAGATACTATCGGTACTAAGTTCATGATAAATTTAAGTTCAATTAATCATATTACTTAAGAACTCCCACTTAGGCAGACATCTCTCTAGTCATCTAAGTGATCACGTGATCCAAATCAACTAAACCATAACCGATCATCACATGAGATGGAGTAGTTTTCAATGGTGAACATCTTATGTTGATCATATCTACTATATGATTCACGCTCGACCTTTCGGTCTCCGTGTTCGAGGCCATATCTACATATGCTAGGCTCGTCAAGTTTAACTGAGTATTCTGCGTGTGCAAAATTGGCTTGCACTGTTGTAGATGGACGTGAGCTTATCACACCGATCATCACGTGGTGTGCAGGCACGATGAACTTTGGCAGCGGTGCATACTCGGGAGAACACTTCTTGATAATTTTAGTGAGAGATCATCTTAAAATGCTACCGTCAATCAAAGCAAGATAAGATGCATAAAGGATAAACATCACATGCAATCAATATAAGTGATATGATATGGCCATCATCATCTTGTGCTTGTGATCTCCATCTCGAAGCACCATCATGATCACCATCGTCACCGTAGCGACACCTTGATCTCCATCGTAGCATCGTTGTCGTTTCGCCATCTATTTCTTCTAAGACTATCGCTACCGCTTAGTGATAAAGTAAAGCAATTACAGGCGTTTGCATTTCATACAATAAGCGACAACCATATGGCTCTGCCGATTGCCGATAACCGGTTACAAAACATGATCATCTCATACAATAAAATATAGCATCATGTCTTGGCCATATCACATCACAACATGCCTGCAAAAACAAGTTAGGCGTGCTCTACTTTGTTGTTGCAAGTTTTACGTGGCTGCTACGGGCTTAAGCAAGAACCAATCTCACCTCGCATCAAAACCACAGCGATAGTTTGTCAAGTTGATGCTGTTTTAACCTTCGCAAGGACCGGCGTAGCCACACTCAGTTCAACTAAAGTTGGAGAAACCGACACCGCTAGTCACTGTGTGCAAAGCACGGCGGTAAAACCAGTCTCGCGTAAGCGTCTGGCGTAATGTCGGTCCGGGCGCTTCATCCAACAATACCGCCCGAACCAAAGTATGACATCTTTGGTAAGCGGTATGACTTATATCGCCCACAACTCACTTGTGTTCTACTCGTGCATATAACATCAAACCATAAAACCTAGGCTCGGATGCCACTTTGTTGGGGAACGTAGTAATTTCAAAATTTTCCTCGCACACGCAAGATCATGGTGATGCATAGCAACGAGAGGGAGAGTGTTGTCTCGTACCCTCGTGGACCGAAGCGGAAGCATTGACGCAACATAGAGGAAGTAGTCGTACGTCCTCCCGATCCGACCGATCCAAGCACCGTTACTCCGTCACCTCCGAGTTCTTGACACACGTACAGCTCAATGACGCACCCTGATCTCCAATCCAGCAGAGGCGCGGGGAGGAGTTCCGTCAGCACGACAGCGTGGTGACGATCTTGATGTTCTACTGTCGCAGGGCTTCGCCTAAGCACCGCTACAATATGACCGAGGTGCAATCTTGTGGAGGGGGCACCGCACACGGCTAAGGAACGATCT
The DNA here is from genome assembly GCA_021437245.1 of Aegilops speltoides. NCBI lineage: Eukaryota > Viridiplantae > Streptophyta > Magnoliopsida > Poales > Poaceae > Aegilops > Aegilops speltoides. The sequence continues at coordinate 368,203,748 of CM038143.1, forward strand.
CAATGATCAACTTGTGTCTATGGGGTGCCCCCCGCCCCCGTATATAAAGGAGGGAGGGAGGAGGAGGCCGGCCCAAGGGGAGGCGGCATGCAGGGGCAAACCTACTCCAAGTAGGTTTGGCCCCCCTTTCCTATTCGGAGTAGGAGAAGGAAGGAAGAGGGGGGAGGAGAGAAGGAAAGGGGGGGCCGGTCCCCCTCCCAATTCGGATTGGGCTTGGGGGGGGGCGTGCCCCTCCCTTGCTCCTTCTCCCTCCCTTCCACTAAGGCCCAATAAGGCCCATATACTTACGGGGGTTCCGGTAACCTCCCGGAACTCCGGTATAATCCCAATCTCATCTGGAACCTTTCCGGTGTCCAAATATTTCCGTCCAATATATCAATCTTTATGTCTCGACCATTTCAAGACTCCTCGTCATGTCCGTGATCACATCGGGACTCGAACAACCTTCGTACATCAAAATACATAAACTCATAATATAAGCATCATCGTAACCTTAAGCGTGCGGACCCTACGGTTCGAGAACAATGTAGACATGACCGAGACACGTCTCGGTCAATAACCAATAGCGGGACCTGGATGCCCATATTGGTTCCTACATATTCTCGAAGATCTTTATCGGTCAAACCGCATAACTACATCGTTCTTCCCTTTGTCATCGGTATGTTACTTGCCGAGATTCGATCGTCGGTATCAATACCTAGTTCAATCTCGTTACGGCAAGTCTCTTTACTCGATTCGTAATACATCATCTCGCAACTAACTCATTAGCTGAAATGCTTGCAAGGCTTAAGTGATGTGTATTACCGAGAGGGCCCAGAGATACCTCTTCGACATTGGAGCGACAAATCCTAATCTCGAAATCGCCAACTCAACAAGTACCTTTGGAGACACCAGAGAGCACCTTTATAATCACCCGATTCGTTGTGGCGTTTGGTAGCACACAAAGTGTTCCTCCGTAAACAGGAGTTGCATAATCTCATAGTCGCAGGAACATGTATAAGTCATGAAGGAAGCAATAGCAACATACTAAAATGATCGGGTGCTAAGCTAACGGAATGGGTCATGTCAATCAGATCATTCAACTAATGATGTGACCTTGTTAATCAAATAAAAACTCCTTGTTTATGGTTAGGAAACATAACCATCTTTGATTAACAAGGTAGTCAAGTAGAGGCATACTAGTGACACTCTGTTTGTCTATATATTCACACATGTATTATGTTTCCGGTTAATACAATTCTAGCATGAATAATAAACATTTATCATGATATAAGGAAATAAATAATAACTTTATTATTGCCTCTAAGGCATATTTCCTTCAGTGCGGACATTGCAAAGCCGCATTCAGGATCTTATCAAGAAGGAGATCAGTCTTGTCAAAGTAATCCAAGTAATGCTAGTTTGTCGGGTCCTGCCATGCCAACGTCGATCTCTCCGTATGTGGGAGTTCAACCCGGAAGGACCACGAACTGTTCAGCACTTCTTCGGCATGACGCTCGAAGGGATGTATCAATTATTCTTCGGATCATGAGTAAATTGTCCGGACACAATAGAGGATGTAGGCCTCGATTGCAACCATCCAGACACCCAGGTAAGTAATTCCAGGACCGAACATGTTGTCATTATATTTGTCACAACATTATTCTGAAAAACCATCCTCGGACAGGGCTGGATAAGAAAGGCGGAGAGGATCGGGTGTTCGGCCCCTCTTCCCGAAGATTTGCCGGATCCTGCATTAACCAGGATGCTGGCTCGTGCACATTATCAAGTGCTATCAGAGGAGGACAAGGAGAGGAATGGGGAAGCCAAAAGCGGACATCATGTTGGAGGTACGTTACGCATCCTAACTGGGGAAATTAGTACCCCCGTGTCGGAGGATGAACGGGGAGGAGAATCTAGCAACCCCTCTTCCCACGAGAAGAAAAGGACCGCCCCGAAGACTTGGAAGCAAAGGTCTTCAAACGAGGGAAGAAACCTTCATCAGGGGGCCCTACCCCAGAGGGCAACATTGTCGCACAGCGCCCACAGGGGGGCCAGCCGTTAACTGAGTCGTAAGTGAACAAAGGTGCTTAGTAAGCATACCCCGTTCTTTTCCTAAGAATAACGACCGAGACATATGTTTTGCAGTTCGGCTTATAGCCTCCCTCAACAATGTTCGTCCTCGGGGGATCTTCTTCCGGAGATGATGGAGAGCGAAACGCCCCCTCCTACTTCTCAGCCTCATGAGGCAGACGACCCTGAGGTGTCGTCCCGGAGGATCTCTCCCGATCCTCAAAGTCCGGGGTTTTCAGCTCCTAGAGAGACCAACAGAAAAAGCCCCGGACCGTCCGATATACAACTGGACACATTGACGGGTTGCGGCAAGCGGCTATCTCAGAGGCACATCGTACCATGATGGGTACGGTGGTTGAGAGGATTTCATCCGCAAAAAGCGGGTTGAATGAAGCTTTTACGAGCCTGCTAAGAGGCTTTGAGGTACGCAAAGTGATATTTTTTATTGTACCATAAATGCAAGTTGCACTTTGTATAGATAGTAGCCCCTGAGACTCTAGTTGCCATCCGGACGAGGCGAGCAAAGGATCATAGTCTCGGGTAATGATGGTGCCAATTTTGTACGCAGGCGGCTGCAGCTCCGGTGGCTGACCGGACTGCTGAATTTGCCGAACTGAAGCGACAACTTGATGTGGCAGATGCAGCCATCACGCTTGTGAACAAGTGGCTTGACGAGGCACAGGGTATGTATATTTGGGTGGTCAGCAAATATTAATAAGAGCATGATGCTAGGATTTATGATATGCTTTGACTGCAGATGGTGTTGCCGCCGTGGAGACCCTTCGGGCAGAGCTTGCCCGGGCCAAGGAGCAAGCCAGGAGAAGCAATGCGGCTGCCATGAAGGCAGCTGATGAATTAAAAGCCAAACAGGCTGCTCATTGCCAAAGTGAGGGTAGAATAGCCAACATGGCTCTTGAGCTACAAAATGCCGCTAGCCGATATGAGCTTCTCGAAAGGGAAAACCAAACAAAAACGGATGACCTAAAGAAGGCCTTACAAGCAGCAAAGGAAACTCGCTCTGAGATCAGAGCGTCTCGAGAGGAGCTCCGGCAAGCCGATGAGATCACGGCTGGGAAGCCCTTTTTATTGCGAACAAAATTCGGCGATCCGAAGTATGCCCCTCTTGATCGGTTATGGAGCTCTCCAGATGCATACTTGGATTTGTCAAAGAGTGCCGCCGATGTGACACAGTATTTCCAAGATCAAGAAGATCATGAAGTGGAAAGATTGTTTTGGTCGCAGTTCAGTACTCCAAGGCGTCCACTGCTGTTGAACGAGCAAATGGCCAAATGGGTCGAGCTCCATAGGTTATCCGGGCTTGCCATGAAGGCTGTTGTGGATTGCCTGTGACCGAAGGAGCCAAGTCCATATAGTTATTTTGGTTTGGTGCAACGATTTATTCGTGTTGTGCCGCATATCAACGCTGTCAAGCGGTCGGCATGCATAGAGGGTGGACGGATGGCCCTTGCCCGTGTTAAGACATACTGGGTGAAGATGGAGGCCACTGATATTGCAACCAGGGGTCCACCCGGGGGCCAGGACTTGCCCGAGCACTATTTTGAAGAAGTCTTAGAAGGTGCCCGTTTAATAGAGGCTCGGTGCTCAAAGAATACCATGTTCAAATGACATGTATCTTGATTGCAAAAACAATGCTTTTGATAATAAAGGCTATATTTATACTTTTGCCCGTAAAGTATTGTAGTACCTACTGTGCAGCCACTTATGTATATATTTATATAACTTGAAAGTTTGTAGTCGTCAGCTTCAACCCCCTCGCATATAATGCGGGGGTGTTCGGCAAAGCACATAATCACACTTGATCCAACGTCTTGGTCCGTTAAGGAGGTGGTAGCCCGACGAATGAGGCAACTGGACTATATAGCTTTAACACTTTCACTTAGCCATAGGAGTTTGATGGTGGGACTACTATATAGCCCCTGGTACGTCTGCGTTTATCCGAAGACGGTGCGTTTACATACGTGGCCGGGAAACCGGTGCTTCGTTAATGTGGAGGAATCGCAAAGATTCCGATGAGTCATTGAGTGGTTGACCAGTCTCTCACTTTATCATGACAGTCAGTTTTCGGCTTTCTCTACTGAGGTGCTCATCCAGATGAACCAGGGCCCAATCGCAGTAGTTCTCCATTTGCCACCTTAACCGATAGAGCGGACCGTAAGGTAGCAAAACACGGGAGCCGGGCAAACCCAACTATTGACCAAAGACATGATTCGGAGCTGATGCATATAAGTCCAAACTCGCGACGCCGAACACTCCCGAAGGTATTCGGACTTTACAACATATACTGGGCTGAGTACCACCCTCGATAATGAGCCCAGAATTTCAAGGTACGTGCATCAATCTGGCGTGACGAAAGAGCGCCTGTGATGAAAGCATAGATCTCAAAAACACACTGGTTATTGTCTCTATAACGTCTATTTTAGAACGGCGAATCATAAGCTCGCCGGTAACGCTGGTATCCCTCTTGGTCATTTTAAGTGCCAGGAGGGTGTGAGACAACAAGAGACAATAAAAAAAGGTTTACACAGGGTCTTAATCTAAAAAGAAACCTTTGGACGGGGCCCTGCTGCACGTCTGTGCCTTTGTCTGCGTTATGTCGTATCTTTGAAGGGTATAGCACGATGATCACCTGTAAAAAAAGAAAAACCCAGGTGAAAGAATCTGGTGTGACCGTGCGTAAAGTCGTTTAATCTTAATGAACCGTGAAAATTCAATCTCTTGAGTGTAAATAGGGTCAAGTTGAACTATGGACCTTTTACATGCGGGCAGCCCCCCGCACCACATATGGCGGCATAGCCGTTAATGAAGCTCAGGTTTATCTGGGCTGCTACAACTAGGTGTGCGTCAAACACGTCTAGCTATGTCCATGGTCTCGAATACCGATGAGTTACTCGGGTTGGAAAGGCTGTTTAGTGGTTCGGCTGCTAGAGCCGCCACGTATTCTTTCGTACGAAGAGAACGCTCTGTGTTTCCGCTGATTGTGATGACGCCACGTGGACCGGGCATCTTAAGTTTGAGATAAGCGTAATGCGGTACTATATTGAAACGAGCGAAGGCCGTTCTTCTGAGTAGTGCATGATAGCCACTTCGGAACGGAGCGATGTCGAAGATTAGTTTTCGCTTCAAAAGTTGTCGGGAGAACCGAATACAACCTCTAATGTTAAAGAGCCCGTGCAGCGGGCTTCTACACCTGGTATTAATCCTTTAAAGGTAGTACTGCTTTGGTTGATTCTTGACGGGTCTATCCCCATCTTGCGGACAGTGTCCTAATATATCAGATTAAGACTACTGCTGTCGTCCATGAGGACTCGGGTGAGATGGTATCCGTCGATTATTGGGTCGAGCACCAAGGCAGCCGAACCTCCATGCTGAATACTAGTCGGATGATCCCTGCAATCAAAAGTGATCGGGCAGGCCGACCATGGGTTGAATTTGGGGGCGACGGGCTCTACAGCATATACATCTCGGAGTGCGCATTTGCGCTTCCTCTTTGGTATGTGGGTAGCGTAAATCATGTTCACTGTTTTGACCTCCGATGGAAAAAATTTCTGTCCCCCCGTGTTCAGCTGGCGAGGTTCGTCCTCATCTTCACGTGGCGGCTCCTTACCTTTGTGTTCGGCATTTAGCTTGTCAGCCTACTTGAAGACCCAGCATTCTCTATTGGTATGATTCGCAGGTTTCTCAGGGATGCCATGAATCTGACAGGACCTGTCTAGAATTTTATTTAGGCTGGATGGACCATCTCTACTGCTTTTAAATGTTTTTTTTCTGTTGACTGGGTCTAGAGCCCCTGAATCTGGTGTTTACCGATGTATTGTCTGGGCTGTCTTCATTATTTCGACGCTTGTTTTTATTGTGTCGCGGTTTTCCATTGCCATCCCTTATTTCGGATGTGCCTGGATCGCTGGTGCCGCTGCGGGCCAACCAACTGTCCTCGCCCGTGCAAAAGCAGGTCATAAGAGTTGTTAGGGCTGCCATTGTCCTTGGCTTTTCCTGGCCGAGGTGTCTGGCAAGCCATTCATCCCGGACACTATGTTTGAAAGCTGCTAGGGCTTCGGCATCTGGACAGTCAACGATTTGGTTCTTCTTGGTGAGAAATCTTTTCCAAAGCTTACAGGCTGACTCTCCGGGTTGTTGAATTATGCGACTTAAATCGTCTGCATCCGGAGGTCGGACATAGCTCCCTTGAAAATTAGCCCTGAAAGCGTCCTCGAGTTCCTCCCAACTTCCAATGGAATTTTTGGGGAGGCTTTTCAACCAGTGTCGAGCTGGTCCTTTCAACTTGAGGGGCAGGTATTTGATGGTGTGGAGATCGTCTCCGCGAGCCATATGAATGTGAAGAATAAAGTCCTCAATCCAGACTGTAGGGTCTATCGTTCTGTCGTATGCCTCGATGTTTACGGGTTTAAACCCCTCTGGAAATTCATGATCCAGCACCTCATCGGTGAAGCACAGGGGGTGTGCGGCACCCCTGTACTTGGCTGTGTCGTGGCATGGGTCTGACGGCTGTGTTGTTCGGTGTTGATTCCGGGCTGGCAGTCGATCAGTATAGTCGGTTTGGTGACCGTGATCCTGCATAGGAACACATTTCCTAGATCCATAGATGGAGCTGGTCATACCAGCTCTTTTGTCCAGGTGCTCACGTAGATCGTGTGCTGACTTGTGTGCGGCGTTATTAGCCACTCTGTCTCGGCCACGAGGTGGTCGGTCTGGCAGATCGGCCGTATTGTTCTTCGGCGGGATGCTCGAATTCGGGCAGCAGCTTACGTTTTGGGTAGCTCTTTGTCTGGCGATCATCGTCGTATCTTTCCCCGGTGTCTAGCACTTCGTTCCATCTGTAGTTGAGCGTATCCTGCACAGCTTTAAGCCATTGCTTCTGCTTCTTCAAGCTCCTCGCGATGGCGATAAATCTCTTGTGGAGGTGCTCTTGTTCCAAGTGTTTTTTCGCGATGATGCGTGCATCATCGTCCGAACTGTTTTCCTCTTTGGAGACAGGTTTATAAGTTTTGTCTTCGGCATCGCTGTGATCGGACAGCGGCCCCGGACTATGTTTGCTGTCCCCTTTCTCGTCCTGCTCCATCGCTGGGTCTGCGGGGTCGTCGTTATCTTTAGCGTTGTCCGGGGTGCTATTCTTTCTTGTGCCGGTATCGCTGTTTTTGCTATGGCGGGGTTTAGAGCGGCACCGCTGACGTCGGCGCTTTGTTTGCTTTTCAAGAGGATTATCCTCTGCTGCATCCTTTTGATCCTCGCCATTGTTTTCTTTGGGTGTGTCCACCATATAATGTCATATGATGAGGTGGCTATCCAGCGCCCTGGGGCGGTGGTTCTCGTTCTTCTTTGGCATCGTCGTCCATACCGTTGATGTCTTCGGAGTCGAAATCAAGCATGTCGGTAAAGTCGTCGACAGTGGCTATTAAGTGGGTGGTGGGTGGTTAACGAATCCCTTCATCATCCGCTTCCCGCTCAAGCCGGACATAGTTCGGCCAAGAGTTTCCTGACAAGGAGAGAGATTTTATTGAGTTTAGCATGTCGCCCAAGGGCGAGTGTTGGAAGATATCAACGGAAATGAACTCCATGATCGGTGCCCGGTTAGATCCGATGGGCACGGATGCATGCGGTTCGGAGCCTATGGCCAGAAACGAGTCCGAGGGTCCGATGACGCAGACCTCCTTGGAAGTGAAATCTGCGTTCGGCTCTATCGTTGTTGAGTGTGCTGCTTCCATGGTGGGGTCCATCCTCCCGTCCTCGGATGGCATGAACTGCACTGGATTTAAAGCCAAGGAAGTCCCAGGTGTGATCTCCTGAACACCGTCCGACGACAGATCTAGGTCATGCTCATCGCGACTGTGGGGTGTGCATGTCATGGGTTCGAATCCGTCGAAGATCAAATCTCAGCGGATGTTGGCGGTGTGGTTCAGGCTTCCAATCCTGACCTGATGACCAGGGGCGTTGCTATCGACCTGCTCCAGATGGCCAAACGAGTTGGCCCGCAGTGCGAAGCCGCTGAATACGAAGATCTATTCGGGGAGGAAAACCTCACCCTGGACCGCGTCGTTGTAGATGATTGGAGGAGCCATCAAGCCTTATGGTGACGACACATTAGAACTCTCAATGAAAGCACCAATGTCGGTGTCAAAACCGGCGGATCTTGGGTAGGGGGTCCCAAACTCTGCGTCTGAGGCTAATGGTAACAGGAGGCGGGGGACACGATGTTTACCCAGGTTCGGGCCCTCTCTATGGAGGTAATACCCTACTTCCTGCTTGATTGATCTTGATGATTGATACGTCTCCAACGTATCTACTTTTTCAAACACTTTTGCCCTTGTTTTGGACTCTAACTTGCATGATTTGAATGAAACTAACCCGGACTGACGCTATTTTCAGCAGAACTGCCATGATGTTGTTTTATGTGTAGAAAGGAAAGTTCTCGGGATGACCTGGAAATCCACGGAGGCAGTTTTTGGAATTTATAAGAATTTCTGGGCGAAAGAAATACACCAGGGGGCCCAGGGCCTGTCCACGAGCCAAGGGGCACCCCTCCTGTAGGGTGCGCCCCTATCTCGTGGGCCCCCTGGACCTCCACCGACCTCAACTCCAACTCCATATATTCATGCTCGGGGAGAAAAAAATCAGAGAGAAAGTTTCATTGTGTTTTATGACACGGAGCCGCCGCCAAGCCCTAATCTCTCTTGGGAGGGCTGATCTGGAGTCCGTTCGGGGCTCCAGAGAGGGGGATTCGTCGTCGTCGTCATCATCAACCATCCTCCATCACCAATTTCATGATGCTCATTGTCATGCGTGAGTAATTCCATCGTAGGCATGCGGGACGGTGATGGGTTGGGTGAGATTTACCATGTAATCAAGTTAGTTTTGTTAGGGTTTGATCCCTAGTATCCACTATGTTATGAGATTTATGTTGCTATGACTTTGCTATGCTTAATGCTTATCACTAGGGCCCGAGTGCCATGATTTCAGATCTGAACCTATTATGTTTTCATGAATATATGTGTGTTCTTGATCCTATCTTGCAAGTCTATAGTCACCTATTATGTGTTATGATCCGACAACCCTGAAGTGACAATAATCGGGATACTTCTCGGTGATGACCGTAGTTTGAGGAGTTCATGTATTCACTATGTGCTAATGCTTTGTTCCGGTTCTCTATTAAAAGGAGGCCTTAATATCCCTTAGTTTCCACTAGGACCCCGCAGCCACGGGAGGGTAGGACAAAAGATGTCATGCAAGTTCTTTTCCTTAAGCATGTATGACTATTTACGGATTACATGCCTACATTACATTGATGAATTGGAGCTAGTTCTGTGTCACCCTATGTTATAACTATTACATGAGGAATCGCATCCGGCATAATTATCCATCACTGATCCATTGCCTACGAGCTTTTCACATATTGTTCTTCGCTTATTTACTTTTCCGTTGCTACTGTTACAACTACTACAAAAACCCAAAAACATTACTTTTGCTACCATTACCTTTATTATCATACTACTTTGCTACTAAATACTTTGCTACAGATACTGAGTTATCCAGGTGTGGTTGAATTGACAACTCAACTGCTAATACTCAAGAATATTCTTTGGCTCCCCTTGTGTCGAATCAATAAATTTGGGTTGAATACTTTACCCTCGAAAGCTGTTGCGATCCCCTACACTTGTGGGTTATCAAGACTAATTTCTGGCGCCGTTGCCGGGGAGCATAGCTCTATTCTCTGAGTCACTTGCGATTTATATCTGTTGATCACTATGAAGAACTTGAAAGACGACCGAACTACTATTTTGCCCTCAACTACGAGGGGAGGTAAGGAACTGCCATCTAGCTCGCACTAGATTCTCCTACATTATTAGTAAGCTGCGACACCTAAACCTGCTACTACTATGAATTACGATATGTGCATGTTCTTGATGATGCCACTTCTGCTATGCATGATGAAACTACTTCTGTGTGTGATACTACTTTGCCATTAGGTGAATTTCTTGATGAACAACTTGCTATAGTTAGGGGGAATGAAATTACTGAAGAACCTATTATTGATGATAGTGATGATGAAGGTTCTCCCAATAATTATGTATTCCCTGTTGTTCCTAAGGGTTATGTTATGAATGAAGAAGCTGCTAGGGAAATCTTTGCTTGCAATGATAGATATAATCTTAAGAAATTATTCGCTAAATGGAAGCAGCAGTGTCTTAATGCTAGAATGAAACATGGCCCTGCTTTTGCTACTTCACCTATTTGTGTTACTGATAGATTATGAATTCTCTGTTGATCCTGAGAATATTACTTTAGTTGAATCTGATCCTTTTTATGGCCTTGAATCTGAAACTGTTGTGGCACATCTTACCAAGTTGAATCATATAGCTACCCTGTTTACTAATGATGAGAAGTCTCACTATTATTATATCCTTAAGATATTCCCGTTCTCATTAAAGGGTGATGCTAAGACTTGGTATAATTCTCTTGCTCCTGGTTGTGTACGTAGTCCCCAGGATATGATTTATTACTTCTCTGCTAAATATTTCCCTGCTCATAAGAAACAAGTTGCCTTGCGGGAAATATATAATTTTAATGTAAATCAAAGAAGAGAGTCTCCCACAAGCTTGGGGAGGCTTCTCCGATTATAATGCTTTGCTGATCATCCTCTTAAGAAAAATGAAATACTTGATATCTTTTATAATGGACTAACCGATGCTTCCAAGGACTACTTGGATAGTTGTGCTGGTTGTGTTTTCAGGGAAAGAACAGTCGATTAAGCTGATATTATTGAATAATATGTTGACTAATGAAAATAATTGGACTCTTCCTGAGCCAATTCCCGAAGCAATTCCTGAACCAATTGAGCCAACTCTTGAGCCTATCCCTAAGCCCACTCCGAAGAAGAGACGTGTTTTATTTCTCAGTCCTAAAGATATGCAAGAGGCAAAGAAATCAATGAAAGAAAAAGGTATTAAAGCTGAAGATGTTAAGAATTTACCTCCTATTGAAGAAATACATGGTCTTAATATACCACCTGTTGAAGAACCATATTGTCTTGATAACCCGACACAGGTAGTAAAGGTAAATTCTCTCTATAGATATGACAAAGTTGAAGTCCCCTCTATTAAATTTCATAGCCCATGCTTAGATGAATTTGATGACTTTATGGCTAGACAAGAAAGTTTTAATGCTTATGTTGGTAGAGAGTTAAATAATAATGCTTTCAAGATAGGACGCGTAGGCGATAATATAGCTAGAGTTAAAGATGAACTCAAACTCGTTAGCAAATATGCTTCTATGGTTGCTACTCAAGCTGAGCAAGTACTTAAAGCTCAAAATGATTTGCTTGATGAATTAAATATTAATAATGACTATGCTGTTAGAGTGGCTACTAGAACTGGTGGAATGACTCAGGAACCTTTGTTTCCTGAAGGACACCCTAAGAGAATCAAGCAAGATTCTGAGAGAAACAATCTAGAGGCACCTAATTCTTCTAAAAAGAAGAAAAAGAAAAATGATAGAACTTTGCATGCTTCTAGTGAACCTACTATAGACACACCTAAGAATCCCAATGATATTTCTATTTCTGATGCTGAAACACAATCAGGTGATGAACATGAACCTACTGATAATGTTAATGATAATGTTCATGTTGATGCTCAACCTAGCAAGAACAATGATGTAGAGATTGAACCTGATGTTGATCTTGATAACCCACAATCAAAGAATCAACGTTATGATAAGAGAGATTTTGTTGCTAGGAAGCACGGTAAAGAAAGAGAACCATGGGTTCAGAAACCCATGCCCTTTCCTCCTAAACCATCCAAGTCAAAGGATGATGAGGATTTTGAGCGCTTTGCTGAAATGATTAGACCTATTTTCTTACGTATGCGCTTAACTGATATGCTCAAAGTGAATCCATATGCTAAGAATATGAAGGATATCATTACAAATAAAAGAAAGATACTAGAAGCTGAAATTTCCACCATGCTTGCTAATTACACTTTTAAGGGTGGAATACCAAAGAAACTTGGAGATCCGAGTGTGCCAACTATACCATGCTCCATTAAAAGAAATTATGTTAGAACTGCTTTATGTGATCTAGGAGCCGGTGTCAGTGTTATGCCTCTCTCTTTATATCGTAGACTTGAATTGAATAAGTTGACACCTACTGAAATATCTTTGCAAATGGCTGATAAATCAACTGCTATACCTGTCGGTATTTGTGAGGATGTGCCTGATGTGGTTGCAAATGTCACTATTTTAACGGACTTTGTTATTCTTGATATTTCTGAGGACGATAGTATGTCTATTATCCTTGGTAGACCTTTTCTTACTACTGCAGGGGCTGTTATTGATTGCAACAAAGGCAATTTCACTTTTCATGTTAATGGTAATGAGCATACGGTACACTTTCCGGGGAAACTATCTCAAGTTCATAGCATCAATTCTATTGAAAAAGTTTCAACTATCATTTTTGGAGGTTTTGAATTTCCTCTCCCCACTGTCAAGAAAAAGTATGATATTCTTATTGTTGGGGATTTTCATATCCCTGTTGAGGTAACTTAGTGTTATTCGAAATTTCTCGAGTTCCGTGTTATTCGGAATGAGTTTGTTAACAAGACTTGATCAACCTTGTTAGTGGATTCATTTTGATGATCATGAGATGGATAAAACTAGAAGGCACAACCTTCTGTACCCTCTTTTTACTTTCTGTTATTTAGAATAAATAAGCAAAAATCGTATTATCTGTCTGTTTTCTGAATTATCCGTGCAATAAAAAATAGTCCGAAAATAAAAGTACTCCAAATGCCCTGCAAATTTAGTATGATTTTTATGGAATATTTGAGGATTTTAGGCACTGAAACACTGCAGGAGGGGGGCAAGCACCAGCCACGAGAGTGGAGGCGCGCCACCCCACTGGCGCGCCCCTGTCTCGTGGGCCCCTGGTGGCCCCCCTCCACTTATGCCAGCACCCACACACTTCATCTCCTACCCAAAAAAAATCCCCATCCAGCTCAAGCACGAGTTCTAGCTCGTTTTGTTGCGATTTTCGATCTCCTTGCTCAAAGCTCCATTCACAAAACTGCTTTGAGAGATTGTTGCTTGGTATGTGACTCCTCCATCAGTCCAATTAGTTTTTGTTCTAGTGCTTTATTCATTGAAATTTTTTGCTGCATAGGTGACCATGTTCTTGAGCTTGCATGTTAAATTTATGAGGTCCCAAGCAATTCCAATGCATGATATAGGCTCTAGGCACTTGTAGGAGGCAGTTGCTTCTGCATCTCAGTACAACCCCAGTTACAACTACGGATATCAGCTAGGCGGTCCTTGGTACTAGACCAACTTAGGCCAAAAGCCTAAGCTTGGGGGAGTACGTATTTCTCACCGACTTTACATTCATGTTCACACACTAGTCGTCGGTGCTCATACTCTTTCATTGTATTATCCATGCTAGTTTAAATTTCTTTTTCTAGTTTTCTTCTTGTGTGTTTGTTAAACCTTAAGAAAAACCAAAAAAATTAGTTAGTTTAAATTCTATGCTTGTAGTAGAAATTAAAATGAAAACCCAAAAGATTTCTTATTCTTCTTTTTACTTGTTGGGAGCTTTCCCGTGTAAATAGTTTTATTTTCTTTTATTTCCTTTGGGGGTCGAGAAGACCATATTGAAAATGCTTAGTGGCTCTTATATGCATGATTGTTTATTTAACTTAGAGCTCATATTACCCTGTCTTCTCTCTTGAGTTGAATGCTTGCAGATTCCAGCTTAGTCTAATGCATGTGCACTCTTATTATTATACACATCGTTCGGTCGTGCAAGTGCAAGGCAATAATGACGATATATGATGGACTTATTGGGATGAGAAAAGCTGGTATGAACTCGACCTCTCTTGTTTTTGTAAATATGATGAGTTCATCATTTCTGAGTTAGCTTATTATGAAGTAAACATATTTGCAATGACATTTAGAGATTATAGCTGCTTGTGCCATGCTTGATTTGCTATGACTTATAATGGTTTACCTTGCGTGCCAACATGCTATTAGAATGATTATGATGTGGTATGATGGGATGGTATCCTCCTTTGAATGAATTGAGTGACTCGACTTGGCACATGTTCACACATGTAGTTGAATCAAATCAACATAGCCTTCATGATATTTATGTTCATGGTGGATTATATCCTACTCATGCTTGTATTCGGTGTGAATTAATTTTAATGCATGTTTACGACTGTTGTCGTTCTCTCGGTTGGTCGCTTCCTAGTCTTTTGCTAGCCTTCACCTGTACTAAGCGGGAATACTACTTGTGCATCCAAACTCCTTAAACCCCAAAGTTGTTCCATATGAGTCCACTATACCTTCCTATATGCGGTATTTACCTGCCGTTCCAAGTAAATGTGTATGTCCAATAGTCCGGCTGTCCGAGGACCCCCTAATTCAGGACTCCCTCAGTGCCCAGGTGGGTTGTGCCCACCTCGGGTACTTTCGGTCTCCGTTTTTCTTCTGTTCTGCTTGTTCCCCAAGATAAAATATATATATATATACACCTATCGAACCTATTAACCTCCGAATCGCGGAGAAATCTCATGTTTTCTTTTCTCTCTGTTTTCCTGTCAGATCTTGATTAATGTCATTCCAAGACTCGAAGGGTGAGAGCTATGTTGCGGATTATATTGCAAACCCAAAAGTCTATGGGGATGCGGAGTACTATGGCTGGACTTCGGAGGATGAAGAAGACCACGAGCATAAGAGGAAGGAGGAGACGAGCTCGGAGGAGGATGAAGTTCCATTACCCCAATCTGGGGACTTGCACGTTGAATTTAGGAAGTCTAGTCTCCCAATAAAGCAAAGAGGCCTAAGATCCAGTTTATCGCTTTCCGTCTCTTGTAGGAAAATAAGAAAGATTTATGCAAAAAGGTGTTGGAGCTTGAGTGGGAGGTCCGTGAACTGAAAGATGAGAACTCCATCCTCAAGCGTAAGCTGAGGAAGAATGACAAGAAACCATCTTTTTCATCACCGCCATCTTCTTCATCACCACCAAAACAAAACTGAGTAATGGGTATGGGCACTCTCCTTGGCTTTCGCCAAGCTTGGGTGAGGTGCCCTAGTATCGTATCAATCTCCACTATCTTTTGCCTTTACTTTCTTAGTTCGATCAATGGCTATCTTTTGCTATTAGATGAATAAAAGTTTAGTTCAATCATTTCTTTTTATGATTTTGCTTAGTGATCAATCCTTGTATGTGTGTAAGATATAATAAAGTCTAGCTTGAGTTTTGCCTTCTTTACTTTCTTGATGCAATAAAAAGAGAGGAAATAAAAGAAAAGGATCATATGTTAATCTCATGGTAAGTGGTGACATTACACAAGGAAAAGTATAAATAGAAAATTTTATTGTAGATTGACAAACATAGCATTGGTCAATGATGCAACACATGAAAGAATTAGTAAGGGAAGAGAAGATTCACATATAAATATATTATAATACAAATCTTTTGTGATTGTGAGCACCCATCAAAATATTATATGCCAAAATTGTTGACGTTGGACAAGGAAGACAACTTAATGATTTATGATCGTTCATATTCACATAGAAGTCATATTGTCATAGATCCTTCAACATCTGGTGCTTGCCCCTACCTTTGCTAGCCAAAAGCTCCGCGCTAAGTAGAGATACTACTTGTGCATCCAAAACCCTTAAACCCTATCTTGTTTGAGAGTCCACCATACCTACCTATGGATTGAGTAAGATCCTTCAAGTAAGTTGTCATCGGTGCAAAAAGGGCAATAAAATTGCTTATAAAAATGTGAGATCATTTAGTGTAAGGGAAAATTGAGCGTTGTACGAACTTGTGATGGTGAAGAATAAAAGCGATAGACTGCATAATAAAGGTTGCCATCACAAGGGGCAATATAACGTGACGTTCTCTTGCACTAAGGGGTTGAGCATACAAACAAAAAGCGCATGGCAACCTCTGCTTCCTTCTGCGAAGGGCCTATCTTTTACTTTCATGTATTTACTTTCATGCAAGAGTCAAAGTTTTTCTCTCTATTCCTTTTATTTTTCTCCTTTGGCAAGCATCATGTGGTGAGGAAAGATCTAGGCACATATGTCCAGTTGAATATGGGCGGCATATGTTATTATTGTTGACATCACCCTTGAGGTGAGTGTGTTGGGAGGCGAAACTATAAGCCCCTATCTTTATATGTGTTCGGTTGAAACGTTTTGCTCATGTGTACACGGTGAGTGTTAGCAATCATACAAGACTAAATGATGGTTGAGTATGTGGACTTGTCTAAAGGCTCCGATACGTGACCCTTCCTGAAAAGATGATGAATTGTAGTTGCAAAGTTGACTAAGAACATAGTTTGTTGGTTTCCAATAGATTTTATGCTTTATACTTCGATGTTGTGATGAATTGTCACTTGTTTATGAGAAGTCTATGATAAAAGTTTTTTATTAAAGTTTGTTGTTGTTATAATAAATCAAATGATACTGCTATGTCCGTATTTTTGTTTTTATCGGCACCTCTCTCTAAGTATGTGGACATGTTTCTCGATTTCGGTTTTCGCTTGAGGACAAGCGAGGTCTAAGCTTGGGGGAGTTGATACGTCCATTTTGCATCATGTTTTTGTACTGTTATTTATGTTGTTTTGTTGTATAATAATGCTTTTTAGAGTAATTCTAATGCCTTTTCTCTCATAATATGCAAGGTATGCACCAAGGTGGAGAATTCTGGCAGCTGGAAATCTGGACCTGAATAAGCTACGTCAAGCTACCTATTCTGCACAACTCCAAATGAGCTGAAACTCACCGAGGATTTTTTACGGAATATTTAATCAATATTGGAGCAAATAAGTACCAGAGGAGGGCCACGGTGGGCACAACCCACCGGGGCGCTTAAGAGGCCAGGCGCGCCTGGGGTGCTTGCCTCCTCGGCCCACCACCAGTGCCCATCTTCTGGTATATAAGTCATTTTGACCTAGAAAAATCAGAGGAGGACATTTGGGACGAAGCGCCGCCGCCTCGAGGCGGAAATTGGGTAGGAGCACTTTTGCCCTCCGGCGGAGCGATTCCACCGGGGGAACTTCCCTCCCAGAGGGGGAAATCATCGTCGTCATCATCACCAACAACTCTCCCATCTTGGGGAGGGCTATCTTCATCAACATCTTCACAGCACCAACTCCTCCCAAACCCTAGTTCATCTCTTGTGTTCAATCTTTGTATCAAAACTATATGTTGGTGCTTGTGGGTTACCAGTAGTGTTGATTACATCTTGTAGTTGATTACTATATGGTTTATTTGGTGGAAGATTATATGTTCAGATCCATTATGATATTTAATACCCCTCTGATCTTGAGCATGTTTATCATTTGTGAGTAGTTACTTTCGTTCTTGAGACCACGGGAGAAATTATGTTGCAAGTAATCATGTGAACTTGATATGTGTTCGATATTTTGATGATATGTATGTTGCCATTCTCTTAGTGGTGTCATGTGAACGTCGACTACATGAAACTTCACCATATTTGGGCCTAAGGGAATGCATTGTGGAGTAGGCATTAGATGGTGGGTTGCGAGAGTGACAGAATCTTAAACCCCTGTTTATGCGCTATTCCGTAAGGGACCAATTGGACCCAAAAGTTTAATGCTATGGTTAGTGAGGGAGTCCTGGACTAGGGGGTGTCCGGACAGCCGGACTATCAATATCCGCCGGACTCCAAGACTACGAAGATAGAAGATTGAAGACTCCGGCTCGTGTCCGGAAGGTACTTTCCTTGGCGTGGAAGGCAAGCTTGGCGATACGGATATGTAGATCTCCTACCATTGTAACCAACTCTGTGTAACCCTAGCCTCTCTGGTGTCTATATAAACCGGAGGGCCTTAGTCCGTAGGGACAACATACATCTCAACAATCATACCATAGGCTAGCTTCTAGGGTTTAGCCTCCTTGATCTCGTGGTAGATCTACTCTTGTACTACCCATATCATCAATTTTAATCAAGCGGGGCGTGGGTTTTACCTCCATCGAGAGGGCCCGAACTCAGGTAAAAACATTGTGTCCCTTGTCTCTGTTACCATCCACCTAGACGCTTGCGTTCGGGACCCCCTACCGAGATCCGCGGTTTTGACACCGACATTGGTGCTTTCATTGAGAGTTCCTGCGTATGTCGTCACCGATAGGCTCGATGGCATCTTCAACCATCAACGCTGCAGGGTGAGACTTTTCTCCCGGACAGATCTTCATATTCGGCGGCTTTGCATGCGAGCCAATTCTCTTAGCCATCTGGAGCGGATCGAAGCTACGCCCCAGCCATTAGGTCGATTCGAAGCTTAAACTTCACGGCCGATGACGCGGAGACTTGATCTTCGACGGACTCGAGCCACAGCCAAAATCGCCGCCTTTGTGACGATGGGCATGATCTAGCTCGCGGCGGACAAGTGCTTTGGTGGCGCTTTTCGGATCTGCTTCGCCACTAGCCCAGAGCCGATTGCCCATATCGAGGGCGGTGGATAGACGCTGCCACGGGGCTTCAACATCCACGGCGATGGGCGAATACCAATCTTGTCCCTGCGAACTTCGTGATCCCGAGGCGCCGACTCTCGCCGACTCCGGGCCTCCGCGCCCCTACCGATTAATCCGGATTGGGCGCGGTTATGGAATTCACCGCCGCGGACATCTTCCAAAGACTCGCCTTTTGGCGATATCCTGAATTCACTGAAGCATCTCTCGCTATCGGAGAATCTGGCGGACTATGGCGGGGCGGTTGGAGTTCGGACGATGGAGAAATTGAGAGCCCACCCATCACCCACTTTGTAGCCACCGCCGAGATCTAACCGACATGCTAGATTACGACTCGGCGACATCGACGCTATGGGCGGCGATGCCGGAGACGAACAAGAGCCAGCGCCTACAGGGCACTGGAAGGCCACCTCGTCATATGACGTATACATGGTGGATACCCCAAAAGAAGGGGATGGCGAAAAGGCAGCGGAGGAAGATTCTCTAAAGAAGCAGCCCAAACGCCGACGTCAGTGGCGCCGCTCTAAATCCCGCCACAACAAGAATGGAGATTCCGGCACGGGAGATAATAACACTCCGGAGAGTGCCAAAGACGATCCCCTCCCGCAAGATTCAGCGCAGGAGGACGAAGAAGCAAGCCCTCACCACAGGGCGGCAGACGAAGGGGTTGAGGATGAGAACTATATGCCTCCCTCCGAAGACGAAGCAAGCCTCAACGATGATGAATTCGTTTTACCCGAGGATCCCGTCGAACAAGAACGCTTCAGGCGCAGGCTCATAGCCACGACAAATAGCCTAAAGAAAAAGCAGCAACAGCTCCAAGCTGATCAGGATCTGCTGGCCGATCGATGGACCGAGGTCCTCGCGTCAAGAGTATAAACTCGAACGTCCTCAAAAGTTACCCAAGGCGCAAGCTGCTCCCCGATTAGAGGAGGAAGCATACATACCCTCATCACCAACAAGACGACATGGTGACCGACCACCCGTGGTCGTGACGAGGCGTCCAGGCCCCACCAAATCGTACCCTGCGCCGCTCCAAAAGTGCGGCCAAGAGGGAGACGCGCGGACTTCTGAGATATATTGGAGGACAAGGAAATACAATCCAGATCCATCTATGGATCATGCGGGCGCCCCACCACCCACGACGAATACCGTCGCGCCGGACATACAAATCCTGGCCGGGCCGAACACAGCCGACAGCGCTCTCTCGAGCTGCGTCATGATATTGCTTAATCTGGGCGCCGCACACCCTCTATGCTTCATCGATGAAGTAATGGATCATCGATCCCGAAGGGTTTAAACCCGTAAATATCGAATCCTATGATGGCACAACAGACCCGCAGTTTGGATCAAGACTATCTTCTCCATATTCATATGGCCCATGGTGACGACCTACATGCCATCAAATATCTCCCACTCAAGCTTAAAGGACCAGCTCGGCATTGGCTTAACAGCCTGCCCGCAGAGTCAATTGGGTCTTTGGGAAGACACGGAGGCGCGTTCCTTGACAACTTCCAAGGTACATATGTGCGACCACCGACGCCGATGACCTAAGCCACATTATTCAGCAGCCAGACGAATCGGCGGACAATTCGACACGGTTCTTGACGAAGAAAAATCAAATCATCGATTGTCCGGATGCGAGAGGCCCTTGCAGCCTTCAAACATAACATCCGGGACGAATGGCTAGCCCGACACCTAGGGCAGGAAAAGCGAAATCCATGGCAGCCCTCACATCGTTAATGACCGCTTTTGTGCGGGAGAGGACAGCTAGCTAGCCCGCAGCAACAATCTCCGTAAAAACTCGGCAGTCCGGATACTAAGGACAACAACGGCAGTCACGTCGAATCAAAACAAGCGCCGCGTGCGGCGGCGATAAGGAGGATCGGCGATCAATGCCGGATTCGAGGCTCTAAACCGGTCGTGAAGAAGCCGTTCAAAAGAACCACTCCGGGTCCGTCCAATCTGGGCGGATACTCAACCGTCTATGCGGATACATGGCACCTCTGAAAAGCCAGCTAACCACACCAATAGAGACTGTTGGGTGTTCAAGCAGGCCGCAAGTTAATTGCGAAAACAATGACAAGGGGCTAAATAGCGGCGACGAGGAAGAGACCCGCCGCCCGAACAATAGAGGACAAAGGGCTTCCCCCACAAGTGCGGACGGTGAATATGATATCTGCGACCCATATACCCAAGAGGGAGAGGAAGCGTGCACTACGGGGCGTCTATGCGATGGAGCGATCGCCCCAAAGTTCAACCCATGGTCATCTTGCCCGATCACTTTCGATCGAAGAGACCATCCGACCAGCATACGCCATGGCGGATTCGCGCATTGGTCTTAGACCCAATCGTCGATGGGTTTCACGACAAGAGTCCCGATGGGCGGCGGTAGCAGCCTGAACACGCTTTATCGAGATACGATGTGCAAAATGGGCATAAACCCATCAAGGATTAAACCTACAAAGACAACCTTTAAAGGTGTCATCCCAGAGTGGAAGCCAACTATGCAGGCTCGGTCATTACGAAGTGGTCTTGGATCACGGATAACTTCGAAGTGAAGAGTTAATCTTGACATAGTCCCATTTCGCATCGGCTATCATGCTCGCTTTCGGACGAACCGCGTTTGCAAAATTCAATGCGGTGCCGCATTATGCATACCTAAAGCTCAAAATGCCAGCCCTCGTGGAGTAATCACGGTCAATGGAAACAGGCGCTCCCTCGAATGGAGGAACATCTGGCGCTCTCATGGCGAAGTCTGAGCAGCCTTCTCAGGCAATTCTCAAGTCCGGCAATTAAAAAGCCGGATACAGCAAAACGCGCCCGGAGCAATGCCAACCAAGACCACCTGGCGCGATCAGAGCACGTGTAGCAATGCGGCCCCAACCCTCGCCCGCTCATAATCGCAAGAATAACACTCCGCGTACATCATTACGCTTTGGAGATACCATGGGCGCAGGGGAGGGGCTTGATTACAAGGGACAAAGAGTGTGGCTCGACCACACTAGGGGCTCATGCGAGCGCCCCCCCCCCTTGGGTTTACTTTTTATCTTTTCTTCTTTTTGTATACAGGACTCTGTTAATCAGAAGCCTTGTTCGACGGCGCACTTGCCGAACTCACAATGCAACAGTCAGGGACTAAAGAAGGCTACGACGAACAATCAGGTGGTCTCCATTACGAGCATTAAATTCGATTACATACACCAAGTCTGCAGCTCATCCCTGGAGGGGGACATGTTAATTTAGTCCAAATCCCTTGCTTACCGCACTATTTGTATCAGTCTGCTTTATTAGCCGACCTTCTTTCATAAATAACGCAGCACTTGCCTTTTGCAAGTACATTACCTTTTTATTGCAATTGCGTTACCTCTTATATATGTTCATTATATGACATCTTGCACCCGTATACTTTGGTACGGCCGAATACGCCAGGGGCCTCTGTTCCCTGGATTATGGTGTAATTAAGTCCGAACACTTTCACAAGTGCGGCACCCCGAACTTATAGCATTATATGAATCAGCTCCGAATCATGTCTTGGGTCAATAGTTGGGTTTGCCCGGCTCCCATGTTTTGGTACCTTACGTTCCGTTCCGTCGGCTAAGGTAGCACTGGGAGAACCACTGCGATTGCGCCCCGGTTGAGCAGGTTAACGCCTCGATGGAAAGCTAAAACTGACTGGCATGATAAGGCGAGAGACTGGTCGCTGTTCGAGAGGTTCTTTCGGGTCCCTAAAGACTCATGCCGCTTTGAGTGAAGTTCCGGATGATGTCCGACGAAGGTGTGGATAGCGCCCGAATTCGGTCTTCGAATACCGAGGGCTTCACCAAATTTAAAATTATAGAATTCTATGGCTAAGTGAGAGTGTTCAAGCATTATAAGTCCGGTCGCCTTGTTAAATCGTGTTGGCGCCTCCTAGATGGACCCAATAATGGGAACAAGAGTGCTCCGATTTATCACCGAACACCCTGACCTTGTAGCTTGGGGGTGAAGCCAACGACTTGCCATCTCTTAGATTTTACAAGCGGCCGCCTGAAGGTAATATTTTAAATTAAATAAGCGTTGCTCATGGCGCATATGAGCGAAGTTTTCAGCGCCCGGGATAAATACACAATGAGTTCACTCAAAATTACATCTCGGGAGCACTCATCGCAATACGCAGCTCCTTCAGACAACTTTATAATATCGCTCCGGCGTGCGATGCTCCTTGCCGGCGGCGGCGGATCCGTGAAGCTTCTCGCATCCAGCTTTGCCCCATTGCACCTTTATGCGGGCAAGGGCCCGACGAGCACCTTCAATACAAAGTGAGCGCTTGATCACATCCAGCTGGGCACGCATCCACCAGCCGCCGCACTAGGCCAAAGTAGCTGCGGGCATGGCCTGTCGAGCCATAGCCGGACTATGAGGCCCTTCATGGCCTCTTGACTACCTTGTGGAGTTCGACCACCGCTTAATTTGGTCGCTTGAAAACACCGGATGGCGGCCTCGGCATCTTGAGACGAAGACCTTCTCCGTCGAGCTCCCTCCTCGCCACGATAGAACGCGGTGGCATTAGGCGCCTCTGCGGCAGATCTGCAAGCATACGAGAGCTCCGAATTCGGGTAAGTATTCGGTAATTTACATTAACGTGCCTGCTCTGCATGAAAAAGGCCTTACCCGCCGCTATCTTCTTTATGTCCTATACCTCCTGAAGGGCCTTCTGGGCCTCGGCCTTGGCGGATGGGCACTTCGAGGCGAGGCAAGCTCGGACTCTCGAGTCTTGGAGTCACGCTCCAAACTCTCATGCTTTCCCATGAGAGCCTGGAGCTCTTGCCGCACTTCCGCCACCAGCGCCACTTGCTTTTCTCGCTCAGCCCGTTCCGTGGCCGCATTGCGTTCGGCAGTGGACACGGCATCCTTCAGGGCTGCCACCTCCTTAGTGGCCCCTGCAATACACATATTATCCTTATTAATTTTGTTTACAACCAAAACCCTTTTCTGTAAGGTACTTATTTAAAGTGGTGTCATTCACCTTCTTTTTCCTTGAGCTGCCTCTTGGCATGGCCGAGCTCTTGCTCCGACCGCTCAAGGTCCTTTTTCAGCGCCTCGACCTCCGCCGTTAATGCGGCAGAGGTCAACAGCGCAGCCTGCAAACCCATATTGACATATTTTTTAGATACCCTGTGTATATCTTGTTAGATCCTTAGTCCGGCTTTTCTTTCCGAACACCGAACTAAGCATCAGGGGCTACTGTCTATGCGGTATTACATTACATAATTTTAACTTCTTACCTCAAAGCCTGTTAGAAGGCTGCTGCAGGCTTCGGTCAGCCCGCTTTTGGCGAGCTGAACCTTCTCAATCACCGCACTCATGACAGTGCGGTGTTCTTCCTCGATGGAAGCGCCTTTAAGCGCCTCCAGCAGGTTATCCGGCGCCTCTGGTTGGACGGAGGACACCGGCGTCACGGTCCTACCCTTCTTTCGAAGGGGCCGCTTGCCGGACTCTGGAACCGCTGCGGGTTCCGAGGTAGAGTCTGGCACGAAGTCCGGGAGGCTGCCTGACGGCGCCTCCGGAGCCTCCTCCTGGCGGGTCCCTCTCAGGGATTCCGCCTCGTCGTCGCCGTCGGCGTGGGGTAGAGGCGGTCGGGATGGAATTTACATCCGACGGCGCCAACGACCCGCTCATCGAGTCGGGAAGGTCGTCAACGGCCGGACTACAGGCACAATGCAGCATTAGAAGGACACTACATGACATACAATATACGGCACATAAATGATCCGAATACTTACGATCCTGCCGGACGCCTGGCCCTTGGAGGCCACTCATCCTCGCCAACGTCGATGTTGGCGAAACTGTCCGGGGGGATAGTTCTC
This sequence comes from Aegilops speltoides, assembly GCA_021437245.1. Classification (NCBI taxonomy): domain Eukaryota; kingdom Viridiplantae; phylum Streptophyta; class Magnoliopsida; order Poales; family Poaceae; genus Aegilops; species Aegilops speltoides. Next base: position 368,228,179 of record CM038143.1, read on the forward strand.
CCCCACTTGGACCCTTCGGCCGCCCCGGTGGGGGAGGCCTTCCTCTTCTTCTCTCCCCCCTCTGGGAGAGAGTACTCTTCCTCCTCCTCGTCTTCGGGGGAGGAGTCCTCGTCGTCGTCAGACGCCTGATTGCGGGAACTCTTTTGAGTCCCCGCGGCCACCTTCTTGGCCTTCTTCTCTGGCACCACGTGCGGTGCCGGAACCAGCAGCCTCGCTAAGCGGGCATCCACTGGTTCTTCTGGCATGGGAGCCGGGCTGATGAGCAGCGGCCTTCTCCATCCACTCCTGTCAAAGGAAGAGGCAGATTAAAAGCCTCACCAGAGTTAATCTAATTATCACGAGTGTCCCGTAATGGGGTCGAATCACTTACCTCGTCTGTCGGAGACTGCGAGCTGAATCCGCGGTCTTCGGTCGCGGATGCGGGGGCTTCGGCGCCCTTGAACAGCACCCTCCAAACGCCTTCGTACATTGTATCGAAGAGCCCGTTCAACGTTTGGTGCTGTTCCGGATTAAACTCCCACAGATTAAATGCCCGTTCTTGGCATGGGAGAATCCGCCGGAGGAGCATGACCTGGACCACGTCGACGAGCCGGAGTCTATTGCTCACCAGCTTCTTGATGCAGGCTCGTAGTCCCGTCACCTCCACGGATCACCCCACGCAAGCCCTTCTCTTTCGAGGAGGTGAGCTGCGTGGGGATTCGAGATCTAAATTCGGGGCGCCGCCCATGTGGGCTTCTTGCGGCTCGGTGATGTAGAACCACCCGATTGCCACCCCTTGGCGGAGTCCACGAAGGTCCCTTCTAGCCAAGGGGCGTTGGGCGGCTGCCCAACATGGCGCCTCCGCATTCGCTTGCGTCCCTTCACAACCTTGACAGCGTTGAAGGTCTTGAGCCACAGGCGAAGTGGGGCGGATGCGAGAAAGGCCTCGCTGCGATGATAAACACCGAGATGTTGAGGGCGAAGTTGGCGCCACTTCGTGGAAATCGAGCCGTAGTAAAACATGAGCACCGGACGAATGGATGGAGCGGAAAGCCCGATCCGCGGAGGAAGTGGGGAGGAAGGCGACCCTCTCATGAGGCCACAGGGGTAGGGATGAGCTGCCCGCGTCGGGCGGCCGATCTGCGATGTCATTGGGAAGGTATCCGGCGTCGCGCAGCTTGGTGATGTCCTCCTCCTTGGCGGTGGAGGCCATCCATTTACCTCCCCTCCGGACATATTCGGAGAAGGGTCGAGGAGAGATCTTGTGAGCTTGGGCGTTGGAGCTTGAGTTAGCGAGGATGGATGAGCAAAGGAGAAAGAAGGCGTAGGTGAGAAGGTAAATCCTTATCCCTTATATATAGGCGGACAAAACTATGCGTCCCTCACCGGCCCGGTAAAACTCGCTTATCTCCCAAGCGCCACCATCAATGGCGCGGTTGGGTTACCCACGCACGTATTGATGAGAATCCCGGAATAAGGGGAACACGATCTCTGCTTCGACGGGACGTGCCAAGGAAACCGCTTCGCTAAACGTGTTGAGGTGGTATAGTAATTCAAACAAGGGCTTGGTGGCGGTGTGATGTCACGCTGCATAATATGTCGGCAGATTGAATCAGTGTATATGTTTTATTCTCTCTACGTTTGGAATGTGGAAATTATTTTGCAGAGCCGGACACTATCCTGGTGTTCATTATCTTCTCCGGATTATTCAAGGGAGGAACCCGCCTTGCAATGCCGAACATTATGCCGCCGGACTCATCGTCATTGAAGACTGGTTCAGGGACTCTTGAGGAGTCTGGACTAGGGGTGTCGGACAATGGGACTATCAATATCCGCCGGACTCCAAGACTACCAAGATAGAAGATTGAAGACTCCGGCTCGTGTCTGGAAGGTACTTTCCTTGGCATGGAAGGCAAGCTTGGCGATATGGATATGTAGATCTCCTACCATTGTAACCGACTCTGTGTAACCCTAGCCTCTCCGGTGTCAATATAAACCGGAGGGCCTTAGTCCGTAGGGACAGCATACATCTCAACAATCATACCATAGGCTAGCTTCTAGGGTTTAGCCTCCTTGATCTCGTGGTAGATCTACTCTTGTACTACCCATATCATCAATATTAATCAAGCAGGACGTAGGGTTTTACCTCCATCGAGAGGGCCCGAACACAGGTAAAAACATTGTGTCCCTTGTCTCCTGTTACCATCCGCCTAGACGCACAGTTCGGGACCCCCTACCCGAGATCCGCCGGTTTTGACACCGACAGTTAGAATTTATTCTTAATACTTTTCTCGTAGTTGCGGATGTTGCCAGAGGGTTAATCATAAGTAGGAGGTTTGTTCAAGTAAGAATAGCACCTAAGCACCGGTCCACCCACATATCAAATTATCAAAGTACCGAATGCGAATTAAGCCAACATGATGAAAGTGACTAGATGAAATTCCCGTGTACCCTCAAGAACACTTTGCTTATCATAAGAAACCGTTTTGGTCCTTTGCCTCAAAAGGATTGGGCTACCTTGCTGCACTTTTGTTACTACTGTTATTACTTGCTCGTTACAAATTATCTTGCTATCAAACTACTCCGCTACTTACAATTTTGGCACTTGCACACAATACCTTGCTGAAAACCACTTGTCATTTCCTTCTGCTCCTCATTGGGTTCAACACTCTTACTTATTGAAAAGTATACAATTGACCCCATATACTTGTGGGTCATCAGGCCAGCATCGATGAGGGTGTCCTGGATTAGGGGGTATCTGGACAGCCGGACTGTGTACAACGTCCGGACTATTGAAGCGTGAAGATGCAAGACTCAAGACTTCGGCCCGTGTCCGGATGGGACTTTCCTTGGTGTGGAAGGCAAGCTTGGCGATCCAGATATTGTATTTCCTTCCATGTAAACCCTAGCCCTCTCCGGTGTCTATATAAACCAGAGAGGTTGGTCCTTAGAAGGCCGATCACAATTACATTCATACCATCATAGGCTAGCTCCTAGTGTTTGGCCTCTACGATCTCGTGGTAGATCTACTCTTGTACTACCCATATCATCAATATTAATCAAGCAGGAAGTAGGGTTTTACCTCCATCGAGAGGGCCTGAACCTGGGTAAACACCTGTGTCCCTTACTTCTTGTTACCATCAGCCTTGACGCACAGATCGGGACCCCCTACCCGAGATCCGCCAGTTTTGACACCGACATTGGTGCTTTCATTGAGAGTTCCTCTGTGACGTCGCCGTCAGGCTTGATGGCTCCTTCAATCGTCATTAACGACGCGGTCCAGGGTGAGACTTTTCTCCCCGGACAGATCCTCGTGTTCGGCGGCTTTGTGTTGCGGGCCAATTCGCTTGGCCACTTGGAGCAGATCGATAGCTATGCCCCCGGCCATCAAATAAGGTTTGGAAACCTGAACTACACGACAGACATCCGCGGAGACTTGATCTTCAACGAATTCGAGCCAGCGCCAGAAGCGCCGAACAGTCGTGATGAGCACGGTTTAGACCTGCTGTTAGACGTCGCTCGGGATATCGTCCCGATAGAAGCCTCGGATATAAATCCGGGACAGGTTGCCTCGCCTAAGGACGGAGGGCTGGACCCCGCCCCGCAGGTCGTACCTTCATTGGCGATGGAGCCGAACACAGGTTCCACCCCTGAGGGAACCTGTGACTCCGGACCCCTGGATTCATATCCGGACGCAGGTTCTAGTCCGCGCGCCCCTGAGCCCGCCGATCTTGGTTGGGCTCCGATGATGGAGTTCACCGTGGCGGACATTTTTCAGCACTCACCCTTTGGCGACATGCTGGACTTATTGAAGTCTCTCTCCTTGTCAGGAGACTTCGGGCCGAACTATGTCCGGCTCGAGTGGGAAGCAGACAACGACAGAATTCGTTGCCCACCCACCACTCACTTCATTGCCATGATCGATGATCTAACCGACGTGCTTGACTTCGACTCCGAAGACATCGACGGTATGGACGACGATGTAGGAGAATCACAGGAGCCACCGCTCACCGGGCGATGGACGGCCACCCCCTCATACGATATACATATGGTCGACACTCTGAAGGAATACAACCCGAGTCAGCCTACACCTAAGTAGGCCGGATCAATGACGACTGGATACTGGGAGAGGGACAATCACACACCCCCCATCCGACGACGAGGCAAGCCTCGGCAGCGACGAATTCGGCGTACCAGAGGACCCAGTGGAACAAGTTTGCTTCAAGCGACGGCTCATGGCTATAGCAAGGAGCCTGCAAAGGAAACAAGAGCAGCTCACAGCTGACTAAGATGCGCTAGAGGATAGGTGGACCAAGATCTTGGCACGAAAAATCTGAACTCGAGAGCCCCAATAAAGGGCACACACGGCACAACTAGCTACCTCAACTCGAGCAGGAAAACCACGGGCACGCACACAGACGCCCGCGCATCACTACGGTCCAAGACGGCAAACAGCAGATACGAAGAGGCACCCTCAGACCTCGGTATAAAGGTCATAAACATCAAGACAAGGAAGCTGGTGCCAAGTCCGGCAGCGCTCAGTCTGACAAACAGGCAAAGAGCAGCACAAGCCTACTCGACCGAAGATACACGCTGGATCAGCCGTGTGAAATTCACGGTACCCCGAGAAGGACGGCAAAGCATACTAACAGAGAATGCAGGATTCTCAAAACAAAGCGGCTGGTCGCACACCGGAAGCAATAAAGGGGAGATGACTCGTCAAGACCCGCCCCCCCCCCCAAAGCGTAACAGTACGGCCGACGACCCAGGACCACCAAAACCATGGCAAGTCAATTGTAGTGCCTCTAGACCTAGTAATCCGGGGGCTCCATAACACACAAAGCCCACAAGGGTATGACGCCACGGAAAACATCTCCTAAAAGATGTAAGGCGCAAAGGCCAAGTTCTGTTGGTCCACCACTCTAAACGGTTGCCTTCGGACCATCTGAAAATGCTACGCCAAAGAATAAGTCCTCGGCACCTTCCCATACGACAGCTTACCGTATGGTAAACGGGAAGAACCACGTCAACTAGATTCTACGTGGTAAATTACCCAAGCCAACCATCCGGACATCCACTGCGGAGCCCGTACTACCTCACGGTCTAACGATTGGGCACACCAGGGCCCGATTAGGGACCCTGGGAGCAACAACAAGAGGACACCTAGCTGTCTTCAAGCATTTCGCATTTGCAAACTAACAATTGACGCAGAACAGAACTGGCGGCATGGAATTATCCCAGACACACAAAGGAAGGAACATGCATGTAGAAGGCAGTTCGGATTCATTCTCGACCCGCTCACAGCCCCCTTCAGTCCGGCCATAACAGGTTCCGTCAAACAACACCTCTTTCCATACATCATACTAATATGCATAGACATAAAATTCTACTACAATGCGTAAATAGCAATTACCGGCTGTGGTTCATCGCCGACGCCTCTTTGCCGAAAATAAAAGCCACGCTCCGCGTTCGCCTGGTTGCACTAGGGGCTCTACAATTCGGCAAGCAAGTCCGACCACCTTTTCGGTCGTTCGGCACCCTGAACTTATAGCACTATATGCATCTGCTCTGAATCATGTCTTGGTACATTGGTTGGGTTTGCCTGGCTCCCATGTTTTGGTACCTTACATTACATTCTATCGGCTAAGGTAGCGCTGGGAGAACTACTGCGATTGTGTCCCGGTTCAGCCAGACGAGCACCTCAGTAGAGAAAGTCGAAAACCGACTGTCATGATGAAGCGAGAGCCGGTCCGCTGTTCGAGAGGTCATAAAATCCTTAAAGATTTATTCTACATAACGCCATCATAAATGCTAAGTGCGATGGATCGGTCTTCTGATCAGGCGCCAATAGAGCCCCTAGTTCGGCCTTCCGAACACTAGGGGCTGCGCCGACCATACTCAAATTCCTATGGCTAAGTGAGAGTAATAAAGCCCTATAGTCCGATTGCCTGGTTCGCAGAAAGATACACCTCCTTAAAAGGACCCAACTATGGGATAAAGAGCGTTCAGATATATCCCGAACACCCCTGTATCCTTTTTACGAGGGGGCAGAAGACGACAACTGGCCAACTCCCAGAATTTGCATACAATAAACAGCCGCACAGGAAGAACATATGTTCAAATAAAACATGCAATATATGACAAACATGCCATTTTCCCATATTACAACAAGTGGCATAGATGCCCTCAGGGAAATATGATGTCTTTAGTACACCTGTCCGCCACAAGGCGGGCCCCTTTCATCACACCTTCATAATATTGCTCGGGCTTGCGGTGCTCCTTACCCTCCGGCGGCCACTCAGTGATCAGCTTTTCCGCGTCAAGCCTCCCCCAATGCACTTTCTCATGGGCAAACGCCATACACGCACCTTCTATGCAGACCGATTGCTTGATAGCATCTAGCCGAGGACAGGCGCCCACGATCCGCTTGACGAGTGCGAAGTAGCTGCTGGGAATCGGATCCGCAGGCCACAGCCGGACAACTAAGTCCTTCATGGCTAGTTCGGCCGCCTGGTGCAGTTCGATCAGCTGTTTCATCTGATCGATAAATGGCACCGGATAGTTCGGCGCCAGATACTACGACCAGAAATCCCTCTCCACAGTCTTCTTCTCCTTGGGGCGAAAGAATTGAGCAGCATCTGATATGCTGCGAGGTAGATCCAGAAAAGCCCCTGGAAAAATAAGAATTCAGCCTGCCGCTTGGATTCTTCACATTCTAACATATACAAAGCCGAGAATACAGAAGGCCTTACCAGCCGCCACTTTTCGGGCCTCCTGAATATCCCGCGCAGCAGCTCGGGCTTCTTCCTGAGAACCTTCTGCATCCTCTAGAGCTTGGGCGAGCTCGGATTCTTTCCCTTTTAGACTCTGCTCCAAACTCTCGCTTTTCTCCACAGCTTCCTGGAGCTCCCGCTCAGCGGTGATAACCCTGGCCTCGTATTTTTCACGAAGCGCCTGTTCGGCCTCAGCCTTCTTGTTGGCATCAGCCAAAGCTTTCTTTAGTGCCTCGTATTCGGCACACGTTCCTAGCGCACAAAATACTAAAAAAAATTACTCTGCACAACCATTCGTTCGTGCCAACTCCAAGACAAATGTTTTCAACATACCTTGCTTGTCTTCTAGTTGCTTCCTCACACGGCCGAGTTCTTCCTCGGACCGTGCAAGGTTCTGCTTCAGTTCGGAAACTTCTGCCTTGAAAGCGGAAGTCCTCTCTGCGGATGCCTGTTTTCACACCAAAGGGCATACTTCATTTACACAGGCTCCTGCGAAGGCAGGGGGTTTGATCCCCTGTCCGGCTCTGTCTCCTTTGCCGGACAGTGTATCAGGGGCTACTACTTATATTATGACAATTCCTTAAGGGTTTCCGAGGAAACATACCTCAAAAGCCTTTATAAGACTAAGGCAGGACACATTCAGCCCGCTCTTGGTGGACCGAATCCTTTCAACCACCTCTCCCACAAGGGCCCGATGCTCGTCGACAATGGACGCGTTCTTCAACACTGTCAATAGACCGCCAAGCAGCTCTGCTTGAATAGAGGACACCGGCGGCGTAGGCTGGCCCCCCGCCATCAGGGGGGCTGCTTGCTCAATCCCAGAACCCTAGAGGTCCCGGGGGCCGTATCCATCCCTGCGTATTCGGCACTAGGGATATGTCCTCCCTGGTCTGGGTCTTGTCGAGACGACACCTCGGTATCGCACCCAGACTTGGGGGAAGGGGCCTGTGGAGGCGTCTCGCTCGCCAAAGCGTCCGAGTCCAGTGAATCCTCCGACGAGGACTGGCCGGCGTGGGACCTTGCCGGACTGTGCAATATGTAGGCAACAGTCAAAACCACTATACCCAAAAGACAATCCCGTACGCATATGCGTGTTCGGATACTTACGACTTCTCCAGGGGCTGGGCCCTGGGATCCCACTCCGGGCTGCTATCGGCAGCCGTGGGGGATGCCCCTGGGAGGGAATGTTTCCCCCTCTTGGGATATCCGGGCTCCAGAGATGCGGAGGCCGACCTCTTCCTCCCACCGTCAGAGTGAGGCTCATCCTCCTCTGCTTCCTCCTCTTCGTCCTCGGATGAAGGATCATCGCTGGAGTCTTTGGATCTGGCGTCCGAAACTTCACGACGGCGAAGACCACCCCGGGTCTTATTGACCTTCTTGGAGGCCTCCTTCTTTGGCGCCTTGTAAGGTGCAGGGACCAACATCTTCGTCAGAAGAGGTCCGGTCGGTTCCTCCGGCAGGGGGGCTGGACAATGTAGCCGCTCCACCTTCTTTACCCACCCTGGGGTTGCAGTGAAACAGGATTAGGGTGTCTCCCGCATGATGAGCAAATTAAAGCATGAATAGACAGGGTGTGGCTGTGACTTACCGAGCTGGGGGAATGGGACGCTTGATACCCACGGTCCTTGGCGGGGCCCGGCCATGATTTGCCGGACTTAAAGAGCACCTTCCAGATGTCCTTGTGGGTGGAGTCGTAAAGCTCCTGAAGGGTTTGATGCTCGGCCGGATCGAACTCCCACAGGGTACAAACTCGGCGCTGACAAGGGAGAACCAGGCGAGCTAGCATCATCTGGACTACATCGACGAGTTTGACGTCCCTGTCGATCACGCCCTGGATGCATGTCTGGAGCAATAACAGCTCGTCAGACGAGCACCAGTTCAGGCCCTTCTCGGGCCAGGACGTGAGCCGCAGTGGAGCTCCGGATCTAAACTCTGGAGCTGCCGCCCACTTCTTGCCGTGTGGTTCGGTGATATAGAACCACTGCTGCTGCCACTCTTTGACGGAGTCATTAAAAGCGCCTTTCGGCTAGACAGCCTTGGGCATCTTGCTTACCATGGCGCCGCCGCATTCGGCGTGTTCGCCACTCACCACCTTGGGCTTCACATTGAAAATCTTCAGCCATAGGCCGAAGTGAGGTGGGATCCGGAGAAAAGTCTCGCACACAACGATGAGTGTCAAGATATTGAGGAAGGAGTTGGGGGAAAGATCATGAAAATCGATCCCGTAGTAGTACATGACTCCCCGAACGAACGGGTGAAGGGGAAACCCGAGCCCACGGACGAAATGGGGAAGGAACACGACTCTCTCATGAGACTCCGGAGTAGGGACGACCTGTCCCGCCGGTGGAAGATGATGGCCGATCTTCTGGGCCAGATACCCGGCTCCCCGGAGCTTCTTGATGTCCTTCTCCTGGACAGTTGAGGCCATCCATTTGCCTCCAACTCCGGACATCTTCAGAAAAACTTCCCTTCGGTGGGGAGGATATTGCTTGGGTGTTAGGGCTCGCACAAAGGGGAATGAGCTAGCAGGAGAAGGAGGCGTGGGTGAAAGAGAAAGGAACCTGACCTCCTTATAAGGGCGATAAAGGCTTTTTGTGCTTCCCCACTTGCCTGGTGGAACCCGTCCGCCTCCCGCTCACCACGATTAGTGGCACGGTTAGATTACCCCATGCCCGTATTGATGAGAATCCCGTAATAAGGGGACACGATCTCTGCTTTGACAAGACGTGTCACAGAAACCGCCTCGTGATATGCGTTGTAGCTGGTTGTGGGGAAACGGTTCGAATAATGATCCGACCGTAATAACATGTCACGTCATCAAAAAAAGTTGTCAGCAGATTGCATTTTTGAAATATCATTCTCTCTACGGTGGTATGCGAAGATCATTTCTCAGGTCCGGACACGATTCGGGTATTCGATAATTACTTTGGAGAATTCGGAGGACGAACCCGCCTTGCAATGCCGAAGACAATACTGCGCGCCGGACTCATCATCATTGAAGCCTGGTTCAGGGGCTACTGAGGGAGTCCTGGATTAGGGGGTATCCGGACAGCCAGACTGTGTACAACGTCCGGACTATTGAAGCGTGAAGATGCAAGACTCAAGACTTCGGCCTTCGGATGGGACTTTCCTTGGCGTGGAAGGCAAGCTTGGCGATCCGGATATTGTATTTCCTTCCTTGTAACCAACTCCATGTAAACCCTAGCCCTCTCCGGTGTCTATATAAACCAGAGAGGTTGGTCCTAAGAAGGCCGATCACAATTACATTCATACCATCATAGGCTAGCTCCTAGGGCTTAGCCTCTACGATCTCGTGGTAGATCTACTCTTGTACTACCCATATCATCAATATTAATCAAGCACGAAGTAGGGTTTTACCTCCATCGAGAGGGCCCGAACCTCGGTAAACACCTGTGTCCCTTACTTCTTGTTACCATCAGCCTTGACGCACAGATCAGGACCCCCTACCCGAGATCCGCCGGTTTTGACACCGACAATCGATGTTATCTAATTGGGCCTACGGACATGTTCGAACTCAACATGGCCCATTATGTTAATGGGTCGTAACCAGGCCGAAAGCTCTATTGGGCCGCTATAATTGAAACAAGCCAACAGTTAATGCTCGACCCTATTACCTCCTGGGTAGTTAAAAGGCCGACATCGAAGCGGGCAATAAGTGGGTCCATTTGATTTCATGGGCCGTTAACAGGCTAATAGTAAGGTCAGGCTATATATGGCCCAAGTGTATTGTGGGCCTTTAGCAGGCCGAAAGTGACAGCGGGCTGGTACTGGACCATGAAGAGCATGGGCCGCTAAGAGGCCGAAAGTCAGGTCGGACTGTATATAGCCCAACTATGTTGTGGACCTTTAGCAGGCCGAAAGAGAAACCGGGCTGGTATTGGTCATGAAGAGCATGGGCCGTTAAGAGGCCAAAACTTAGGTCCGGCTGCATATGGCCCAACTCATTTACGGGCCGTTAACAGGATGAAAGTGACACCGAGCTGGAAATTTGCCCAACACTTAAATGGGTCGCTAAAAGGCCAAAAGACGTACATCCTAAAAATTGGCACATCCCTTGAATGGGCCATTAACACGCTGAAACCACATGGGGCCGATATTGAGCCCAAATATATAGCGGGTTGTTAACAGGCTCGAACTAATGATGGGTTGCAATTGTGTCAAATAGTTAACACGCCGTTGACAGGCCGAATTGGCACATCTCGTATGGGTAGTGGGCTTAAATGGACCAGACACCAGTAGGCCCTATATGGGCCGACCTTCTTATTTTGACTGGGCCGGCCTCTTTCACCTAAATGGGCCACAGTTGGCCCTTGCCACGTGCCAGCATATCATAGGCGCGTCCCGTACAATGAGTGGATGACATCTGTCCCAACGCTGAGCCGACACGTGGATACTCCGGTGAATAAGAATTTTACACGTGGAAAATCCCCATTGGTCGGGGCTGTTAACGGGTTATCGGATCCAAACCGGAACCCAATAGCTTAACGGCGACCCGTTGCGGTGGATGCCACGTGCCGGTTACCCTTGACGAAAACACTTCCATGATGCGCCATTTATCGTCATGGAAGTGGAGTAGTGGACACTTCCGTGATGATAATTTTGGTATTGTCATGGAACACTTCTATGACAACACAGGTATGACTATCTTGATTTTGTCATAAAATCGTCATGGATGTACATGCATGACAGAAAACCTGACCTACTGTGATAAACACGTATCATCACGAAAGTGTATTTTTTTGTAGTGATCGCAATTTGGAATACTTATTGAAGATCAAGGACAAGCCTACTACCTCATCTCCATCATCGTCGAAGGAAGACACTTGAGTACATGGGTATGGGCACCACCCTTGGCTTGTTCCAAGCTTGGGGGAGGTGCCCTGGTATCGCATCATCATGACCTTTGATCATCATCATCTATCTTAGTCCGATCCTTAGTTATTTCATGATTTAGAAGAATAAAAGTTAGTATGGTTTTATTTCGAGTTGCTTGCTTTGTGTCCTATCTATGTAATCGAGTGTGAGAGTTATACAATAAAGAGTTGTTTGAGTTTTGCTTCTTTGCTTGTTTCAATCTCAATAATAAAAAGAAATAAAAGATCATATGCTAATCCCATGGGGGGTAATGACTTCACATAGAAAGATTATGGATGATAAAAGTTATAGGAAATTAACAAACATAGTATTGGTCATGGATGCAATTCATGCAAAATTACTAATGGGAGAGGAGATTCACATACAAATATACTATCTTGGACATCTTTTATGATTGTGAGCCCCATCAAATATTTTCTACATGGTCAAATAGTTGATGTTGGAAAAAAGAGACAATGTAATGAGTTATGTTTGCTTATATTCACATAGAAGTTATATTGTCATGGATCCTCTAACATGTGGTATTTGCTTAGAACCTTTTGCTAGCCAAAAATTCACACTAACTAGAGATACTACTTGTGCATCCAAAACGCTTAAACCTAGTTTACTTCCATGAGAGTCCACCATATCTACCTATGGGTTGAATAAGATCCTTCAAGTAAGTTTTCATTGGTGCATAAAGCAATAAAAATGCTTCTAAATATGTATGATCTTTTATTGTAAGGGAAAAAAATAAGCTTCGTACGATCTTGTGATGGCAAAGAAATAAAAGCAACGAGCTGCATAATAAAGGTTGCTATCATAAGGGGCAATATAAGTGACGTTCCTTTATATTAAGAGCTTGCATATCAAAAAAATAAAAAGCGCATGGCAACCTCTGCTTCCTCTGCGAAGGGCATATCTTTTACTTTTTTGTATTTACTTTTATGCAAGAGTCAATAATGATTATCCTTATTCCTTTCTTATTTATCCATTTAATGGCAAGCATCATGTGGTGGGGAAAGATCCAAGCACATATATCCAGTTGGATGTAGGTGATCATGAATTGTTATTGTTGACATTATCCTCGAGGTAAACAAGTTGCAAGGCAAAAACAATAAGCCTCTATCTTCCTATGTGTCTAATGGAAACGTTTGTTCCCAAAAATATGCTTTGAGTGTTAGGAATCATGGAAGACTAAATGATAGTTGAGTATGTGGACTTGCTAAAACAAAATCTCTTACATAGACTCTTCATGGAAATATGATGAATGGTGACTGTTTCTATGACTGAGAACATAGTTTGTTTGCTTTCAAGAAAGTTTATACTTTGTACTTAAAAGTTGTGAACAAATTGTTACTTGTTTATGATAAGCTATATGATAATTATTTTTTGATATGATATTGATCATGATGCTATGTCTGTATTTTGTTTTTATCGACACCTCTCTCTCTCTCTCTCTCTCTAAAACATGTGGTCATGATTATCGAGTTCACCTTTCACTTGAAGAAAAGCAAGATCTAAGCTTAGGGGGGTTGATACATCCATTTTGCATCATGTTTTCCTACTGTTATTTATATTGTTTTTGGTCAATATTCCACTTTATGTTGCAATTCTAATGTATTTTCTCTCTTAATTTGCAAGAAATTTACATGGAGAGGGAGATTACCGGCAACTTGAATTCTGCACCTGTAAATAGCTACAACAGAGATACCTATTCTATAGAGCTCCAAATGACTTGGAACTTTATATAGAGTTTTTATTGAATATATAAAAAATACTGGAGGAAAGAAATACCAGAGGGGGCCCACAAGTTGCCCACAAGGCAACAGGCGCGACCTGATGCCTCTTGTGGGGCCCACAGCTGGCCTTCGGTGCCCATGTTCTACTATATGAGGGGGTTTGACCTAGAAAAAATAAAAGAAGACTTTCGTCTCGAGGCGGAACCTGGGCAGGAGCACTTTTGTTGTTCGGCGAAGCGATTCCGAAGGGATACTTCCCTCCGGGAGGGGGAAATCGAAGCCATCGGCACTATCAATGATCCTCTCATCATGAGAGGACTAATATTCATCAGCACCTTCACGAAAACCATCTCATCATCTCTTGTATTCAATATTTGTCCCAAAACCTCAGATTGGTACATGTGGGTTGCTAGTATTGTTGATTACATCTTGTAGTTGATGCTAGTTGGTTTATTTGATGGAAGATTAAATGTTTCGATCCTCAAGCATATTGAACATCCTTCTGATTTTGAACATGAATATGATTTATGAATCTTTACTTTTGTTCTTGAGGACATGGGAGAAGTCTTGTTATAAGTAATCATGTGAAGTTGATATTCGTTCGATATTTTGATGATATTTATGTTGTTGCTTTCTTTACTGGTTGCATGTGAAAGTATACTACATGACACTTCACCATACTTGGGCCTAAGGGAGGGCACTGTGGATTAATATGTAGATGATGGGTTGCTAGAGTGACACAAACCCTAGTTTAGGCGTTATTCCGTAAGGGGCTGATTTGGAACCATATGTTTCCTTCTATGGTTTGTTTTATCTTAATTCTTCTTTGTAGTTGCGGATGCTTGCGAGAGGAAGTAATTATAAGTGGGTTGCTTGTTCAAGTAAGAACAACACCCAAGCACCGGTCCACCCACATGTCAAATTATCAAAGGAACACGAATCAACTAAACATGATGAACGCGACTAGACAATAATTCACATGTGTCCTTGAGAGCACTTTTCTTTATATAAGAGAACTTGCCGGCTTGTCCTTCGCTATAAAAATGATTGGGCCATCTTGATGCACCTTTGTTACTATTGTTACTTGTTATGAATTATCTTGCTACAAAACTATCTATTACCGCTACTTTCAGTACTTGCAAAGAATACATTGCTAAAAACCGCTTATCATTCCCTTCTGCTCCTCGTTAGGTTTGACACTCTTACTTATCGAAAGGACTACGATTGATCCCCTATACTTGTGGGTCATCAGACCCCGAGCTCATCCCATGCGGCCCCAAGGAGGAGATGGTTGTCTGCCTTGCGCTCCGTCGCTCCCCGGTGGAGGCCCGTGCACGACAGCGCTCGGACTCCTTTCATTGGGAATCCATTGCGTCCGCCCAAATGGCACATGAATCTGGCGCTAGGTGTGTTGTCGCTGCCTCACCGGAGGTGGTGCGGTTTGTCTGGTGTCTGAACACGGTGGCGGACGCGCAACCCCTCCGTTGGCGCGCCGAGGCCATGATGCACAATGGGTGTCGTCCGATGCAAACATGGTGCGGCATGCACACCGTGCGAGGCAGCGGGCGCGGGAGGTGGCAGCAGCCCTTGCGGCGGTGGACGTCGGCGAGGCGGAGTCGCATTATTCGACGCCCCGTATGGTGCATCATTTCAGGGGCCGCAACTGCGTTGTGGTGGATGTAGCTCGTCACAGGACAGATCCATCATCGATCTGATGTCCACAGGCACGGTTCGGGTTCTAGGCTCCAACGAGGAAGAGTAGGGCATGGGACACGGCGACGCCTTGAGTCTCGTGAGTTGGCTCGTGTCCCATGCCCCACTGTACCTTGCCGGCGACCGGACCAACACTCTGGGGAGCGCAGCCGGCCGCCGTACATGGGTACGACGGAGCTGGACGAGCTCCGCTTAAAGATCGCTTTACGTTGCCAAGTCCGGCTGTTGATGCTCTTAGCATAGCAATAGAACATCACCATCTTGGCATTTCATATTTTTTTAGATTTTTTAAAAACTTTTAAATATGATTTCCACGAAGTTTTCTTTGAAACATGGTTTACATGTGATATTCTCTCATAATCATGAGAGAATATCACTTGAACCAAGTTACAATGGAAACCGTGTGAAAACCACATGGAAATGATGTTTTGTAGCTTTAGAAAAATCTTTAAAAATACAAGTTGTTTTCTCCCGTACAATTCTTATACCATGAATTACTTGATTAGACCTGGTTGGTTAGTTCTACTTTGGTGTTACATTTGATCTTGCTTCCTTTGATCTTGATTCACTTTGTTGGTATTCATTTAACCTCAAGAACGGTAATTCTGAGTTTTGTACTATATTATGCATAATTTGCTGCAACCACAATATTTTTTATTTTATTATAGTTTTATTGAACCTCGGAAACTCAGCTATGGTGAGGTGCCATACACTTTCCCTTAATTCCACTCCCCAACACCATGTCTAATAAGGCATATGCCGGCTTTAGTGAACTGAAGCCCTTTCGGTTTTGCAAGGTTCAACCAACAAAGAAATTGATTACATGGCCTTGCAACATCAAAGATGGTCAAACTTTGTAGGTTCTTGCAAGTTTTCATGCCAAAATATCATGTAGAGAAAGGTGTATGAAATAGTTTTAGATTTTAGTGCTAAAAGTGCTCAAAACTTCAAGCACTGGAATCTCTTTTGTGGGTAGAGCTCCTCGAATGGCTTTTTGGCATGAAAACGTGCAAATATCTACGAAGTTTGATCATCTTTTATGTTGCAAAGTTTCAGATTTTTTTTCTATTTGTTTTGATTTTACTGTTTATAGAGGGTGCCTAGGCACCCGGGAGCTAAAAACCCACTCTCTTTCTAAAAAAATGTAATCAATTTATAGATCAGCCAAGTTGGTGAGGATTCCATGTTGCTTTTTTGATTGTTATCCTGGCAAATGAATCCCTAGTCATTTCTGCAATCCTTTACCTGGGCAGAACAAGAAAAACATGTCTCCAGCAACCAAATATGTGACAGGTTAAACAACTGAATAACAGCACCAATATGGTTGGTTGTTCACTAGCAAAGTTCCAGGTTGGCAATGACATGGAGAGCATAGAAACGAACTCTAGTTCTAGAATGCAATAACACCGAGGTGGCAAAATATTATTACCTGGAGTAACTTTGAGATATTCAGAGATCCGACTTGCGATGTAAACAAGTGATAAACCCAAAGTTCTCTGGACGCCAAACTCAGACACTCCCCTTATCGTCTTGCTCTTGGGGTCAACAGCAAGCACCCAACCATTGCGGTCTTCGTCCCGATGGTCGACATTGGCGAGCAAGTAAACAATGTCATCGTATTGCAGGCTCAGGGTGGGCTGACCTATGTGTAGCGTCTTCAATGTTGGTTGACCAGTACTCGCATCAACCTTCAGCTTCAGCGTATCAGGTATGTCAGAGCCATCAAGAACATAGTCCAACTTCAATTTTTTCGACAACGTGTCCGTAATCTTCATGCTCCATTGCGCAGCTAACCATCCATCTAAGGTGTAGGTGCCGCATCCGAAGGATGAACCTGGCACAACACAAACCTGCAGCTCAATGTACTTGATGACACCATTGACAACGGCAATGTCCCGAGAAATCCGCGGGCTGCCCCTATCGAAAACCCTGCCTTCAATGTGAGGCGGTGGCAGCGGGACGAAGCAAAGTGTGTTCTGTCCATCTGCGGCGAGCACATCGCAGAAGAGGATGCCCCGCCAGAGGTCAACCCAGTCCACCGTGCCATGCTTTCCTCCAATGGTGATTGTAATGGAACTGGATGCGTGAGGGCGCGCAATTTTTATGTCCAGCAAGATGGTCTGCCTGCTCCAGGCCATGGCATCAGAGCGAAATAGCATGAGGTGGTAAGATTTTCCCTTGTGGGGTATGAGCGAGGCGATGGTGTATTTACAATTGTCAGAATTGTGTCGAATATTATTGTACAAGGTAGGTTACAGTTGGACTTGGTTTTGGACTGTGTGTAGACAGGGTAGGAGTTGTGTCCTAGTAGGACACTTGTATCCTAGGCCTCATATATAGCGGGGGTAGATGCATGATGTAACCTATGCCAACATAATAGCACGGCACGCAGGGAGCAATGGCGTGTCTGATACCGGCGCGGCGAAGTGCGGTATTGTGACGGTGTCATGGAGAGGAGCGCCCGTAGTCATGCCCCGGGGATGTAGCCATATCGGTGAACCTCGTTAACAAATCTCGGTGTCGTGCTTGTGTGATTGCTTGGTCCTCGGTAGATCGACGGAGCGTCTTGGACTTATTCTAACAAGTGGTATCATGAGCAAGGTTCGAAGAGGTCACGGATTGTTGATCTAGAGGAGGTCGTGGTTGTGGAAAGGTCAATGACGGGTGGCGGGATTGGGCGGCAATGGATGTTGCGGGCAGTTTTAATGTCGCGGAGAAGTCTCGGCTAGTATAGCAACAGCGGCACGAATCTGAAGCAATCGATAACGAGCAGCAACAGATCGATGAGGCGGCGGCGATCCAGTCATTGAAGGAGCACTGTGATTTGGGTGGCGTGATACAACGTGCGGCAGCCGGACTCAAGCAGCGGCAGCCAAGCAAGTCATTGGTGCAGGTCTTTCGTGGGCAGATTGGATCGATCCAGATCGATGGAAGCAGCGGCAGCACAGTCACGCAAGGCAGGCGGTGGCAGATCGATGGATCTTCGATCGGGAGCAGAGGCGCCGGTGCCCTAGCGCGTGCAAGGTTCAAAGCCCACGTGTGGGTGCTGGTGGGCCAGAAGTGCAGCGAGGCTGAGCGGAGTCTGCGGGGCACAGGACGGGCGTGATTCACTTCGGCAGACAGCATACGTAGTAGCAGGCAGACGAGTGAAGCTAGGCCAGCGGCAACTTCAGTTGGCGAGTGTGCTCCCGTGAGTAGCAAGCGTACGAGGCTGGGTCAAATTGAAGAACTGCCCGTGGATGAGCAGGCTGGGTGCTTGTATAGACGCGAGATTTGTTGGATGAAAAAAAGAAGCTACGCAACAGGCTGAAGCTACTCATCAGGAGGAAGAGATAGGAAGCCTAATGGACCTACAGCCTACAGGAGCACATGGTGAAGTTGGAGATTTTGGATTTTTTTGATCTTCACAGTTTAGTGCACGCAGGAAGGCTTATGTGGTGGATTTTTTGACTTTATTTCTTTGTTCACATGATGTGTATTGGGATGATAGCGAGAGGATTTGTGGTGCGCGTGGCGAGGATGGCGATGTGCGTATAAGGCTTGGAGGAGTCTGGAGCGCGCCATGACAGGATCATGCAGACACATGGCATCAAGGCAATGCACAGATGTGCAGGCGGACACGACGCGGGGTGGAGCATGGTTGCAGTTGAATAATTTCGGCTGGGTCGGACTGGACTGTTTGACGGACCAATAGGAATGTCGGTCAAAGCAGAAGACGGCGGTGATTTCAGCAACGATGACATAGGAGCGTGATGCTGATGGTGGCCGACTTCTGGGGAATGGAAACACGTGGTGCAGGCTTGAGGGCTTGTGCGGCTTCGACAGACTAGGGTTGATTCAAGACGGTGCACATGAGAGCTTCGAGTCGACAGGGCGCGGGAGGGTGGCATGTACAACCACCATGGAGTCATGTTGAAGGTGGAGCTGGAGTCTGACGGATGACTACACTCTGTGCTAATGGAGGGGCTATGGCGTAAGTTAACGGAGAGTCGAAACCTATTTTAGCGGGTAAAGCGAGAGACACGTGGATCGGAATGGGCGTCGGTGGTCTGATGGAGGCGTGATACTCGGCATCGGTCGGTGATGATCGATGGTTCTCTACAGTGGGAGTTGAGACAATGGGGGCTAGCTACCCGGGAGAGTCGACCAGGACAGCAGAGGCTCGACGCGGTGATAGCGGCGGGCGTGCGGTAAGCACGGGACACAGCGACAGGCCAGGGCATCGGTGGTCAGATATGTTGTTAGACAAAGTGTGCAGGGGGTGCTGAAGCAGTGTTGACGAGTACCGGATTCAAGTTGGTGACTGGGTCTATCGGTGTCGGTTGATGGATAGGAGTTGACCATGCAGAATCTAAGAAAGTGGTGGAAAGTCTGAAATTGTCAAAAACTGGGAGAGTACATGGTCGTATATTCTATGGTGTTCAAAGCACATGGTAAACTGCGGATGATAAGTACAGAAGGAGGCAGAGTGCTATAGCTATGGGACCTGTCAAAGACTATCCAGGAAAAAAGGATGAGACAACTGTGAATTTGACTCAGGGTGACACAGGGCAACGGTGAAATTCCTTCAAGTTTCAGACAGACGGTCAAGAAAGAGCGATGTTGAGTTCAGGTAACACTTGTATGTGACATCCAATATGTGAGTTGTTTACTTTCACGCAGATAAATAATCAGTGTGTGATGGCATTGAACGGAAACTCCAGAAGTTGGGAGCACAAAGTAGAGTAATGAGAAACTTAATTTTGCTCGAGTGTTGACTGTGAAGAAGACGAGAAGGGACTACAGTTGCAGGTGGAGTCACACGGAGCCTGGGAGTAGTAGCGGTGCTCATGGCGTATCTCAAGTCCAATGTACATGGAGGTTCAACGCATGGATGAATTCAAGCTGGTGAAGAATATTCGCCAAGCTGGAGTTTGTTAGAATTGTATCGAATATTATTGTACAAGGTAGGTTACAGTTGGACTTGGTTTTGGACTGTGTGTAGACAGGATAGGAGTTGTGTCCTAGTAGGACACTTGTATCCTAGGCCTCATATATAGTGGGGGTAGACGCACGATGTAACCTATGCCAACATAATAGCACGGGCACGCGGGGGAGCCGGCGGCATGTGCCGGCGCCCGGGCGGCCGGGGTGCGGTATTGTGACGGTGTCATGGGGAGGAGCGCCCGTAGTCATGCCCCGGGGATGTAGCCATATCGGTGAGCCTCGTTAACAAATCTCGGTGTCGTGTTTGTGTGATTGCTTGGTCCTCGGTAGATCGACGGAGCGTCTCGGACTTATTCTAACAACAATCACTGCAGTCGTGGTAGTCGCTGGTGCCATGGCGACCCAGCGTGCGGCCACGGTCACGGTGGCGATTGCTGCAGTGGCGGACGATGGTGGTGTGATGGTCGAGGAGTTCATAGGGTCTAGGGTGCGGAGCTACGTGAGGGGCGGATCCTCCCCCATGGCGCCGGCGTGATGGATGAAGTACTCGCTAATGTCAGGGTCCAAGCTGTGGTATTCATCACCAAGGGGGATGTGGAGAAGAACGATGCCCCCCTCTGAGGCGCAATTTCAGGCTCCGATGCGAAATGGGAGAGCTTCAAACCGCCGGTGAAGTGGACGCAGAAATAGGATACGGCGGTGGGGCGGCGGTGCAGAAGGTGACATGGATGAACCCCTTGCCATCCCTCATCTTGCAGGATGCGGTGGTGGCGTTGGAGCGGTCGGCGAAGTAGGCCGTGTATTCAAGGAGAACAAAGCTGCCGCATCAATCGCCGTCTTGTCCATGAGCTGGCGGACACAGCGAGGCGGGCAAGATGGCATCTTCATTGGTGTCTTCTTCATCCTCGCTCTCCATATCCTCGTTTTCATGCGTCGAAGACCCGTCGATCTGCATACCCTCGATTCCTTCCACGAAAGACTCGTCGAGCTTCATCTTGCCGTTGAGTCGATACTATTGGCTCTCTGTCGATTCGACGTTGCTGGGGGTCGATCAATTATGCAGGCAAAAGGAATCGGGGCTGGATATCAATTCGGAATCAGGGTTGGAATCGATCTGGCCCAGTCGACGTACCGGTTTCGTCCCTTTTTTCTGTTTTGTTTTTCGTTTCATTTCATTTCATTCTTTCCATTTCTTTGTTTCCTCATCGGTTTTTTCTTTTCCTTGTTACTCACCAATTTTCGTTGTTTCTACTAGCAAAAAGGTACGTGCGTTGCCAAAAAATCATAATCTTCAATAGCCATAATCACATTTTCCTGCATCACCGAGATACACTATTACTCTCAATTCGGTGATCCCATGAACATTTTTTTTAAACTCGTGACCTTATTTAAAATCATGAACATTTTTCAAATTCATGAACAGTTTTACAAATTTTCAAAATTTTCTAAAATCAAGAACATTTTTTGAACCCACGAACATTTAATACGATTTGCAAACATTTTGTAAAGAAATTGTGAACATTTTTATAAACAATTTTCTTCAATCGGCAAACATTTCTAGAATAGATGAACAGTTTTTGAGAAATTGATGGAACAATTTTTAAAATTCATAAACATTTTTTAATTTAATGAACATTTTTTAAAATGCATGATCATTCTTTGAATCAGCGAACAATTTATGAATGAATAAACTATTTTGTAAGTCATGAACAGGTTTTGAATTTTGAGGACAATTTTCCATTCATAAACATTTTTTATTAGCCTACCCCAACTTGTTTGGGACTAAAGGCTTCATTATTGTTGTTTTGGTTATGAAAATTTTTAATTGGCAAATTTTGTTCTATTTCATTAATATTTTCTAACACATGAACATTTTTTGATTTCCCGAACATTTGTTTTCCAAATTCTGAACATTTTTGAATAAGCAAATACTTTTAAAAAAATCACAAACCATTTTTGAATCCACAAATAATTTATGATTTCTTTAACAAATTATTTCAAAATTCTCATTTTATTTTATTTTTTAAAACTATTTTGAAGTCCTAAATTATTTAAAGTATAAAAACGAAAATATAAAAGAAAAACAGGCCGCCCGAACGTGGGCTGGCTCAAACGGGCACGCCGCGTCTTCTCCCGGTGTGCTGTGCGCAGTATAGGAGGATATCCCTACTATATGGGCCGGCCCAGCGGGGCATTCCCCTGTGTAAAACGTGTTTTATCATCTACAGATGGCATTGGTAGGTAATATTTCGCAATTTTGAGGCAATTTTCATGAAGTTCCATCGGAAGGTATAGATATCACGGTTTTATTAGATTTCTTCTTCTTGGGTTTTTACTGGGTTTTTTATTTTTGCTTTTTTTTTCTTCGTTTTTCAGCGGGTTTCTTTGTTACATTCACGGCTTTTATTGGATTTCTTCTTCTCAGTTTACTGTTTTTTTCTTACCTTTTCTTTCTTTGTCTTCTTTTTCTCTATTTCTTTTCTTGGTTTTCTTCATTTTTATTTGTCTCCTTCTCGGGTCGCACTGTTTTCATTCTTTTGAACTGGTTTCTACTGTTTTCATTTTCTTGTTTGATTTTCTTAGTTTTATTTTTGGGTTTTTATTGGTTTTCTTTGTTTATTTCCCGATTTTCATCAGTTTCATTTTTTTCAATGCATAATAAACATTTTAAGTACACAATATTTTCTAATTTTTCAGTACACAATATACATTTTAAGTGTACATTCGGAATATTTTTTATACATTTTGGAATTTTTAAAATACATGATGTACATTTTTATTGTAATACATGTTCAGTATTATTTTTTTCAAATACACGCTGACTTTTTTATGGTAGTAATCATTTTAGAAAAAACTTTGCAAATATTTTATAAACATATTTTAAATGATTAGTACACAATGTACATTTTAGGGTACACGTGACTCTTTTTGATACACTTTGAATATTTTTGAAATAACGATGTACATTCGTGCTAAGCGGCCCAACACCGCTCCCTCTAGGTGAAGCTGCCTCTGCAACATGCCTTGAACACACACGTACAGAGAGAGAGAGAGAGAGAGAAAGAGATTATATGCTTCGTATGAAGCCATTGTACATTGAGGGCGGGTCAACTCTATCGACAAAAAAGAGAAATGTTTCCTCGTCGGTCATAATGTGTATTTGCATACCATAGTATAAAAGCCTATATTTTTCTGTTGTAGCAGAAGGGCATATTACTTTCTAAGCGCATTTGCCTTTCCGTTTCTGTCCCGATTCTAGGACAGGTTTATACGACCTCTCAAGTTCCAAGCTAAAAATTTACTATCTACTCCCACTTTGCATATTCATATGCTTATTCTTTGCATATTTCAAAAAGTGCAATTTGAGTGCAAGCTGCGTGCAAGTTTCGAAAGTTTTTCTTTCATTTTGTTTCTTCTTAAAGAGTTTCATTATTTCTTAGAAAACTTCATTATTTTGATTTTGTTTTAGTTTTTTCTGAAAAGGTAATACCAATGCCACGAATTCATTCTTTCATAGAAAACTTCATTTTTTATAGTATTATTTTTATTTTATTTTTATGTTGTTTTAGTTTTTGTTGTTATATATTTATTCTTGCATATTGTAAAAAATGCAATTTTCTGTGTAAGTTGTATGCAATTTTTTTCATCATTTGTTTAATTTATTTTCCTTTTTCTTTCTTTTTGAATGGTAATACCAATGCCAGTAATTTGTGCAAATTTAATTTGTTTCTCCTTTAAAATTTTCTTTTAGTTTTAGTATTAATTATGTCCATCCATACAACCACAAAGCTAATGATGAGTGTCTGTGGTGCATGTGTGTGTATCCATGTGGGCGTGTTTGCATGTTTATGTGCGTGTGGTGCCTACATGTACGTGCTCTTGCATCACATCCTAGCATCGAAACTGCTACCCAGACGACAGTGATGCACGATCTATGCACGACGTGCTAATCCAGCCGCTGGTGCCCTTGTCAATCATGTGCATGTCTGGCTGGATTTAAGTATCGTCTATGAATCGTGTGCATTCTATCGTGTGTATAGCACTGTTGTCCTAGCATAGTTTTGGCCGCCAACGCCCACAGTTTTCATGCATGCTTTGAGATGAATATGTAGGGCTATAAGGTGGTTCAGAAAAAAAAAGTGACTGGCCCTAAAATAAAATTCAGTCGATTGGGCTATAGCTATACGTCAGGTGACTGGATTTTTAATTTCGGCCAGTGAATTTTGTGACCATTGATTGAAGTGCTCTGTGATATGGTGTGAAAGGAGTTGACTGGCCCTATACCTTCTTCATGTCAATTTCCCCTTTCTTTGGTGAATGCATGCCGCAGCCTCCATGCATGCATGTCTTTGATTGGTGACTCTTGCAGGCAGATGCATGGATAGAATGCATGCTACTTTTAGAGTGTGTGTAGTGTGTGTCCGTGCTTTTTTCCTTGCTTTTTCTTCTGTTTTCATGCACATTTTGCTTTTGCTTTTTCATTTTTCCTTTTTTGGCCGAGTTTTTTTTTACTTTACGTGTATTTTTGGATGTTGAGTGTGTGCACATGTATACATGTAAGTACTATGTATGTAAATTATACAAGAGTGTCAAAAATTTTCACTATTATATGTATTTTCTTACATGTTTAAGCCAATCCCTTTATCGCTTTGGTTTTTTTCTGTATTTCTTTTTTATGCATTTCTCCTTTTGTTTTTGTTTTTCTTTATTAGATGTTTTTTTGTAGGTATTTTTGGGATGTTGGGTGAGTGTAAATATACACACACAAATACTATTCAATACAAGCGAAAATTACACACTATTATATGCTTATTGTTTGCACACTAAATAAGTGCAATTTTAGTATAAAGTTGTGTGCAAGTTCTTTTTTACTTTTTTCATTATCCTTAAAGAGTAATACCAATGGCACTAATTCACTGTTCTTCATAAAACTTCTGTATTTTGATCTTATTTTAGTTATTATTTTATTTTATTTCTTTCTTAAGAGTAATATTGATGCTACTAATTTATTCATTCTTGTGAAATTCTAGTATCGTATGTTTATTCCTCACATTATAGAAACAACGTAATTTGTGTGTTTATTGTGCAATTTTTACAATATTTTATTTTTTATTTCGTTCTTCTCACATGGTAATATCAATGCCACTAATTCATTCTTTCTTAGAAAACATTATTATTTTGATTTTTTATTTCATTTTTTTCTTCTGAAAGAGCAATATGAATGGCACCAATTCATTCTTCCTTCGGAAACTTCATTATTTACATTTTTTTTAGTTTTAAGTTCAGTTTTTTTTTCTTTTTAAAGGGTAACACCAATGACATCAATTCATTCTTTTTTAGAAAACTTCATTATTTTGATTATTTATTTCATTTCATTTCCTTTCTTTTTAAAGGGTAATACCAATGCCACCAATTCATTCCTTATTAGGAAACTTCGTTTTCTGAAAAATCCCCCATTATATGCTTCTACTTGCATAGTATAAAATAGCGCAATTTTTTGTAAATTCGGTGCAATTTTTGTCATTGTTTGTTTTATTTTTTTTATTTTGTATTAAAGGTAATACCAATGCCACTAATCCATTCTTCCCTAGAGAACTTCATTTTACTGGTTTTTATTCCTGATTTTTTTAATATTAGTATGGGGGGAAGAAGAACGCGGTTGTGCCTTTAAATCTTTGCTCAGGTGGTGGAGAGTGGTGGAGTCGATTTGACCAAACGCCGACAAAAAATTAGGCGCCTATCAAATAATAGCCCCCATAACATGGTTATATACTTACTCAATTTTTATGCAATGTGTGTGCGATTTATACCACTGGCCGAAAATTGCATTACTATATGCTTATTTTTGTATATTATGAAACAATGCAATTTTCTATGTCAATCTTGTGTATTTTTCTGTCTTTTTTATGTGTTTTTACATTTTGTTTCTTCTTTTAGGTAATAGCAATGTCCTTAATTCATTCTTTCTTAGAAATTTTTTTGTTTTCGTTTTGTACTAGCTTTGGTTTTAGTTTTTTCTTAATGATTATGGTCAACTGGGTTCAATCTCAACTAGAAGTATGTACTAGTAATCTTCCTATACGTACATATTATCCCATACTCCCTCCGTCCGAAAATACTTGTCGTAAAAATGGATTCAAATGGATGTATCTAAAATTAAAATACATCTTGATACATCCATTCCTCAGACAAGTATTTCCGGACGGAGGGAGTACCATGCATCAATCAGTGCTGGATCTAATCCTGTCTCTCATCTTATACACACATAGTACAACTCATCATAGCATAACTTGCTTATGAAATAGTGTGATATTAAAGAATTCAGCTTCCGGCGATCTACCATTAGCACTCGCCGTACTTGGACGCAGCTGTACTATTTAGTGGTCAAAGGGCTGCATGCATGCACCGGTGATCAACTATCACCCAAGGAAATCTGGCTAGTGCATAATCGACTGAAACAAGTTTCGGGTCAGTCGACTGCCCTGTAGCCAATCCCAAACGGCATTGGCTTACGACATGCCCTCTTGACTAGCTCAATAGCAATAGGCGGGGAAAGTTCTTATACATTAATCTAGCCTCGGAAAACATGTGTAGCGTAATTGATCGACACAACTGAATGGAACGCCTGAACTAGTAAAATAAAGCATGTCGGGAGCTGAACGCCGTTTCTTCCTTGTTCCATTTTCAGGCGAGAGATATTTACATAACACGCATTTGGGCGGGCGAAACACGATTGCACGACACCGCGAGCTGTTCTGGCGTTTGCGTCGTGCTCTGCCACTCTTCCTCCGTCGCATTCGCATTCCCAATATTCTTCGTGCCGCAACAACAAAAAGTCAATCATAACGCCAGCAATCGGAGGACGAACGAGTCGGATAAGGCCTGTTTTATAGCCGAAATCAAAGCCAACTGGGCAATAATAAGCCATGTCAAAGGATAACAGTAAAGAAATGAAAATGATGCGTCCAGGTCGCTGTCAGCTGGATCAGCACAGGCATGCATGCACTCCTTTGTTCTTCTCCCGAGATCACAAAACTGGCCACACCGGATAATCCCGTTACACGCTTTTACAAAGCCATCCTCGACATGCAATTCCTCGTTGAAGCTGGAAAACCAAAAAATCAGGCGCTGGGGTACAAAACCAGGCGGCTGACGACGACATCAAGCGCGTCCGTGCCGTGTGAAGTTTCCTCCACCCGTTGCAGCGCTTGCGGCCTGCATCGCAACGCCTACCTCGGGGTCTCGTGCGTGCGTGCGTGCGTGCGCGTGATGTGAAACCAGTTCTTGTCTGCGCATGCGGGAGGAAGCTTCCACGCACGCGCCGCTGCGAGCCTGTCGCCTTCCTTCGCCAGCGCTATCGCTAATTCAGTCTTCCCGTTTCACCTGCTCCTCGGAAAAAATCCACAAGCTTTCCTTTTTTTTTGCGAGGAAAATCCACAAGCTTTTCTCTCTGCCTTGTCCGTAGTACAGTAGTATGTACAGAACTTTGCTATGCATGGCTTGCGATATCCATTTCCTCGGATTTTTGTTTTGTTTGGTCTGTTTTGCTTTGATTTCATGTCCGTGGCGACTGCTGAGGCAAGGCCCCATGATTAGGAGAGCACCATTCTTATTTTGAATGGATACAGTATGACCGCAGACGCGTATGACACACATTTTATTTCTTCTTTTTTTGCGGAAGGGGAACACCTCTCAAAGGAAAACGAAAAACAACCCAGAAGACCAACAGCTGCACGTCCACTAATTAATTGGCATCACCCTGCATGACAGTCAGGCACGTTTATTTCTGAGATCCCAACGTCTCTCGTATACACCGTACGTAGTCCGTGGCTTCAGATCTAAGGATTCGTCGTTTGACTATGCAATGCAAATGGATGCATCGCCCGGCGAAGCCGAGATATTTATCTCCTTAGCCAAGAACCAGTCAAGAGCTGGGTTGGTGATGCAAGTAGTAGGAGAAGAGGCACTGATTAATACTAGTATTAATACTCCCCGTCCCCGATCCATGGCAACATAACCTCCAAATCAACGATTCTTTATCACGGATGATTGGGATCGGTCGACGACTGATGAACCGATGCCGCTTCTTCAATTCGGCCGTTTCTTGATTCCATCGATCGAGAGATGCGGAGCAACAACGGTCCGCGCCAGGAAGCGAGCATGATGCCTGCATTTAGCCGTTGCGTCTCTCTAACTGATCGTCCGCACACATGAGAGCTCACGTTTCGGAATTAGATTTGCATCACAGCATATTTCTGATCGAATTGTTAGCACGACCCACGAGGGCGTGGCGCGTTGGTGTTTGCAGAAGAGATCTCTTTGCAGAAACCGATGGGATGGGGGAGAACCTTTTGCTTGGAGCAGCGAAAATAACACCCATCCAGTGATTCTTTAACCTGCTCCCCAGATTGGTAGGCCCCGGGTGATGGAAGAGGATAAGGTGAGGCCGGCCGGCTTCCTCGAGCTGTTTAATCAAACCTCTAGTGGTGTTTGATTGAGTAGGGTTTGGTTTCATAGTCGTGGTCACGCACAGGGTTATTTTAATCCTCGATTTAAGCCCTAGCAAGCTGCAGTTGCGCTTAATCCATGTGGTTAGCCAGCTGAGTATTAGTAGCCAATCAGTAGTTAGTTGTTAAATCCCACAATACAGTACGAGTACGCGTAATGGAGAATCAAACTCCTTATTGCATGCCCCAAAGAAGAGAGAAGAGACCCGCGCCGAGAGAGAAGTGCTTCACCTGCCGCTAGAATTAGTGCGACAATACTCCTTCCGTCCCGTACTATAAGAACATTTTTGACACTAGTGTAATATCCAAAACGCTCTTATATTATGGTAGGGAGGAAGTACCATTTTTAGCCACTTGATTTTGGTGTCACTCGGTTATGAGTTACTAACACAGACTACTTATTTTAGTACTATCTCGTCCTAATTGTATTTCATGCCAAATTTTGACTATAGATTTAACTAATAAAATGTTCATGCATGTTACAAAAATTATATCATTGAAAACTATGTTCAAATACGAATCCAACGATATAGTTTTTGTTAACATGAATTATAATTTTGTTAGTTAAATCTTTGGTCAAAAAATTGGCATGAAATATAATGGGGACAGATAAATCAGGACGGAGGTAGTATCATTTTATCCTTGGCTAGATCTATTTTGTGAGTTAGAGGATTAGGGTTCAACCCACGGCGATCTTTCTTCATTGGCTAGGTTTTCGTCATGCAAGTGAAGCTTCTGGTTCAGATACTAACACAGACGATATGGAGACTATGATGAAGGACCGCGAAAGTATCTATCTACACTCGAGCTCACATGCTACTAGTATGAACAGTAAAATCAAAAAAAAATACAAAAAACAAAAAATGTGGCATACTTTATGAAATGTCTGTTATGCATGCAAAATTTCATCATGAAATCACATTTGTGGAGGACGTGGCAAAAAAACAAAATCAAAGATCCAAAATGCGTTTGAAAGTAACATTTTCAGAGCAACGATTTCGTTTTTTTACTACGTCTTCCACCAATGTCATTTGGTGATGAAATTTTGTGTGCACAACAAACATTTCTTAAAGTATGCCACAAAAAACACAGAATTTTTTGAAATGTTTTTTTATTTTTTATTTTACTATTCACACCACGAGCATTTGCCGGTGTAGAAACTCCATGTCCGAACATGGTGAGGAAGTTCTTGATGATGTCATGGTCGAGTGGGAGGAGGCGCTCCAGACAGATTCAACCCGATGGATGACCATTGTCCGAGTGCACATGGACAAGCCCTATAGCCAATATTGGTTTTACGAGAACATGAGGGCTGCTTGGGATCTAGCCAAGGGGGTGAAAACTTGCCCTTTTAACATCATTTACACATTCCAAATTTTGTGCCTCAGTGATTGAGAGAGGGTCATGGAAGAAGGGCTTGGACTTTCCATGGCAATGTTGTACTTGCATCATATGATGGATTCACCAAACCTTCCTAAGTTAATCTTGATATGCTCGAGCTATAGATCCAAATTCATGATCTGCAAGATGGATTTGTACCGCTGCTAAAATCCCTGGCAAAAAAAGTTGGGCGATTTGTCTACGACGGGCCTAAGTAGCAAGATTTCGAAGGAAATTTTTCTCAAGGTCCGAATTAGGATCAATGTCACCAAGCCTCTAAAAAACGTTGTTTCGCTTGTTTGTGGTAAGAAGCATCGGGTCTTTCGTATTTAATACGAGCTACTCCTGAATTTGTGCTTAGTATGTGGTAATCTTGGTCATATCTACAAAGAATGTGGTGATGGAGTTGACCCTCCATCGACGCTTGTCTTCAAAAACCTGCGAGCTAACTGGTTTAGAAGGGCTAGACCATAGTTTAAAAAAACGGACCGGACTGAGAAAAACCAGAACCGGCAGCATTGCTGGTTTTATAAGCTAATTAGATCGTTCTGCAAAATGAACTGGACAAAACCGGTTGAACCAGCCAGTTTTTTGCCCAAACTGGATGAAAAACCAAAACCAGTTGAACCAGTAATACACGCTAGCATTGATGGGAAAGAGGAAAAATAATTGCGCCCGCTAGGGATTTATCCTTGGGCGCAATTAAACAGGTTGTCATCACCAATTTGGTCCAACAACCAACTTGCTCATCACACTTAATATGTCAAAAGCTAGAAACTTAGTACATTTGACCGATTTCTGCATATTTTTATATGGCTTAAAAAACTAGCACATGAACCGGTGATCCAGCGGTCCGACTGGTAAAAACCTGAACCGGCGGCATCACCGGTTTGATTGTCGGGCCTTTTTTTAAACTATGGGCTAGACACGGACCTGGACGAGACATAGGTCGTTGTCGTGCCAGCCGAGGGCCTAGGCGTGTAGCTGCTAATTATACGCCATGATGTGGCAGGGGGTTACACTAATTGTCATGATGAATATGTCGATTCGAATGCCACCATGGAGGATATTGATTTGAACATGAGCCAGACATCTAATCAGATTGTTGATCTGCATGTGTGGGCGGCTACAACTGGAACCCTTTCCCTTACTGGGATCGTCCTGGGTAACAACATGTTGGTTCCCCGCAAAAAAAAAAAAGTAACAACATGTTGGCTCTCCGGCCATCACTGCTATTTCTTGAGGTCGCTTTGGTTTTTCCCTTGAAGAGGAAAGGGTGATGCAGCAAAGTAGAGATACGTATTTCCCTCAGTTAGAGAACCAATGTATCAATCCAATAGAAGACAACGCATAAATCATCAAGACCTGCGCAAACAATCAAACAAATTGCATCCAACGCGATAAAGGGGTTGTCAATCTCTTCACATTTACTTGCAAAAGTGAGATCTCATAGAGATAGATGAAACTAAACAAAAGGTAAATTTTTTGGTTTTTTTGTTTATAGATTGGAAAGTAAAAAATTGCAAAATGGTAGATCGAAAACTTATAAGATGGAAAATAGACCCGGGAGGCCATAGGGTTCACTAGTGGCTTCTCTCAAGATAGCAAATAATACAATGGGTGAACAAATTAATGTCGAGCAACTGATAGAAAAGCGCAAAGTTATGACGATATCTAAGGCAATTATTATGAACTATAGGCATCACGTCCGTGTCAAGTAGACCGACTCCTGCCTGCATCTACTACTATTACTCCACACATCGACCGACTCCTGCCTACATCTAGAGTATTAAGTTCATGAAGAACAGAGTAACGCATTAAGTAAGATGACATGATGTAGATGAATTAACTCAAGCAATATGATGTAAACCCCATCTTTTTATCCTCGACGGTAACAATACAATATGTGCCTTGCTGCCCCTACTATCACTGTGAAAGGACACCGCAAGATTGAACCGAAAGCTAAGCACTTCTCCCATTGCAAGAAAAACCAATCTAGTTGCCCAAACTAAACCGATAATTCAAATAGAATTACAAAGATATCAAATCATGCATATAAGAATTTAGAGAAGATTCAAATGATATTCATAGATAAGTTTATCATAAATCCACAATTCATCGGATCTCGACAAACACACCGCAAAAGAATATTACATCGGATAGATCTCCAAGAATATCGAGGAGAACATGGTATTGAGAATCAAAGAGAAAGAAGAAGCCATCTAGCTACTAGCTATGGACCCATAGGTCTGAGGTAAACTAGTCATGCTTCATCGGAAGGGCAATAGAGTTGATCTAGAAGCCCTCCGTGATCGAATCCCCCTCCGGCAGGATGCCGGAAAAGGCCCCTAGATGGGATCTCACAGGTACAGAAGGTTCCAACGGCGAAAAATTGTATTCGTGGATGCTTTTGGTGGTTTGGGGATATTTGGGAATATATAGGACGAAGAATTAGGTCAGGGGAGTCACGAGGGGCCCACAAGGCAGAGGGGCGTGCCCTACCCCCTGGGCGTGCCTTCCCCCCTTGTCGCCGCCTCGTGGCTCTTCCGACTTGATCTCCAAGTCTCCTAGGTGTCTTCTGGTCCAAGAAAAATCATCAGGAAGATTTCATTCCGTTTGGACTTTGTTTGGTATTTCTTTTCTGCGAAGCTCAAAAACAAGGAAAAAACAGAAAATGACACTGTGCTCTAGGTTAATAGGTTAGTCCCAAAAATAATATAAAATAGCATAGTAATGCATATAAAACATCCAAAATAGATAATATAATAGAATGGAACAATAAAAAATTATAGATACGTTGGAGACGTATCAAGCATCCCCAAGCTTAATTCCTGCTCGTCCTCGAGTAGGTAATGATAAAAACATAATTTTGATGTGGAATGCTACCTAACATATTTATCCATGTAATTTTTCTTTATTGTGGCATGAATATTAAGATTCATAGATTCGAAACAAAAGTTTAATATTGACATAAAAACAACAATACTTCAAGCATACTAACAAGGCAATTATGTCTTCTCAAAATAACATGGCCAAAGAAAGTTATCCCTATAAAATCATATAGTCTGGCAATGCTCCATCTTCATCACACAAAATACTCAAATCATGCACAACCCCGGTGACAAGCCAAGCAATTGTTTCATACTTTTGGTGTTCTCAAACCTTTTCAACTTTCACGCAATACATGAGCGTGAGCCATGGACATAGCACTATGGGTGGAATAGAATGATGGTTGTGGAGAAGACAAAAAGAGGGAGATAGTCTCACATCAACTAGGCGTATCAACGTGCTATGGAGATGCCCATCAATAGATATCAATGTGAGTAAGTAGGTTTCACGCCCAATATGCGACCCGAGAGGAACTCGAAGGTCCCACCAAGGATAGAAGCGCGTATTGAAGACGCTTTGCAAGGTGGATATCATTACATTGTACCATTACATAATAGATGGGGATACATACAAGGCATACCAATGCCACACCAATACATAAAACATCATACAAAAGAGAAACGTCCGTCTAAGGATGAAACACAAATGAAAAACTCAAACGACATCCACCTTGCTAGCCCAGGCTGCCGACCAGGAACCAAGGTTGAAGGAGGACTTATGAAAAGAGGTGGCTGGGGGAATTTACTATCGAGTCTAGCTTGAAAGAGCTATGGCAAGTCCTACCTGGTTAAACATATTCCCTCAAGCTGCACCATTTCATGAAAAGGCCGCGGGCTCGGACCACTCTCCTATTCGGCTTCAGCTAGCATTGCCAGAAACAAAACGTGTTGGTGTTCGGTCACTGTTCTGGTACGAACATCACTTAGAGGAACATGAAGGCATTCGGGATGCACTTGAGCAACACTGGAACAATTCCAAGAGGCACACTCCATGGCAAATTTGAGTAGGTACTAGTTCAACTCTCAAGATCACTCGTATAGTGGTGCAGACAGAATATAGGGAATGCTCGAAAGGAAGGAGGCTAAAGGATTTGGAGAACTTGCAAAATAGCTCCTCAAGTTTTGGGTTGTGACATGCACAAGCAAAACGTGAATGATCGACTAGTTGAGCTATACCACATTGAGGAAATTATGGTGCCAAAAGTCGCAAATCGAGTGGCTTATGGAAGCATACAAACACACACGCGCGTGCATGCACACACACACACACAACACAACACACACACACACAAACACACACACACAAACACACACACACACACACACACACACAATCCAGCAATGTGCCAACAGGCGTAGAAAGAAAAGATGATCAAAATCCTCACCTGAGGTGATGGCACGACCATTGATATCCTTTGTAGATGGAGGCCCCTGCTATGTCCTTTTACAAGATCTTGTTCGAGTTGGATTCCACTTCTGGCATGGTTGAGGTCCTCTACATTGTTCCAATCGAATTCACAAATGCTATGAAATCAAAACTGTTGAAGCCTTACAACAATGAGGAGGTGAAATTTCCCTTCTTCCATATGTTCCCAACAAAAGCACCAGGGTCTGATGGTTATCATGCATACTTCTTATAGTGTCACTGGGACATTTGTTATTATGAAGTTACGATCGATTCAAGGTATCACATTGCCTTATATCACATATTTTATTTGTGGATGACACATCGCTCTTCTTTGAACCTTCACATGATCAAGTGTCACACGTTAAGGCTTCCTTGGATCTTTATAGTTTGGGCAATGGGACAAAGTCTAAATTATGGCAAATGATGGATCTTGTTTGGTGATGCTTTCCCTTTGATAATCAAAGAGCAAGTTAAAGTTTACCTAAATGTTGTGGTGCTGGTTTTGAGAAGAACTATCTTGGTTTGCCAACTCCGAATGGTTGCATGTCCAAAGGGAAGTTCTAGAATCTTCGGGCCAGTCTAACAAATATGCTACTTAAGTGGGGAGATGGTCACTTGGCACAACCAGGGAGGGAGGTTCACAGTAAGTCTATTGCTCAAACCTTGCCAACATATATTATCGGTGTTTTAAACTTCAGTTTTTAGTTTGTGATGATCTCACAACCATGGTCAGGATCTTCCATTGGTTCCTAAAAAAGTACATTGGAAATCTTGGGATAAATTGATGCGATCGGAAGATTAAGGAGGAGTTGGATTTTGGGACTTTAGGCTTTTCAATCAAGATTTACTTTCTCGACAGGCATGGTGCCTCATTACTAAGTCAGACAGTTTATGTGCTCAACTGTTGAAGACTCGTTATTATCCAAATGACAATTTGGAGGAGACTATATTGATGGGTAGTGAGTCTTCTTCGTGGCATGATACTGGTCATGTTGTTGATCTTTTGAAAAAGGCTTATATGAAGAGTCGGGAATGGCGGGAGTATCCAGGTTTGGCGTGATATTTGTATTCCTAGATCCCCACTCCTATAAACCTATCACAAGCTAGGTGATGTAGAGTTTGTTTTGTGTCGGAGCTGCTAAGCAATAATGGGTCATGGAACTTGGAACACCTCAGGAACTATTTCCTCCCATGCGACGTTAACAAAATACCGAAGATCATAGCTTCACCGAGATTGATGGATGACACTTTCTCATGTGGACCAAATAAACACTACAAAAAAAATACACTTCCGTGATGATACGTGTTTGTCACAGTAGGTCACGTTTTCTGTCATGCATGTACATCCATGATGATTTTATGACAGAATCAAGATAGTCATACCTGTGCTGTCATAGAAGTGATACATGACATTACCAAAATTATCATCACGGAAGTGTCCACTTCCATGACGATAAATCGCGCATCACAGAAGTGCTTTCGTCAAGGGTGACCGACACGTGGCATCCACCATAACGGAACGCCTTAAGCTATTGGGTCCGGTTTTGGATCCGGTAACCCATTAACAGCCCCGACCAATGGGGATTTTCCACGTGTAAAATCATCATTGGCTGGAGGAAACACATGTCGGCTCATCGTAGGGACAGATGTCATCCACTCATTGGACCCAAGGCGCCTATGATACATCGACACATGGCACGGCCCAATGATACGTCTCCAACGTATCTATAATTTTTGATTGTTCCATGCTATTATATTACCCATTTTTGATTTTATGTGTGATTAAGTTATCTTTGCAAGTCTCTTCGAATTATGAGTTTGGTTTGGCCTACTAGATTGATCTTTCTTGCAATGGGAGAAGTGCTTAGCTATGGGTTCAATCTTGCGGTGTCCTTTCCCAGTGACAATAGGGGCAACAAGGCATGTATTGTATTGTTGCCATCGAGGATAAAAAGATGGGTTTTATATCATACTGCATGAGTTTATCCCTCTACATCATGTCATATTTCTTAATGCGTTACTTTGTTCTTCATGAACTTAATACTCTAGATGCAGGCAGGAGTCGGTCGATGTGTGGAGTAATAGTAGTAGATGCAGAATCGTTTTGATCTACTTGTCACGGACGTGATGCCTATATACATGATCATGCCTAGATAATCTCATAACTATGCGCTTTTCTATCAATTGCTCGATAGTAATTTGTTCACCCACCGTAATACTTATGCTATCTTGTGAGAAGCCACTAGTGAAACCTATGGCCCCCGGGTCTATCTTTTATCATATAAGTTTTCTATCTACTTTTATTTGCATCTTTTATTTTCCATTCTATATCATAAAAATAGCAAAAATATTTATCTTATCATATTATCTCTATCAGATCTCACTTTCGCAAGTGGCTGTGAAGGGATTGGCAATCCCTTTATTGTGTTGGTTGCGAGGTTCTTGTTTTTTTGTGTAGGTGCGTGGGACTTTTCAGGAGCCTCCTACTGGATTGATACCTTGGTTCTCAAAAACTGAGGAAAATACTTGCGCTACTTTGATGCATCACCCTTTCCTCTTCAAGGAAAACCAACGCAAGCTCAAGACGTAGCAAGAAGGATTTCTGGCGCCGTTGCCGGGAGGTCTTCGCTCAAGTCAAGACATACCAAGTACCCATCACAAACTCATCTCCCTCGCATTACATTATTTGCCATTTGCCTCTCGTTTTCCTCTCCCCCACTTCACCCTTGCCGTTTTATTCGCCCTCTCTTTCGCTTGTCCTCTTGTGCTCGTGTGTCAGTTTATCTTCGTTGTTATGGCTAGTCCTTTGTCTGCTCCTTTGTCTCCCGAGTTTGAACTTCTTCACTTCAAGCAAAGACAAGGAGAAAACTTAAAAGATGCTTGGTATAGGATGATAGAATCTTATCGTAACTGCACATTAGAGGTGAATTTCAGGATTTTACTTTGTAATTTTTATGTTGGACTAGATATGTCCCATAGACAACTCTTGGATTGTATTGCCAAGGGTAATTTTATCGAAATTAACCCCAATATTGCGCATGGAATCATAGAGGGAATAGTGGGAACACTATCTCAAAAAGGGGGGGCGCAACCTACCCAAGTAGAGACACAAGTTTTCGGAAAGATTTGCGAAGTAACAAAATTTTTACATAAGTCTCTTGAACCCCTCAAGAGTATTAGTGGACATCTTCACCGCATGAATATGTTGATTACCCTTTGCAATAAGCGGTTGGATGCTTTAGATCTAAAGATTCCTGAATATGAAGGGTAACATAAAGAACCTCCCGGATTTGAGCATGATTCCGCTAAGAAATTAAAAATTAAAGATGGCACTACTTAGATCTATCCTAGCTTTATGCCTAGCTTGGGGCGTTAAACAATAGCGCTTGTTGGGAGGCAACCCAAATTTATTTTTGTTTTTTGTTTTTGCTTATGTTTAGTAATAAATATTTCATCTAGCTTCTGTTTAGATGTGTATTCATGTTTTAATTAGTGTTTGTGAGAAGTAGAACCTATATGATAACCTACGGTGATAGTTAATTTCATTCTGCTGAAAAATAGAAACTTTTGCACGCACGAGAATAATTTTAATAAATCACAGAAACCTGATTTTGCGTTGATTTTTTTATGTAGATCAATAGGCAAATTTCCCAGGAGTTCCTATTTTGGTAGGATTTTTAGAGTTCCATAAGCATTTGAGAGTTACAGATTGCTACAGACTGTTCTGTTTTTGACAGATTCTGTTTTTCGTGTATTGTTTGCTTATTTTGATGCATCTATGGCTAGTATCGGTGGGTATGAACCATAGAGTAGTTGAAATACAGTAGGTTTAACACCAATATAAATAAAGAATGAGTTCATTACAGTACCTTATGTGGTGGTTTTTCTTTCTTGCACTGACGGAGCTTATGAGATTTCCTGTTGAGTTTTGTGTTGTGAAGTTTTCAAGCTTTGGGTAAAGATTTGATGGACTATGGAATAAGGAGTGGCAAGAGCCTAAGCTTGGGGATGCCCATGGAACCCCAAGATGTTCAAGGATAACTAAAAGCCTAAGCTTGGGGATGCCCCGGAAGGCATCCCCTCTTTCGTCTTCGTCTATCGGTAACTTTACTTGGAGCTATATTTTTATTCGCCACATGATATTTGTTTTGGTTGGAGCGTCATGTATTATATGAGTCTTTGATTTTAGATTACCACAATCATCCTTGCTGTACACACCTTTTGGGAGAAGCCCACTTGATTAGAATTTATTAGAATACTCTCTTTGCTTCACTTATATCTTTTGAGCTAGATAGTTTTGCTCTAGTGCTTCACTTATACTTTTTAGAGCACGGTGGTGGCTTAATTTTGTAGAAATTGTAGATATCTCATGCTTCACTTATATTATTTTGAGAGTATCCTAGAACAGCATGATATTTGCTATGGTTATAAAATTGGTCCTAGAATGATGGGCATCCAAGTTGGGTATAATAAAAACTATCATAGAAAGTGAATTGGATGCTATGATCAATTTGATACTTGATAATTGTTTTGAGATATGAGAATGGTGATATTAGAGTCATGCTAGTTGGGTGATTATTAATTTAAAGAATACTTGTGTTGAAGTTTGTTATTCCCGTAGCATGCACGTATGGTGAACCGCTCTGTGATGAAGTTGGAGCACAATTTTATTTATTGATTGTCTTCCTTATGAGTGGCGGTCGGGGACGAGTGATGGTCTTTTCCTACCAATCTATCCCCCTAGGAGCATGCACGTAGTATTTTTGTTTTCAATGGCTTGTAGATTTTTGCAATAAGTATATGAGTTCTTTATGACTAATGTTGAGTCCATGGATTATATGCACTCTCACCCTTCCACCATTGCTAGCCTCTCTTATGCCGCGCAACTTCCGCCGGTACCATACACCCACCATATACCTTCCTCAAAACAGCCACCATACCTACCTATTATGGCACTCCCATAGCCATTCCGAGATATAATGCCATGCAACTTTCCACCGTTCCGTTTATTATGGCACGCATCATCATTGTCATATTGCTCTTTGCATGATCATGTAGTTGACATCGTATTTGTGGCAAAGCCACCTTCATAATTTTTCATACATGTCACTCTTGAATCATTTATCCCGGTACACCGCTGGAGGCATTCATATAGAGTCATATCTTGTTCTAAGTATCGAGTTGTAATCTTGAGTTGTAAGTAAATAAAAGTGTGATGATCTTCATTATTAGAGCATTGTCCCGTTGAGGAAAGGATGATGGAGACTATGATTCCCGCATAAGTCAGGATGAGACTTCGGACTTTATAAAAAAAAGGCCAGAAAAAGAGAAAGGCCAAATAAATAAAAAAGAGAGAAAAAGAGAGAAGGGACAATGCTACTATCCTTTTTATTAGTATGCTTGAAGACATGATTGCTTTGATTAGTATCCTTGAAGTATTACTATTTTCAGAAGAAATGATTGCTTGAAGACATGATTGCCATGTTATTTTGAGAAGACATGATTGCTTTGATTAGTACGCTTGAAGTATTACTATTTCTTATGTCAATATGAAATTTTATTTGAATCATTTGGATATGAACATTCATGCCACAATAAAGAAAATTACATTGAGAATTATGGTAGGTAGCATTCCACATCAAAAATTCTGTTTTTATCATTTACCTACTCGAGGACGAGTAGGAATTAAGCTTGGGGATGCTTGATACGTCTCCAACGTATCTGTAATTTTTTATTGTGCCATGCTACTATATTACCCGTTTTGGATGTTTATGGGCTTTACTTTACACTTTTATATCATTTTTGGGACTAACCTACTAACTGGAGGCCCAGCCCGAATTGCTGTTTGTTTTTTGCCTACTTTAGTGTTTCAAAGAAAAGGAATATCAAATGGAGTCCAAATGGAATGAAACCTTTGGGAGCAATCTTTTTGGAACAAACGTGACCCAGGGGACTTGGAGTGGATGTCAAGCAACAGAGGAGGCAGCCACGAGGGTGCCCGGCGCGCCCCTGGGGGTGGGCGCGTTCCCCACCCTCATGGTCCCCTCGAACGTCCACCGACCTACTTCTTCCTCCTATATATACCCACGTACCCCAAAAACATCCAGGAGCACCACGAAAACCTAATTCCACCGCCGCAACCTTTTGTATCTGCGAGATCTCATCTTGGAGCCTTCGCCGGCGCTCCGCCGGAGGGGGAATCGACCACGGAGGGCCTCTACATCATCTCCAAGGCCCTTCCGATGAGTTGTGAGTAGTTTACCACGACCTTCGGGTCCATAATT
Source organism: Aegilops speltoides (assembly GCA_021437245.1). NCBI lineage: Eukaryota > Viridiplantae > Streptophyta > Magnoliopsida > Poales > Poaceae > Aegilops > Aegilops speltoides. The sequence continues at coordinate 368,268,654 of CM038143.1, forward strand.
ATTAGCTAGATGGCTTCTTATCTCTCTTTGAATCTCAATACAAAGTTCTCCTCGATCTTCTTGGAGATCTATTCGATGTAACTCTTTTTGCGGTGTGTTTGTCGAGATCTGATGAATTGTGGGTTTATGATCAAGTTTATCTATGAGAAATATTTGAATCTCCTCTGAATTCTTTTATGTGTGATTAAGTTATCTTTGCAAGTCTCTTTGATTTATCAGTTTGGTTTGGCCTACTAGATTGATCTTTCTTGCAATGGGAGAAGTGCTTAGCTTTGGGTTCAATCTTGCGGTGTCCTTTCCCAAAGGATGTTAGGGCAGCAAGGCACGTATTGTATTATTGCCATCGAGGATAAAAAGATGGGGTTTATATCATATTGCATGAGTTTATCCCTCTACATCATGTCATGTTTCTTTATGTGTTACTCTGTTCTTCATGAACTTAATACTCTAGATGCAGGTAGGAGTCGGTCGATGTGTGGAGTAACAGTAGTAGATGCAGAATCGTTTCGATCTACTTGTCACGGACGTGATGCCTATATACATGATAATGCCTAGATAATCTCATAACTATGCCCTTTTCTATCAATTGCTCGACAGTAATTTGTTCACCCACCGTAATACTCATGCTATCATGAGAGAAGCCACTAGTGAAATCTATGGCCCCCGGGTCTATCTTTTATCATATAAGTATTCTATCTACTTTTATTTGCATATTTTATTTTCCAATCTATATCATAAAAATACCAAAAATATTTATCTTATCATATTATCTCTATCAGATCTATCTTTCGCAAGTGGCCGTGAAGGGATTGACAACCCCTTTATTGCGTTGGTTGTGAGGTTCTTGTTTGTTTGTGTAGGTGCGTAGGACTTTTGAGGAGCCTCCTACTAGATTGATACCTTGGTTCTCAAAAACTGAGGGAAATACTTACGCTACTTTGCTGCATCACCCTTTCCTCTTCAAGGAAAACCAACGCAAGCTCAAGACGTAGCACCCAACAGAGGCCCATTCCTGTGAAAAGGCCGGCCCATGGAAAGCCTGTTAACGGCCTGTCCGCATATAGCCCATTTACAACCCGCTAACCCAGGGCCCATTATGCCCTATCCGAATTAGGCCTAGTAGCGTCATCTGGGCCGTCCAATATGATTCCAGCCTGTTTTAACTTCCGGCCCATGTGTGGCCCATGACTTATTTCGGCCCATATGAGGCCCTTTCTAACTCTTCGCCCATTAACGGCCCGTGGTGAAATTAGCCCGTAATGAACAGTGTATCACTTTATACCCATTAACGACCCATTATTCCACTAGGTCATTTCCAGCCCAAGTTATCTTTCGGCCTTCTCAGGGCCCATTTATTCTTGGGCTCATTTGCAGCATTCGGTTACTTACGGCCCGTTACTGTCATTTTCTGCTTGTGGGCCAAATCCAGCCCGTCGTTACAGTCGGCCTGTTTGTGGACCGTTAATACGTTGGGCTGTTTTCATGTCAAAAAAACCCTGTTGGGCTGTTTTCATAGAGTTATCAAATACGGCCTATTAACGGCCCGTTATGGTCCACGAATAGTACGACCTATGATTGGCGAAATGATGATACGCCCCATAGAAGGCCCATGGATCCTACGGCCCGTATAAGGCCCATGGATCATACGGCCAGTAGAAGGCCATGGATCGTACGGCCCGTAGAAGGCCCATGGACCCTACGGCCTATAGAAGGTCCATGGATCCTACGGCCCGTATAGAAGGCCAATGGATCCTATGCCCGTAGAAGGCCCATGGATCCTACGCGCGTAGAAGGCCCATGGATCATACGACCCGCAGGAGGCCCATGGTTACAACAGTTCGTGTGCTGCCATGATTAGCCTAGTTACCAAAAATAGGCTATTGTGGCCACTAGAAAAACACAGAAAAAGAAGTGCATTGACTACAAGCAAACAACTAAACAAGACAATAAGGAAATAAATAAGCAATCAATTAACGCTAGCTATAGTCAAAAAAAAATCAATTAACGCTAGCCTATTACCGCTATTACACATATTACATCCACTGGGCATCAAAGTTCGCCACCAGTGCAAATATAGGGAACAAAGCAAAGATATTACATACATCGGCCGTCAAAATTGGCCACCAAAGCAAATAAACGCGCAGACAAAACAAGAGCATAATCAAACAACTTCCAAGAGCTCAAGAAACGTTTTCCTGGGTATCCACCATGCTGGCAATAAGCTTAGCAAGCTTATTAGCTTTGTCCTGTTTGGCGCTAAAATCCTCCAACGCTTGCTGTTGCACCAGAAAGTATGCATCTGAATGTTCCAGGGACTTCCGCAGTCCTTCCGCTTCTTGTAGCAACACAGCTGATTGATGTCTTTCAGCTTGTAGTTGAGACTCAAGAAACCAAATTGATTCAGACAGTGAGTTTGAATAGCTTGTGCAAGCGGTAGTGGCCAGTAACTCGAACAATAAACCAAGACAGGACTTTGGGGTTGTCTCGCTGTCTTCAAGATAGTCTTCCTACATTGTTGGAGAACACCAAGGATGTGTCACTATCCTGAACCTTATCTACATTACTTCCTTTACCATTGCTTAATAAGGCACTCTTCCCCAATATTCTGTCAGCATTCTAAAAGAAGAAACAAGCAGACACATAACAGGTTTAGCAGGTACTAGTATATGAAACTCATTTCGGTGAACCAGTTCATTAGTAAGGTGGATAGGATTAAACTACCAATTCTTCTATTGCAAGTACTAGTACATAATAAAAGCATCAAACAAACATATATCTATGTCCTGTGGTCACTACATTGTCTTGCCAAATCAAAATAGAGACATAGTTCAAATCATATCAGTTCAAGACAAAGCAACAGTGAAAGAATACAAAGCATGGGAAACTACACGGCACAACAAGATTTCAGATGGGTACCACGGGTCTACATGTACAACAACACTATTGGCTCTGTTGTGATGCTACTAATATGCATGATATGAGAAGTCAACTGTATACACAATTGAAATTGAAATCAACAGAGCTATTGATAAGAGCAAACCTGTTAAAGAAACATGCGCGAACATACCTGTTGTGCCATTGGAGTTTCGATTGGACCTTTCAATTTAAAAATAAGTTTGTATGGGTAAATACAGTGATACAAGAGCAAAGCAGTATGCACGATAGCAATCATAGTTAAAAAAAGGCGCGCCTAGGCTCTAGGCGTTGGCAAAGCGCATTGCGCATAACTACGCTTAAACTGTGCATAACGGCGCATAAGCATGCACTTTGGCCAGTAAAGCACAAGACGGTGGCAAAATGCATAATTAATGCCTAACGCTTTTTTGAATTATGATAGCAATGGAATCTTAAATTAGAACAATTGTTCTTCAGGTTTAGGCACTTGTTCTACATGAACAGAGTACAGTAAGACGCAAGAATATAGTACTAAAAAATAGAAAATGAGCTCATAGACCTTACCACATTCTTGGTTCGGGACAAGTACAGAACAAGGCGTTCCCAGTCATCGCCCAGTAAATGTGTCTCAGGAGAACGTAAGGGAATTTGATGAGTTTCTTTGCCGGTGAAGTACGTTTTCTTCACGTAATTCCGATACTGCCACCAAGCATTCTTGAAGATAGCAGAGGTATTAGCATATGTTACCTCATCCTGAGTTTCCAAATCGGTCCTTCGCTATAGAGAAAAATGGGAATTTTTTTGTATTATAACCATCATGGAGGTAGGATGTATGGGACAAAGCAAAGTAATTGCCATGAATAACATTACTTACACATAACTCCTAGACAAACACCTGCAACTGGCATTTTCCTTCATCCCCAGTATAATATTTCCAAGATGGGAAGATACGCACATACTATTTAACAACATCAAATGCAATAGCTGCTAAACTACGACTAGCTGGTTGTGCTTCCTCCATAGGAATAGGCGTACTAACTGGTGGAGTTGGGGTTCGCCGTGGTAGTACAGGCCCTTTGGGCACTGGAGCTGCCTTACTAACTGCTCTTGTTTGGGAGATCTATGGTGGAGATGGTGCTGTGTCAACAGGAACTGGGTTACTATCTGCTGGGGTTGGGGTTAGGTTGGGTGAAGCAGGTTCTCTGTCCATCGCAGTAGGGGTACAATCTGCGAGAGTTTGGGTTATGTGTGGTAGGGCTGATTCTTGTGCATGTACAATGGGGTGCTATCTTCACCAAGAGGTAGCACTGTTTTATTTGAAGACCGTGTTTTTAGTCTGCTAGATACTGGCATCACCCGTTCCAATTCAAATGGCTGATAAACAGGAAGCATAGTTGAATGTACAGACATTATATGAGAGACAGATGCAATAGATAGTGTGGGAAAAAGAGGGCATGAAATAGTTGACATGTATATTGTTTAACTAAAACGGATAGCATGACATAATTTCACATATGTGATAATTTGACACGTGTAGCGGTTGTTTACTCGAAGGAGGGTCGGGTACCATGCCTAGACGGAACAAAGTTCGACTTGTATTAAATAAAGTTATATATTCCTCAATGGCATGTACAGAATATAAAACGATTGCCATGGGGAAAATGGAATATGGGTTTGTCTCTCGTCACATCATCTCACACAAGGCGGCAATGGCCTCTCTCTCAGCGCTGGTCAGTGATCCGGCCGCATCCCGTCCGCTGGCGGAAAGGGAGGATGTGCATCGTCTCTCCGATCGACGGTGTTGAGGCAGCACGTCCCGATCTGTGGTACCCGCCGTTCTCTCTGACCAAGCTCCAGCGGGGTAGGGCCTTTGCCACTTGCTCGCTGCCGCAGTATGGGCAGATCCCGGCCGCCAGCGCCCTCCTAGTAACATCCCGATGACCCTCAGGTACAGCTTCCTCCAGCCTTGCTCCACTGCCCATCTTCCCACGTTGCTGCATGTGGATCTTCTTTAGTTGTTTGCATAAATCGCATCTCGGCCGGCGTACTTTCCATCTTGCAATCTCGTCCTCAAACCATTTTTGATAAACCACCATGTGCTATCTTTCCCTTATTACATGGAATATGCTTCCTTTTTGTCGGTGTATGTGTCTTCAACTCATGTTATTGGGCTGTAATTGTTTCCTTTCTACCTCCTTTTGCAAATAGGGCTATCCATTTTCACCTCGTTGCTATTGCGACCTTTTGGTGAACTGCACAAATCACTTTTTTCTTAAGAGTGTTTTGTGCAGTTCCGCCAAAATGTCAGACAGGCAACATTTTTACATTTATGTGGGACTTCAGAAAGGGAGATTGGTTTTGCTATCCTCCTTATCCAACTCCGTGCCTAATCTTCTCCAACAAGAAGTTAGTCCTAAAGAGAGATCGTAGAGGTGATCGGCTTCTATTGATGTGTGTTATGTTTCATCATCTAGTTCCACTATTATTGTAATCACATTGACTGGATATCTTTGCAAACAGGGATGGTCTGCTCGATTTTAGTGGAGCTGCACAAAATGATCCGATTGTGGTGTCCTCCATACACCTATTTTTTGGCTACAGAGCTGGGTGAAACTAGTTGCCAAGCAATGAACACCGTGCCAAGGAAATGGAGCCATGCCTACGAACAACATCGATCAATTATATTTTTTTCTTTATTTGTACACCTTCTCACAACTTTGTTTTCAGTTCTGATGTGAATATTGGCGCTGATCTGCGAACCATTGAGATGCATTAGCCATGGTAGTTTCATTTGTATTTGATGGAATGTTGTAACATGATAATCTCGAGGCAAGACACATGAATCCTAAGTTGAAACCTTTTTTTTCCTGCGGGAACCAAAGTTGAAACCTTCATAGCATCACAATACAATTTCATTAAAATTATGCGTACATATAAACAAATCCTGAAGGATTGATAGCAATGCCAGAAACAATTCAACTTCGTTTCACTGACATGTTGGACATCCTTCATCCGGCTCCACCGCCATGCAAAGAACATTGAGTGCGTAACACAACCGCAGGAAAGATTCACCATGGTCGCTGCACCGCAAAGAGTAATGACTAGTGAGCAACAAATCACAGAGCCCCACCTTCGCCATAGTAAGTTGCTCGGACGAAGCAACCATCATTTCTCTGTTCCTTGAATCCGCTGGTACTCCCATATTCCCACAGTAATAAGTTGCTTGGGCGAATCAACCATCATCTCACCTTTCCCACAGTAAGTACTAGTACCTTCTTTTTTTACTCTAGAAACAACCACACGCGAATATTGGACGGTAGCAGCACAACAACTGAATCAAAAATTCTATAGTATGAGAATAACTTTGAACGTAAGCCATTGATTCACTCTATCCAATGGTCATAGTTGGAAAATCCAAACAAAACCAAGCATTGGATCAACTCTTTTAGCACTCAGATTGTTGACGCCTGCTCAACCGCCTGCCCACCTAGCCCACCTATATATCCGCTCACGTGTGATGACCACAGGAGCTATCCATTCAGATTGTATGTTAAAAAAAATAAAGGTTGATAACTAATGCGGCAAACTTTCAAAAAAAAAACTAATGCGGCACCTCGGGCCAATGCAGCCAGATCGCATTTTGCACGAGAAATTATACACCATGTTTCGTTGACATGCGGTCCCGTTCCAACATGTCAGTGAGACGACGGCGAGTCCTTTTCTACTAGTACTAGTATTTCCGAACGGACGTGTAGGCCGGGGCGCCTCTTCATGTACCGTGGCAAACTGGCAACCGTCCACCGACTCTTCGCCTTTCCCTCTCGATTTGGAACTGGTGTCGCACACTCTTCCTCCCTCCTCCATTTGCCTTCACCCTTCCTTCTGCCATTGTCGATCGTCTTTTCCATGGAGGGAACAGGCCGGAAACGACCCCGTTATTCTTGCCCCGATCTGAACGATGACGTGGTGGAGGAACTCATTGATCAGTGCGACGTCATCACCTTGGCTAGCATGGCAGGTTCATTCAAGACCATTCTCGACTCAACTAATAACATCATTACAAGGAACCCAAGGGTCAAGGAGCAGTTTGATCTCTCCTATCTTCTTCGCCGTGACCCTGATGACTGGCACGGGGATGACGGAGGCCTCGCCTTGTGCAAGTTGATGCCGCTTGATAATGATACGTATGATGTTAAGATGCCATCACTTGAGGGCAAGGATTTGGCAGGCGCAAATGGAGATTGGGTTGTTTATATTGGGTACAACTGTGAGTGGGAACTTGTGAATGTGTACACTCGTCACCGGGATCCACTTCGAAAAATCTCAGCAGACTGGCCACATGTTGAGCACACCAGTATTGTACGCACATTCAAATACGATCATGGTGACTGTCTTCTATGGATCATAGCAATTTGTCGAGTTCCCAACCGCTCTTGGAATTACAAAAACTATGTAGTTGTTGCTATCTTCGACAAGCTTGTTGTTGTCCTTTGTGGTTCGACTCGATGGATATTGCTCAAAAATCAGTTTCTATACACGGATGTGTACTGTGATGCAATTCAATACGAGGGTCTTGTGTTTGCTTCCACCACTCATGGCACTGCCTTTGCATGGGATCCTCGTAGTTTCGGTACGTTTGTCTTCCACTATAATTATAATTGTTTCATCCACATGCATGCAGGTTAGCAAGTTTCCCTTTACTAATTAACCTTCTTCTTGTGTTTCCAAGGTCCTATGAACATTCCACCACCTATACTTGAAATTTTTTATAACCAAGGGGGAGATGACGATGGTGATGATCACGAGCATCAGGACGAGCAGAACTTATATACTCAGTGGCACCTGGCAACTAATTCCGATGGATCACCTCTTCTTGTTTGTATACAGCGCACTGAGTTTGTTACTACTGAGGGAGCACGTGTTGTTTCCCATGGTCGCACTCTCCGGACCTATTCCAACACTCGTTGCATGGTATTCGGGATGGATACTAGTGTACTAGCGCCAACACCTTCTCCCTGGTACAGTATTGATAGTCTTGGAGAAAACTCGCTCTTCCTTGGACAAAACTATCCGATGATGGTCAAAGGCGATCCAACTGTTGTTGACACAACGTTACTACCATTTATGAGAAGCAATTGTATCTATACCTCGGACACTTTGGTGGTTCCCTACCCTGGTACTGATACAGTAGGCCGCTTCAGCCTGGATGATCACTCCCGCGTTGGTCTCGAAATCGACAAAAGATGGCCCGTCCCAGAGAATCACTTGTGGTTCAAACCAAGCGTTTCCAACACCGAGGGTTGGTTGAGTTGAAGTTCATTTCATTGCTTGTTATTTGTTGTGTGATGAAAACTTTAGTATTTATAATGTATCCTCGTTGTCGATGTGGGTTGATGACCTGTTCTATGTAATAAAATGATATGCCTGTGATAAACTTACTAAATTTATGAATGGCTTTCGAGTCGCTTCTCTGAGTGAGTGGTGCGACGAGGCAAAAAAATATTTTCTGAATACATAATTGTACGTGCATTGCAACAGGTTATCAGATGAGGCCAATCAACAATAGTAGTACACTATTTGTACTAGCTTCACTTGCTTCGCGCGTCGGGCGGGTGTTTTTACTGTAGCCATATGTTAATGTGTTCGCTATACGTAACCAGCACCTCGAATCCTCGATACTACTAGTACTCTATAAGTAGTAGGAGTAGTAGGGTGGCATCGGCCAGAACAAGCATTCACGTCCAGGAGTACGGCACACACCACCAGCATGACATCCATCTGACACCATATTTCTTGGAGTCCGTGCTAGAGCAATCTCTTCAACCTCATCGTTTCTCTAACTCAGCCATCGCGCGGCGGGCGAGGTGGGGGTTTGCCGATAGTCAGTTTCGTCAACTGCGGTCCCACTTGTAAGGCCAACTCCAACGCACGACCCCAAACGAACCTACGTTTTGCACGAACTCCAACGATAGTTTTGACTAGAAAAGCAAGACCAAAGAAAACAAGAACCACAAGAATACATTTTAGAAGATATCCAACTTCCATAACTGCTCCTGTAAGTTGGATTAGTGCCTTCTCGATGCATTCATTGTTGATCTGCGGAGGCTTGATCTTGCGTGCTTCTTTCTTCTTCGAGTGTAAAGAAGTAGACGTTGCTTCCTCGCATCTAGTCTCATGTCTAGCCTCTATTCTAGTACTCCCTCCGTTTCTTTTTATTCCGCATATAAGGTTTGGTCAAAGTCAAGCTTTGTTGAGTTTGACTAACTTTATATTAAAAAATATAAACATTCACAATATGAAATCAATATTATCAGATGCACCATGAAACGTATTTTCATACTATATAGTTTTAGTATTATAGATGTTTATATATTTTTATATAAATTTGGTCAAACTTTGTGTAGTTTGACTTTGACCAAATCTTATATGCAGACTACAAAGAAACGGAGGGAGTATCAACAGGTGCACTAGTCTCATCTCTAGCCTCTATGCTAGCTAAAAGTTATAGAACATCTACTAAATTGCACTCTATCAATATATCGATGTACTCTTCTTCCCAATACCAAAACTTGTATCTATTCTACACAATAAATTTTTTAAGTTAGCACAACTAGTCTAATCCGAGAGCACAACTGAAGATTTGGTCGGGTTCTTCCTCCTTTTGCCGACACGTGGGACATCCAAAGATCCGTGTCGTGTCATGCAAGAAAATAGAGTGGTAGTTGAAGCCACGTGATGTGCATCTTGGGTTAAACTATAAATAGAATCTTACTACTCTTGAGTAACTCCAAAAGCGCCACGAAGATCTTTATTGATTTTTTTTCATCACCAAAGACGCCGAGGTGAAAGATGTGCGAGTTCAAGGGTCCTCTTGCGTTTTCACTAACATGTGGGGCCGCATATGTGTAAACAGACGATGGGCTCCGCGCGTCCGCTGGCTGGCTGAGAAGAGAGATAGAGGAGGGCTGAGCACGGACTCCAGGAAATTTGTTCTACTTAACCAGCACCTCGATATTCGCATGTGGTTGTTTCTAGAATAAAAAAAGGAGGTACCCCTACTTATGTTACTCCCACTATGCCTAGCCTAAGGTTAGTAGGTGACCTTGCGCTTGGCTCTTCACCTCTTCTGAAGTCGATGGTTCTACAATAGTACTTCTGGCAATCTGACACCAAATGAACTGTTGCACGTCCACCGCTTGTAAGCAAAAGTTTCTCATCGTGTTGCGAGCCACCGCGCACGCGTTGGCGAGATAGAAGGCGTAATCAAGCTTCTCATCGTTCTGCGAGTTGACGGGACACATCAAAGTTATTTAGTAGTACGTACTCTCTCTAAAAAAGGGCTGACCATGTCATTGCTACCATCCCATGCTCCGTCGTTGAGTACATGCACTATTCACGTGCCATCGAGGAGAAAAAATATTGCGTAGGTGCCATCGAAGTGCACGACTCACTTACGCACTGCTTATCTGATTATCTCCATTTTCTTGCATGACACGTGCACCTTGATGCTAGATGTCTCGCGTGTTGGGAAAAGGATGAACAAAGCTCACGTAAAAGAAAAGAGTTGAAGAGCATAGATTCCCGACGACCGAGAAGGAGCAAGGAACCTTGCGGTGGAGCGCCTGCAAGGAACCTTCGCGTTTCCCCTGTTTTTTGCCGCCTGCCCACCTATAAACAAATAAAATAACATGAACTCTTCGCTAACCACTAGAAATGGTACATTAGGATGCTAAGTTGAAGATGTTTTATAGTTTATATTGATAACCACGCAACAAGCCACGCATGTACATGACGCATGCAGCCACGCATGTACACAAGCCAACGCACTAACTCCATCCGATCCAACTCATGCACATACGCGCACAGCATGGAGCACACAACGCACGTACACAACACGTGCATGCACACACACTCGGCCGCAGAATGCACGTGAATAACACATGCATGTGCGCACACTCGCCTGCATGGAGGCATGCGCCATCTGCGGTGACGTCCGGTTCGTCGTACTACGGTGAAGCTCGCACACAACAGCGCCTACGCATCTCTTGCAGCACCTCTTTGCCGTCGTTACTCAACGACTAGTCAGAGACGAAGACGACCGCAGCCTCGGCCTTAGAGCTAGCACCGATGGTAAAACACGCACGCTGCACACACACGAGCACGTACGAAGTGCCCACGACGTGGTGCGTCCCCAGTCGCCTCTACTCCTTCTACGCACGTTGTCTATCAAGGTGGCTGCATGCCTAATGATGATGTGGGTGAGATCTTCTAGGACTCAGATGATGACGAGGAAAATTATGAGACACAAGGTGACGTACACCGTCAAGGCCCACGGTCAAGGGAGTGCTAGTAAGTGCTTAGATGTGCTTAGATGAGGTGCTAAGTGCATTAAATGCCTTAGTAACTCAAGTCTTCAATGCGTAGGTGCTTAGTTTATTGTTGTTAATCTTGCTTCATTTAATTAGCTATAGACTCAAAACTGTCTTTCCACCGTTTCTTCCCGCGTCACCAAACTAGTATATCTCTTCTTAATTAACTTGCCACATCATATTTTATGCCTACGTGGCAGGCTTAGCAGCTATACATGGTGGAGCACTGGGAGAGGCCAAGGCTGGTCATAGTGGGGAGTAACTTATGATGTAACATATTACTATGTTACTCTAAACATCTCTATAAACCGGAAAGGAGGGAGTAGTAACATAGACTAGTGTCATATGCAGAGTATGGGAGCACATGATATTTCCCCGTCCGAATCGATCCCAAGTTGGCTTCTCACCTTCTTGGCCCAACAAAAACCCCACCCCCTCCCACGCGCGCTTCCCGCCCGGTGCCAGGTGAGCCCGCCGCTCCACATTGATGGCAAGTCAGGGTAACGCGACCTCTCACTGCTTCCGCCGTTGAACCGGCACACCGACCGAGGGCACCACCCGCTGCACGCCCGGCATTTCAGACTACACAATGGAGAGTAACTTTAGAGCAAGTACTACAATTAGATGACATAAGCAGGCTATAAGGATTTAAATATAGTATTTGTGCTTAGTTGAAGGAGAGAGAAGAGGAGAGAGAAGAGAAGCGGATTGTAAACATGTAGCCGGTTGTAGCAGGAGCCCCAACATACTTTGTGAGACAAAAGGTGGGGCCATTATTAATGATATAGTATTTATACTAAAGGGACTAACGGACGCCTTAATTACTCCATTTTTTTAGACAAACCTTGGTGGGGCTATTATTGACTTGGACGTGGGGTTTGGGGGCCAAAGGCCTACTATTATACTCGCACGACCAACCTGTCATGCTCTACCCTAGCCGCTGTTGTATCATATGGTTTCGCACCGTTCCAGATCTTAGCGCCGCCACGCAATTCTTCTCCAGCCCTCCTTCCAGCGTGCACCGCGAGAAGGGACAGCAGTCCTCCGAACCCCGCCTTTCATGATCCTGTATGGGAGAGGGGCGATCAGGTTTTTGGGGAGCACACTCCTGTGACTGCTGCCAGCGACGACTTTCTCAATGACAGCCTTCTTCCCCGACCTCGGTAACCTCTTCATCAACGACATGAGTGACAACATCAACCACAACGGTTCTGCTCCCCGTCAGACAAAGATGTGATTATGTCCTCCTGGTTTAGTCCGCATCATTACTTTGATGTTTGCAATTTTCGTCATGATCTATTTACTGCTGATTCAGATTAAATCTCATAGTAAATTGCTCATATATTCAACAATCCAATCCAAAAACCTGATTATAGGCAATTTACTCCGAGTGGTTTTGCTACGCTTTTGAAGCCGCCTACTTTTAAGGGGGTGCAATATAAAAGGTGGCGCACAAGAGCAGTATATTGGTTTCAGATCATGTACTGCTATCACGCCACTAAGGGTAAGCCTGAGAGCGATCTTAATCCTACACAGCAGGAAGCTTTTCAAAACATGGATACCCTCTTCAAAGCCGCCTTGCTGAGTGTTCTTGACGATTCCACAGTGGATTCATATATGTCGTTTGACAGAGGCAAAGACATGTGGGTTACGCTCGAGGCCACGTTTGGGCCCTCGGGCGCTGGCAACGAGTTGTACGTCATGGAGCAATTCTGTGACTACAAGATGACTGATGAGCGTTATGTTCTTTAGCGGACTCATGAGATACAGTCACTCTCTAAGGAACTTGAGTACTTTAAGTGTGTGTTGCCGGACAAATTTGTTGCTGGGACCATCATTGCCAAGCTTCCACCTTCGTGGAACGATTTTGCTACTTCTCTGAAAAACAAGATACATGAGTTTTCTGTTTTGGATCTCATTAGCACTCTTGATTTTGAGGAGAAGGCGAGAGCAAAAGAGACACGTGCTCGGGTCGCTGAGGGAGCTTCTAGTGCCCACATGGTACACGAGAAGAACTTCCAGCCCAACCAGCCCCAAAACAACAAGAACAAATCTCAGGGGAAAGGCAAGTTTGATGCAAAGAACAAGCCGTCACATTCTACCAACTTCAAGAAGATTTCTCATAACGGGAAGGGATACAAACCTCAATTTTGGTAGCACCGCACAAAATTTATATGGCTACATCTACCTGCTGCCAGCTAACCTCATGGTGCTCCAGGTATTCCTACATTCGTAACTAGGTACAATGACCACCGCAAGATGAAATTAACTTATTCGTACGTTGACTTGCTAAATGCAGTGCGGAACGATCCTGTCATGTGTGGAGGAGCAAACAAGCAGTGCAGCCGAAGGTGGAAATCAACCAAGGACTTATGAAATTATATATAATCTTCCTCAGGTAGGTCAGTATCCCCTTCGTCCAGATGATCGTGTTTTGTCATGCCGAGCTATTGATATGTGATACTGTTTTGCAACACCATTTAAGTATAGCTATTGTTTCCTATCTTTTCAGATTCAGGACAATGAATATGATTTCAGGGGAACTGCACAATATGGACTCATGTTGAGTCATCTCTATTGCCTCATGTGTTTGTTGCAAATGTGTCAACATCAATTGCAAGATGAGGCAACTAGCTAGCTGTGGAGTTGCCACATGCTCAAAGTGCTCGCAACATTGAGAAGAAACAAGCATGCCCAGGAAATTAATGCGTGCGCACGGAGGCCCTTTGCTCAGAGAAGCATCGACAGATTTTCTTTATTTCCACACCTTCTCACAGCTTTGTATTGGTTATAGTATGGTGAATGATTGAGATGCATAAACATGCTGAACTTTTCTTCTTCTGAATGTTAGTATGCATATCGTATCTTCTAAAGCTTAGTTTAATGTGAGTGTCTGCATCCAGTACCGCATCCTCTAATTTGGTGCATGCACACAAAGAAAATAAATCTCCTTAATTTACTCCATAACCACCCTATTAAATAGGCCTAGTAACAAACCAGGCGCATGCAGTGGCCGACGGGCACATGCATCCTGCATGCATGGCCAGTCAGCGTCCATGCGCCAGCTCCAATGCAGCAACGCAAACGAAGAGAGCGGTTCTTGGGAAAAAGAGAGTAGTTAGTGCAGCGGGCCTTATAAACACGAACAACTCGCCTCCCGCCTGCCTCGCCCTCCCCAATTCCCCGCTCCCCAATCTTCCTCACTCGCCCGTAAAACCCCGCCACCTTCTTCCTCACTGCATGTAAAACGCCGCTCATCTTCTTCCACTCCTACTGTAAATCCCAGCCCTCCTTCTTCCCCACTCGCACTGCCACTAGGTTCGTCTCTTGCTACTCTGCTCAAACCCGTGAGCTCGGCACGACACCCACAAGGAAAATGGAGTCGGCTGGCCCCAGCGCCAAGAAGATGAGGCTCCCACCAGCGGTGACGCCGGTTGTAGATCCAGCACCCGGTAGCGCGGGGAGAAGCGGCGAGACCCCCACCCGGATCTGAGGAACCAGTAGAATCTCTGGTGGACCGCATCAGCGATCTCCTGGACGTCATCCTTGAGGAGATCATCTCGCTTCTCCCCACCAAGGATTGCTGCACACAAGTCTTCTCAACTCGGTGGCGCCCTCTAAGGCGCACCGCGCCCCTCAATATCGACCATCGTCAGATATCTGTCCTTCCTAAATTTGATCTCCTCAGAGTCATCGTCTCTTCTCACCAGTAGGGCCCCGTTCAATGCCTCTGCATCCCGACACGCTACCTGCTGTCCATACCCGGCACGGTGGACGCTTGGCTGACATCCCCTGAATTCGGAAAACTCCAGCAGTTTGAGTTGTACCATTACCACAAAAGTTTCATACCATGAACACACCAAGAATTCGTACCCACACCACCCTTGTCCATCTCGCGGTTTTCCTCCTCTCTCCACACCGCCACCTTCGCCCGGTGCCATCTACCAGACGATCTGATACAAATGCTTCGACTCCCACTGCTAAAAAAACTTTCGCTTGTGGTGGTTTATCCGTCAAGGCCTCATCAAGACAAGATCATCCACTCCAGTTGCCTCCTGCCTCGAGCACTTGTCGATTGTTTTGGGAATAGAAATCAGATCGCTTATCTCCAAATAAAGTCGACTCACCTTAAAAGCATTGGAATTTGTTTTAAAGGACATCACTCATCATCGAAGATGCCCTTCACTTCAAAGGTTTCTCCTTGATAATTGTTATACACCTTCACAAATAATCGTTGTCTCTGCTTCAACCGGAGACCTTGGGTGTAATTCGTGACCTGTTTAATAATCACAAGGAGTTGGTGTTTGGCTCCTCACTTTTTCAGGTACCGTATATTATCATCTACACATTTGTAATCATATGCTGCATTTTTCATTTGTGCTCATAAGTTTTATATCATCTTGGAGTAAACTTTGGGTACTAACATTATGTTATATGCTCAATGAAGAGTTCGTCCATTGATAGCCTATCAATGCTAATGGATCCTGTCAAGATCATATATATCAGAATGTTTAGTTTTTATCTGGACATAATTATTGGCTTGCTACGATGCTTTCGATCTCTGGAGAATTTATATAGAGAGGTGATGATTTCATGCACATTGAAAGCCCGTATATATTGTACTAGAATTAACTGCTCAATTTGCCGTTCTTCGAAATACTCTTTTTCGACCTTAACTGCTTTCAATCTTCATGTCTACTTAGGCGTAACCACATGGAGAAAAACATATAACCAATCGGTGGCGTAATAAGCACCAGGATTTTCTCAGTTCTCATGACATTCGTTTGAGGACAATAACGATGGAACGATATGCATCCAACCAGGCAAACAGAAGCTTTGTCACATTCTTCCTGTTGAATGCGAGGTTACTATTGTCCATGAGGCTTAATTTTTACCGCAAGAGATTTCTCACCGACGGACATGTTAAACAACAAAAAAAGAAGTTTCAGGTGGACAAATGGGCTTCTAAACATGCTCGGCTTCTATTTACAACAAGTTGTAGTCATCCTGAAATAAATATTTTTGCACAGGATGTTGATTTTATGGACCAGACCGATCCATTTGTTTGTGACTGCAAAAAAGAGTGGTTGGGTTAGATGTTACAATCATGTTCAATCTGGGTTTTGTCTAAAAATTTGATGAACAATTAATCCTTGGGCTTTTTGTACCATTTGTATGCTTGAGTTGCATGTTGTTGCCCTCGTACTCCCCTCCACCTGCCACTACACTAATGCATCTTCCACGGCTGCTATTCGTTCCTGTCCAAGGTCTCGCCGTTGTTCTCCACCTTGGTTCGCTCACTGTGCCTGCCGCCGTCTGGCATTGTCAACATGGTCAACAACCAAGAGGAATCAGGAGATGGCTATACGTGGAGAGGCTGACAGTAGGGACCCACCAGGGTCATTGCATTTCGCAAGCAGGTGTCTCGTTATTACAAGCCAAAAAAAATACTTCCTCCTAATTGTTTGACAACTAGATCCCACACCATTATCAATGTAGTCAATAAACGAGAAAATTACACAACGAGTGGATAACACCAGGGACCCAGCAGCTCGCCCAGTTGTTTTTTAGTTTCAGAGACGGATCTCAACTACGCGCTGTGCGGGGGCTGTGGCCCGTCTAGCTCATGCTTACGCTTTTATTAAGCACATGACGAGCCCAGTTGATATATTTTTTCTTTCTGAAATTGGCTAGCCCAGTTCTTTTTTTTGGAGAATACCAAAACCGAGGCCTACTTGCTTTTCTCAGCCCTGCTGGGCTGCAAATATTTCAAGACGAGAAGGGATGTAAGTAGTAAGAAATGGGCTTCCCCAGAAAATGGGCTATAAGTTGTAAGAAATGGGCTGTAAAATTTTAAACCAAAGCCAACCGGCAATTGCATTAAAATATCATTTTCTTCAGGATTTCTCTACTCTCTACTCTTATAAAAACCAAAGCCAACTGGCAATTACAATAAAATATCATCTTTTCTCCCACAAGATAAACTACTCATAAAAATGCATCTTCATGTTTCGTGCAACGAACGGGCATCTTGCTAGTTAAGATTCTAAATTTCATTCATTTTTTTGCGGAGAATTGCTTTTTGAATTTTATTTTGATATAATTTTTTGATTTTTTTTTAATGTGACTCAAAATTTCGTGATTAAAGAGTTCGGACCCCACTGAAATATGCAAAATTTCGTTGAATTTTCAGCAGTGCCCAGAATATATGGTCTGCAATGCTAATAAAAAGAATATGGGCTTCAAATATCCTTAAGAATTAACAAATGGGCTGTAAATTATTCAAAATAATGGCTAATGGGTTGTATGATGTTTTCCACAGATTTGGAGGCTGACTTCTAGGCCTACTAGGTTGACGATGACGCTGTCCTAATTTTTTTTGACGCGTATGCAAGGCTTTGTCCACTTAGTATGCACACAGCAGTGACTGTTGGATGTCCATCCAACGGCTGATGACCCACAAGTGTAGGGGATCTATCGTAGTCCTTTAGATAAGTAAGAGTGTTAAACCCAACGAGGAGCAAAAGGAAATGACAAGCAGTTTCCAGTAAGGTATTCTCTGCAGGCACTGAAATTGTAGGTAACAGATAGTTTTGTGATAAGATAATTTGTAACAAGTAACAAGCAATAAAAGTAAATAATGTGCAGCAAGGTGGCCCAATCCTTTTTGTAGCAAAGGACAAGCCTGGACAAGTTCTAATAATGAGAAAAGCGCTCCCGAGGACACATGGGAATTATCGTCAAGCTAGGTTTCATCACGGTCATACGATTCGCGTTCGTTACTTTGATAATTTGATATGTGGGTGGACCGGTGCTTGGGTGTTGTCCTTTCTTGGACAAGCATCCCACTTGTGATTAACCCCTATTGCAAGCATCCGCAACTACAAAAGAAGTATTAAGGTAAACCTAACCATAGCATGAAACAAGTGGATCCAAATCAGCCCCTTATGAAGCAACGCATAAACTAGGGTTTAAGCTTCTGTCACTCTAGCAACCCATCATCTACTTACTACTTCCCAATGCCTTCCTCTAGGCCCACACAATGGTGAAGTGTCATGTAGTCGACGTTCACATAACACCACTAGAGGAGAGACAACATACATCTCATCAAAATATCGAACGAATACCAAATTCACATGGCTACTAATAGCAAGACTTCACCCATGTCCTCAAGAACAAACGTAACTACTCACAAAGCATATTCATGTTCATATCAGAGGGGTATTAATATGCGTTAAGGATCTGAACATATGATCTTCCACCGGATAAACCAACTAGCATCAACTACAAGGAGTAATCAACACTACTAGCAACCCACAGGTACCAATCTGAGGTTTGGATACAAAGATTGGATATAAGAGATGAGCTAGGGTTTGAGAGGAGATGGTGTTGGTGAAGATGTTGATGGATATTGACCCCATCCCGATGATAGGATTGTTGGTGATGACGATGGTGATGATTTCCCTCCCCCGGAGGGAAGTTTCCCCGCTAGAACAGCTCCGCCGTAGCCCTAGATTGGTTCCGCCAAGGTTCCGCCTCGTGGCGGCGGAGTTTCGTCCCGTAAGCTTGCTTATGATTTTTTCTAGGGTAAAAGACTTCATATAGCAGAATATGGGCACCGGAGGGCCACCAGGGGGCCCATGAGGCAGGGGGCGCGCCCTGTAAGGGTGGGCGCGCCCCCACCCTTGTGGCCAGGGTGTGAGCCCCCCTCTGGTACTTCTTTCGCTCAATAATTCTTATTAATTCCAAAAATGACTTTCATGGAGTTTCAGGACTTTTGGAGCTGTGCAGAATAGGTTTCCAATATTTTCTCCTTTTTTAGCCCAGAATCCCAGCTGCCGGCATTCTCTATCTTCATGTTAAACCTTGTAAAACAAGAGAGAATAGCCATAAGTATTGTGACATAATGTGTAATAACAGCCCATAATGCAATAAATATCGATATAAAGGCATGATGCAAAATGAACGTATCAACGGCTGTCGTGCTTCTTCAATCTCTGATCTTCCTCCTCCAGCCGCCCAAACCAACGCCGGCGGGACTGCATGCTCCCTCCTCCTGTGGTTGGCTGTGCTGCCGCCAGGCCATCCGTCTAACCACCCACACATCTTGTTATTTTCCGGTGACGTCAGCCTCACCCCGCAGCCGACCAGTCAGCGCTCGTACTCCCCTCAACGTGGGCATCCGTTGTGGTGGCTTCGCCGGCTCCGGGTGGTTCTCTTCCTGGCCTTGCCCTCGTCCATCGCGTTTGTGCTCTCGGTGCGGCGAGGTCAACATGGTCAACAAACAACAGCCATCGGAAGAGGCTAGCAGTAGGGGCCCACACAGGGAAATGCCTTCTTATTACGCGCAAAATAATGATTCCTCCACCTGATAGCTGGGATCCACCGGAAGGGCCTCTGTATTTCGCAAAAAAACGTTCCCCCCGCTGTCAGCTCGGACCCACCGGAAGTGCCTCCTTATTACGCATAAAAAAATGAATACACCCCTGCTAGCTGGGACTCACCTTGGTGGGAGGCTGACTTGTGGGCCTACTAAGTTGACGGGGACGGAGGGCTTTGTCAACTTAGTCCATATGAACGATTCTAGCTCCAGTGACCGTACGATGTCTATCCAACGGCCGTAGTGCTTCTTCAACCTCTGGTCTTCATGCTCCAAATTACCCAAGCAGCGCCGGTCGTGCCAAGCATGCTCCTGCCTCCCGTGGCCGGCTGTAATGCCGCGGAGGCCTCACCGCCCCCTACTACTCCCACCGCTGGCCAGGTCATCCCTCTACTCACCCACACCCCCTGTTATTCTGCGGCGATGGCAGCCTTACACCGCAGCCCAACCAGTGAACTCTTGTACTCCTCTTCGCGTGGGCATCCACTGTCGCGTCTTCCCCGACTCCGCGTCGTCCCCTTCCTAGCCCTCGCCATCGTCCACCATCATGGTGCTCTTGGCGCGGCGTGGTCAATGTGGTCAATGGTACGTCCATTTTGCATCATGCTTTTATATCGATATTTATTGTATTATGGGCTGTTATTACACGTTATGTCACAATACTTATGGCTATTCTCTATTATTTTACAAGGTTTAACATGAAGAGGGAGAATGCCGGCAGCCGGGATTCTGGGATGGAAAAGGAGCAAATATTGGAAACCTATTCTGCACAGCTCCAAAAGTCCTGAAACTCCCGGAAAGTCATTTTTGGAATTAATAAGAATTATTGAGGGAAGAAAGTACCAGAGGGGCCCACACCCTGGCCACGAGGGCGGGGGGCGCGCCCACCGCTACCGGGCGCGCCCCCCTACCTCGTGGCCCCCTTGGTTTCCCTCCGGTGCCCATCTTCTGCTATATGAAGTCTCTTACCCTGGAAAAAATCATAAGAAAGCTTACGGGATGAAACTCCGCTGCCTCGAGGTGGAACCTTGGCGGAACCAATCTAGGGCTCCGGCGGAGCTGTTCTGCGAGGGAAACTTCCCTCCGGGAGAGGGAAATCATCACCATCATCATCACCAACGATCCTCTCATCGGGAGAGGGTCAATCTCCATTAACATCTTCACCAGCACCATCTCCTCTCAAACCCTAGTTCATCTCTTGTATCCAATCTTTGTACCAAAACCTCAGATTGGTACCTGTGGGTTGCTAGTAGTGTTGATTACTCCTTGGAGTTGATGCTAGTTGGTTTATTTGGTGGAAGATAATATGTTCAGATCCTTAATGCATATTAATACTCCTCTGATCATGAACATGAATATGCTTTGTGAGTAGTTACGTTTGTTCCTGAGGACATGAGTGAAGTCTTGCTATTAGTAGTCATGTGAATTTGGTATTCGTTCGATATTTTGATGAGATGTATGTTGTCTCTCCTCTAGTGGTGTTAGGTGAACGTCGACTACATGACACTTCACCATTATTTGGGCCTAGAGGAAGGCATTGGGAAGTAATAAGTAGATGATTGGTTGCTAGAGTGACAGAAGCTTAAACCCTAGTTTATGCGTTGCTTCGTAAGGGGATGATTTGGATCCACTAGTTTCATGCTATGGTTAGGTTTACCTTAATATTTCTTTTGTAGTTGCGAATGCTTGCAATAGGGGTTAATCATAAGTGGGATGCTTGTCCAAGAAATGACAGCACCCAAGCACCGGTCCACCCACATATCAAACTATCAAAGTAACAAACGTGAATCATATGAGCGTGATGAAAACTAGCTTCACAATAATTCCCATGTGTCCTCGGGAGCGCTTTTCTCATTATAGGAAATTGTCTAGGCTTGTCCTTTGCTAGAAAAAGGATTGGGCCACCTTGCTGCACCTTATTTACTTTTACTTCTTGTTACCCATTACAAATTATCTTATCACAAAACTATCTGTAACCTACAATTTCAGTGCTTGTAGAGAATACCTTACTAAAAACCGCTTGTCATTTCCTTCTACTCCTCGTTGGGTTCGACACTCTTACTTATTGAAAGGACTATGATAGATCCCCTATACTTGTGGGTCATCAAGACTCTTTTCTGGCGCCGTTGCCGGGGAGTGAAGCGCCTTTGGTGAGTGGAACTTGGTAAGGAAACATTTATATAGTGTGCTGAAATTTACTGTCACTTGTCACTATGGAAACTAATCCTTTGAGGGGCTTGTTCAGGGCATCTTCGCCCCGACTAGTAGAGCAAAGAGTTGCTCCTCAACCTGCTGAACCTACTGCAAATGTTTACTTTGAAATTCCTTTGGGTATGATAGAGAAACTGCTAGCTAATCCCTTTGAAGGAGATGGAACATTGCATCCCGATTTACACCTTATCTATGTGGAAGTTTGTGGATTATTTAAGCTTGCAGGTATGCCCGATGATGTTGTTAAGAGTAAGATCTTCCCTTTATCTTTGAAGGGATATGCATGGACATGGTATAGGCTATGTGATGATACGGGATCTTGGGACTATAAACGATTGAAATTGGAATTTCACCAGAAGTTCTGTCCTATGCATCTTGTTCATCGTGATCGTAATTATATATATAATTTTTGGCCTCGCGAAGGAGAAAGCATCGTTCGAGCTTGGGGGAGGCTTGAGTCAATGTTATATTCATGCCCCAATCATGAGCTCTCAAGAGAAATGATTATTCAAAAAATTTATGCTCGGCTTTCTCTCAATGATCGCACCATGCTCGATACTTCTTGTGTTGGCTCTTATATGATGAAGACTATTGAATTCAAGTGGGACTTGTTGGAAAGAATTAAATGCAACTCTAAAGATTGGCGTTCCGACGATGGTAAGGAGTCAGGTATGACACCTAAGTTTGATTGTGTTAAATCTTTTATGGATACCGTTGCTTTTCGTGGATTTAGTGCTAAATATGGACTTGACTCTGAGATAGTAGCTTCTTTATGTGAATCTTTTGCTACTCACGTTGATCTCCCTAAGTAGAAATGGTTTAAATATAATCCTCCCATTGAAGTAAAAGTAGTTGCACCTATTACAGTTGAAGAAAAGACTATCACTTATAATGATCCTATTGTTCCTACTACATATATTGAGAAACCACCTTTCCCTGTTAGGATAAAGGATCATGCTAAAGCTTCAACTGTTGTTCGTAAGAGTAATACTAGAACATATACACCTCCTGAGCAAATTAAAGTTGAACCTAGTATTGCTATGGTTAAAGATCTCTTGGCTGATAATATTGATGAGCATGTTATTTACTTCTGTGAGGAAGCTGCTAACATTGCTAAACCCGATGCTAAGATACATAGACCTGTTGTAGGCATGCATGTTATTTCTGTTAAAATAGGAGATCATTGTTATCATGGCTTATGTGATATGGGTGCTAGTGCTAGTGCAATACCTGTTTCCATATATAATGAAATTATGCATGATATCGCACCCGCTGAAATAGAAGATATTGATGTTACTATTAAGCTTGCCAATAGAGATACTATTTCACCAGTTGGGATTGTTAGAGATGTTGAAGTCTTGTGTGGGAAAGTTAAATATCCTGCTGATTTTCTTGTTCTTGGTTCCCCACAAGATAGCTTTTGTCCCATGATATTTGGTAGACCCTTCTTGAATACTGTCAATGCTAGGATTGATTGTGAAAAGGATGTTGTTACTATTGGTCTGGGGAATACGACACATGAGTTTACTTTTGCTAAATTTCATAGACAACCCCATGATAAAGAATTGCCTAGTAAGGATGAAATTATTGGTCTTGCTTCTATTGTCGTGCCTCCTACTGATCCTTTAGAACAATATTTGCTAGACCATTGTAACGCCCCAAGACCGGAGCTTCAGAAGACTTCCAGCTACTCCGAGTTTCGTCGTGTGATTTGTTTTGTTCTTTGCGTCATTTGCATTGCATCATGTCATCATGCCATCATCTCATAAATCTTTTGCATCTCAACTAAATAAATTGCATAGATCGTTGATCTATTTAAATCGAGGGATATTCACATGGTGAATTTCTCTTTAAAACATATTCCAACTCTCCTATTATTATTAGGGAGCTATAATAAATATTTCATTTTTTTTGGAAATCACCCTAACACACTTGCAAAAATCCCAATGCCGTTGTTATCTTAATTCTTGGTCTTCAAACCCTGCCCATAATTTCTTTCATCATATTCCGGAGCTCCACCAAAAATCCGAACATTTTTGGACCTTCCTTTTATCAAGTCCTAGTTCAAACCCATTTGAATTAAATTCAAATGAGTTTGAATTTAAATCTTTCAATTATGCCTCTTTCCATTTTTCTTGGAACAAGTGCATTTTTGCGAGTCCGGGAAAATTATCCCCACGCCCAAATTCTTGTCCACTCATTTCTTTTCCTCCATTTTCTTTCTTTGCTTTTGCTTTTGGAAAAGAATAGGAGAGAGGAGAGTTAGCCCAACTGGGCCTCCCACTGCCGCCATGCTCGGCCCAGCCACCCATGCAGCCAGACCGCCCAAGGCCTAGGCCCACCGCCCCCTCTAACCCTAGCCTCCCTCCGCCCGATCCTCCACTCTCCTCGATCCCTCCTGCTTCCCTCACGCCAACAACCCCTCCTCACTCGATCTCCCTCTCCCCCGATCCAATCTCTCCCTCACGTTTTCCCCTCAGCGCTGCGCCCTCGCTCCTCCCTCCGCTTGGCCTCGACGCCCCGCGCCTCTCCACTGCCTGCATCGCCATGGCCGCCAGCCTTCGCCTCTGCAACCCCTCGCCCATGGCCTCTCGCCTCCTCTGCTCGCGCCGCCTCGGCCGCAAGCACCAGTAGCTCCCCTCGCGCCCCCTGCCCTGAGCTCCTCTCGTATGCTCCTCCCATGGCGCCCACGCCCGCGCTTCCTCCTCGACCCCGCAACCTCGCCAACAGCAGCCGTGCTGCCCCGTCCAGTCCCTCGTCGGTGACCTCCCGCCGGCAGGGCTCCGTCCCTACCCCCGGCGCGCCAAGCTTGCCGCCTCTGCCTCCTGTAACCTCCGCTCGATCGGGAGAGGAGCTCCCGATCCTTGCGCCGCTCGTCCCTGTTGTTTTGGCCGGAGCTCGCCGGGGCCCTAGCACCGGTCGGCGTCGTCCTCACCCTGCTGCAGCTACTCTGCTGTCGCCCTCCATGGCCACCGCGCCCCGCATCGCCGTCTTGGTCATGAGCTCGCCTGTCCCTGCCGCCCTTCTTCGTCGCGCGTCTCCTGCCTGCTCGCTAGCGCCAAGGCGATCCTCTTCCTCCGCGTCCGACCCCGCTGCTGCTCTGCCGCACCATCGCGTTTCGTTTCGTCATCGTCAAGGCCGAGAGGACGCCAAGTACCGGGACGACAGGACCCGTCAAGTTCATCTACGTGCATGTGCGTCTATCTTCACGCAACGAACTGTGGAGTTACACGAGCTACAAGTACCACGACGACCGTTGTTCGCCAAATACCCCTTCGGATATGCCAAGTTCGACTACACGGATACGTCAAGTTCCTCTCCGAAACGTGAACCACTACTGTCGACCCGAACATCTACGAGCCGTGTACCATTACCGTCGCCGAAGACCGTCAAGTGTACGACTACCGTCGCTGTGAACCACTACTTCCACTACGGCATGTGTACGACTACTTCCCACGACGACACGTGAACAACTACTTCCTCTACGACCGCTACGTGAACGTCTACTTCCTTCGCCGAACCCGAACCGCTCCGAAAACGCACGCTTCGAAGGTATAACCCAAGACGACCGCGATGAGATGCCCTTGCATGTATGAGATGTACCACTTGTTTACACCGTGCCCGTTTTGCTTCATGCACGTTCCTCCTCGTTTGCCATGCCGTCGACCCGTGGGAACCCGGTAACCGGGAGCACCCCACCATCTTGCATGACTCGCTCACGCTCACTTCCTTTGCACCGGTATCTCCGTGAGCTACCGGAACCGATATGTTGCCGTGGCATCATGTTCGGATATGTTGCCGTGGCACCATTTCCTTTTCGCCGCCGTGGCACCCTTTTTGTTCCGCCATGGTGACCAAATGCTTCATAACATGCTCATGTCAACATTTTCATAAAATTGCATAAAACTTGCATATGTCATCCGCATCATGATAACAACAACTAAAATGTTTAAACTTTTTGTTGCATTAAATTGCTAAATGCATATGGGGATTTACCGGATTTGTTGTTTTTATATTCGGCCCCATTTAAATTGTTTAGATGGTATAGTTTTTGTCATGCTTCACCTCTTGCCATGCTTAACAACATTTAATATTGTTGGTTAGCCTTAACGAGAGAGAACTAAATAATTGATGTGGTGTTCCGTCAATATGCAACTCGTTGCATATTGAGCTCCACTTAACTTGTAGTATTGTTTGTGCATATTGCCATGCCATGCCTCATTAAACCGGACATGCATCATACTTGTTTGTGCATCATGCCATGTTTATGCTTGTGTGTTTACCATGTTGTTTGCTTCTTTCCGGTTTGCTTCTCTCGTTAGCTTCGGTTTCGTTCCGGAGTTGTGAGGATTCATTCGACTACATCCGTTTGTCTTCTTCATGGAATCGTTCTTCTTCCTTGCGGGATTTCAGGCAAGATGATCATACCCTCGAAATCACTACTATCTTTGCTATGCTAGTTTGCTCGCTCTTTTGCTATGCCAATGCTACGATGCCTACCTTTTGCTTGTCAGCCTCCCAAATTGCCATGAACCTCTAACCTTTGACACCATTCCTAGCAAACCGTTGTTTGCCTATGTTACCGCTTTGCTCAGCCCTCTTATAGCGTTGCTAGTTGCAGGTGAAGTTGAAGATTGCTCCATGGTGGACAGGATTATGTTGGGATATCACAATATCTCTTATATTATTAATGCATCTATATATTGGTAAAGGGTGGAAGGCTCGGCCTTATGCCTGGTGTTTTGTTCCACTCTTGCCGCCCTAGTTTCCATCATACCGGTGTTATGTTCCCGGATTTTGCGTTCCTAACGCGGTCGGGTGATTTATGGGACCCCCCTGACAGTTCGCTTTGAATAAAACTCGTCCAGCAAGGCCTAACCTTGGTTTTACCATTTGCCTCACCTAGCCTTTTTTCCCTTGGGTTTCCGGAGCCCGAGGGTCATCTTTATTTTAGCCCCCCCCGGGCCAGTGCTCCTTCGAGTGTTGGTCCAAACGGGCAGATCAGGGGCCACCTCGGGCAACTCGAGGGCTGGTTTTACTCGTAGGTCGACCCATCCGGTGTGCCCGAGAACGAGGTACGTCGCGACTCCTATCGGGATTTGCCGCACATCGGGCGGCTTTGCTGGTCTTGTTTTACCATTGTCGAAATGTCTTGATGTACCGGATTCCGAGATCGATCGGGTCTTCCGGGTGAAGGTCTATTCCTTCGATGATCGCGAGAGCTTGTCATGGGCTAAGTTGGGACACCCTGCAGGTATAAACTTTCGAGAGCCGTGCCCGCGGTTATGTGGCAGATGGGAATTTGTTAATGTCCGGTTGTAGAAAACCCGAAGTTGGCCTTAATTAAAATACATCAACCGTGTGTGTAACCGTGATGGTCTCTTTCCGGCGGAGTCCGGGAAGTGAACACGGTGTTGGAGTTATGTTTGACGTAGGTTGCTATAGGATCACTTCTTGATCATACTTTTATCGACCGTGCTTTTCCTTCTCTTCTCGCCCTCATTTGCGTATGTTAGCCACCATATATGCTAGTCGCTTGCTGCAGCTCCACCTCATTACTCCATCCTTCCTATAAGCTTAATAGTCTTGATCTCGCGGTGCGAGATTCTTTGAGTCCCGTGGCTCAACAGATACTTCAAAACCAGTTTGCGGTGCCTATGTTATCGAAAGGTGACGAACCAAGCTCAAGGAGGAGCTCGATGAAGATCTTGCCCTTTGTGTTGTTTCGTTTCAGTTGATCAGTAGTGGACCCAGTTGGGGTCGATCGGGGACCTTTTGTCGCATTTGGGGTTCTTCTTTTATTTTGGTTCCGTAGTCGGACCATGATTGTATCTGGATGATGTAATGCTTTATTCATGTAATTGTGTGAAGTGGCGATTGTAAGCCAACTATGTATCTCTTTCCCTTATGTATTACATGGGTTGTGTGAAGATTACCTCACTTGCGACATTGCTTTCAATGCGGTTATGCCTCTAAGTCGTGCTTCGACACGTGGGAGATATAGCCGCATCGAGGGCGTTACAACCATGAAAATGATATGTTTATGAATGAAAGAAGGGAAATAGATGAAGTATTCCTTAAACAGGGTCCTATTCTGAAACACAACTTGCCTGTTGAAATCCTAGGGGATCCTCCTCCACCTAAGGGTGATCCCGTGTTTGAGCTTAAACCATTACCTGATACTCTTAAATATGCTTATCTTGATGAAAAGAAGATATATCATGTTATTATTAGTGATAACCTTTCAGAGCAAGAAGAGGAGAGATTATTGAAAACTCTGAAGAAGCATCGTGCTACTATTGGATATCTCTTGATGACCTTAAGGGCATTAGGCCCACTCTATGCCAACACAAAATTAAATTGGACGAAGGCTCAAACCCAGTTAGAGATCATCAACGATGATTAAATCCTAAGATGAAAGTGGTAAGAACGAAGATACTAAAGCTCCTTGAGGCAGGTATAATTTATCCCGTTGCTGATAGTGAGTGGGTAAGTCATGTCCATTGTGTCCCTAAGAAGGGAGGTATTACTGTTGTTCCTAATGATAAAGATGAATTGATCCCGCAAAGAATTATTACAGGTTATAGGATGGTAATTGATTTCCGCAAATTAAAGAAAGCTACCAAGAAAGATCATTACCCTTTACCTTTTATTGATCAAATGCTAGAAAGACTATCCAAACATACACATTTCTGCTTTCTAGATGGTTATTATGGTTTCTCTCAAATACCTATGTCAGCGGACGATCAAGCAAATACTACTTTTATTTGCCCTTTCGGTACTTTTGCTTATAGACGTATGCCTTTTGGTTTATGTAATGCACCTGCTACCTTTCAAAGATGTATGATGGCTATATTCTCTGACTTTTGTGAAAAGATTTGAGGTATTCATGGATGATTTCTCCGTTTATGGGTCCTCTTTTGATGATTGCTTGAACAACCTTGATCGAGTTTTGCAGAGATGTGAAGACACTAGTCTCGTCTTGAATTGGGAGAAGTGCCACTTTATGGTTAATGAAGGCATTGTCTTGGGGCATAAAATTTCTGAAAGAGGTATTGAAGTTGATAAAGCTAAAGTTGATGCTATTGAAAAGATGTCGTGTCCCAAGGACATAAAAGGTATACGAAGTTTCCTTGGTCATGCCGGTTTTTATAGGAGGTTCATTAAGGACTTTTCTAAAATCTCTAGGCCTCTGACTAATTTATTGCAAAAAGATATTCCTTTTGTTTTTGATGATATTGTGTAGAAGCATTTGAAATACTTAAGAAAGCTTTGATCCCTGCACCTATTGTTCAGCCACCTGATTGGAATTTACGCTTTGAAATTATGTGTGATGCTAGTGATTATGCCGTAGGTGCTGTTTTAGGGCAAAGAGTTGATAAGAAATTAAATGTTATCCATTATGCTAGTAAAACTCTTGACACTGCCCAGAGAAATTATGCTACTACTGAAAAAGAATTCTTAGCAGCTGTATTTGCTTGTGATAAGTTCAGACCTTATATTGTTGATTCTAAAGTAACTATTCACACTGATCATGCTGCTATTAAATATCTTATGAAAAGAAAGAAGCTAAACCTAGACTCATTAGATGGGTTCTCCTGCTCCAAGAATTTGATTTGCACATTATTGGTAAAAAGGGAGCTGAGAACCCCATTGCAGACAACTTGTCTAGGTTAGAGAATGTTCTTGATGACCCGCTACCTATTGATGATAGCTTTCCTAATGAACAATTAGCGGTCATAAATGCTTCTCGTACTGCTCGATGGTATGCTGATTATGCTAATTACATTGTTGCTAAATTTATACCACCTAGTTTCACATACCAGCAAAGGAAAAAGTTATTTTATGATTTAAGACATTACTTCTGGATGGCCCACACCTTTATAAAGAAGGAGTAGACGGTGTTATTAGACATTGTGTACCTGAGCATGAACAGGAACGGATCCTACGTAAGTGTCACTCCGAGGCATATGGAGGACACCACGCTGGAGATAGAACTGCACATAAGGTATTGCAATCCGGTTTTTATTGGCCTACTCTCTTCAAAGATGCCCGTAGTTTGTCTTGTCTTGTGATGAATGTCAAAGAATTGGTAATATTAGTAGACGTCAAGAAATGCCTATGAATTATTCTCTTGTTATTGAACTGTTTGATGTTTGGGGCTTTGATTATATGGGACCTTTTCCTGCCTCTAATGGATACACACATATTTTAGTTGTTGTTGATTACGTTACTAAGTGGGTAGAAGCTATTCCAACTAGTAGTGCTGATCATAACACCTCTATTAAGATGCTTAAAGAAGTTATTTTTCTGAGGTTTGGAGTCCCTAGATATTTAATGACTGATGGTGGTTCACATTTTATTCATGGTGCTTTTCGTAAAATGCTTGCTAAGTATGATGTTAATCATAGAATTGCATCTCCTTATCACCCACAGTCTAGTGGTCAAGTAGAATTCAGTAATAGAGAGCTCAAATTAATTTTGAAAAATATTATTAATAGATCTAGAAAGAATTGGTCCAAGAAACTTGATGATGCATTATGGGCCTATAGAACTGCATATAAGAATCCTATGGGTATGTCTCCGTATAAGATGGTTTGTGGAAAAGCATGTCGCTTACCTCTTGAACTTGAACATAAGGCATATTGGGCTATTAAAGAGCTCAACTATGATTTCAAACTTGCCGGTGAGAAGAGGTTATTTGATATTAGCTCACTTGATGAATGGAGAACCCAAGCCTACGAGAATGCCAAGTTGTTTAAAGAAAAAGTTAAAAGATGGCATGACAAAAGGATACAAAAGCGTGAGTTCAACGTAGGTGATTATGTGTTGCTATTCAACTCTCGTTTAAGATTTTTTGTAGGAAAACTTCTCCCTAAATGGGAAGGCCCTTACGTTATCGAGGAGATCTATCATTCCGGTGCCATAAAAATCAACAACTTCGAAGGCACAAGTCCGAGGGTGGTGAACGGTCAAAGAATCAAATATTATATCTCAGGTAACCCAATAAATGTTGAAACTAATATTATTGAAACCGTAACCCCGGAGGAATACATAAGAGACACTTTATACAACATTTCAGACTCCGAAAAGGAATAGGTATGTGGTACGGTAAGTAAACCGACTCCAAAACAGTTCTAATAGCAATTTTTCTCCGCTTTGGAATATTTAAGAAAATAGGAAAATAATAAGTAGTCTAGGAAGGAAACGAGGCATCCACGAGGGTGGAGGGTGCGCCCACCTTAACTGGGCGCGCCCCCTGCCTCGTGGGTACCTCGTGTGCTCTCCGGACTCCATTTTCTTGCACGATACTTCTTTTGGTCGGTAAAAATTCATTATATAATCTCCCGAAGGTTTTGACCATCGTATCACGCAAAAATCTCCTGTCTTTGTTTCGAGCTGTTTTTCTGACAGATCTAGAGCATCGTGACGTCACCCTCCTCCAACAATGAAGACAAGGATGCTTGGCTATTGAAGATAGAGCTGAAAAGAGAAGAACCGGAGGAGATCAACAAGGATGAAGGGATCAAGAAGGCCATGGAGGATCAAGCTCCGGCGGTAGAAGAAGAAAACATCCCTCAAGCTCTACCTAACCTCTTTACTCCAACTGGGATTGAAGCTTTCAAGATGATTGAGTTAGCTCGCATACAAAACAAGTATCTCACACAGGAAAATATTTTGTTGAAGGATCATATCGTCGCACTCAAGGGCATTATCCGCAAGTTGGAGGAGCTTTTACGCTCGATGTGCGATTATCCACCATCATCATCACCACCTTCATCACCTCCGAGGACATAATCACATGGGTATGGTCACTCCCCTTGGCAACTGCCAAGCTTGGGGGAGGTGCCCCGGTATCGTATCACCATCACACTCCTATCACCGTTTTACTTAGTTCGATCCTTTTGGTAATATCTAGATCTAGTAGAATAAAGTTTTGGTATGAATTAGTTTTGAGTTTTGCTTTGTGATCCTTCTATGTAATCGAGTCCGTGAGCTATATAATAAAGATTAGTGTTGAGTCAAGGGCTTTGCTATCTTGCTATGATCTTGAGAAAATAGAAAGAATAAAAACAAATAAAAGAGTTCATATTGATCTTATGGATAGTAATGACTTCACACATAAAGAGTATGATACATAAAAGTTGTTGAGAGTTTACAAACATAGTTTTGGTCATCGTTGCAATTAATGTTTTCTCGCATCTTAGTTAAAGTATATTGTCATGGATCGTCCAACATGTTGAGCTTGCCTTTTCCCCTCATGCTAGCCAAATTCCTTGCACCAAGTAGAGATACTACTTGTGCTTCCAAATATCCTTAAACCCAGCTTTGCCATGAGAGTCAACCATACCGACCTATGGATTGAGTAAGATCCTTCAAGTAAGTTGTCGTGTTGCAAGCAATAAAAATTGCTCTCTAAATATGTATGACTCATTAGTGCGGAGAAAATAAGCTTTATACGGTCGTGTGATATGGAAGTAATAAAAGTGACGGACTACATAATAAAGGTTCATATCACAAGTGGCAATATAAAGTGACGTTCTTTTGCATTAAGACTTTGTGCATCCAACCCTAAAAGCACATGACAACCTCTGTTTCCCTCTGCGAAGGGCCTATCTTTTACATTATGCAGGAGTCAAGGTGGTCCTCACCTTTCCCTTTTTCATTTTATCCTTTGGCAAGCACCTCGTGTTGGAAAGATACGATATATATATATATATATATATATATATATATATATATATATATATATCCAATTGGATGTAAGTTAGCATGAACTATTATGGTTGACATTACCCTTGAGCTAAAATGTTGGGAGGCAACACTATAAGCCCCTATCTTTCTCAGTGTCCGATTAAAACTCCATAACCATAAGTATTGTGTGAGTGTTAGAAATTGCAGAAGACTAAATGATAGTTGAGTATGTGGACTTGCTGAAAAGCTCTATTCTTGACTCTTTCCAATGTTATGATAAATTGTAATTGCTTCTATGCCTGAGATTACAATTTGTTAGTTCTCAATGAAGTTTTTGAACCATACTTGACATTGTGAATAGATTGTTACTTGAGCATAAGAAATCATATGACAATACATACATAAATATATATATTGTTGTTATAAGAATGATCATGATGCCCTCATGTCCGTATTTTATTTTTATCGACACCTGTATCTCTAAACATGTGGACATATTTTTCGATATCGGCTTCCGCTTGAGGACAAGCGAGGTCTAAGCTTGGGGGAGTTGATACGTCCATTTTGCATCATGCTTTTATATCGATATTTATTGCATTATGGGATGTTATTACACGTTATGTCATAATACTTATGGTTATTTCTCTCTTATTTTACAAGGTTTAACATGAAGAGGGAGAATGCCGGCAGCCGGGATTCTAGGCTGGAAAAGGAGCAAATATTGGAAACGTATTCTGCACAGCTTCAAAAGTGCTGAAACTCCACGAAAGTCATTTTTTGAATTAATAAGAGTTATTGAGCAAAGAAAGTACCAGAGGGGGCCCACACCCTAGCCATGAGGGTGGGGGCGCGCCCAGCCCTACTTGGCGCGCCCCCCACCTCGTGGGCCCCCTGGTGGCCCTTCGGTGCCCATCTTATGCTATATGAAGTCTCTTGCCCTGGAAAAAATCATAAGCAAGCTTACGGGACGAAACTCCGCCGCCACGAGGCGGAACCTTGGCGGAACCAATCTAGGGCTCCGACGGAGCTGTTCTGCCGGGGAAACTTCCCTCAGGAGAGGGAAATCATCACCATCGACATCACCAACGATCCCCTCATTGGGAGGGGGTCAATCTCCATCAACATCTTCACCAGCACCATCTCCTCTCAAACCCTAGTTCATCTCTTGTATCCAATCTTTGTACCAAAACCTCAGATTGGTACCTGTGGGTTGCTAGTAGTGTTGATTACTCCTTAGAGTTGATGCTAGTTGGTTTATTTGGTGGAAGATCATATGTTCAGATCCTTAATGCATATTAATACTCCTCTGATCATGAACGTGAATATGCTTTGTGAGTAGTTACATTTGTTCCTGAGGACATGGGTGAAGTCTTGCTATTAGTAGTCATGTGAATTTGGCATTCGTTCGATATTTTGATGAGATGTATATTGTCTCTCCTCTAGTGGTGTTATGTGAACGTCGACTACATGACACTTCACCATTATTTGGGCCTAGAGGAAGGCATTGGGAAGTAATAAGTAGATGATGGGTGTTGCTTCATAAGGGGCTGATTTGGATCCACTAGTTTCATGCTATGGTTAGGTTTACCTTAATATTTCTTTTGTAGTTGCGGATGCTTGCAATAGGGGTTAATCATAAGTGGGATGCTTGTCCAAGAAAGGACAGCACCCAAGCACCGGTCCACCCACATATCAAATTATCAAAGTAACGAACGTGAATCATATGAGCGTGATGAAAACTAGCTTCACGATAATTCCCATGTGTCCTCGGTAGCGCTTTTCTCATTATAAGAAATTGTCTAGGCTTGTCCTTTGCTACAAAAAGGATTGGGTCACCTTGCTGCACCTTATTTACTTTTATTGCTTGTTACCCATTACAAATTATCTTATCACAAAACTATCTGTTACCTACAATTTCAGTGCTTGCAGAGAATACCTTACTGAAAACCTTTTGTCATTTCCTTCTGCTCCTCGTTGGGTTCGACACTCTTACTTATCGAAAGGACTACGATAGATTCCCTATACTTGTGGGTCATTAGTCAACGAATGACTTCCATCGGAAGAGTACTGTACGTGGAGAGGCTGACAGCTGGGTCCACGGCAGCCGCAAGGAAGTGCCTCCTTATTACGCGCAAAATAATTTTTCCTCCATCTGACAGTGGGGACCCACCGGACGGGCCACCGTATTTCACGAAAAATGTTTCTCCCCTGACTGCTGGGACCCACCAGCTACTTCTTCGCACGCAAGGAAGTGCGCCCGGGCAAAAAAACATGATTCGCCCCCTGATTGTTGGGACCCACCAGCTACATCTTCGCATGCAAAGAAGTGCCTGACAGTCGGGACCCAACTGGTCGAATCGTACGTAGCGTTGTCATTCTGGTCGCGAACGTGTACGTACATACTGGTCGATGTAGAGGGACGCACGTGTTGTAGTAGAGACGCGCATGTAGCATGTACACGTACGTACATCTGCCAGTGTGCAAGAAAGAAAATACGGCCACGTACGTACATACGGGCGGGGTCTCGAACGCCTACTCGTGCGTACGTACGGCCAGGGTTCATGTACATGGCTGGGTCGGAACGGAGAAACTGCGTCGTCGTCGTGTTCATGGGGAGCCAACCGGCTGGGTCGGAACGGAATGCATCGTCGTGTTCATCGGGAGGGTTTGGACGGAACAGACGAT
Source organism: Aegilops speltoides (assembly GCA_021437245.1). Lineage (NCBI taxonomy): Eukaryota > Viridiplantae > Streptophyta > Magnoliopsida > Poales > Poaceae > Aegilops > Aegilops speltoides. The sequence goes on from CM038143.1 coordinate 368,303,889, forward strand.
GAAAACGAGGCCTGGCGTACCGCAGAACGGAGGAAACGGTCTTGTGTTTGACCGGCCACGTTCGAAACGGGATCTTGTTCATTGGGAGGGGTCTGGCGTACCGTAAAAAGAAGGAAACGGACTTGTGTTGGACCTCCTACGGTTGAAATGGGGTCCTGTTGATCGGGAGGGGTGTGGCATACCGCAAAACAGAGGAAACAAACTTGTGTTGGGCGCTTCACGGTGAAACGGGTTACATTCATCGGGAGGGTGTGGCGTCAGAAAGCAGGACTCCACGGGATATTGTTCATCTCCATCGTCGACCTCCTCCAGCCTCCACGAGCTACTCTTCATTCACCGTCGACCTCCTCCAGCCTCCACCTGTGACTGTTCATCCACGGGCTCCTGTTCATCCAACCTCCACCGCGTGCTACTCCACCGGCCACTGTTCAACCACCCCTCTCCACGGGCTCCTGTTCAACCACCCCTCCACGGGCTACTGCTCATCCACCCCTCCACGGGGTCGTCCTGTTCATCCAGCCCTCCACGGGGGTCCTGTTCATCCAGCTCCAACCGGCTCGATCGATCGGGGTCCTGTTCATCCAGAGGCAACACCACGGGGTCCTGTTCATCCACCCCCACCGCTCACTATTCATCCAACCCCCCCCCCTCCCGCAACGCTCACTGTTCTTCCAGAGGCAGCATCGATCGGCTTCAGTTAACAGCCGTAGCGAAGGAATCGCTCGATCGGGTTCAGTTAATAGCCATCAATCAATCACTCGGGTTCAGTAACGCGTAGCCTGCAGTGCAATTGCTCGGGTTTAGTTAGAGCCCAACGCCTCGCTCGGGTTCAGTTAGAGCCAACGCCTCGCACACACGCGCGTACGTGTACGAGAGAAACGTGCATCGCTCGGCCCCCGACCACCCACCGTAACCGGGAACTCGCCGAAATTTTCCTCGCCCTCGCTTTTACCGCGGTTTTTCCGTCATGGACGGCCCAAAGAATGTCATGCAGCTGCGTCTCCGGCCTGCCCAGGACGAAAAAAGCCCATTTTCTATCATGATTTTTTGTAATAGAAGTAGGAGCCCACCACATCTATGATGATACCGGGTTTTGTCACAATTATCGTCATAGAAATGTCATAAGTATGACCAAAAAAATTCGTTCGGCCCAAAATGTCACATATGTGTTTTTTTTTTAGTAAAACTAGAAGTATTATCGGTGCAGCACGCTTATCTTATGGCCTTTGAGGAAGCTAAACGAGATCAAGAAGTCGCCTCAAGTTATGTCCCAAATGGTTACCTGTCTTACTAGAAAATGATTTGGTCTATAAACATGCCCCCCACTGTCCGTAACTTTGCTTGGCGAGCAACCACCAATTCTTTGGCTACTTGGTAGAATAAGCATATGGATGGTCTTGAGGTTTCAAGCATATGCCCAGCGTACCGTGAACCGGGGGATTGCTTTCATGCCTTGTGTCGATGCCCTTTGGTTGTATCCTTGTGGTCGAAAATGGCAGAGGTCTGGAGGTTGACGGTCCGTGCTAAGGCAGAGAACATTAACGTCGAGTAGTTGTTGCATGCCCTGGACCCCGTGACCTAGAATGATCGTTGCATGTTACTTATGAATCTATGGTGTTGCTCGCATATACAGAATGAGGTAGTGCATAATAAGGAGCCTCCACCACTTGACGTTTCACGGAGATTTCTATGTAGCTACCTTGATTCGTTGATCGTTGTGAAGTTAAACTCGAAGGCCGATCCTACAATGGGGAAGACAATGGTATATCATGACCACTTATCTAAGCCCACACATGAAATAATGAGGCCAATTTCTCATGATAGAATCTCTCGTAACCAAGCCAGATGGATGCACCAAGCGAGGGATGGATGAAAATGGATGTTGATGGATCTTACTCCGCTCATCGACTTGTTGGAGCCGACTTGATTCAGATTTCAAGGGCATTTCTTCTTCTTCCCACACAACTTTTCTCGTGTCGGAATGCTCTTGAGGCAAAGTTGTGTGCGGCTATGGAGGAATTGTACTTAGCATTACAGAGGTGTGACTTTCCTATTGCAGTTGAGATGGACTCGCTCGTTGCAGTGTAGTTGATCCATGCACGGGATCTGGATAGATCAGTATACTCCTCTCTTGTCCAGGAAACTAAAAATCGTCCCTCTCTTTGTGAAACTTGTACTACTCATGTGAGGCGAACTCAAAATAACGTTAGTGATTGTTTAGGAACTTTGCTAAATTAGGGGGTAGAACCATCGCGTGGATTGGTTCAGGTCCTCCAAGTGCATTAGAACAAAAGCTGGCAAATTGAAGGACAGTATTAGCAAAAATACACCGCGGAGCTCAGGTCTAGGCACACCTGAATTGATATTCATTTAAGAAAAATAATCAAATAGTTTGAAGCTTTGTGGCAAGAAAGACGATCTAGATAATACTCACGTTAGAAGTTTTGGGGAAAATGATTTACAACGTATTTTGAGCAAAATACAACATAATCAACACTATATAAACACTACTGTTCACGGTTTTTGTAGCTGCACTTTTTTTTCCGCTCAGAATATGACATAGCTCATTTTGTCCTAACACTAAAAACATGAGTATTAGACTATGCTTGTCGCAAAAAGGCTCCACCTTTTTTATTTTATTGTTACTATTTTAAAAAAATGTGTTTGCTTAATCGGAAGTGTAATACTCTCTCTGATAAAAAAAATTGTCATGGCTGCTTTTTTGGATGGCAGGGAGTGATTTTTTCACCTGAAAAAGAAAAGGCTTCATCGAGCAAATTAGTAGGAATCAAGAAAAAGAACGATCGCGGATGAAACAAGAAAAGGGCACACTTCGGTTAAAGGCACGAAAAGAGTATTATATGGTCGGGGTCAGGACCGGGAAGCCTGAAAATGAGAAGAGACCGGCAAAATAAGGCCAACTCCACCGCGCGACCCCAAACGGACGTCCGTTTTGTCCGGATTCTGTCCGTTTGGGGTAGGGGGATGGGGTTGTGTCCGGGCCTGTCCTGGGATGCGGTGGCCGTGCACCCAGCGCGCGGCCGCATCCTTTTGCCCCATCTCGTCCGCCAGGGCCTAAAAATGCCCATATTTTCATATGAAAACAAGTTTGCACGTCCAAGTATTAATTGTTTGAAAATTAAAATAGTTTTACAACCCAATCGAAATTGTCTCTAATAAAGATAGTTTTACAACCAAATCGAAATTGTTTTGAATGAACATAAAACGAACCGATACATCTATCGTTGCCAATATGCTCCCACACGTGCTCAACCAAGTCATTTTGAAGAGCCTTATGAGTGTGCCAATCACGCAGCTCACGATGGGCTGGCAGAATCGATCAAACGCGTGGCGGTTCTTGATGCAGGGGCTCAACATTGTCACCTTGATAGTCAAATCCTTGGTCGAAGATACTGTCATCACGCTCGTCCTCGACGATCATGTTGTGCATGATCACACAAGCAATCATCACCTCCCAAAGCTTCCTTTCATCCCATGACAGTGCAGGGTATCGAACGATGCCCCATTGGGATTGAAGCACACCAAAAGCACGTTCCACATCCTTTCTAGCACTCTCTTGCATTTGAGCAAATCTCTTTCTCTTCTCACCTTCGGGCTTCGAGATTGTCTTCACAAATGTTGACCACTGAGGATATATACCATCAATTAGATAGTATCCTTTGTTGTACTGGTGGTCGTTGACCTCAAAGTTGACAGGTGGGGAGCGCCCTTCTGCAAGCCTCGCGAAGACTGAAGAACGTTGCAACACGTTGATATCATTGTGAGAACCTGCCATACCGAAGAAAGAATGCCATATCCAGAGATCCTGCAATGCCACAACTTCTAATATCACAATGCACTCACGACATGCCCTTATATCGCCCCCGCCAAGCAAATGGACAGTTCTTCCACTCCCGTGCATACAATTTATCTTTGCCAAGCATGCACGAAAGCCTCTAGTTGCGTTGATGCCATGATCTCTCAGACGGCGACGGTTAGTGCCTCAAGTACTCTGGACCAAACACCTCAATCACAGCTTGGCAGAACTTGTACATTGACATCAGACATGTTGTCTCGCTCATACGCACGTACTCATCCACCGGATCGCTCGAATTCCATAAGCAAGCATGCGGACGGCCGCGGTGCATTTCTGGTAAGAGGAGAACCCAAGCTTGCCAAGGGCATCCGTCTTGCACTCGAAGTATGGGTCATGAGCAACTATTCCCTCTCGAATACGATTGAACACATGCCTTGCCATTCGAAAACGGCGACGGAATTTATCCGGCTTGAAGAGCGGTTTGTTGGAAAAGTAATCGGCATAGAGCAGGGCGTGGCCTCTCTCCCTGTTGCGGTTCAGGTTGGGAGCACGGCCAGGGACTGACCCCCTGTACCGAGGAAGCTGCCGTTGAATGTGGTCGTGAATGACCAGTGCAGCCACCACAAGATCTTCATCATCCGACGACGAATCGTCCGATGAACAAAGGAAGTGGTGGAAGAAGAACTTGTCTCCACTGTCCATACCTTTGTGGGCAAAATGTCAAACACCTTGCGGTCGTGGTTGCAAAGAGGCCGCGATGATCACCTGGACCCAGCAGGGGTGGTTGCCGGCCGGCTACTGGCCGCTCTGGAGCCGTCGGAAGCTGCCGCAACCGCCGTGGTACGTCGCCGGCGGTCGTGTCTCCTCTGCCACCGGCAAAAACGGCGACGGCCAAACCTCCTTCGATCGACGGTCAAAACTACGGCGAAAGCGCGGGCGTGGTGGCGGCCATGTCTACACGTGGTTTGGTATGACGGCGAAATCACTGCGCATCTTGAGGCGGCCGGAGAATAAGCGGCGGCGCCAATGGCGGGCGGGCGGAGAGGAGGTTGAAGCGTTGGGACGGAGGGACTGCTAGTGTCTCCGACAGACGGGCCAGGGGGGGACAAGGACGTGCGTCGCGGCCGTCCGCGCGCGTCCGTTACACCCTAAATCGAGCGCAACTTTGGGCCACGGATGGGTCGAAAACGGACGAATTTCGGACATTTGTCCGTTTGAGATCACAAGACCGGCCGCTTATTCGTCGCTTTCTCAAACGGACGCACCCGGACAAGATGGGGTCGCGCGGTGGAGTTGGCCTAAGGCTTCTAGATGCCACCATATGGACGAGAAGGAACACACTTGAGTTGGAGCACGTCAAAATCACATATATTTGTGTCGCCGAGAAAAAAAAAGAAGTGCACGTGGGAACGCATTTCGCTGGCATGGGAAGCCAAGCTCCAGCGAGCACCGGGACCACTTCCCAGTAGTATTATCCTGCATCAATCCTGTGTTGTACTCTGATTTTTCTTTTGGTAAGCTGTACTGTACTGTACTGTACTGCATTAGTTAGCTATATGTACTGCCAAAGCAGCATTACAATACCCACGCCAAAATTAACAAGCTTTTTTCTGTCAGACAGAGTCCGTGTAAAGATACCGTGAAGTACTGACAGTGTAAGATGGAATTAACAAGTAGCCGCGGTGCAGTTTCCCAGCGACTCACATGGATCATTAATTGATGGATGAACCTTGGCGCCATCTGATCTGATGGATCATGGATAGATCTCGCCATTCACCTTCGACCAACTACGTACCTGCATACGTACGACAGTAATCGGTTTTCGCGTGTACGCTTGCAGACGTACAAGTACTTGCAGAAGTAGCCAGCTCTACAGGGTCTGTAATGATTCGACACGAAAACAGTGTGTTCACTAGAGCAACTGCATGGCGCATGAAGTATGGTCGATGTAGCAAGCAGTGCTCAGAACCCTCTGCTTGCGCTACGGGTCAAAAACTGAGAGTGGTGGTGCGCATCGACGTATCCTGGCCGTCGAATTAGAATCTGATGCTCCAGCTGGATCGGTACCGAATTTAGCGAACCCGACACCTGCTACATACATGATCACGGGCGGCTCGCTGGATCAGGCAGCAGGCGGCAAAGTACATCATCACCATCATCTCGCTCCGGCTCCGCACATGCACAAAACAAAAGATGTGCCATGTGTGTACATGGGGCGGGAGGCAAGGGCGCGGACATGATTGGCCAGATCGGTTAGCGAGGGGGTCGCCATCGCAGCCTCCGCTAATTTAATCGTGCCCCCGGCCCCAAGACGTCGCCCTCCTCCTCTCGCTCCGGCCCTCCCATACGCAACAGCGAGAGAGGGAGAGCGATCCAATCCAGAACCCGGAGCCGGAGGCGGGACTGCGCGGAACGCTAAACAAACACAGGCGAAAACGCTGCGCGCACACACACAACACGTCCATTTCCACACAGTAGTACGCGCACCCGGTGGATGGCAACATCGTGCGCATAAACAAAAGCGTCCGTCCACCAGCGCATACGCACGCACATATACAACAAACGCGCACGTAGCAGCGGGGCGGATCATTGAAAGCTGCACCCATCCGTCCCCATTTTCTCGCCACCGTTTCCACCATCCCCCATCCATCCATCACTCGACCCGGCCCTGTACTACTACTACTGCTCGCCTCCACCCCTCTTCCTTCCTGACAGTACACTCCGTTGTGGCGGCCAGTGATCATCATCAAAGCCCGCACATATATACGCTTTCGGAAAGCCGGGGTTAGTTTCGCTTTGAGCTTTTTATCCGGAGCAGCCAGCCAGCCGCCGGGCCGGGACTTCTGTTAGCCCAACCCAGATAGCTCCGTCCGTGTCCGTGTCCGATTCCGCCGGGGCCGGGCGTGGATACCTAGGCTAGGCTAGGCGCCGCCGATGTCGGACTGCAGCACGGGCACGGACTCGCCGCGGGCCGACTCCGTCGACGAGCAGCCGCCCGCCGACGCCGAGTCGCCCGGTGGAGGCCAGAGCAAGCGCGACCACCCCTCGCCCTCGTCCCCGCTGCCGCCGCCCAAGCGCAGGTACATGCATACACATCTCCATACACCCATGGAACCAGGCGAATCTCGAATCTTGATTAGGCGGCGGAGGATTGAATGAGTATGTTTGTTTGGCGATTGATTGCAGCCGGAGATCTGTGGAGAAGAGGGTGGTGTCGGTGCCGATTTCCGAGTGCGGCGAGCGGGCCAAGACCAACGGCGAGGGCCCGCCGCCGCCGGACTCGTGGGCGTGGCGCAAGTACGGCCAGAAGCCCATCAAGGGATCCCCCTACCCGCGGTAAGTACTACGCGTAGATACAGCTTTGCAGGACAGGCTGGTAATTCCTTTGCGGCAATTAAATCATCAGTTACCAAGTAAGTAGGCTCGTCTGATTTGTGTGAATTACTGTCGCGTGTTCAGGGGCTACTACCGCTGCAGCAGCTCCAAGGGGTGCCCGGCGAGGAAGCAGGTGGAGCGCAGCCGCGCCGACCCCACCGTGCTGCTCGTCACCTACTCCTACGATCACAACCACCCGTGGCCGGCGCCCAAGACCGGCTGCCAACCCAACAAGTCCTCTCCGCGGCTGGTGGACCCCAAGCCCGAGCCCGGCACGCCGGCGGAGTGCCAGCCCGAGCACGGACCTGAAGCGCCGGAGCACGGGCCTGAGGCACCGGAGCAAGAGCAGGAGGAGGAACATGACCAGAAGCCTGTCATCGGCCTGGCCGACCCCGCGGCGATCACGACGGTGACCGCGGCGGCCGAGGAGGAGGAGGAGAGCTTCGACTTCGGGTGGTTCGACCAGTACCCGACGTGGCACCGGACGGCGCTGTACGTGCCGGCGTTCGACGTGGCGCCGCCGCCGGAGGACTGGGAGCGCGAGCTGCAGGGGGAGGACGCGCTCTTCGCGGGGCTCGGCGAGCTCCCGGAGTGCGCCATCGTGTTCGGCCGCCGGCGCGAGCTGGCCCTGGCGGCCACCGCGCCCTGCTCCTGACCGTCGCGCCTCCCGTTCCGATCCCGTTTTCCCCCTTTCTTTTTTTCCTCCGGCCGTAGTTTTACCCGGAGTAATTTGGAGGTGTAGTACATAGCGTGGATCAGATCAAAGGGATTTCGCTGTTCAAGAGTGGCTTTCCGCTTATTTTACTCCCTCGGTTCCGTCGCGCTCGCCATATCCAAGGCCGTGCCCGTGCTTGCGCTGTGCTGCCCGCGCCGCTCCGGGAGCAGTTCCGGTCACGATACACGTCCATTCTCCAGCGAAAAGCAGCGAAAGGTTGGCATTTTCAGGCGTTCTCCTCGTCACCCGTGACGCGCAGCGCAGATAGACACACACACACTCCTCGCCCGGCGCAGAGGCTAGCGGCAAGTGGCGGCGAACTGGGCAAGTGGCGCGGGATGGTGGTGGTTGGGGGGAAGCGCACGAGGCCGCCACATGCCGGCCTCGCCACGCGGATCCGCGTGCCCTGCCGCGCCACCATCCTTGCCGGCCACGGCCGGCTTGGTAATTTGGTGCGTGGCGCGGGCCGGCGGAGCAAATGCCACGGCGCGGACGGACGGCTCCACCAATCCCCGGGAAATTTGCGCGCCGGGCCGGGTCGCGTACGCCGTCTTTGAGTGCGATGTCTTGAATTCGGGCTCTATCTCTGAACCGTATTCGTGCCCTGTCGCCGTCGGCCCCCTGCCCGGTCGTGATATTTTCGGGAGAGGAATCTACCTACAACCAGACAAACAAATTATTGGGTTGGGTTGGGCCTGGCATGAAAAGATCGAGCCAACTCGACTGATCCATCTATCCAGGCAAGAAAAGCGAAATGAATGAGTACTACGTACTCGATGCGAATCCTTGCGTTGTATTCGAGCCGATGGTGCTCCAGGAGTTGGGAACCGATGGATGGTGAGTAGGTAGATTCGTGGTGCTCTCGCTTATAGCACTCCAAAGGACGCTTAACTATCTTATCCTACGAGTTAGAAGCACACCCACAGGTATATATATATATATATATATATATATATATATATATATACCTGCTCACAGGTATATATATATATATATGATGAACTGCTCTGCATCACACCGTCATCGCAGCAGAGATTCTCCCACTCATGTTCTGTTTAAAGGGGGAGCTTGAACGAACTAACTCTCCATCACATGCCTATTGATCCACGTTCCACGGCATTAATTTCGGTTAAGTACTTGTACAGCACTGTGCATTGGGATTAGCTGTTGAATGATTCTGTGTCAGCGTCCCAGGATTATGATGTCTTGGCAAAAAAAAAAAAAACTTGTAACGGTACTATTGATTTTACTTGGATGCTAAGAGCAAGTATAATAGAAATTGAGTCGGTGGTTATAAGGATTAAACTAGTATATTTCGCTAATTGGAGGAAAGAGAGAGAGAGAGAGAGTAAGCGAGAACTTCTTGAAGAAGAAATTTCTAAAGACGCGCTTCCTGGGCACTTTGTTAGAATGAAGCGTGGTACATAATAAAAAAAGTAGTCTGTTTCTTTTGATCTATTATTATACATGTTGGCTATAAGATGGGATGTAGATGACATGGCACTGTCTTATAGCCAGCAGCTGGCTATATTATTAACCATGCTCTAAGAGATAGGGAGAGGGACAAACGATGAAAAGTGCGCGAAGGCATAGACGAGGGGGAAGGGCTAACAGCTAGCAATCGTAGAAAAATGCCACATCCGGCCAAGCTTGCGATCGACGGATCAAACATATGACGTTGCGTCCTGTTTGGAGTCATTATCCTTAGCTGAAGAATCAAACCGGCAAGAGAAAACAAATTGGAAGCTGTTCTCACTGACGTGAGCGAGGGTGGGACATTTTTTTTGCAGGAGAGAGAGAGAGAGAGAGATTGATCGTTGCGAAGTCTGGCGCTCTTATCGTGGGCTGGGCCGCTTGGTAGGTAACAAACCACCTGGGCCTACTGCCGCAGCCCCTAGTGACGAACCTCAAAAGAAAAGGAAAACTGGCAAATCCTATTTGGCGCTGCAGGCATTGCAAACGGGCGCTTGCAGCGCCCCAACCTGGGCCGGCCCATTTTTATTCCGCAAACTCACAACTCACAAAAAGGGGTGCGCTGCGATCAGATTTCGAACCCGCGACCTCATGCTCGAAGTGAACGGCGCTAGCCACTCGGCCATTCAGCCGGTTGTAAAATAACATTCATTTAACGCTATTTATTCCTTTCTACAATTGTGGTTTTTCTTGACATTTACATTCGGTTTTTCTTTTTTCCCCTGTTTTTTTTTCAAAACCGGTGAACCTTTTTCCCAAGATCCATGAACTTTCGTTCAAATTGATGAACAATTCTTCAAAACTGATGAACTTTTTTTAAATTTGTGAACTTTTTAAGAAAATGGATGAACTATTTTTTCAAATTCAATGAACTTCTTTCAAAACATTGATGAACTTTTCCAACTTCAATGAACTATTTTTTCAAATTTTGCTGAACTTTTGTCAAATTAGATGAACTGTTTTCAAAGTTGTTGAACTTTTTTATTTTTTGTGAACTTTTCTTAAAATCGATGAGCTTTTTTCAATTTTTTTGAACTTTTCTTAAAAGTTGATGAACTTTTTCAAAACCGATGAATCTTTCAAGTGATTTTTGAATTTAAGTTACGTTTTACTGAAAGCAATAACTAGAAGATTGTTCTGTTAACGGACACCAAGAAGAGCTTGGTCTAGTGGTTGCTGCGCTAGTCTTCTCCCATTGCTCTTTTTTCACGTTCTCCTTTCGTTAGCATGTAATGGGAACCGGCGCTGAAGGCGCCGACTAGGGGCTCCCGGAAAACTGGCAGGTCATTTTTGCTAATTACGTGACCCCCACATCCCCACTTCGAAACACGCACCAAAAAGTGCTAAAATAACACTCTCCCTGTACCAAAATGTAATACGTTTTTTTGGTTTTGCATAGGGCATAAAAAAAGCCATGCATTTTGTTACGGAGGGAGTACATGATTTTTTTTTACATGTGCACAACTCAAACATACCATTCCACCGAAACCCGCCCAATCGAAAAACGTGCAGGCGCCAAGTTGTGTAACCGGCGCTGAAGGCGCCGACTAGGGGCTCCCGGAAAACTGGCAGGCTATTTTTGCTAATTACGTGACCCCCACAGCCCCACTTCGAAACACGCACCAAAAAGTGCTAAAATAACACTCTCTCTGTACCAATATGTAATGCTTTTTTTTTGTTTTGCATAGGGCATAAAAAAACGCCATACATTTTGTTACAGAGGGAGTATATGATTTTTTTTTACATGTGCACAACTGAAACCTACCATTGCACCGATTTAGGTCTTAATAATCGCTTTGCTCGGATATGCTCAGACTGTTTTTTCAAGGTGAAAACCTAGATTCTGACCTTTGATGGTTGGTTTCAGTGACGGCGGCGCTCGAGTGTCGCTCCCTTCATGAAAACGTTACTGTTGAAGAAGAATATCGTTGTTCTTGTGGTGTCATGAGATGGTTAGTGCGGATATGGTCATTGTCGTAGGTTTGTCGATCATGAATTTGATCGCTTCAGGTTTTTTTTTTCTAGAAATGAATAATATGGTTGTATCTATAACTAAAATACTTGTCCTAGAAATGAATAAAATGGTTGTACCTATAACTAAAGTAAGTCTAGATACAACCATTTCTTGGACAAGTATTTCCGGACGGAGGGAGTATTTCTGTCATAATAAGTATAGCACATGCAGTTCTCCTACATGGTTTTGATAAAAAAATAGACAGTGAGATATTGCTCAGATCCTGCTGTAAACAAAGTACTCGCAGAATATCATTATCAATCTGACATAACAGTTTCAGGTGAAAGCTGAACCAACCTAACCATCACCATAACCGCAGCAAAATGGGAGAATCAACAAATCTGTTTTGTTGCAATACAAGATACACCAACTAGTAGAAAACGGAACAAATAATAATGCATCTATACCCTAACTTGAGCAGCAGCCACCTCTCTTCAGCGAAGACACGTCATCTTTCACATTTATATTCTCCCCTTTGCTTGGGGCAGATGAGCCGTCGTCTCCTGCATCCACCGTCTTCCTGCTCGCAATTCGGTATATCTGAGTCAAAACTTCTGAGAAAGCGTTGTCTACATTTGTCGCGTCTAATGCAGATGTTTCCATGAAGTACAGTGACTCCGCCTCAGCATATTCCTGCCCATCTTCAGTTGAAACAGCCACCAAGTGGCGAAGATCAGATTTGTTGCCAACTAACATGACAACAATGCTAGAATCAGTGTGATCTCTCAGCTCTTTTAGCCAGCGCGCCACATTGTCGAATGTAGCACGGCGAGTGACATCATACACAAGCAACGCGCCTACTGCTCCTCTATAATAGGCACTTGTGATAGCACGGTATCTGACAAATGAAGAGAAAAATATCAGGCAATCATATAACTGAGCAAAAAAGGGATGCAAAAAATGGTGCTGCTAGTGACCAGTGTTGATCCCACTAGTCGTGCTAGAAATGATGTACACAAACAGCAATTACGTACAAGAGTGAAAATAAATGTTGTGAACATCGATATCATACAGTGCAGCAGATCTCAGAATGAACAGCACAATCTCTTAGCCAAGGTGTTATTCGGATGTGAAATGTCATATAATATACACTTTGTGTCTCAAGGATGAAAGCTTTGTTAGTGATGAAACTACAGAATAATTGAATACATGTGCCAACTGCTAGCGGTGCCACCGATAAGCAGTGGCGGAGCGTGACCAAAATATGAGGGGGCCAACTTCACATAAAAACACACAATATGAATGAAAAACCCACAGTACATATCCCCTAAAAAAAAAAGTTGTGGAACATATGCAAGGGTAATTACATGACCATGTCATAATAATAAAAAATCTTGTTCACACAAATACAACAGATATAACAGGTTCACACATACCTACGCATTGTGGATAAGTAAATTTTGGTGCTCCAAAAAAAAAGATCACGCCTAATGATCAAACAACAACTAAACAAAACTAATGACTAGAGATATGCTCTTTCTACTCTTCCGGTTGTTTCCCCATTGCTACCTAAACAGAAATTTATATAGTTGTGACTGAGCTGCCATGCAGCTAGGCATTAAAGTTACTAGAACATCTCAATTTGTCACATATACTAAAAGAAGCAGTGACTAGAACATCATATGAGGGAGCACAGAACAACATCTAAATTACTGAACATAACTAACAAGAAAATACGTGAGTGTCCACAGCAACGGCGTTGGGCGCAGAGTGCATGACGGGCTGCCGGCTTTGGCGTGGTGTGTTGCCGTGCGTGTGCAGGGCTGCAGGCAGTCTGCTCCAAGCCTCCAACCAGAGAAGCTGAGGAATCAGCCGGTCAAGAAGAAGGGGATAAAGGTCTGCCCGTCAGCTGCCGCCGCCGTCGTCGAGGTAGACGCCGGACGGGGAGGCAGGCAGACATGGCGGTGCCAAGCTGAACCGGACGCGTTGACTCACAGATGAGACGAGAGGAGGCGCTGGGCCAGAGTCATAAGTATACCTACTAGTAGTAGTAAAAAATCACTTTGGAAGAGGGGGGGGGGGTCGTAGCTCAGTTTCATCTCCACTACGCTCCGCCAGTGCTGATAAGGGCAAGAGACATGGGATGGGCCACACTTTTTCTCCTCCACTAAAACCAGATAAACAAGAGCAACATGGTAGGCTTGAGCAAACAATCCTCGACTTCAGTTAGAGGTCATAGAAGTAACAAGTAATGTTCCTTTGGTAAAAGCATACGAGTCTATCTCTAAGAAGCCAGAGGTAAAGCAGAACAAATGTCTGCAAGTATGAATCTATATCTAAACAATAATCAAGGTGGCTCGAAGAATAGGAGAGAGGGGATATTGAACTTACAAGGTACAAGTATCAACATGCTAAACAGAAAATATACCACAGGTATAACATAGTTAGACATCATACAAAGGGAAAACAAATCGCCGTGAAAAAAAGTAATAATAGGTGACTTTATTGATAAATTAGAGAAATGGAACTGTCTCCATCCATTACAGTTGCATAGCGTTCAGATCTAATTTCTCAATTTGCAAGTTCCAGTAGCATGTGAGTCATTTTGTTGATGGATAAAAATAAATTTGTGTGACCTGTTTCCTAGTAAACACTTTATTCTCGAACGGGAATCACGTAGCTATCATATTGTCCTATCAATGATGCAAGAATTCCATTGATGAACCAATTCATGGATATGTATATGTATAGTCTAGTAAACAAAGCATGGCAGAAAAACTATCAAATCAAGACTGTTAGCGCTGCAATTTATACCTCTCCTTATTTTCTGCAATCCGGTTTTCATCCTATAACCTGTGTCCAAGCCAAGAGTAGGCAGTGGGTTTCCTGATGATGCATCAAAACTGCTCCTTATTTTCTGCATCCCCTGCTTTTGTGTGACCATTCTTTCCGTTAATGATGGAAAATGGGGTAGCTCGGTTCCAAAAAAATAAGTTGCTCCTCTAAAGTGGTCTCGATGACCTGCTGCTTCAGTTGCTGGCAAGACAGCTAGCTGATCAAAATCATTTGCATCGTACTACAGGCCAGATAAGAGCATCTCCAATAGATGATGTAGATGTAAAAATAACCGAATTTTACATCACTAAGGCCCAAAAAGGTGCTCCAACAGATGATGTAGATGCAATTTTTTTTACTCACAATTTGCTCCAGATGTAAAATAGGGCATTTGGTGATGCAAATTTGCATCACCAGCCGCGCCCGCACCACAACTGCCGCGCGGAAACTTCCCGCCGCCCACCCGCCTTCCCGCCTCCCACCACCAAACCACAATGGACCCCGCGGCCGCCACTGCCGCTCCGCCACACCTCGCCATGGCCGCCCCCGTGTCTCCCGTCGTTCCCGCCATGCCTCCCCCAAATCGCCGCGCCGGTGTCCCGTGGTGGCCGCCGGAATGGGAGCGCCGCCGAAGAAGAAGGCTGCCGCAGCCAAACCACGCGGCGGCGGCTCGAGGTTCGTCCTGGCCGAAGAAGACGAAGGTGGCCGCGGCTGCTTCGTTGCCGCCATCACCCGTGGCAAGTGCTGCTGCTGATGGCACGCCTGCTCCCTGATCACCTCAAGCCCCACCGCCAGCCATGGAGGAGGAGCCGTCGACGCCCTCGGCCACCATCTCCAACATGTTCGATGAAATGTCGCAAAGGTATAAAAAAACTTCTTCTTTTTTGATTTTTTTTTTCATGTTCATATGAATAGAATGTGAGATTGTGTGTATGTGCATTTGTAGTCTCGATGATGACACATTTATGCGGATGACAAATGTTGTGACCGAAGATTTTGTCTCTCAAGATTTTCCATCGCAAGAATATGATACGACATTTGATGATGAGAATCTTGACATGGAAGAGAAGGGTTTTGTTGAGAATGCGAAGGGAAGAACCGCAAACTATGTTTTATCTTTATGTTTATGTGCACTTTTGTTTGTTGGATCATGAACTATGTTTGATAATGATGCACTTATGTGGAGTTGATGTTGAATTATGTGTGCGATGATCTTGAAATTGTTGTGCTGCTGGCCTATTTTTACATCATCTATTGGAGCAGCTGCCATGCGGCTGCCCTATTTTACATCATCTGTTGGAGTTGCAAGTTTTTGGTGATGTAAATTTTACACCAACCACTTTTTGGTGATGTATTTTACATCATCTATTGGAGATACACTAAGTTGGGAACCAACTTATGTTGTACAAGTGTAATTATGCCACAACATGATGCAGAAACACAGTGATTCAATGACTAAGTTCTACCGTGAGATCTAGCAAGATGAACCCTCTGCAGTGGTCATTTCATCCCCAAGGCCACACCAACAGATCTTCCAATACTTGTGACACACCTTTCCTTCTCCAATCACACCCCTTGCATGGTCAATCCAAGTGTGCTGGTGCACAATCCAACAATGCCACGATGCACTCCACTGATTTATGTATGCACGCCAATGAAAG
Source organism: Aegilops speltoides (assembly GCA_021437245.1). Classification (NCBI taxonomy): domain Eukaryota; kingdom Viridiplantae; phylum Streptophyta; class Magnoliopsida; order Poales; family Poaceae; genus Aegilops; species Aegilops speltoides. The sequence goes on from CM038143.1 coordinate 368,319,719, forward strand.
ATGAAACTACAACCACTAGTTCACAACAATGATTTCAACTGCTTCATCCCCAAACCACTAAACTTATAGATGTAAGACACGGAAGTCCCAAGCGCTAAATCACGAATGGGCGTCCAATCTACCCTGCAGGAACAACTGAAACCCAGACGTGAACTGGGATACCAAGCAGTAATACTCATTTGCTATTAACCACTGATTTACTGCTCCACTCCAACCCACATGCCTGCACACTACCAAGATCGTCTAGATTGGCAACAAAAATGCAGCAATCATCTGATTACCAGCATCACCAAACTAATTTGATAGAGCAAATGAATGGCCAAGGGAAGGTAGCATCCTGGTTCCTAAGAAGCAGATCATGAAGCAAGCAAAGCAAATCCATACTGGCGAGCATACTACCGATTTGAGCAGCTACTAACGGGAAGCGGCAAGAGTTAGTAATTAAGAAGAGAAGGGAGTCGAGCAGGCAGTCACCTCTCCTGGCCGGCGGTGTCCCAAATCTGGGCCTTGACGACCTTGCCGTCGACCTGGAGGCTGCGGGTGGCGAACTCGACCCCGATGGTGGACTTGGATTCGAGGCAGAACTCGTTCTTGGTGAAGCGCGAGAGCAGGTTGGACTTGCCGACGCCGGAGTCGCCGATGATCACCGCCTTGAAGAGGTAGTCGTAGTCGTCCTCCGCCCTGTACGCGCCGCCTCCGCTGCCCGCCATCGCCTCCCTGCCTCGCGGGTCCTGGACCTTCTTCCTCCCCGACCTGTGCTAGTGCTGGGCTCTGGATCTCGCGGGGTCTGGGTGCAGCGTTGGCGTCGCTGTGAACGACGACGGAGCAGTAATGGGCGACAGCGACACAGTGTGAACTGGCTGCTGCTACGCAGTCGTAATAAATCTGAAATGCTTATTTGGTGCGCTGTTCTTGTGCATGAAAACCCCTGCGGTTTTATGATTTTGCGACGATGATAATAAATTTAGTGGCTCCTACTTACTACATACAGTACATAGCCTTTTTATCGTTCCCTTCCTCTCCCAGTGATACTTGAATCTAGAAGGGGGGCAGCGGGAAAAGTGCTTTGCCTTTCGTAGACTCCGCTCCAGCGCACGCGAGAAAGAGAAGAAAAGCGGCGACGCCTCCTCGTTGGTGGGTGCGAGCGAGCGACCGTGTCCCGCCCCGTGCGAGGTGGGGAGTCCGCGGCGCGCGGGCTCGGCTCGTGATCCGGTCGGCGCGGTGGATCCTGCCTGACGCCGTCGGCTCAAACGGCGTGCGCTATGTCGACCCCGTCCCCGACTCCCCGTCGGTCGTTTTTTCTATCGAGGACCACGGCCCCCGCCGTCTGCTTCCCCGTGCATTGGTGAATGCGGCTACGGGGAATGCCAGCGGCGCATCCGAGATCCTGCACATGAACACACATCGGACCCCGCGAGCCGAATCAATATCACGCCGCATCCACGGGATCTCGGTTTCCACGGAAACGACCTCCGTCCACCGAATACGCGACGGATTTTTTTTACTTTGTACGGTCGACCAATAAAGTTTTTGAACAATATATTATTTTTTTTGCGAGTAACTAGCAAACTTGCCCGTGCGTTGCAACGGGAGACACAAAAAGTTACACGCCAGTCAAATAAGTATGACTCAATACCCCAAATTATGAGCGTCCTCTATTTTCACACGGTGGCTCACCATGTTTCCACATATCTTTCTTCCCACCCTCGTTGATGATGTACGCGATGTCCATGTGATCGTAATGCATTCGACGTGATAAATCACAAGGCAATGAGCTTGCCTCTACATGGCACACTTGTCATTGTGCCGCGCAAGAGAATGTTTAAAACATTAAAAACAAATTTCATGACCACAAACTACTCCTAGCGCCTAGACATAAAAAGACTTTCCAAAAACTTCCCAAATCCTAGACATGAAAGACTTTTGAATCGACGAACATTTTTCTAATCGACAAACATTTGTTTTAAAATTTTGGGCATTTTTTAAATGCATGAACACTTGTTTTGTTCAGACGAACATTTTTTGAAATGCATGAATAGTTTTCGTATTCATGAACATTTGTTTTGTTCAGACGAACATTTTTTGAAATGCATGCATAGTTTTTGAATTCATGAACAGTTTTTGAGTTAGCAAACCTTTTTTGTATCAATGAACTTTTTTTATAATTGAGGAACAAATTTTGAAAAATTGTGATTTTTTTATAATTTGTGAATAGTTTTGTAAATCACAAAAAAAAAACCATAGAAAATTTATGATTTCTCGCACATTTTTTGAATTCATAAACATTCTATGATTTCTCAAATGTTTTTCTCAAAACTCGGAACCTTTTGTAATTTGAAAATCTTGAATTAATTTAAAGAAGGAAAAACAAAAACAAAAATGAGAAAAGAAAAGAAAAAACAAAATGAAAACAAATAGGGGCGTCACGCCCCACAGGCCGGCCCATGAAAGCATATGTGGGAGGGAGGAGGTGCGTGAGAAAAAGGTGGTGGAAAATTTGTTTTGTTCAGACGAACATTTTTTGAAATGCATGCATAGTTTTTGAATTCATGAACAGTTTTTGAGTTAGCAAACCTTTTTTGTATCAATGAACTTTTTTTATAATTGAGGAACAAATTTTGAAAAATTGTGATTTTTTTATAATTTGTGAATAGTTTTGTAAATCACAAAAAAAACCATAGAAAATTTATGATTTCTCGCACATTTTTTGAATTCATAAACATTCTATGATTTCTCAAATGTTTTTCTCAAAACTCGGAACCTTTTGTAATTTGAAAATCTTGAATTAATTTAAAGAAGGAAAAACAAAAACAAAAAATGAGAAAAGAAAAGAAAAAACAAAATGAAAACAAATAGGGGCGTCACGCCCCACAGGCCGGCCCATGAAAGCATATGTGGGAGGGAGGAGGTGCGTGAGAAAAAGGTGGTGGAAAATTTGTTTTGTTCAGACGAACATTTTTTGAAATGCATGCATAGTTTTTGAATTCATGAACAGTTTTTGAGTTAGCAAACGTTTTTTGTATCAATGAACTTTTTTTATAATTGAGGAACAAATTTTGAAAAATTGTGATTTTTTTATAATTTGTGAACAGTTTTGTAAATCACAAAAAAAAACGACAGAAAATTTATGATTTCTCGCACATTTTTTGAATTCATAAACACTATGATTTCTCTAATGTTTTTCTCAAAACTCGGAACCTTTTGTAATTTGAAAATCTTGAATTAATTTAAAGAAGGAAAAACAAAAACAAAAATGAGAAAAGAAAAGAAAAAACAAAATGAAAACAAATAGGGGCGTCACGCCCCACGGGCCGGCCCATGAAAGCATATGTGGGAGGGAGGAGGTGCGTGAGAAAAAGGTGGTGGAAAATAGGACGAACCTGGGGATCGAACCCTGGTCTACGTAGTGGAGCAGATTCGATTCAACCACTAAGCTACCAGTGCGTCTGTGGCATGTATGGGGTATTAATTTTATAAACTAACTTTGCGCGACGATGACTTTGAAAAAAAAACCGAATCGTTTTCTTGACTTATGGGTGGCATAGCGGGTAATTTATAGCAACTTTAAGGGTATTGTTTTTGACGGACGACCAGAAACCCTATTTGCTTCATTATTAGGTAGAGATATATAGAGTTTTTCCCATGAACTTGTAGAAAAATACTTTTTTTGTGTGAGAAGGGTAGAAAAATACTTCATTTCTAAGATGCTTCATCCAAACTGCCGACTTTTTCTCCGAGCGTTTTCTCCTCTTTTCTTCCGTGGCTAGGCAAAATCGCCCCTCTAGACTTTGCCGGTGAGCCCGTGGGTTCGTCTTCCCTTTGCATGTCGCTTTGCAGTCAGTGGTGGGGAAAGAAATTTCGATGCTTCACTTCGGCTAGTAGTTTATGGTAGTGTTTTTATAGTCCTCGCTGGTGCGGTGCTTGGTGGATGGCGGTGTTTTCTCTTTAAGTTTGTGTTCCGCACTCCGATCCTCCTCAAGTTCGTCCATTTGTGCGTGGTCAACGGAGTTTCGACGTAAATTCATGTTGTCTCTTTGGGGTGGTGACTTAGGGTTTCTCATCATGTGTTCGCGATGGCTAGATTTGGTGTCAGTTGCTGCAGATCTATTCAAGGTGTTGGCCCTTAGGAGCACGTGCACGCAGACTTCCCGACTCTCATCGACAAGGTCAAGCCGGCTCTGGTAGGGGAGCGTCGGCGGCTTATTTTGATAGCGATAGTGGTCGTCCGGTGGTCAAGAGACTTCAATGTAATTTTTTTTATTATACTTGAGGTGCTTTGTATTTCTAATGAACTTTTATAGTAGATCCGGATTTTTTTTCCAAAAAAATATTTATCATGTAGCAACTTCTCATATTAGTCCAATGTAATTTTGTTTATTATACTTGAGGTGCTTTGTATTTCTAATGAACTTTTATAATAGATCTGAATCTTTTTCCAAAAAAATATTTATCATGTAGCAACTTCTCATATTAGTCCCTCTGGTAACAAAATTTAAATTTGTTGAGTCATCATTCGAGCATGCAAAGGCCAGGACCTTGACCTAAAAAAACTCAGCATATTGCAATACTGCTCTCCGGACTACCTTTCTATATATTGAATTCAAGGGTTTTATAGTCTAGTGTCTAAACGTCATATGTGAGTTGGACTGTCCCAAAAGTCAATTTGTAAATGGAAGGGTATGGTACTCCTCCTCCAAAGGAGCAAATCGACCAGACATTTTTTGCAAATTGACTTGGCTGGTATGGGCGTATTTGGTTGCTCGCATGAATTTTGGCCCCCTTATACGAGTGCCCTCGTGGAGCCTGGTTGAAGTGATACATCACATGGGTCGTGTTCTGCAACCCGTTTGGTTGCCCACAAAGCTCCAGGTTGCATTAGGACAACAAAAAAACATTTGGTTGCCTATGTTTAGGATTTTGGCGGGGCTGATGTAGTACGTGGTGTTTGATAACACACATTCGGTAATGTGGTTGCGTTGCACTCCATGTGGTGAGCTTACCATCTACCACTGTAACGAATGATGTCATTGCATGCTACATACCATCATAAAGAGGGATAGGGTAACTGCAAAACCACAACCACGACGAATTGGACGGAGTTTAAAGTTGTCTAGTCTGCTTAACCCAATTCGACATATACCCTAACCACAACTTCATGATTGCTCTTCTTTCTAAGCGCAAATTTAGAGTATTGATCCTCTGCCTCATAGAAAAACTCTATATAGCAGTTGCACTTGTAATCACGCACTTGTTCATGACATGCTTGCCATGAACTATGGAACCTCCCTGAGGACACCACATACCACTTAAATCTAGCATGACAAAAGAACAAAATTTCAACAAGCAATACAAGTTGACAAGAACATAGGGAACATAAGCAACATAAGCATGCATGATTCATATACCCAAAAGCACCACAGGTTCATCCTACCTACTATGGTGTCATCCTACCACACATCAAAAGAGGGTGTAATCATACCATCGAAAATTCACCTGAGATGTTAGTATATACCACAACAACAAAATATACAGGCCTTCAACAATTTTCAAACCCTAGCTACCACAAAATATACATCTCATCATGCATGCAGCATGCCACCACCACCAGAAACCCTTGCATCACACATAGTGTCATGTGCTCCACTTCCATCCCAATAAACCCAGGACCTTGTGTCATGTTGTTCACGAGGTGGCTCAGAGTGATCATCAAAGCCTCCTCATTGAACCCTCGATGTTCATGGTAGCACTGTAGAGGCCAGGGTGCACATCGAGATGCCTATTGTCCCTGATGCCGGATGCCACCTCCTTGATGGATTTCGTCATGATGGTCAAGGCGCTCAGCTCCTCCTTCACGAAGGTGGGCCTCTTCCTCTTCCTCAGGGACCAAGAACATGATCATCAACCTTGTTAGGGCATCAAGAATGATGGTCTTTGGCTCCTAGATCTTGGGATAATTAGAGGAAGGTGAGCAAGAGGCTCACTGGAGACCATGGCATCCTTGCTAATAGCCAGAGCCCAGGAGAAAATGGTTTGCATCTGATGGTAGTTTTGGATGGGCCTGTTGAGGTACTCACCGTCCTTGGGGTGATCCTAACGATGAAAGACAATCATGTAAGTTGTGATTGCTGATACATCTCCAACATATCTATATTTTATGAAGTATTCATGCCATATTTACAATATTTTTATATGGTTTTGGTATGATTTGCATGGAACTAACCTGGACTGACGTTGTTTTCAGCAGAACTACCGTGGTGTTGTTTTTTGTGCAGAAATGAAAGTTCTCCAAACAATGTGAAACTTTTTGTGGATTTTTTATGGACCAAAAGACCACCAATGGGCCAGAGAAGCACCTGGGGGGTGCCCCGAGGGGGGCACAACCCACCAGGGCGCGTCTGGGCCCCCAAGCGAGCCGGGGGGGGGGTTGCCCATCTCGGTGGCCTTCCGCACCCCTCTTCGCCCTATAAATTCCCAAATATTCCAAAAACCCTCGGGGAGACCCTAGATCAGATGTTCCGCCTCCGCAAGCCTCTGTAGCCATCGAAAACCAATCGGAACCTCCCTCCGGCACCCCGCCGGAGGGGGAATCATCTCCGACGGCTATCTTCATCATCCCGGCGGCCACCATAATGAGGAGGGAGTAGTCCACCCTCGGGGCTGAGGGTTTGTACCTGTAGCTATGTGTTTAATCTCTCTCTCGTGCGATCTTGAGACGTCTCGATCTTGATGTATCATGGGCTTTGTTAACATAGATGGATCATATGATGTTTCTCCCCTCTCTGCACTTGTTGTGATGAATTGAGTCTTTACCCTTTGAAGTTTTGTCTTGTCGGATTGAATGTTCAGATCTGAGAACACATGATATATGTCTTGCATATGAATACCCGTGGTGACAATGGGGTATTATTTTGATTCACTTGATATATGTTGTGGCACTCAAATTGTGATTCCCGAGGTGACTTTGGGGTAATCTATGCATAGGGGTTGATGCACGTTTTTATTATCTTTTCTCTGATAGAAACTTTGGGGTGTCCTTGTAGTTCTTTGTGTGGATTGAGTATTATGAATCTAAAATTGTTTGATACATATCATATAATTAACTCATGGGTACTCGCGGTGATATTGGGGTGTCTAGGTGACATTAGAGTTGGTTGATATGCATCATATGGTGTTATTTTAGTACGAACTTTTGATTAGATTGATCGAAAAGAATAGCTTGCTATTGTTTTAGTATGAAATAGGAACTCGGGAGTGATTCTTTATTGCATTTTGAGGGATAATCATATGATCCAACTATGTTAGCATTGTTGATTGCACTAGTGAAAGTATGCACCCTAGGCCTCATTTTCCATTATTGCAATACCGTCTGTGCTCCATTTTACTATTTACTACCTTGCTGTTTTTTATTGTTTACACTACAAAAACTCATATCTACTATCCATACTACACTTTTATCACCATCTCTTCGCCGAACTAGTGCACCTATACAATTTGCCATTGTATTGGGTGTGTTGGGGACACAAGAGATTTCTTGTATTTGATTACAGGGTTGCTGGAGAGAGACTATCTTCATCCTACGCCTCCCACGGATTGATAAACCTTAGGTCATCTACTTGAAGGAAAATTGCCATTGTCCTACAAAACTCTGCGCTTGGAGGCCCAACACGAGTCTACAAGAATAAAGTTGCGTAGTAGACATCAAGCTCTTTTTTGGCGCCATTGTCGGGGAGGTGAGTGCTTGAAGGTATATCTTTAGATCTTGCAATCGAATCTTTTAGTTTCTTGTTTTATCACTAGTTTGGTTTATAAAAGAAAACTACAAAAAATGGAATTGAGGTTGCATCATATTATTGATCATCTTTATAATATCTTTCTTGAAAATGATGGATCGGAAAATTGTGCTCAATTATTAGAAGAAGAAGTCAATAAAATGTTTGGCACAAAATATTTGAATGATGAGCATGATTGCAATATTGTTGGTATGAATTCTTTGAATATCCATGATGCTAACGATATGCAAAGCCATAAGCTTGGGGATGCTATGTTTGATGAAGATGATATTTTTAGTCCCCCAAGCTTTGATGTGAAAATTTGTTATAATGGTAGCATGCCTCCTATTTATGATGATTATATTGATGAAAGTGGATTTGGAGAGGTCATGACTTTATTTAGTGATGATTCCACTATTTTGGAAGAGGTTCCAATTTATTATGAGAACAAAGTTGCTATCTATTATGATTATTGTGATGACATGTATGTTATAAAGAATAATGATAACCATGAAACTTGTCATCATTATTTTAATTTTCAATCCCATGATAGTTATTTTGTTGAGTTTACTCCCACTACTATTCATGAGAATAAATTTGCTTTGTGGAGAGTAGTAAATTTTTTTTGCTTGTGGATCATGAAAAGAATGCTTTATGTGATGGCTATATTGTTGGATTTATTCATGATTCTACTGAAAATTACTATGAGAGAGGAACATATGCTTGTAGGTGTTGCAACAATATCAAGTTTCCTCTCTATGTGTTGAAAGTTTTGAAGTTGCACTTGTTTTGCCTTCCTATGCTAGTTGATTCTTGCTCCCAAAAGTTATTTGCTCACAAAATCCCTATGCATAGGAAGTGGGTTAGACTTAAATGTGCTAGTCATATGGTTCATGATGCTCTCTTTATGTTTCAAGTCTTATCTTTTATGCGAGCATCATTGAACTCATCATGCCTAGCTAAAAGGCATTAAACAAAAGCGCTTGTTGGGAGACAACCCAACACTTTTACCTTACTGTTTTTATGTGTTCACATGATTATGCTACCGTAGTAATCATGTTTTATTGTAGTTGTTTCAATAAAGTGCCAAGTAAAGCCTTTGGGATCATGTTGGGTGATAGTTGATTTGATCTTGTTGAAAAATAGAAACTTTTGCTCTCAGGAAAACAACTCATTTTTAACAGAAGAGTGATTTTGAGTTGATTCTTTTTGCAGAAGATTAATATACAAATTTCCCACATGGTCCTAATTTTTTAATAATTTTTGGAGTAGCATAAGTATGGTTTGAGTACAGATTACTACCGACTGTTCTGTTTTTGACAGATTTTGTTTTCAATGTATAGTTTGCTTGTTTTCTAGTTTCTATGGCTTATATTGCTCAATATAAATTGTGGAAATGATATTCTACATTAGGCATTGTGTGGAAACAATTATGAATCTTGTCTTTGACAGTACCAAAGTGAAATGGTTTGCTCTCTATCATACTAACCTATCTCACGAAGTTCCGTTAAGTTTTGTGTGATTGAAGTTTTCAAGTTTTGGATGAGATGTCGATATGAGGAGAATAATGAGTGAAAAGATCCTAAGCATGGGGATTACCAAGGCACCCCAAGGTAATATTCAAGGATGATCCAAGCAACTAAGTTTGGGGATGCCCCGGAAGGCACCCCCTCTTTCGTCTCCAACATTATCGGTAACCTCACTTGGAGCTATGTTTTCATTCGTCACATGATACGAGTTTTGCTTGGAGCGTCAATTTATTTTGTTAGGATTTGCTTGATGTTATTTAGAATAATGTTTTGCATCTTTTAGTTCAATAAAAGTGGCAATTATAGCCTTTGCATGCTTATTTTGCAAGTATACTGGTTGCTGTTTGAAAACGGAAAGTTTATCGTTGTTGCAAAAATTCCCTAGAAAAGTCAGAATGTGATAAAATGTTGAAACTTTTTGCAAAATAAGCTCTGATAAATTTTCTACAGGGTGGTAGATTTTCATAATCTTTGGAGTTTGATAAGTATTGATACTCTTGCATTCTTTACAGACTGTACTGTTTTGGCTGATTGCTGTTATGTTTGCATTGTTTGCATATGTTTGCTTGTTTAATGATTTTATTTGAGGATAGGAGTATTAAATATGCATAGGCATTTAGTATGCAATGTTGAATAATAATTTTTGTGGTTTGCTACAGTAGAGAATGATAAGGTTTTTGCATTGGTTTATACTAACTTATCTCACGAGTTCTTGTTGAGTTTTGTGTGGATGAAGTTTTTGAGATTTAGGGAACCCGTGATATGAGAGGAATTAAGGAGACACAAAAGCTCAAGCTTGGGGATTCCCAAGGCATCCCAAATTATATTTCAATAAGTCTCAAGCATCTAAGCTTGGGGATGCCCCGGTAGGCATCCCACCTTTCTTCTTCAACAATTATCGGTTAGTATTGGTTGAGCCTAAGTTTTTGCTTCTTCACATGATGTGTGTTATCCTTGGAATGTCATTTAATTTTGTTTTGGCTTGCTGTTTTAATAAATTGCTTAGATTTGAAAGTTTTTATATAAGAGAGAGTCCTCAAATAGCTACCCATTTACATAACTACTCACTTGATCTTCACTTATATCTTTTTGGAGTAGCTTGGCATTTACTCTTGTGCTTCACTTATAACCTATGAGTAAATTGTTGAATGAACTGAATATCATGAAGTTGAAATTACATGTTCATATCATGCCTAGTAGTGTCTTCACATTAGGTTTAGAAAGTGAAAGCTTTCAAAGCTTGACAATCACAATATTGGTCATACAAGCAAGTCATCAATGATTAGTAGAAGGAAGAGAACTTTCACATGCAAATACACTATCTTGGAAACCTTTTGTGATTGTGAGCCCACATCAAAATATTATATGCCAAAATTGTTGATGTTGGACAAGGAAGACAACGTAATGATTTATGTTTGTTCATATTCACATAGAAGTTATATTGTCATAGATCCTTCAACATGTGGTGCTTGCCCCCTATCTTTGCTAGCCAAAAATTCTGCACCAAGTAGAGATACTACTTGTGTATCCAAAAAAACCTTAAACCCAAATCTTATTTTTGAGAGTCCCCATACCTACCTATGGATTGAGTAAGATCCTTCAAGTAAGTTGTCGTCGGTGCAATAAGGCAATAAAAATTGCTTCTAAAAATGTTAGATCATTTAGTGTAATAGAAAATTGAGCGTTGTACGAACTTGTGATGGTGAAGAATAAAAGTGACAGACTGCATAATAAAGGTTGCATTCACAAGGGCCGATATAACATGATGTTCTTTTGCATTAAGGGGTTGAGCATACAAACAAATAAGCGCATGGCACCCTCTGCTTCCCTCTGCGAAGGGCCTATCTTTTACTTTTATGTATTTACTTTCATGCAAGAGTCAAAGTCATTCTCTCTATTCCTATTTATTTTCTCTTTTGGCAAGCATCATGTGGTGAGGAAAGATCTAGGCACATATGTCCAGTTGAATATGGGTAGCATGAGTTATTATTGTTGACATCACTCCTGAGGTGAATACGTTGGGAGGCAGAATTATAAGCCCCTATCTTTCTATGTGTCTTGTTGAAACGTTTTGCTCATGTTTATGCGGTGAGTGTTAGCAATCATAGAAGACTATATGATGGTTGAGTATGTGGAGCTCTTACTTAGACTCTGTTGAATAAGTTGAATTGCAATTGTTTCGTGACTAAGAATATAGGTTGTCGACTTTCAAGAGAATTCATTGTTTGAACCTTAACATGTGAGTTGGTTGCTACTTGGTCGTGAGAAGTTTTATAAGAAAGAATTGCTGTTATGATGCTAAGAAAAGTGATTGAAATTGTCATCGATCAAACTTGTACACTTTGCTAGCATTCACACTTCATAAATTATTTCTTTTATCATTTACCTACTCGAGGACGAGTAGGAATTAATCTTGGGGATGCTGATACGTCTCCAACGTATCTATAATTTATGAACTATTCATGCCATGTTTACAATAATTTATATGGTTTTGGTATGATTGCATGGAATTAACTAGGACTGATGCTGTTTTCAGCAGAACTACCGTGGTGTTGTTTTTTGTACAGAAATGGAAGTTCTCCAAACACCGCAAAACTTTTTGTGGATTTTTTATGGATCAAAAGACCACCAATGGGCCAGAGCAGCACCTGGGGGTGCCTCGAGGAGGAAACAACCCACCAGGGCGCGGCTGGGCCCCCAGGCGCGCCCCGGTGGGTTGTGCACACCTCGGTGGCCTCCCGCACCCCCTCTTCGCCCTATAAATTCCCAAATATTCCAAAAACCCTCGGGTAGACCCTAGATCAGAAGTTCCGCCGCCGCAAGCCTCTGTAGCCATCGAAAAACAATCGGGACCCTGTTCCGGCACCCTGCCGGAGGGGGGAATCATCTCCGGTGGCTATCTTCATCATCCCGGCGGCCACCACGATGAGGAGGGAGTAGTCCACCCTCGGGGCTGAGGGTTTGTACCAATAACTATGTGTTTAATCTCTCTCACGCGATCTTGAGACGTCACGATCTTGATGTATCATGGGCTTTGTTCACATAGATGGATCATATGATGTTTCTCCCCTCTCTACACTTGTTGTGATGAATTGAGTCTTTACCTTTGAAGTTTTGTCTTGTCGGATTGAATGTTCAGATCTGAGAACACATGATATATGTCTTGCATATGAATACCCATGGTGACAATGGGGTATTATTTTGTTTCACTTGATATATGTTATGGCACTCAACTTGCGGATTCCCGAGGTGACTTTGGGATAATCTATGCATAGAGGTTGATGCACGTTTTTATTATCTTTTCTCTGATAGAAACTTTGGGGTCTCCTTGTAGTTCTTTGTGTGGATTGAGTATTATGAATCTAAAATTGTTTGATACATATCGTATAATTAACTCATGGGTACTCGCGATGACATTGGGGTGTCTAGGTGACATTAGAGTTGGTTGATATGCATCATATGGTGTTATTTTAGTACGAACTCTTGATTAGATCGATCGGAAAGAATAGCTTGCTGTTATTTTAGTACGAACTCTAGGATAGATTGATCGGAAAGAGTAGCTTTGAGGTGGTTTTGAACCCTACAAACAACTTCTATCTTTTGTTCTCTGCTAATAGGAACTCGGGAGTGATTCTTTATTGCACTTTGAGGGATAATCATATGATCCAACTATGTTAGCATCGGTGAGAGATTGCACTAGTGAAAGTATGCACCCTAGGCCTCCTTTTCCATTATTGCAATACCGTTTGTGCTCCATTTTACTATTTGCTACCTTGCTGTTTTTTATTGTTTGCACTAAAAAAACTCATATCTACTATCCATACTACACTTTTATCACCATCTCTTCGCCGAACTAGTGCACCTATACAATTTGCCATTGTATTGGGTGTGTGTTGGGGACACAAGAGATTTCTTGTATTTGATTGCAGGGTTGCTTGAGAGAGATTATCTTCATCCTACGCCTCCCACGGATTGATGAACCTTAGGTCATCCACTTGAGGGAAAATTGCCACTGTCCTACAAAACTCTGCGCTTGGAGGCCCAACACGAGTCTACAAGAATAAAGTTGCGTAGTAGACATCAATTGCCATGTTAGATCAAGTGAAACAAGTGGTAAGTTAGCTAACTGTGATGTGTTCTTTGTAGTGCTGGGCCTTGATACGTCTTCAACGTATCTATACTTTTTTTATTGTTTCATGCTATTATATTAGCACTTTTGTATGCTTTATATGCCATTTTATATTATTTGTATGGACTAACCTATTAATTTAGTACCCAGTGTCAATTCCTGTTTTCTGCATGTTTTTTGTTTTGCAGATAAACCATACCTACAGAAGTCTAAACACAATGAAACTTTAAAGTGTTTTTTTCTGGAACATAAGAGACCCTAAAAGCTTCGGGGAGGACGAGAATACCAGGGTGGGCCCCACAAACCATGTAGCGTGGGCTCGGCTCATGATCTGGTCAGCGTGGTAGATCCTGCCTGACGCCGTTGAACAGGGCGAGCTGCTGTCGACCCCGACCCCGTCGCCGTTGATCACTGGTTTTCTATCGAGAAGTGTTCTCTCATACCGTCAGACGTGTGGAGGGTAAGGTCCATGGACCCCGCGGTCTGCTTCCCTGTGCAATGGTAAATGCGGCTACAACGAATGCCGACGGTGCATCCGAGATTCCTACACATGAACACACATCGGACCCCGCAAGCCGAATCAGTATCATAGCGCGTCCACGGGATCTCAATTTCTACGAAAATGACCTCCGCCCCCCGAATATGTGATTTTTTTTAAAAAAATTATACGGTCAGCCAATTAAAATTTAGAAAATGGTAAATCCCGAACGTTTGGATTTTAAGCATGGCAACCCAAACGTCTTTTATGGTAACTTTAGTTCATGCGAGGTTGGCAAACATGGCAATTTCTGTCGAAAAGTTGAACTGAGATAAAGTTTCCATGTGTTAACAACAAAAGTTGACACCTCTTGTCAACTAAAATTGCCATCAAAAAATGTTGGGGATGGCATGCCTAAAATCTGAATGTTCGGGATTTATCGAGGTCCTTAACTTTTTGGACAAGAGAGTTTTTTCGGTGAACCTATAGAGAAATACTTCATCCTAGGATGCTTCATTTGACCAGATGACTTTTCTTCGAGCGTTTTCTCCTCTTTTCTTCGGTGGCTAGGCAAAATCTCCTCTCCAGACTTTGCCGGTGAGCCCATGGATTCACCTTTTCTCTGCTTGCCGCTCTGCGATCACTGGTGGGGAGGGGGAGTTTCGATGCCGTTGCTCCGGCTAGAAGTTTAGGGTGGTGTTTTTATAGTCCTCAATGGTGCAACGCTTGGGCGGATGGCGACACTTTTTCCTTGACTTTGTCTTCCGCACTCCAATCCTCTTTGAGTTAATTCATTTGTACGTAGTCAATAGAGCTTCGACGTAAATTCATGTTATCTCATTAGGGTGGTGAGTTAGGGTTTCTCATCGTGCATTCGCGATGGCGAAATTTGGTGTCAGTTGCTGTAGATCTATTCAAGGGTTCAATGATGACGAATGCGACTTCAAGGTGCTGGTCCTTAGGAGAACATACACGAAGACTTCCCGGTTGTCATCGATAAGGTCAAGTCGGCTCTGGTAAGGGAGTGTCGACGAATTATTTTGGCGGCGGTAGTGGTCGTTCGTGGTCTAGGGACATCAATGTAATTTTTATTATGTTTGAGGTGCTTTGTATTTCTAATGAACTTCTATAGTAAATTTGAATCTTTTTCAAAAAAAACATTTATCTGGTAGCAACTTCTCATATTAGTTCCTCCGGTAACAAAGTTTTAATTTGTTGAATCATCACTCGAGCATGCAAAGGCCAAGCCCTTGACCTAAAAAGACTCAGCATATTACAACACTGGCAGCAATACTGCTCTCTAGACTACCTTTCTGTATCTTAAATTCAAGGGTTATATAGTCTAGTATCCAGACCTCATATGTGAGTTGGACTCTCCCAAAAGTCAATTTGCAAATGTAATTGTATGGTACTCCTGCTCCAAAGGAACAAATTGATATGACTTTTTTGCAAATTGACTTGGCTGGTATGGGCATATTTGGTTGCTCGCGCCCCTTATACGAGTGGCCTTGTGGAGCCTGGTTGGAGATATGTCACATGGGTCATGTTCTGCAACCCGTTTGGTTGCCCAAAAAGCTCCAGGTTGCATTAGGGCAACAAGAAAAAAACAGCATTTGGTGGCCCATGTTTTAGGATTTTGACTGGGCTGATGCAGTATGTGGTGTTTGATTACACACGTTCGGTGATGTGGTTATGTTGCACTCCATGTGGGATAGGATAACAACCGCCATAATGAATGATATCATTGCATGCTACATACCATCATAAAGAGGGATAGGGTAACAACAAAACCACAATCACGACAAATTGGACGAAGATTATGAAGTTCTTCAGATTGCCTAACCCAATTCAACCTACACCCTAAGCATGACTTCATGTTTGCTTTTATTTCTAAGCGCAAAGATAGAAAAATCATCCTCTGCCTCCTAGAAAAACACTATAGCAGTTGCACATGTAACAATGCACTTTTTCATGACATGCCCGCCATGAACTATATACTCTTAGAACCCCCCCTGAGTACACCACATACCACTTAAATCTAGCAAGACAAAAGAACAAAATTTCAAAAAGTAAGACAAGTTGACAAGAACATATGGAACAGAAGCAACATAAGCAAGCATGATGCATGTACCCAAAAGCATCACAAGTTCATCCTACGTAGTATGGTGTCACCCTACCATCACATCAAAAGAGGGTGTAATCATACCACCGCAAATTCAGTCGAGGTTAGTATATACCACAACAACAAAATATATAGGCCTTTAAAAATTTTCAAACCCTAGCTACCACAAAATATACATCTCAACATGCATGTAGCATGCCACCACCGCCAGAAACCCTTGCACTACACATAGTAGTGCTTGCTCAGGAAGGTCCTAAGATAGCACATCATGTGCTCCACTTGCATCCAACAAACCCAAGACCTTATGTCATGTTGTCCAGGAGGTGGCTAAGAGTGACCATCAAATCCTCCTCATTGAACCCTCGGTGTTCATGGTAGCATTGCAGGGGCCAGGGGTGCACATCAAGATGCCTATTGTCCCTGATGTCGGATGCCACCTCCTTTGGTGGCCTCCATCATGCTCGTCAAGGCACTCATTTCCTCTTTCACGAAGGCGGGCCTCTTCCTCTTCATCACAAGACCAAGAACATGATCACCATCTTTGTTCGGGCCATCAAGAATGATGGTCTCTAGCCCCTAGATATTAGGATAGTTAGAGGAAGGTTCACCAAGAGGCTCACTGGAGACCATGGCATCCTTTTCCAATAGTCAGATCCTAGGAGGTTAGAGGTCCCAAGAGGTTTTTCATGGCTACAGAGGCTTGCGGCAGTGGAACTCCCGATCTAGGTTTCTTTTTGGGGGTTTCTGTATTTATAGGAATTTTGGGCGTCGGTTTCATATCAGGGGAGGGGGGGTACACGAGTCAATGACAAGGGTGGAGCACCCTCGGGGGGGGGGGGTAGGGCATGCCCTCCACCCTTGCGGTTGGCTCAGGACTCTTCTCGCTTAACTCTTTTGCTTCAGGGGCTTCTTCTAGTCCATAAAAAATCACAGTAAATTTTTAGGTCATTTGGACTCCATTTGGTATTCCTTTTCTGTAAAACTCAAAAACAAGGAAAAAATAGAAACTGGCACTGGGCTCTAGGTTAATAGGTTAGTCCCAAAAATCATATAAAATAGCATATAAAATATCCAAGATGATAATATAATAGCATGGAACAATCAAAAAATTATATATACATTGGAGACGTATCAACTGACAACTCCACCATTCAATATAAATACGTATCTGGTTTGCCACTTAGAGTCATCTGGATCTGTGTTGAAGCTAGCATCGACGTAACCCTTTACGACGAGCTCTTAATCACCTCCATAAACAAGAAACATATCCTTGGTCCTTTTTAGGTACTTCAGGATATTCTTGACTGTTGTCCAATGATCCACTCCTGGATTACTTTGGTACCTCCCCGCCAAACTTATGGCAAGGCACACATCAGTCTGGTACATAGCATGTCATACATTATAGAATCTATGGCTGAGGCATAGGGAATGATTTTCATTCTTTCTCTATCTTCTGTCGTGGTCGGACTTTGAGTCTTACTCAATTTCAAACCTTGTAACACAGGTAAGAACCCGTTCTTTGACTGGTCCATTTTGAACTTCTTCAGAACTTTGTCAAGGTATGTGCTTTGTGAAAGTCCTATTAAGCGTCTCAATCTATCCCTATAGATCTTGATTCCCAATATGTAAGCAGCTTCACCGAGGTCTTTCATCGAAAAATTCTTATTCAAATATCCTTTTATGCTATCCAGAAGTTCTATATCATTTCCAATCAGCAATATGTCATCCACATATAATATCAAAAATGCTACAGAGCTCCCACTCACTTTCTTGTAAATACAGGCTTCATCGTAATTCTGTATAAAATCAAATGCTTTCATCACCTCATCAAAGCGTATATTCCAACTCCGAGATGCTTGCACCAATCCATAGATGGATCACTGGAGCTTGCACACTTTGTTAGCATCCTTAGGATCAACAAAACCTTCTGGTTGCTTCATATACAACTCTTCTTTAAGAAACCCGTTAAGGAATGCAATTTTGATGTCCATTTTCCAGATTTCATAATCATAAAATGCGACAATTGCTAACATGATTCTGGCAGACTTAAACATCGCTATGGGTGAGAAAGTCTCATCGTAGTCAACCCCTTGAACTTGTCAAAAACCTTTTGTGACAAGTCAAGCTTTATAGACAGTGATATTACCATCAGTGTTCGTCTTATTCTTGAAGATCCATTTATTCTCAATGGCTTGCCGATCATCGGGCAAGTCCACCAAAGTCCACACTTTGTTCTCATACATGGATCCTATCTCAGATTTCATGGCCTCAAGCCATTTGTCGGAATCTGGGCTCATCAGAGCTTCTTCATAGTTTGTAGGTTCGTCGTTGTCTAACAACATGACTTCTAGGACAGGATTACCATACCACTCTGGTGCGGTATGGGTTCTGGTCGACCTACGAGATTCAGTAGTAACTTGATCTGAAGTTTCGTGATCATCATTTGCTTCCTCTCTTATTGGTGTAGGCATCACAGGAACAGTTTTCTCTAATGTGCTAATTTCCAATTCGAGAGAAGGTACAACTACCTCATCATGTTCTACTTTCATCCCACTCACTTCTTTCGAGAGAAACTCCTTCTCTAGAAATGACCCATTTTTAGCAAAAAAGATCTTGCCTTCGGATCTGTGGTAGAAGGTATACCTAATAGTTTCTTTAGGGTATCCTATGAAGACACACTTCTCTGCTTTGGGTTCAAGTTTATCAGGCTGAAACCTTTTGACATAAGCGTCGCATCCCCAAACTTTAAGAAATGACAGCTTAGGTTTCTTGCCGAACCATAGTTCATACGGTGTTGTCTCAACGCATTTAGACAGTGCCCTATTTAACGTAAATGCGGCTGCCTCCAATGCAAAACCCCAAAATGATAGTGGCAAATCTGTAAGAGACATCATAGAACACACCATATCTAATAAAGTACGGTTACGACGTTCGGATACACCATTATGCTGTGATGTTCCCGGTGGCGTGAGTTGTGAAACAATTCCACATTGTCTTAAATGAAGGCCAAACTCATAACTCAAATATTCACCTCCATGATCAGATCGTAGAAACTTTATTTTCTTGTTACGATGATTCTCCACATCACTCTGAAATTCTTTGAACTTTTCAAATGTTGCAGACTTGTGTTTCATCAAGTAGATATACCCATACCTACTCAAATCATCTGTGAAGGTTAGAAAATAACGATACCTGCTGCGTGCTTCAACACTCATCAGACCACATACATCGGTATGTATTATTTCCAATAAGTCATTTGCTCGCTCCATTGTTCCAGAGAACGGAGTTTTAGTCATCTTACCCATGAGGCATGGTTCGCAAGTATCAAATGATTCATAATCAAGTGATTCCAAAAGTCCATCCGCATGGAGTTTCTTCATGCGCTTTACACCAATATGACCTAAACGGCAGTGCCACAAGTATGTTGTACTATCATTATCAACTTTGCATCTTTTGGCATCAATATTATGAATATGTGTATCGCTACGATCGAGATTCAACAAGAATAGACCATTCACTAAGGGTGCATGACCATAAAAGATGTTACTCATATAAATAGAACAACCATTATTCCCTAACTTAAACGAATAACCGTCTCGCAATAAACAAGATCCTGATATAATGTTCATGCTCAACGTTGGCACCAAATAACAATTATTGAGGTCTAAAACTAATCCCGAAGGTAGATGTAGAGGTAGCGTGCCGACGACGATCACATCAACCTTGGAACCATTCCCGACACGCATCGTCACCTCGTCCTTAGTCAATCTTCGTTTACTCCGCAGCTCCTATTTCGAGTTACAAATACGAGCAACCGAACCAGTATCAAATACCCAGGCGCTACTATGAGCATTAGTAAGGAACACATCAATAATATGTATATCAAATATACCTTTGTTCACTTTGCCATCCTTCTTATCTGCCAAGTACTTGGGGCAGTTCCACTTCTAGTGACCATTTCACTTGCAGTAGAAGCACTAAGTTTCCGATTTGGGTCCAGCTTTGGGCTTCTTCACGGGAGCGGCAACTTGCTTGCGGGTCTTCTTGATGTTCCCTTTCTTTCCCTGGCCCTTTTTCTTGAACTGGTGGTCTTGTTAACCATCAACACTTGATGTTCTTTATTGATTTCTACCTCTGCCGATTTTAGCATCGAGAAGAGCTCAGAAATTGTTTTCGTCATCCCTTGCATATTATAGTTCATCACGAAGTCTTTGTAGCTTGGTGACAGTGACTGAAGAACTCTATCAATGACACTCTCAACTGGAAGATTAATTCCCAGCTGAGTTAAGTGGTTGTAGTACCCAGACATTCAGAGTATGTGTTCACTGACAAAACTATTCTCCTCCATCTTACAGCTAAAGAGCTTGTTGGAGACTTCATATCTCTCAACCCGGGCATTAGCTTGAAATATCAACTTCAGCTCTTGGAACATCTCATATGCTTCGTGGGTTTCAAAACGCTTTTGTAGTCCCGGTTCCAAGCCATAAAGCATGGCACACTAAACTATCGAGTACACTACTGGAATCTGGCATTTAGCCGTCTGCCTCCTCATTGCCGTCCGCTTCCACAAAGCTGACGGCAGAAAAATGGCTGATGGCAAAAAGGATATTTGCCTCAGCTGCTTCTTTGCCGTCAGCTAGCTGACGGCAAAGATCTAGAAGGCAGACAGCACAGAGCCAAGTGGGCCCCACAGGGCACGGCGTGGCTAGGTCAGCCTAATCTTTGTCGTCTGCCTGCCGGACCTTTGTCGTCCGCTGGCGGACGGCAAAGAAAGGGCCCAGCTAATGGCCGTCTCCTCTTCTGCTATGCGCGCCCTTTGTCGTCCGCTAGCGCACGGCAAAGAACGTGCCCCCACTAATTAGTAACGGCCGCCCCCTCTCTGTCTCTCCGGCCCCATCCCACTGCTCTCTCCCTCTCTCACCCCTCTCTCCACCCGCGCCCCACCCACCCACCCCCGCACCGCCGCCGCCCGGACCTGCTGCCCGCCCACCCGCCCAGAGCCTGCGGCCCGTCGCCACCACCGCCCGGCGCCACCTCCGCCCGCCGCCCCCGACGCTGCCGCTTCCACCCCACATCGCAACACCACCCCACCGCCCGAGCCTCGCGTCCCTGCTGCCACCACCGGCGGGCGCCTCGACTCGCCCCCCAAGACCACCTCGCCCACGGCGGCGCGCCCGTCCCCGCCGCCCGACTTGCCAGCCGCCAGCGCCCGCCTCTGCCGCCGCCGCCTCCACCACCGCCGAGCCGCCCAAGGCTTGCCGCCTGGCGCCCGCCCTTGCCGCCAAGGTGATTTTTTTACTGTTTTTTGTTATTAGGTTTAGGTTTTTGTGGTAGATAGTTAGAAGAAGAGGTTTTTGTGTTTAGGTTTAGGTTTTAGTGGTAGATAGTTAGGTTATTGCCAGATTTAGGTTTAGATAGTTAGAAGAAGAAAATAATTGAAAAAATAAATATAAGTAGAAGAAGAGGAAAAAGGGAAAAAGGAAGAGGGTTGCCAAGGGGATAGATGGTGGAGCCAGTGGGTCCCGCCGGTCCCGATGCCCATGCCGAGAACCCCCGGTCCAAGTGCTGACCCATCGACCGTGCGTCGACTGTTCTCGGCGTCGATGGCGGTCGAACACCATTGCGAATTAGGGGGTTAATTAGGGGATTCCTCGGTATCGATGGTACCCTAAATAGTAAGTATCATCAGTGTGAGGTACATGTGGCCATCGGTGTCGAATACTACATCCACGTCCCACAAGTGACACAGGGGTCCTGCGTCCAGCAGCAATATTTCTCGGCGTCGATGGCGGTCGAACACCATTGCAAATTTGTCTGGCAGCCTCAGAGATGACGATCGAAAGCTAAGTGTTGAAACTTGAAACACCCAAACAAACTCAAGTCAGTTTGGTTGTTTGAAAATTTCAAAACTTGGCTTTAATCCTCATCGCAGAGGCTACCAGACAAATTCGCTAAGGTGTTCGACCGTCATCGGCCACCACAAATATTGTTGCGGGACGCCGGGCGCCGGCTTCACTTGTGGGATGTGGATCTAGTGTTCAATGCCGACGGCCTCATGTACCTTGCACCCATGGTAGTTGCTATTTAGTTTACCCGGGGACGAGCAGGTTAGAGGGTTCCTCGGTCTCGATGGCACCGTAAATAGCAAGTATAGTCGGTGCGAGGTACATGTGGCCGTTGGTGCCGAATACTTGCTATGTTACTCATCTTTCGATTTAAATATGTAGTTATTTCGTCGTTGCGAGGGTCTAGTGTTCGACGAGCTCCGCCCTTGCGTTTGCTGGTGAGCAAAAATGACATCTCCTCCTCCCCCCTTCATTTTCTCTGTTCCGGTCTTCGTGCCAATGAAACTTGCTAGCTATAGGTGTCAATCATCAGTATGCGTAACCACTATGCGTCTCCCGTTCGAAAGGGTTACATCTATAAATATGCATGCATTTGCATATTTATAATCGTGATTCTTTTGAATTGTCCAACGTTATCCATGGACAGCCCGAGTATGTGTAGATTGGGTTCGTTTTCCCATATGCTCAGCTTCGGATCCAATGCAAATTTCGTCGATGCCTCCCCGTTGTTCTTGGTACACATCCTCTCGCTTATTGCCGAGACATGTATCGAGAGAACATCGGGAGGTGCTCCAAATTTTAACGTCGGATCCGGAGCGAGCATGGGAAACGAACCCGATCTACACATACTCGGGTGGGATTAGGACCTATCCTTACCTATTAGCGTGTAGGTTGCATGGACGTAATAAAACTAACAAACTCCATTAACTGATGGATATTGTTTGCCTAATTATGTATATATTTCTTGTGTGTCCAGTAGGAAGTCAATATGAGTGATCGTGCGTGGATGTACACCGGTTACACTAGTCAGTATGTTTGGACCGAGGAATGGTTAACAAAAACTAAGGGGTTTGTTAGAGCCGCATTTGCAAATGGCCAGAAATTAAGCTGGTGCCCCTGTGTCCGGTGCGACAACTATAATAAGCGGGACGAGCTTCAAATGAGTAAACACCTGCAGAAGTTTAGTTTTACGCATGGTTACACGGTCTGGACATTACATGGTGAGTCTGCCCAACATGCCAGAGCCGAGGTGGTTCGTCGTCGCACCGACGAGCATGGTACCGGGACCGCAGACATGGTGCAAGACTTTGACGATGCTCGGGACTCGGACGAGGAGATGGAGGAATCTTCAAAGGCCTTCACTGAAATGTTGGAGTCCTCAAAACGTCCTCTCCATGAGCACACTGAGCTTTGTCAGTTGGATGTCATCTCAAAAATAATGGCTTTGAAGGCTCAATTCAACTTGGGCATAGAATGCTACGACGCGATGATGACAGTTCTCAGACGATTTCTACCCAAAGGCCATGTGCTACCGCCAAACCTGTACCAGTCAGACAAAATCCTCCGTCCTCTTAAGATGCCCTATGAGAAGATGCATGCCTGTGAGAAAGGATGTGTCTTATTTAGGCTTCAGTATGAGGACTTGAACTATTGTCCCATTTGCAATTCTTCCAGGTATGTTGTGGTAGACAACGGTATGGGTGAGAAGATGCAGACCAAAATACCCATTAATGTTCTTCGGTATATGCCAATCGTACCAAGACTTCAACGTCTTTTCATGGTCGAAGAGACGGCCAGACAGATGACATGGCACAAAACGGGCAAAAGAACCAAACTAGATGCAGATGGGAATGTGATGATGGTGCACACATTAGATGGTGAAGCGTGGAAGTGCTTTGATGCATTACATAAGGAAAAACGACAGATCCAAGGCATCCTCGAGTCGCCGTCAGCATAGATGGGTTTAGTGTGTTTGGTCAGATGGCAGCCCCATACAGCTGTTGGCCCGTGCTTGTCATTCCACTCAATCTCCCCCCTCCCCCGGGCAGATTATGCAAAGAAAGAACATTTTCCTGACGTTGATAATCCCAGGGCCCAACTATCCGGTGAAGAATATGAATGTGTACATGCAACCGCTTAAGGACGAATTGCAAGAAGCTTGGGATAATGGGTTCAAGACATACGACACCTTTAGCAAACAGAACTTCATAATGCGTGCCTGGTACATGTACTTGATGCATGACTTGCCGGCGTATGCGCTATTCGTTGGCTGGTGTGTGCATGGAAGGTTCCCGTGCCCCACATGCAAGGGAGCTCTTGAGTCTCGTTGGCTGACGGCGGGGCGCAAGTATAGTTGCTTCAACTTGCATAGACAGTTTCTAGATCCTCGCCATAAGTTCAGGAAAGACAAGAAGAACTTCATGAAAGGTAGAGTTTTCAAACACTCTGCACCACCTGCGTTGACAGGCCAACAGACCCTAGATCAGATAAACGCTCTCGAGCCAGATCTAGAGCATCCAGGGTATTTCAAGGGGTACAATAAGGAACACGCATGGACTCACAAGACATGCTTCTGGGATCTGCCTTACTTTAAAGACCTTCTTTGCCCACACAACATCGACGTCATGCACACTGAAAAGAATATTGCTGAATCCATTTTTGGTACATTGTTCGGCATAGAGGGGAAATCAAAGGATAATAAGGCTAGAGACGATCTAGAGGAGCTCTGTGATAGACCATTACAAAACATGCAAGAACCGAAAGGAAAGCGGAACTGGAAGAAGCCAAAGGCATGGTTCAATCTTGGAAGGCCAGCTATGAAGGAAATTCTTTTGTGGGTGAAAATGTAGTTGATGTTCCCCGATGGGTATGCAGCAAATCTAAAGAGGGGAGCGAGTCTTGATAAATTGAAAATATTTGGTCTAAAAAGTCATGATTGGCACATATGGATAGAGCGGATAATGCCGGTGATGTTGCGTGGCTTCATCCCTGAGGATGAATGGCTAGTACTGGCAGAGCTGAGCTATTTCTTCCGTGTTCTTTGTGCGAAAGAACTATCGCCTGACCTCCTAGAAGAAATGGAACAGTTGGCACCGGAGTTGATCTACAAGTTAGAGATGATCTTTCCACCAAGCTTCATTAATCCAATGCAACACTTGATTTTGCATCTCCCGACCGAGGCACGATTGGGGGGGCGTGCAAAATCGTTGGTGCTACTCAATTGAGAGGATGCAGAAGACGCTTCGAGCAAAATGTAAAAATAAACGTAGAATAGAAGCATCGATGGCCGAGGCATTCATCACTGAGGAGGCGTCAAACTTCGTGACAGCACACTACGAAGCCAAAAAACGTCATTTGCATAATCCAAAGCCTCGGTAAAATGCTGACGAGCCTACAAAGAGTCAATCCAACCTCAGCCTATTCAAGGGGAATCTCGCGCCATCCAGTGCATGGAAACCAGTATCATTGGATGTTGAAGAATGGTGGACCATTTCGCTGTATCTCTTTAACAACCTAACAGAAGTGCGGCCATACATCGAGTAAGATCTTGTTACATTGTTTTGCAACTTCTATTTTCTTTGAACTACTCTTATTCCTGGATATTTGATGCAGTCTATACGTCGCCATATTCTTGTTTGGAGCGGTGATCCAAAAGGATTCCATCAAAGAGTATGAGCTTCCGGCAAAGCAAGGAGGCGAATATCCCGGTTTCATCTCTTGGTTCAAAAAAATGGTAATTTCCATTAGACCCTTTCATTTCTTTGGCTAATTTACGACTAATGCAACAATCCTTTCTTATTAAACTTGTAGGCTAATTCAGACATTATGGATGCCGAATTGAGACAAGTAGCTAATGGTTTTGACTATAAGGTCCGTTCATTTGACAATTACGACATCAACGGGTATCGCTTTCATACCTATGGCAAAGAGCTATCTATGGCCGACCAAAAGTCTACAAATTGTTGTGTCTCTGCTATCGGCGAAGGAGGTGTCGATTATTATGGAAGAGTTGAAGCAATTTATGAACTTCAATTCTATGGTGATAACCCACCAAACGTCGTACTCTTCAGATGTTATTGGTTCCAGCCCAGGGAGACTAGAAGGACTCATGAACATATAGGGCTAGTCGAAATCAAACAAAGCACCCATTTGGATGTTCCCGATGTCTATATTACGGCTCAACAGGCAACCCAAGTTTTCTATCTACCGTGGGCCTGTCAAAGTGATCCAAATCTCAGTGGTTGGGATGTCGTTTATGAAGTGCCGCCACGTGTTAGACCACCTGCCCCCAATGAAGAGGATTATGAACGTCACATTAACCAAGACACACATGATGAAGGAGAATTCTTCCAAGAAACACGTCTTGCCAAAAAAACGTTTCAAGAAACGCTCTACTCCACCCCAGAACATTGAAGTAGACAACAATAGTGAATCCGACCCTGAGCCAGAACAAGAAGAGCTGGAAGAAGAAGAAGTTACTGCTGCAGATGACCTGTCAATGCTTGAACGATTACATAAAGGTGGCCTTCCACATGATGATGCATTTATTAGTGATGATGATGAGCATGTCATTACCGATAGTGATGATGATGATGCATTTATTAATGATGATGATGAGCACGTCATTACCGATAGTGATTCTTAGGTATTCAAATTTTTATGTTGTACTTTGTATGATTTATATAGTTGGTATGTATAATCTTCTTACTTTGTATGATTGTTTCTTATACATAGTGCCATGGTCTTGATTTCCGTCCCCGTTGGCCCTCGCCCGCTTTATGATTCGGATGTGGTAAATTCTTTTTCATAACTATTTGTTGCATTTCGCATTTATGACAATTATGGCCATCAAGTTGACATAGAGATATTTTAATCTAGGAGGTATGTGAACCGGAATTTGAAACCGACCCTCTTGTCGAGAAGTTAAATTTAGTTGAAAAAGAAAATGAGTATTTGATAGAAAAAATTAAAAGAATTGAAGAAGAGAAGATGACATTGGAGTTGTATGTTGCCGATGTCATCGATGATCACAAGATGAAGATGAATGCAATGCACTTGAAGATGGATGCAATGCGTCTAAAGCTTAAGAAGATTAGAAAATATGCCATTGATAATGAGGCTTGGTATCATTATGTCGTTGGATCAATTGTTACCTTAGTTGTGATCTTCATCATATTTGTTGTGATGAGGGTAAGTTTTCTCTAATGTTTTGCTTTACAAATGGATACTTAGCTTATTTTCCTCCTAAATGGCATAATTACCTAGGTTACGTAAAAAATGAGCTATACTTAGCTTATTCAGTTCATTTATGACATACTTGGTATACTTAGGTCAAAAAATGGCATGATAATCTTTGTTACCTCCAAAATGATATAGACTTAGCTTAGTTTCCTCGAAAATGACATAATAACCTTACTAAGCTCCAAAATGACCTATTTACCTAGCTTAGCTCTAAAATGACCTACACTTAGCATTTTTACCTAGCTTAGCAATAAAATGAGATTTTTACTTACCTTAGTTAGAAGAAGAAGATGAAGAAGAGGAGAGGAGAAAAAGAAAGAGAAGAAAAAAAATCTTGTTGTTCTCTTCTTCTTCTTCTTCTTCTTCTTCTAGCTAGTCTTCTTCTTCTTCTTCTTCTTCTTCATACTTTCTTCTTCTAACTTTCTTCTTTCCCTATTTGCAGATTTGCTTTAGATGAGGAAGCTTGCGTTGATGGAGTCTACTCTTCTCTTTATGCTTCCTTTTTGTTTTGATTTTGTAGGATGAACAATGTGAAACTTGCTACCTATATATGCATGTATGGATGAAACCATTGTATGCTTGTTGTTGGATATGTTGGCTAGCTATATATGTTGCATATGGACTTTTGATTTGCTATGTATATGTGTTGGATGATCATATCCATATGGCAAGGATATGATTTGGTATGTATATGTGTTGGTATGCTTGTCGAAAGTATTTTCATACGTGTATATATATATATATATCTGTGAAATTGAATGAATTTAAGAAAAAACAGAAAAAACAAGGTCTATACAGGATCTTTGCCGTCTGCTAGCGGACGGAAAAGCTCTTTGCTGTCCGTTAGCAGATGGCAAAGAGGACACGTGGCAGTCACTTGTGCAAACTGGCAACACTGGCTGCCTATTTGGTCATTTTGCCGTCTGCAGGAGGACGGCAAAGTGACCAAATAGGCCTGGCAAACAGGGCCTGATACGTCCATTTTGCATCATGCTTTTATATCAATATTTATTGCATTATGGGCTGTTATTACACATTATATCTCAATACTTATGGCTATTCTCTCTTATTTTACAAGGTTTACCATGAAGAGAGGGAATGACGGCAGCTGGAATTCTCGCTGTAAAAGGAGCAAACATTGGAAACCTATTCTGCACAGCTCCAAAAGTCTTGAAACTCCATCAACATCTTTTTGGAATTAATAAGAATTTTTGGGCGAAAGAAATACACCAGGGGGCCCACACCTCATCCAGGAGAGGGGGGGCGCCTCCCCCTACTGGGCGCGCCCCTGTCTCCTGGACCCCCTGGTGGGCCCCTGGTATCCATCTTTTGCTATATTAGAGCTTTTACCCTGGAAAAAATCGTGGACAAGCTTACGGGATGAAACTCCGCCGCCACGAGGCGGAACCTTGGCGGAACCAATCTAGGGCTCTGGCGGAGCTGTTCTGCCGGGGACACTTCCCTCGGGGGGAAATCATCACCAACATCATCACCAACGATCCTCTCATCAGGAGGGGGTCAATCTCCATCAACATCTTCACCAGCACCATCTCCTCTCAAAACCCTAGTTCATCTCTTGTATCCAATCTTGTATCAAAACCACAAATTGGTACCTGTGGGTTGCTAGTAGTGTTGATTACTCCTTGTAGTTGATGCTAATTGGTTTACTTGGTGGAAGATCATATGTTCAGATCCTTTATGCATATTATTACTCCTATGATTATGAACATGAATATGCTTTGTGAGTAGTTATGTTTGTTCCTAAGGACATGGGTGAAGTCTTGCTATTAGTAGTCATGTGAATTTGGTATTCGTTCAATATTTTGATGAGATGTATGTTGTCTTTTCCTCTAGTGGTGTTATGTGAACGTCGACTACATGACACTTCACCATTATTTGGGCCTAGAGGAAGGCATGGGGAAGTAATAAGTAGATGATGGGTTGCTAGAGTGACAGAAGCTTAAACCCTAGTTTATGCGTTGGTTCGTTAGGGGCTGATTTGGATCCATATGTTTAATGTTGTGGTTAGGTTTACCTTAATACTTTTTTGTAGTTGCGGATGCTTGCAATAGGGGTTAATCATAAGTGGGATGCTTGTCCAAGTAAGGGCAGTACCCAAGCATCGGTCCACCCACATATCAAATTATCAAAGTACCGAACGCGAATCATATGAACGTGATGAAAACTAGCTTGACGATAATTCCCATGTGTCCTCGGGAGCTCCTTTCTCATTATTAGAAACTGTCCAGGCTTATCCTTTGCTACATAAAGGATTGGGCCACCTTGCTGCACTTTGTTTACTTTATTTACTTGTTACTCGTTACCATTTATCTTATCACAAAACTATCTATCACCTACAATTTCAGTGCTTGCAGAGAAAACCTTACTGAAAACCACTTATCATTTCCTTCTGCTCCTCGTTGGGTTCGACACTCTTACTTATCGAAAGGACTATGATTGATCCCCTACACTTGTGGGTCATCAAGACTCTTTTCTGGCGCCGTTGCCGGGGAGTGTAGCGCTTTTGGTGAGTGGAACTTGGTAAGGAAACATTTATATAGTGTGCTGAAATTTTCATTACTTGTCACTATGGAAACTAATCCTTTGAGGGCTTGTTTGGGGTATCTTCACCCCAACCGAAGAGAAAAGAGTTGCTCCTCAACCTCTGAACTTTATGAAAATATTTACTTTGAGATTCCTTGGTATGATAGAGAAACGCTAGCTAATCCATTTGCGGGAGATGGAATGTTGCATCCTGATTTACACCTTATCTTTGTGGATGAAGTTTGTGGATTATTTAAGCTTGCAGTATTCCCAATGATGTTGTCAAAGGAAGGTCTTCCCTTTATCTTTGAAGGGAGATGCATTGACATGGTATAGGCTATGTGATGATACGAGATCTTGGAATTATAAGCGATTGAAGTTGGAATTTCACCAGAAGTTCTATCCTATGCATCTTGTTGATCGTGATCGTAATTACATATATAATTTCTGGCCTCGCGAAGGAGAAAGCATCGCTCAAGCTTGGGGGAGGCTTAAGTCAATGTTATATTCATGCCCCAATCATGAGCTCTCTCGGGAAATGATTATTCAGAACTTTTTGTCGGCGTTCTGGGAACGGGGGTCCCCAGACTTGCCTGCCTGCGGCCTGCGGCGTGGCTCAGAGGGGGCCCGGCGTGGCCGATCTTCATCTACACAAGCTCAAGACCCTCGCGAGGGGCCAAGCCTCGCGGGGCGGACGACAAGGAGCTTCTTCAGGCACAGCCTCATCAGGCTGGCTCACGAGGAGGCGGAGAGTTCAAGGCGGGGTACCTCGCGAGGTGCCCATGACGCAAGCCATGACGACCAAGGGAGCCAGTCGGGCGCCAGCCCGCTCAATGTCCTCCTTTCCTCTTTGGTGCAAAGGGAGCGAGCGCAGGCGAGAGCATCAAGCAAAGGCATCCATTTCAGTGCAACAAGACCAAGACCAGCCCAACGGCAGGGAGGAAGTCATTGTGGAGCCCAAGCAGGCGTCATCACCAGAGCCTTTGACAGGCGAGGACCAACTTTAGTTAGGATAGGTGTACCCGTTGTTCCCCTTCAAAATGGCCAATTGTTGGCGCCCTTCCTGCTCAATATTTGGGGAGAGGCCTAGGGCCTTTGCCTATAAATAGGACTAGCCACCCCCAGGGTAGAGGCATCTGGATCCACACCAAGAAACTAATAGATAGAGCGACTGAACTCCTCCTAGCAGTTCATCGCACCAGCCAAGAACAGACCCTCGCGAGGCTGTTCTTCCTTGTATTGTTCATCATCAGCCCAAGAGGCAATCCACCACACCACACACTGGAGTAGGGTATTACACCACAATGGTGGCCTGAACCAGTATAAACCCTGTGTCTCTTGTGTTGTTTCCTCTGTAGTTAGATCCTAGCGACTCGGCGAGGAGCAGGTAGATAGAGGGCGAAATCTCCGCGCGCACCCCAGAGTTCGAACCTCAAGGGTCTGCCGGAACCCCAAATCCGACATTTGGCGCGCCAGGTAGGTCGCTGGAATTAAATCTCCGTCGCCTGTTCTTCTCCGACCGTCGCATCCATGTCGGCGCTGTCGGGCTCGCCTTGAGCGCCGAGCTGCCCTCGCTTCCCGCGTCGCCCAGACGGCCCCCGTCGGCGGGCTCCCCCGTCGTTCCCCGTCGCTGCCGTCAACGCTGCCACCGGCCCGACGGGGAACGAGCAGCAAGCATCGTCCCGGCACCCATCCATGAGGCGAGACGGCCGCACTGCTACACCCTCGCTCACCCCTGCTGGTTCTTCGTCTCGCTCGCCCCGCGCGGCCATGGAGGCTCGAGCTGCGCTCATCGCGGTAAACGAGCTCCTGCGCTACCGCCCAATCGACGACATCTACAAAGAGTGGATCGACCGAGTCGCCGAGCTCGTCCGCGCCGCTGGGGGCTCCCCCGCGCCGTCCTTCTCGCAGCTCGCCCGCCTGCCTGGTGATGGCAACTCTGAAGCGCCTCGCCACCTCCCCCTCAAGAAGGCACCACGCCCCAAGGCGCGTGGGCCACTGGCGGAACCCGCTCCGTCGGCGCCAGTAGCAGGCAGAGCAGAGCTGCCAAGAAGTCCCTCGCCCTCGAGAAGCTGCCCGAGCGCTCCCTGCTCCAGCACGTCAAGACCTCGCGCTGCTCCCAGCTCTGGCGCATGGGGACCCGCAGACCAAGCTCTTCGTCGCCCAAGGCCTCCTGTAGCCACAGCTGGCTGCCAGCGCCTTCACCGCCGAAGCTACGCAGCGTCGCTGCCCGGCAAGTTCAAGTCGACCTGCCTCCTCGCTCGACAGCACGACCGACCTGCGAGTTCCTCCAGCTCTCACGAGCTGGGCATCGAGGCCGCCAACGGAGACGAGAAGGTCAAGGCGAACTGGTTTCCCATGGCGCTCAGGACGAGGCCCGCACTGCTCCCGAATCGCTCGAGCACGATCTCCTCTGGGGCGAGATGCGCACCCGCTTCATCGCCAACTTCCGGGTACTCGCGACCGCCACGCGTGCGGAGGCGACATGCGCCAGATCAAGCAGAACCGGGAAACCCTACAGTAGTACATCCAGCGCTTCAACAAAGCGCGCCTCAAGATCCCCAAGGTGACCGAGGAGGCCATCATCTCAGCCTTCTCCGACGGCGTGCGCGACGTCAAGATGAAGGAGCTGGCGATGCATGAAGACATGTGCACCTCCTTGGAGCTGTTCAACTTGGCGACCAAGTGCGCCAGGTGAGGAGGGCCTCTCCTCCTCGACGCTCGCCGCACCCAGAAGAGAAGAAGCCCAAGGCCAAGGCGTGAAGCGCAAAGGGCTGCTGCCGTGCTGCCAGACACCAAGCGGGCGAGATCAGCCCGAACCCTCCAAGGACAGTCGGTACTGCATGTACCACGACCTCCACACCCACAACACCAATGAATGCCAAGAGCTCCGGGCCGTGCGCGAAGGAAGGGTCGGCCGGCGTCCCGACCGCAGCGACCGGGGCTACGGCCGAGGAGGAGGAAGGAATGCAGGACGCTGGGAAGACCGCGGCCCACATCAAGGGTGGCGCGACCAACCTCGCGAGGATCGCTGGCAGGACCCGCCTCGTGAGGGAGGCTGGAGGGATCAGTCTCGCGAGGATCGCCTGCAAGGTAACGCAGGCCTCCCTCCGCTTCCGCCGCAGCCAAGAAGAAATGAAGACCATCATCAGGACGAGGGGGCTGGGGGCTTCCAGGAACCACGTGCGATCG
Source organism: Aegilops speltoides (assembly GCA_021437245.1). Taxonomy (NCBI): domain Eukaryota; kingdom Viridiplantae; phylum Streptophyta; class Magnoliopsida; order Poales; family Poaceae; genus Aegilops; species Aegilops speltoides. The sequence continues at coordinate 368,352,569 of CM038143.1, forward strand.
CTTGCATCCTGGGCGGAGCCCAAGCCCCAGCCTCTCAGCGCATCTTCAAGCGCCGCCGCTGGTGAATGCAGATCCTCCCCAAGCTCGAGGCCACGCGCCCTCTCAGGTGGTCGGCGTGCGCCATCACGTTCAGCTCAGCGGATCAGCTCAAGTGCGCGGCCACGGCCGGAGTCCTCCCGATGCTTTGCTCCCCAATCATCAGCAACGTGTTGGTCACCAGGACCCTCATCGATGGCGGGGCAGGGCTCAACGTCCTATCCGTGGAAACGTTCAACAATCTCCAAGTACCCTACAATCAGCTTCAACCAACCAAGCCTTTCTCCGGAGTCACCGACGGCTCCGCGGTCCCGATCGGGCAGGTTCGCCTCCCTGTCACCTTCGGGGCACGCGACAATTACCGCACCGAGATCATCGACTTCGACGTCGCCCACATTCGCCTGCCGTACAATGCCATCCTCGGGTACCCAGCGCTGGCCAAGTTCATGGCCGTAACCCACCACGGCTACAACGTCCTCAAGATTCCAGGAAGTGGCGGAGTCATCACGGTGCCCTGCGAAGAGAGAGACGCAGTGTGCTCCCTGGAGCAAGCCTTTCAGCCAGACACTGAAGACCGGATCGCGGAAGCGGGAGGCCTCCCGAGGCCGCACTCCAAGAAGAAGAAGACATCGTCCGCCCGGCCCCTCAGAGGCAGGCCCTCAGGCCCACGCCGCCAGGGGAACCTCCTTCCATCGCGATAGGGAAGCGCCGGCGCCTCCTCGAGCGGGGCTCAGGGGCTCTCCCGAGGGGCCGCCGACCTCGCCAAGGTCACGAGGGAGGCGCTTGGGCACCACGTGGAGGCGTGTTTCGAAGCACGTTTCCCTCAAGAAGGAGCGAGGCAAGGAGGGCCAAACCCTCGGGGAGTTCGTCGGCAAGGCCATTCAGAGCTCTGAGGAGTCAAGAGTCATGAGAGGCAGCCGCCTACTCATGGCCCCCCATCCAGGCGAGGATGGTGGGCTGCGCGTCTGCATCGACATACCAGGGCTCAACCAAGCCGCATCTCAGGAGCGCCTCTAGCCCTCGCAAGTGGGATGCTGCGAGGGTCTACCCCACAGCTACGTTCGCATGCCTTATGGCTTGCCGAACGCGGCTGCCGCGTACCAGCACCTCATGAGGGCCATCTTGGAGGCTCAAGAGGTCAAGCGCGCCGCAGCCCTGGCGGAGATGGAGATGGTCCGCGAGGAGCCACCAACGCCTCTGGGGCTTCCTGAGGCCCGTGGGCCTGGAGGCTCGTGAGAATTGGCTCCCGCAGCCCACCGAGTCTGCTACGCCAACACCCCTTCATCTCCAACATCATCAGGTGACATCTTTCAAGTTTCATTTCCAGCTGGGAGCGCCCTCAGGGCTGCATTATTCCCAGGCCGCGTGCGTCCGTCCCTGCGGCGTGCATCCCTTTTATTTCATGTTCTTAGCCTACTTTATTGGGGGCGCCCCTCGGGCTGCATCATCCCCAAGCCGCTCGGGTCAGACCCAGTGGCGTGTACCCCTCTTGCGTTTATCTTAGGGCCATGCTTTCGACTCGTCATGCTTGTTATTCGGTGCCTGTCCGTAGCACCTTTTCTTCTTGGATGTCGCAAGCTTGAGCGTTAAAGGGGGGTGCCTGAGCATCACAACTCAGGGCTCCTACCGGCTCTCCAGCCCTCACCCTCTGGTCTTGTCCATGGCATCGCGACCTGGCATGCCAGCGACGGCTGAGACCAGCTCGAGAGCCGGGACCCGAGGACGTAGAGTTTCGACATCTAACCAAGCTTGCGCGTTAAAGGGGGGTGCCTGAGCATCGCGACTCGGGGCTCCTACCGGCTCTCCAGCCCTCACCCTCTGGTCTTGTCCATGGCATCGTGACCTGGCATGCCAGCGACGGCTAAGACTAGCTCGAGGGTCGGGACCCGAGGACGTAGAGTTTCGACATCTAACCAAGCTTGCGCGTTAAAGGGGGGTGCCTGAGCATCGCGACTCAGGGCTCCTACTGGCTCTCTAGCCCTCACCCTCTGGTCTTGTCCATGGCATCGCGACCTGGCATGCTAGCGACGGCTGAGACCAGCTCGAGGGCCGGGACCCGAGGACGTAGAGCACCGGCATCTAGCCAAATTTGCTGGAACACACTCCAAGATAAGGCCCAAAGCCAGGCGCAACCCGCCTTGAGGTAGGGCCCCGTGAGTCCCGCGCTGGCTCACGGGTGCCCAGATACACCTCGTCAAGCCCTACCGTGCCAGCCACGTGTCGTATGGGTCAGATACGCCTGGGGCTCCTCGGGGGGAGCCCCTCCCACGCACTGATGGAAGCACCATGCTCGCTGTTGGTGACGACATCGCCGAGGAGCGGCTATGCCCATACACATACGGAAGCGCTATGCTCTGCGCTGGTGATAAACAACTAAGGGTGGCCCCCGGGCCGCATCAACCTCAGGGAGCCCAGAGCTTAGTGTCTAGCCTCGTCGCAACGCCTCCCCTCAGGAGTGCCGCGCGAGGGGGCTGGGCACGGGGGCTACGCCTGGGTTACACCCAGACGCACGCCACCCAGCCAGGCCCCTCGGGCCTGGTTCGTCGCACGCCCCTCCCCGAGCGGAGCCAAGGTACGAAGGCCGTTTGAGCGTCAAGGGGGACTCCTGAGCATCGCGACTCAGGAGCCTAACTGGTCACGTAGCCCCTCACTCCTTAGTTCCGAAAGGCTAACGGCGGTTGAGGTATGTGCGGGGCCGGGCTCTGCAGACGTAGAACGGTAGATCCACTCGCATCTCGCCTCCCTAAGGAGTCACCCCCACATCTCACCTCCCTACTTGTTGTTCGAGCGCCAAGGGGGACTCCCGAGCATCGCGACTCAGGAGCCTAACTTGTCACGTAGCCCCTCACCCCTTGGCCCCGTCCTGGTTTCCGGTCGGGGCTAACGGATTAAGGTATCTTGAGGCAATGGGCTCTGCCGGCGTAGAACATAAGCAAGTAGGAAGGAATAGCGCAAATTTTAGGGAATTCAAAAGCAAATATTATAGTCCATACTATTATCACAGCACCAAATGCAAGATTTAATGCCTCTCCGAGGCATGGTACATGTGCAGGAATTAAAAGCAGGACGGGAGCCACGACGGAGTCACTTGCCGGCGGTGGAGCTGCGCGGAGCGGGTTCGCCTTGTGGAGCAGCAGGGCCAGCAGCGCCCCGCTTCGGCTTGGTGCTGAAGGTCTGGAACTTCCCCAGCAGAGCCTCTGCATGACCCTTCACGGCCTCAGTAGCGGCAGCGGCAAGCTCGCTGCTCGCTGATTCCAGCAGGCTGTCGAGGTCGACGTTGGGGTCGCGAAGATAGATGTGGGTGAAGACCCGCGTCAGCGCTGCAGAAGACAAGACGCGCGCCTCGGCCTCAGCCATAGGACCAAGGCCAAGGGTGACATCCTCAAGAGCACGAACCAGGAAGGGAAGCAGCTTGGCGGGGCCATCCTCCTCACCGGCCAGCGGGCTCTCCAGGCCGCTCTCGTAAAGCGTCTTCAATGAAGTGCGAGCTTTCTCCTCCATCTCCACAAAGGCCACACGATCCTCGGCAAGGATCCGTGCCTTATTGTCCAGCTCAACCTTCCTCGCCTCCAGCTCTTGCTCCAGCGCGCCCAGGCGGTCACGGCGCTTCTTGAGCTTGGCGTCCCGGTCCTTGACGGCCGCCTCTTGAGCCTTCATGCTTTCCTCCTGCTCTTGACGAAGGCGGGTCTCCTCGGCGAGCTGGTCTTGCAGGCCCTTCAGCTCATTCTCCAGCGCCTCGCAGCGACCTCGGACATTAGCCGCCTCCCCCAAGGCGGCATCGCGGGCAACCTTCACCCCAAGGACGGCCTGCTTCTCCTCGTCGCAAGCCGTCGAGGCCTGGACCAGCGCCGCCGAATTGAAGCATCGAGGCGAATCCAGCCGGTTAGCTCAAGCGCCCGGCCACTAGACGAGGGTCAGCACCAAGAAGATCCTGCCGCAGACGGTCCAGTTCGGCAACAGCATGATCCAGAACGGTGGTCGGGGAAGCAGCAGTCGGAGGAGTAGGAGGAGAAGACCGCAACGTGATCACGGTATCCTGAGGTGGCGCCTGCCGCGCCATGACGGCTGTGGTGGCGGCATCAGGCAAGGGCACCTAGGGAGTCGCTTGGGCCATGGGGGCTGAGCTCACCCCAGCCGGCTCAGCCAGGCCCCGCGAGGACGAACGGGCAGGAGAGGCCCGTGCGTCACGGTCACCTTCTTTCACGGGCAGAGGCGCTGCCACGGATGGAACCTCAGGAGCTCCCTTCAACTTCTTTGCATGGGCGCCACCTAGCCGGAGATACGAGTCCAAGCCTCAAAGAACAAGACAATAAACAAGACAAGAATCAAGCACTTACATGTCATCGCTTGCAGGCTCGAGCAGCCTCCGGCCGTACTTAAAGCCCGAGAGCCGGCTGCAAGGGTCGGCCTCAAGGAGCTCGGGAGCAGGAGGCGCGCCTGTGGATCGCTTCGGGGCTGGGGCAGACCTGCGGGGGATCAGCCCGGTCCGGTCCTTCTTCGGGATCGGGGGAAGGCTCCCGCCGCCCCGCTTGCCATCATCCTCGTCATCATCACTCAGAGAGAGGCGGAGAGCGCGGGACCTGCGCCGAGGGGGAGCCTTGACTCGCCTCGAGTCAGCCCCTCTTCCGCTCCTCTCCTCCTTCTTCGCTGAGTCGCGGAGGACACGCCCACGGGTCCTCGGAGCCTCCATGGGCATGGGCCCGTCCCCATTGAAGGCGGGCATGGACCCCACTACCTTCTCCCAGTCCTCGCGGAGGAACAGGCGTGGGGCGCGCCCAACCTCGCCACGCCGCCCCAACCAAAGATCGGAGAACCGCAGCCAGATCCTCATCGGCCAAGATCATGGGCTCGGCCGGGCCTCCACATCGAAGTGAGTATTGACGAAGCGGAGCCACCGGTGCTCCAGAACTCCTCAAGAAGTGATGCACCAGCCAACCGCCGCCGCCATGCTAGCCGGCCTCGGATCAAGGCCCATCTTCTCCAACACCGGCCACGGGGATCCACAAGCTCCACTCGGGACCACTCGTGGAGCTCATGGGTGCCCTGTGGGCGGGTCACCCGAGGTGGATGCACCCAAAGATCCACCAAGACCCACTTGCTCCTGAAGCCCTCGATCCTTTTCCCAGGGTTCGAAATGGCGATGGAGCTGCCGTACGCGACAAAGCTCGCACACGCAGAGACGGAACCACGAGAAGTCCGGAGGGAGAAGTAGTGGCGCAGCAAGGCCACTGAGGGATTCACCCCTACGTGAGCCTCACAATAATAGGCGAAGATTGCCAGAAGAAGGACAGAGTTGGGATGGAGGTGCAGAGCTTGAAGGTTATAGTGGCGGAGGACAGAGAAGAAGAACTTAGAAAAGGGAGGCACCAAACCGGCGACAATGGCGCTCACGAAGAGCGGATAGAAGGTGCTCCCTTGGCCTTCGGGGAGGGTAGAGCCGGCCTTGAACACCTTCGCCCCGTCGATGCCCTGTGCCGCCGCCATCTGGCACACCCGGGCAAGGCTCGCCTCCGACACGTTCGGCGAGTCCAAGGCGAACGAGTACCAAGCTCCGGCCGGGGCTTGGCGAGGCGCCATGTCTGACCAGGGCGCGCGACGGAGCAGATCTGAAGATTTCGAAGGCGGGGAGGAGAGGCGCAAGAAAGGGGATCTGAGCAGCAACTGGAGAAAGCAAAGAAGGCAAGGGACAGATGCCGCTCCTTTATCAACTCGCGCGGTTGCAGAGGCGCCCACGTCCAATCAACCGCCACGCGGCGCCCAAGGTCAGAGCTGTTAGGGCCCATGACGCTCAGACTTGCCCTTTCGCCTCTCGCCGGCCAAGTCCAGCGCGCCAGGGGCCGGGGCTACTGTCGGCATTCTCGGGAACAAGGGTCCCAGACTTGCTCGCTGCTGCCTCAAGGCGTGGCTCGAGGGGCCCGGCGCAGCCCATCTTCATCTACACAAGCTCAAGACCCTCGCGAGGGGTCAAGCCTCGCGGGGCGGATGACAAGGAGCTTCTTCAGGCATAGCCTCATCAGGCTGGCTCACGAGGAGGCGGAGAGTTCAAGGCGGGGTACCTTGCGAGGTGCCCATGACGCAAGCCATGACGACCAAGGGCGCCAGTCGGGCGCCAGCCCGCATAGTTTCCTCCTTTCCTCTTTGGTGCAAAGGGAGCGAGCGCAGGCGAGAGCATCAAGCAAAGGCATCCATTTCGATGCAACAAGACCAAGACCAGCCCAACGACAGGGAGGAAGTCATTGTGGAGCCCAAGCAGGCGTCATCACCAGAGCCTTTGACAGGCGAGGACCAACTTTAGTCAGGATAGGTGTACCCGTTGTTCCCCTTCAAAATGGCCAATTGTTGGCGCCCTTCCCGCTCAATATTTAGGGAGAGGCCCAGGGCCTTTGCCTATAAATAGGACTAGCCACCCCCAGGGTAGAGGCATCTGGATCCTCACCAAGAAACCAATAGATAGAGCGACTGAACTCTTCCTAGCAGTTCATCGCACCAGCCAAGAACAGACCCTTGCGAGGCTGTTCTTCCTTGTATTGTTCATCATCAGCCCAAGAGGCAATCCACCACACCACACACTGGAGTAGGGTATTACACCACAATGGTGGCCTGAACCAGTATAAACCCCGTGTCTCTTGTGTTGTTTCCTCCATAGTTAGATCCTAGCGACTCGGCGAGGAGCGGGTAGATAGAGGGCAAAATCTCTGCGCGCACCCCAGAGTTCGAACCTCAAGGGTCTGCCGGAACCCGAAATCCGACACTTTTATGCTTGGCTTTCTCTTGATAATCGCAACCTGCTCGATACTTCCTGTGCTAGTTCTTATATGCTGAAGACTATTGATTTCAAATGGGACTTATTGGAAAGAATTAAATGCAACTCTGAAGATTGGGGTTCCGACGATGGTAAGGAGTCAGGTATGACACCTAAGTTCGACTGTGTTAAATCTTTTATGGATATCGATGCTTTCCGTGGATTTAGCGCTAAGTATGGACTTGACTCTGAGATAGTAGCTTCTTTCTGTGAATCTTTTGCTACTTACGTTGATCTCCCTAAAGAGAAGTGGTTTAAGTATAATCCTCCTGTTGAAGTGAAAGTAGTTGCACCTATTACAGTCGAAGAAAATACTATCACCTATAGTGATCCTATTGTTCCTACTACTTATGTTGAGAAACCTCCTTTTCCTGTTAGGATAAAGGATCATGCTAAAGCTTCGACTGTTGTTTGTAAGAGTAATACTAGGACTTATACACCTCCTGAGCAAATTAATGTTGAACCTAGTATTGCTGTGGTTAAAGATCTCTTGGATGAGGATTTAGATGGGCATGTTATTTATTTCTGTGGTGAGACTGCTAATATTGCTAGAACAGATACTAAGATACATAGACCTGTCGTAGGCATGCCTGTTATTTCTGTTAAAATAGGAGATCATTGTTATCATGGCTTATGTGATATGGGTGCTAGTGCTAGTGCAATACCTTATACCTTATATCAAGAAATTATGCATGACATTGCACCCATTGAATTAGAAGACATTGATGTTACTATTATGCTTGCTAATAGGGATACCATCAAACCCTTTGGGATTGTCAGAGATGTTGAAGTCTTGTGTGGGAAGGTTAAATACCCTGCTGACTTTCTTGTTCTTGGTTCCCCACAAGATGATTTTTGTCCCATTATTTTTCGTATACCCTTCTTGAATACAGCTAGTACTAAGATTGATTGTGAAAAAGATACTGTCACAGTTGGTATGGACGGTATGTCTCATGAGTTTAATTTTGCTAAGTTTCGTAGACAACCTCGTGATAGGGAACCACCTAGTAAGGATGAAATTATTGGTCTTACTTCCATTGCTGTTCCTCCTACTGATCCGTTAGAACAATATTTGCTAGACCATGAAAACGATATGTTTATTAAGGAAAGAAGGGAAGTAGATGAAGTGTTCCTCAAACAGAACTCTGTCTTAAACATAACCTTCCGTTGAAATTCTTGGGATCCCTCCACCCAAGGGTGATCCCGTGTTTGAACTCAAACCATTACCTGATAATCTTAAGTATGCTTATCTTGATGAAAAGGAAATATATCCTGTTATTATTAGTGCTAACCTTTCAGAGAAAGAAGAAGAAAGATTATTGAAAACTCTGAAGAAGCACCGAGCAGCTATTGGATATACTCGATGATCTTAAGGGCATTAGTCCCACATTATGCCAACACAAAATTACAAAGGAAAAAGATGCCAAACCAGTTAGAGATCCTCAAAGACGATTAAATCCCAAGATGAAGGAAGTAGTAAGAAAGGAGATACTAAAGCTCCTTGAGGCGGTATTATTTATCCCGCTGTGATAGTGAATGGGTAAGCCCTGCTCATTGTGTTCCTAAAAGGGAGGTATTCCGTTGTTCCTAATGATAAAGATGAATTGATCCCGCAAAGAATTATTACAGGTTATAGGATGGTAATTGATTTTCGTAAGTTAAATAAAGATACTAAGAAAGATCATTACCCTTTACCTTTTATTGATCAAATGTTAGAAAGACTATCCAAACACACACATTTCTGCTTTCTAGATGGTTATTCTGGCTTCTCTCAAATACCTGTGTCAGTGAAGGATCAATCTAAAACTACTTTTACTTGCCCTTTTGGTAATTTTGCTTATAGATGTATGCCTTTTGGTTTATGTAATGCACCTGCTACCTTTCAAAGATGCATGATGGCTATATTCTCTGATTTTTGTGAAAATATTTTTGAGGTATTCATGGATGATTTCTCCGTTTATGGATCCTCTTTTAATGATTGTTTGAGCAACCTTGATCGAGTTTTGCAGAGATGCGAAGACACTAGTCTCGTCCTGAATTGGGAAAAGTGTCACTTTATGGTTAATGAAGGCATTGTCTTGGGGCACAAGATCTCCAAGAGAGGTATTGAAGTTGATAAAGCCAAAGTTGATGCTATTGAAAAGATGCCATGTCCCAAGGACATAAAAGGTATAAGAAGTTTTCTTGGTCATGCCGATTTTTATAGGAGGTTCATTAAGGACTTTTCTAAAATCTCTAGGCCTCTGACTAATTTATTGCAAAAAGATATTCCTTTTGTCTTTGATGATGATTGTGTAGAAGCATTTGAAATAGTTAAGAAAGCTTTGATCACTGCACCTATTGTTCAGCCACCTGATTGGAATTTACCTTTTGAAATTATGTGCGATGCTAGTGATTATGCTGTAGGTGCTGTTCTAGGGCAAAGAGTTGATAAGAAATTGAATGTTATCCAGTATGCTAGCAAGACTCTTGATACTGCCCAAAGAAATTATGCTACAACTGAAAAAGAGTTCTTAGCAGTTGTGTTTGCATGTGATAAGTTTAGACCTTATATCGTTGATTCTAAAGTTACTATTCACACTTATCATGATGCTATTAAATATCTTATGGAAAAAATAAAGATGCTAAGCCTAGGCTTATTAGATGGGTTCTCTTGCTCCAAGAATTTGATTTACATATTATTGATAGAAAGGGAGCTGAGAACCCCGTTGCAGATAACTTGTCTAGGTTAGAGAATGTTCTTAATGACCCACTGCCTATTGATGATAGTTTTCCAGATGAACAATTAGCGGTCATTAATGCTTCTCGTACTGCTTCTTGGTATGCTAATTATGCTAATTACATTGTTGCTAAATTTATACCGCCTAGCTTCACATACCAGCAAAAGAAAAAGTTCTTTTATGATTTAAGACATTACTTCTGGGATGACCCACACCTTTATAAAGAAGGAGTAGATGGTGCTATTAGATGTTGTGTACCTGAGCATGAACAGGAAGAGATTCTACGTAAGTGTCACTCTGAATCTTATGGAGGACACCACGCTGGAGATAGAACTGCACACAAGGTACTACAATCTGGTTTTTATTGGCCTACTCTCTTCAAAGATGCTCGTAAATTTGTCTTATCTTGTGATGAATGCCAAAGAGTAGGTAACATTAGTAGACGTCAAGAAATGCCTATGAATTATTCTCTTGTTATTGAACCGTTTGATGTTTGGGGTTTTGATTATATGGGACCCTTTCCTGCCTCCAATGGTTATACACATATTTTAGTTGCTGTTGATTACATTACTGAGTGGGTAGAAGCTATTCCAACTAGTAGTGCTGATCATAACACTTCTATGAAAATGCTTAAAGAAGTTATTTTTCCAAGGTTTGGAGTCCCTAGATATCTTATGACTGATGGTGGTTCACATTTTATTCATGGTGCTTTCCATAAGATGCTTGCTAAGTATGATGTCAATCATAGAATCGCATCTCCTTATCATCCGCAGTCTAGTGGTCAAGTAGAGTTGAGCAATAGAGAGCTCAAATTAATTTTGCAAAAGACTGTGAATAGGTCTAGAAAGAATTGGTCAAAAAACTTGATGATGCATTATGGGCCTATAGAACTGCATACAAAAATCCTATGGGTATGTCTCCATATAAGATGGTTTATGGAAAAGCGTGTCATTTACCTCTTGAACTTGAACATAAGGCATATTGGGCTATTAAAGAGCTCAATTATGACTTCAAACTTGCCGGTGAGAAGAGATTGTTTGATATTAGCTCACTTGATGAATGGAGAAGCCAAGCATATGAGAATGCCAAGCTATTCAAAGAAAAAGTCAAATGCTAGCATGATAAGAGGATACAAAAGCGTGAGTTTAATGTAGGAGATTATGTATTATTATTCAACTCTCATTTAAGATTTTTTGCAGGAAAACTTCTCTCAAAATGGGAAGGTCCTTACGTTATCAAGGAGGTCTATCGTTCTGGTGCCATAAAAATCAACAACTTTGAGCACGAGTCCAAGGGTGGTAAACGGTCAAAGAATTAAACATTATATTTCAGGTAATCCTATCAATGTTGAAACTAATATCATTGAAACGTAACTCCTAAGGAATACATAAGGGACACTTTCTAGAACATTCCAGACTCCGAAAAGGAATAGGTATGTGGTACGGCAAGTAAACCGACTCCAAAACAACTCCAATGGCGATTTTTATCAGCTTTGGAATATTTAAGAATTTTAGGAAGAAAGAAGTAGTCCGAAAGGGACACGAGGCCCCCCACAAGAGTGGAGGGCACGCCCCCTCCTACTGGGCGCGCCCCCTGTCTCGTGGGCACCTCGTGTGCCTCCCGGACTCCGTTTTCTTGCACGTTACGTATTTTGTTCGGTAAAAATTCATTATATATACTCCTGAAAGTTTTGACCACCGTATCACGCAAATATCCTCTATTTTCGTTTTGAGCTGTTTCTGTTTCAGATCTAGAGCATCATGGCGTCTCCAAGCGCTCCCAAGGACAAGTTTTTCGAGAGGGTTATCAACCCCTATCTCGCGGAGGTGCTGCAACACCCTCAAACCATTGAGATGCGTGAGGGGGTGCTGCACATCCGTGATGTGGAGGGACCAAGGAGTACCGGAAGCGTGGAGACAAAGCTCGAAGCCGTGGAGCAGCAAGTTTTCAAGTGTCAAGGGATGGTGGAGCGTGGACTCAACGCCAACCAGATGATGATCGCGGAGTTCACCAACAACCACAAGCTGGATGCCAAAGTCATTGGGGGAGACCATCTTCAAGCTTCAAGAGAAAATCGAGCACCTCCAAGCCCAGACCTATGACCTGCAAAACCAGAACTGTGAGTATGAATATAGATTCAAGAGGATGAGTTTGGCTGCAGATTTAAGGATCCCGGAGACTCGATCATCCTTCTATGATGGAGAGTTGATTCCTTGGAAGACGGACGACAAGCCTACATCATCAACAACTCCTACTTCACCACCTCCGAGGACATAATCACAAGGGTATGGGCACTCCTCTTGGCAACTACCAAGCTTGGGGGAGGTGCCCCGGTATCGTATCACCACCACACTCCTATCTTTACCGCTTTATTTAGTTCGAATAGTATCTTGATCTAGTAGTTTGAAGTTTCGATATCAAGTAGTTTTAAGTTTTGCATTGTGATCTCTTTTTGTAATCGAGTCCGTGAGCTATCCATAATAAAGATTAGTGTTGAGTTAAGGGCTTTGATATGTTGCTATGATCTTGAGAAAGTAGAAAGAATAAAAGAGTTCATATTGATCTTATGGATAGTGATAAATTCACACATAGAAAGTATGAGGCATAAAAATTGTTGAGAGTTGATGAACGTAGTTTTGGTCATCGTGGCAATTAATAGGAAGTGATAAGGAAAGAGGGGTTCACATACAAATATATTATCTTGGACACCTTTTATAATTGGGAGCACTCATTAGGTATGACATGCTAAAAGAGTTGACGTTGGACAAGGAAGACAACGTAATGGTTTATGTTTTCGCGCATCTCAGTTAAAGTATATTGTCATTGACCTTCCAAACATGTTGAGCTTGCCTTTCTCCCTCATGCTAGCCAAATTCCTTGCACCAAGTAGAGATACTACTTGTGCTTCCAAATACCCTTAAACCCAGTTTTGCCATGTGAGTCCACCATACCTACCTATGGATTGAGTAAGATCCTTCAAGTAAGTTGTCATGTTGCAAGCAATAAAAATTGGTATCTAAATATGTATGACTTATTAGTGCAGAGAAAATAAGCTTTGTACGATCTTGTTGTGGAAGTAATAAAAGCGATGGACTGCATAATAAAGGTCCACATACAAGGGGCAATATAAAGTGACGTTCTTTTGCATTAAGATTTTGTGCATCAACCCTAACGCACATGACAACCTCTGCTTCCCTCTGCGAAGGGCCTATCTTTTACTTTATGTTTTTACATTATGCTTGAGTCAAGGTGATCCTCACCTTTCCCTTTTTTACATTTTATCCTTTGGCAAGCTCCTCGTGTTTGAAAGATCATGATATATATATATATCCAATTGGATGTTAATTAGCATGGGCTATTATTGTTGACATCACCTAAAGGTTAATACATTGGGAGGCAACACAATAAGCCCCTATCTTTCTCAGTGTCCGGCTGAAACTCCATAACCACAAGTATTGCATGAGTGTTAGCAATTATAGAAGACTACAAGATAGTTGAGTATGTGAGCTTGCTGAAAAGCTCTACTGTTGACTCTTTCTGATGTTACGATAAATTGCAATTGCTTCAATGATTGAGATTATAGTTTGTTAGTTCCCAATGAAGTTTTTGAACCATACTTGACATTGTGAATTGATTGTTACTTGAGCATAAGAAATCATATGATAAAATCTATATATGTTGCTGTTATAAGAATAATCATGATGCCCTCATGTCCGTATTTTATTTTTACCGACACCTCTATCTCTAAACATGTGGACATATTTTTCGATTTCGGCTTCCGCTTGAGGACAAGCGAGGTCTAAGCTTGGGGGAGTTGATACGTCCATTTTGCATCATGCTTTTATATCAATATTTATTGCATTATGGGATGTTATTACACATTATATCTCAATACTTATGGCTATTCTCTCTTATTTTACAAGGTTTACCATGAATAGGGGAATGCTTGGCTGGAATTCGGTGGAAAAGGAGCAAACATTGGAAACCTATTCTACACAGCTCCAGAAGTCCTGAAACTCCACGAAACATATTTTTGGAATTAATAAGAATTTTTGGGTGAAAGAAATACACCAGGGGGCCCACACCTCATCCAGGAGAGTGGGGGGTGCCCCCCTACTGGGCGCGCCCCCTGTCTCCTGGACCCCCTGGTGGGCCCCCGGTGTCCATCTTTTGCTATATCAGAGCTTTTACCCTGAAAAAAATCGTGGGCAATCTTACGGGACGAAACTCCGCCGCCACGAGGCGGAACCTTGGCGGAACCAATCTAGGGCTCTGGCGGAGCTGTTCTGCCGGGGACACTTCCCTCCGAGAGGGGGAAATCATCACCAACATCATCACCAACGATCCTCTCATTTGGAGGGGGTCAATCTCCATCAACATCTTCACTAGCACCATCTCCTCTCAAAACCCTAATTCATCTCTTGTATCCAATCTTGTATTAAAACCACAAATTGGTACTGTGGGTTGCTAGTAGTGTTGATTACTCCTTGTAGTTGATGCTAATTGGTTTACTTGGTGGAAGATCATATATTCAGATCCTTTATGCATATTATTACTCCTATGATTATGAACATGAATATGCTTTGTGAGTAGTTAAGTTTGTTCCTGAGGACATGGGTGAAGTCTTGCTATTAGTAGTCATGTGAATTTGGTATTCGTTCGATATTTTGATGAGATGTATGTTGTCTTTTCCTCTAGTGGTGTTATGTGAACGTCGACTACATGACACTTCACCATTATTTGGGCCTAGAGGAAGGCATGGGGAAGTAATAAGTAGATGATGGGTTGCTAGAGTGACAGAAGCTTAAACCCTAGTTTATGCGTTGCTTCGTTAGGGGCTGATTTGGATCCATATGTTTAATGTTGTGGTTAGGTTTACCTTAATACTTTTTTTTATAGTTGCGGATGCTTGCAATAGGGGTTAATCATAAGTGGGATGCTTGTCCAAGTAAGGGCAGTACCCAAGCATCGGTCCACCCACATATCAAATTATCAAAGTACCGAACGCGAATCATATGAACGTGATGAAAACTAGCTTGACGATAATTCCCATGTGTCCTCGGGAGCTCCTTTCTCATTATTAGAAACTGTCCAGGCTTATCCTTTGCTACATAAAGGATTGGGCCACCTTGCTGCACTTTGTTTACTTTATTTACTTGTTACTCGTTACCATTTATCTTATCACAAAACTATCTATCACCTACAATTTCAGTGCTTGCAGAGAAAACCTTACTGAAAACCACTTATCATTTCCTTCTGCTCCTCGTTGGGTTCGACACTCTTACTTATCGAAAGGACTATGATTGATCCCCTACACTTGTGGGTCATCAGGGCCATCTATGCCGTCTGCTGGCCGACGGCATAGCTAGCCACGTGGCAGCATCCCAGTGCTGCCCTAGCTAAGCTCTTTGCCGTCCGTCAGCTGATAGCAAAGAGCTTTGCCTCTTTGCCGTCGGCTGGCGGACGGCAAAGAGCGCCGTTAACCCCTAACAGCTCTCACCTCACACCGCTGCCGTCCGGCGTCGTTGCCGTCTGCTGGCCTCGGATGGCTGACGACACAATCCTTTGTCGTCCGTTTCTATGAAGCGGACGGCAAAGAAGGCCTTTGTTGGCACGTGTTCAGCCGGACAGTTTGACGTCTGCTGGCTGACGGCAAAGGCTTTTGCCGTCCGTGATCCATGCCTTTGCCGTCTGCCATGGCGGACGGCAAAGAAGCTGATTCCAATAGTGGTAGTCATCAGATCGAGCCTGCCAGACGTTCATAATGTTTGCGCAGCTCCTGCAGCAGGTCTGTCACCTAGTGGTGCATCAAGGACATAATTCTTCTGCGCAGCAATGAGGATAATCCTCAAGTTATGGACCCAGTCCATGTAGTTGCTATCATCATCTTTCAACTTAGCTTTCTCTAGGAACGCATTAAAATTCAAGGGAACGGTAGCACGGGCCATTGATCTACAACAAAGACTTGCAAAGACTATTAGGACTAAGTTCATGATAAATTTTAGTTCAAATAATCAAATTACTAATGAACTCCCACTTAAATCAACATCCCTCAAGTTGTCTAAGTGATACATGATCCAAATCAACTAACCCATGTCTGATCATCACGTGAGAAGGGGTAGTCTTCAATGGTGAATATCTCCATGTTGATCATATCTACTATATGACTTATGTTCGACCTTTCGGTCTCCAGTGTTCCGAGATCATGTCTGTACATGCTAGGCTCGTCAAGTTTAACCCAAGTATTCTGCATGTGCAAAACTGGCTTGCACCCATTGTATGTGAACATAGCGTCTATCACACCCGATCATCACAAGGTTCTTCGAAACGACGAACTTTAGCAACGATGCATACTCGGGGAGAACACTTTTATCTTGAAATTAAGTGAAGGGATCATCTTATAATGCTACCGTCGTTCTAAGCAAAATAAGATGCAAAAAGGATAAACATCACATGCAATCAAAATATGTGACATATTATGGCCATCATCATCTTGTGCTTTTGATCTCCATCTCCAAAGCAACGACATGATCTCCACCGTCACCGGTGCAACACCTTGATCTCCATCGTTGCGTCGGGGTCGTCTCGCCAACTATTGCTTCTACAACTATTGCTAACGCATAGCGATAAAGTAAAGCAATTACATAGTGCTTAGTGATTGACACGCATGTCATACAATAATTAAAGACAACCCTAAGGCTCTTGCCGGTTGTTGTACTCATCGACATGCAAGTCGTGAACTTATTACAAAACATGATCATCTCATACATCAACATATATCAAATCACGTCTTGGCCATATCACATCACAACATACCATGCAAAAACAAGTTAGACGTCCTCTACTTTGTTGTTGCAAGTTTTACGTGGCTGCTACGGGCAACTAGCAAGAACCGTTCTTACCTATGCAAAACCACAACGGTAATTATCAAGTTGTCATTTAACCTTCTGCAAGGACCGCCGTAGTCAAATTAGATTCAACTAAAGTGGGAGAAACAGACACCCGTCAGCCACCTTTATGCAAAACAAGTTGCATGTTAGTCGGTGGAACCGGTCTCATGTACGTGGACATGTATGGTTGGTCCGAGTCACTTCATCCCACAATACCGCCAAATCAAAATAAGACATAGGTGGTAAGCAATATGAACATCACCGACCACAACTCCTTTGTGTTCTACTCGTGCATATCATCTATGCATATACCTGGCTCTGATGCCACTGTTGGTAACGTTGTATGGAAAACAAAAAAAAAATCTATGCACACGCAAGATCTATCCATGGAGATGCATAGCTACGAGAGGGGGAGAGCATCTATATACCCTTGTAGATTGCTAAGCGAAGCGTTTATCAACGCGGTTGATGTAGCCGTACACCTTCACGGTCCGTTCCGATCAAGCAATAACTACGAGAGGGGAGAGCATCTACATACCCTTGTAGATTACTAAGCGGAAGCGTTTATCAACGCGGTTGATATAGTCGTACACCTTCACTATCCGTTTCGATCAAGCACCGAACGTACGGCACCTCCGCGTTCAGCACACGTTTAGCTCGATGACGTCCTCGCCTTCTTGATCCAGCAAGAGGGGCGAAGTAGTAGATGAATTCCAGCAGCACGACGGCGTGGTGACGGCGATGGTGAAACTATTTCCGCAGGGCTTCGCCAAGCACAACGGATTTAGAGCAGAGGATGAACTAGAGGGAGAGGGCGCGCCGGCACACGGCTTGGTGAATCGTGGTGTGTTCTAGGGGCTAGCCATGCCCCTCTATTTATATGTTGAGCCCTGGGGTCGTTACTTGGAGAGAGAGCCTCCCCAAAGTCAGTTTGGAATGCAAGGAAGAGTCCTTCTCGGATTCCAGCACCAGACGCCACGGTCCCCGGCGTCTAGCCCAGACGCCATGGTCCTCGGCGTCTGGCCCAGGGCCAGACACTAGGGACCCTCACATCTGGTCCCCGACTTGCGCAAAACTTCCTTTTGCACCGACCTAAAGCCATGTGGGCCTTACCCCTTGGCCCAACCAAAGTGTCCTCGCACCAGAACATTTCTAGAAACATCTGAAACCCTTCTGGTGAATTCCGGAACCCTTCGGGGACCAAACACTATCATCCTATATATCAATCATTACCTCCGGACATTCCGAAGCTCCTCGCATGTCTGTGATCTCATCCGGGACTTCGAACAACATTCGGTCACCAACATACAATACTCATATAATACTATATCGTCAGAACGTTTAAGCAAGCGGACCGTACGGGTTCGAGAATGATGTAGACATGACCGAGACGCTTCTCCGGTCAATAACCAATAGTGGGACCTAGATGCCTATATTGGTTCCTACATATTCTACGAAGATCTTTATCGGTCGAACCTTCATGACAACATACATAGTTCCCTTTATCCGTCGATATGTTACTTGCTCGAGATTCGATCATCGGTATCTCCATACCTAGTTCAATCTCGTTACTGGTAAGTCTCTTTACTCGTTTCGTAATACATCTTGTAACTAACTCTTAGTCACTTTGCTTACAAGCTTCTTGTGATGTCGTATTACCGAGAGGGCCAGAGATACCACTCCGTCATACGGAGTGACAAATCCCAATCTCGATCCATGACAACTCAACAGACACCTTCAGGGATACCTGTAGAGCACGTTTATGTTCACCCAGTTACGAAGTAATGTTTGATACACACAAGGCATTCCTCCGGAGCCCAGGAGTTGCATGATCTCATGGTCGAAGGAACATGTATTTGACATTAAGTAAGCAGTAGCAATAAACCGAAGGATCATATGCTATGCCAACGAATGAGTCTTGTCCATCACATCATTCTCCTAATGATGTGATCCCGTTATCAAACAACAACTTATGTCTATGGTCAGAAAACCTTAACCATCTTTTGATCAACGAGCTAGTCTAGTAAAGACTTAATACAAACTTGCTATTTATTTATGTATGCACACATGTATTTAAGTTTCCGATCAATATAATTATAGCATGAATAATAAACCTTATCATGATTAAAAAAATATAATAAAAACCGCTTTATTATTACCTCTAGGACATATTTCCAACACCTACATGGGGCTGCAAGCAACCAAACTATACTTAAAGCTGAGTGCAGAGGGAAGATCTGGCCTCTAGTTGCTACAAAAGTGGGGAGAACATCCAGACCACAAAAGATCACTCATTAGCCAAGCTCTAATATGCTGACAAAGGAATTAAAATGGCCAATATAAAGGAGGACAAGAGCGATTTAAGAGTGAACAAGATCTCAATTTTGTCAGAGAAATCTTTAACTTTGCGTCTAAGATTTACACTTCTTCGTGTACTCAATGGGCTAAAAACATTAAGGTGCAAAACTGTATACAACACATACCACCAATCTAATTCCTTTCAATCTCAGTAAGTAATGTATATTCTGTAATGCTAATATATGTGGGGCTCACAAGTTGCACCAAAATTGAGCTCTTCACACTCCCAGTAAAAAGCACAGCAGCTGTATTTCTAATGGACCACAAAACATTCTTATACTCTTATAATATATGATATACAATTTCTGCACAGCTCTCGGTATGCACCATTTTTGTTTCCGAGTAGCAAAAGCTTTCTTCTGCTACTTGTATCAGTGTGCCTCTTCTCAATCAGCGATATGATTTATGGCATGATCATCATCATGCTCAAGCATATGCAGCATAACTCCACAGAGCCGTGGAAGAACACAAGTAAGCACTGGTGCCTCTGAAACCAAGCAATGGTAAGTCGGTAGCAGTGTCCTGAGCCAAATACGCCTGCCCATAAAATGATCCGCTCTCTGGAAAGGAGAAAATATAATGAATGCAGATGTCAAACTGATAGCAAACAATGTAAACTATTTATTCGATTATCCACCTTTCATACTTGGATCAGCCTGTATCATCCTGATCTTCAATATCATCATCAATGATGACATATTTTGAGGCACCATTGGAGGAATGGGAATTTGGGTCAACATGTTTACTGTGGCTGTCTTTCTTGAACCTATGGTACCTTCATATATCACAAGATATAATAGTCAGAATAACCATACTAACACATCAGAAATTAACCTACTCTAATATTTCCACTTTACGCTTTTGTAGTCAAATTATTATCAGTGTTTTCCAATGGCTCTTTTTATAGTTAGTCTTATTGCATTTCTCTCTGTACAAGGTGGCATGACATAGCAAGTTCATTGACTTGCAAATAGGAAAAAAAAATTGTGGGCATGAGCAAATTAATAAGTTTGACTCCTCTTGAACAATTTACTCCCCAAAAAAGTTGGCATGGAAGTCTGAACTTATCAACATAGTAAGAAATTTGAAGTTGATTCTGGGAATCGTAACAACATAGCCGGTCCCAAGCCCGGGTAAAGGAGGAGGGTTGTGATAGGCTTAGCGAGCCAACGTAAAAACTCAGCCACTCTTATGGAGATGAAACCCAAAAGATTTTCGTTGGGGCGTAACCCTCTCAACGACGTGCCACATCGGAACCCGGGTGTGGTGGCAAATGGACAAGGGCCGGGCCGTCACCCCCCTGGTGGCACGCCGTATCTTAATCCGGATACGGTGGCAAGTGAGCGAGGATCGGGTCGTCGCATCCTTAGTGGCGCGCTACATCGTTGCCCGGATGTAGTGGGAAATGAGCAAGGGTCTTCGCATTTGACTCGACGAGTGCGAAGGGTAAGGAAGCTAGCCGAGCCTAGGAGGATTCGCTTAGGTAGCTAGAACATAGGGTCTCTGACAGGGAAGCTTCAAGAGCTAGTTGATGCAGCAGTGAGGAGAGGTGTTGATATCCTTTGCGTCCAAGAAACCAAATGGAGGGGACAGAAGGCGAAGGAGGTGGAGGATACCGGCTTCAAGCTGTGGTACACGAGGACGGCTGCAAACAGAAATGGCATAGGCATCTTGATCAACAAGAGCCTCAAGTATGGAGTGGTAGACGTCAAGAGACGTGGGAACCGGATTATCCTGGTCAAGCTGGTAGTTGGGGACTTAGTTCTCAATGTTATCAACGCGTATACCCCGCAAGTAGGCCACAATGAGAACATCAAGAGGGAGTTTTGGGAAGGCCTGGAAGACATGGTTAGGAGTGTACCGATTGGCGAGAAGCTCTTCATAGGAGGGGACCTCAATGGCCACGTGGGACATCTAACACAGGTTTTGAAGGGGCGCATGGGGGCTTTCGCTATGGCATCAAGAATCAAGAAGGAGATGTCTTAAGCTTTGCTCTAGCCTACGACATGATTGTAGCTAACACCCTCTTTAGAAAGAGAGAATCACATCTGGTGACTTCTAGTAGTGGCCAACACTCTAGCCAGATTGAGTTCATCCTCTCGAGAAGAGAAGATAGGCGTGTGTGCCTAGACTGTAAGGTGATACCTGGAGAGAGTGTTGTACCTCAGCATAAGCTGGTGGTTGCTGACTTCCACTTTCGGATTCGTGTCCAGTGGGATAAGCGTGCCAAAGTCGCTAGAACGAAGTGGTGGAAGCTCAAGGAGGAGGTAGCTCAGGCGTTCAAGGAGAGGGTCATTAAGGAGGGCCCTTGGGAGGAAGGAGGGGATGCGGACAATGTGTGGATGAAGATGGCGACTTGCATTTGTAAGGTGGCCTCGGAGGAGTTTGGAGTGTCCAAGGGAAGGAGAAGCAAAGATAAGGATACCTGGTGGTGAATGATGATGTCCATAAGGCGATTAAAGAGAAGAAGATTACTTCAGACGCCTATACCTGGATAGGAGTGTAGACAAACATAGAGAAGTACAAGATGGCGAAGAAGGCCGCAAAGCGAGCTATCAGTGAAGCAAGGGGTCGGGCATATGAGGACTTGTACCAACGGTTAGGCACAAAGGAAGGCGAAAAGGACATCTATAAGATGGCCAAGATCCGAGAGAGGAAGACAGGGATATTGGCCAAGTCAAATGCATCAAGGATGGAGCAGACCAACTCCTGGTGAAGGACGAGGAGATTAAGCATAGATGGCAGGAGTACTTCGACAAGCTGTTCAATGGGGAGAATGAGAGTTCTACCATCGAACTGGACGACTCCTTTGATGAGACCAGCATGCGTTTTGTGCAGCGAATCCAGGAGTCTGAGATCAAGGAGGCTCTAAAAAGGATGAAAAGAGGCAAGGCGATGGGCCCTGATTGTATCCCCATTGAGGTGTGGAAAGGCCTCGGGGACATAGCGATAGTATGGCTAACCAAGCTTTTCAACCTCCTTTTTCGGGCAAACAAGAAGCCAGAAGAATGGAGGCGAAGTATATTAGTACCAATCTTCAAGAACAAGGGGGGTGTTCAGAGTTGTACTAATTACCGTGGAATTAAGATGATGAGCCATACAATGAAGCTATGGGAGAGAGTCATTGAGCACCGCTTAAGAAGAATGACAAGTGTGACCAAAAATCAGTTTGGTTTCATGCCTGGGAGGTCGACCATGGAAGCCATTTTCTTGGTATAACAACTTATGGAGAGATACAGGGAGCAAAAGGACTTGCATATGGTGTTCATTGACTTGGAGAAGGCCTATGATAAGATACCATAGAATGTCATGTGGTGGGCCTTGGAGAAACACAAGTCCCAGCAAAGTACATTACCCTCATCAAGGACATGTACGATAATGCTGTGACAAGTGTTCGAACAAGTGATATCGACACTGATGACTTCCCGATAAGATAGGACTCCATCAGGGGTCAGCTTTGAGCCCTTATCTTTTTGCCTTGGTGATGGATGAGGTCACAAGGGATATACAAGGAGATATCCCATGGTGTATGCTCTTTGCGGATGATGTGGTGCTAGTGGACGATAGGCGGACGGGGGTAAATAGGAAGTTAGAGTTATGGAGACAAACCTTGGAATCGAAAGGGTTTAGGCTTAGTAGAACTAAAACCGAGTACATGATGTGCGGTTTCAGTACTACTAGGTGTGAGGAGGAGGAGGTTAGCCTTGATGGGCAAGTGGTACCTCATAAGGACACCTTTCGATATTTGGGGTTAATGCTGCAGGAGGATGGGGGTATTGATGAAGATGTAAACCATCGAATCAAAGCCGGATGGATGAAGTGGCGCCAAGCTTCTGACATTCTCTGTGACAAGAGAGTGCCACAAAAGCTAAAAGGCAAGTTCTACAGGACGGTTGTTCGACCCGCAATGTTGTATGGCGCCAAGTGTTGGTCGACTAATAGGCGACATGTTCAACAGTTAGGTGTGGCGGCGATGCGTATGTTAAGATGGATGTGTGGCCACACGAGGAAGGATGGAATGATGATATACAAGATAGAGTTGGGGTATCACCAATTGAAGAGAAGCTCGTCCAACATCGTCTGAGATGGTTTGGGCATATTCAGCGCAGGCCTCCAGATGCTCCAGTGCATAGCGGGCGGCTAAAGCGTGCGGAGAATGTCAAGAGAGGTCGGGGTTGACCGAATTTGACATGGTAGGAGTCCGTTAAGGCCTTGTTCGGTTGAGGTGGTTTTTGAAGGGGATTGGCAGGGTTTGAGGGGGATTAGATCCCCTACAAGCCAAAATCCTCTCCAATCCACTCCAATCCCCCTGGGAGGAGGATTAAACGAACAAAGCCTAAGAGAGACCTGAAGGATTGGAGTATCACCAAAGAACTAGCTATGGACAGGGGTGCGTGGAAGCTTGCTATCCATGTGCCGGAGCCATGAGTTGGTCGCGAGATCTTATGGGTTTCCCCTCTAGCCTACCCCAACTTGTTTGGGACTAAAGGCTTTGCTGCTGTTGTTGTTTGTTGTTGTTATTCTGGGAGTCGTAAAATACGGACTGGTAATAAGTTTTGTTTTTTTGGAAAAGGAGGAAAAAAAACCCGGCCTCTGCAGGACTGGTAATAAGTTAGTAGCTTGGAACAACAAATATATGAACAACTCACTTGTACAGATTGAAAAGGCTGACACCAAATATAATTGTTGCCAGTCCAAATCCCTTTAACCAGGTAAATGGATCATTGAAGAAAAGCACAGCAACCTGTTGGATTGTTTGTCATCACAAGTCACACTTATATGCATGAACAAAGATAAATTCAATGAAACTTTGAAAGTAACTATAGAGTGGGTAATCAATACCAAAATTGTGACAGCTTCCTTGACAATCCCAGCTATGGTCACTGTTACAGCACTTGTTACAGAAACCAGAACATATTCTGTCAAAACCTTCAAAGAACAAATCAAGTGATTATAAACCAGATAAAAAAAATGCTAACAAGAATACTTTTTTTTGTGAATACCAACAAGAATACTTGGCAAGCATGTCTTAACAACAAACCAACAATAGATGACTGCAAAAAGGACTTATTGGTTATTACAAGTATTCTCAGACTCTCGGTGCATGAAAAAATGAAATAGTAAGAACCAACAGTGTATTGACTGGTTCCAGCGAAAAAGAAAATGACTTTTTGCATGACAAATGTAATGATTGGTAAGTCAAATGCCCTGGCATAAATGCTGTACTTCCCAGGAAGGAGTACTGATCCATACCATGAAGAATGCCAAAGCACCACCTAGAAGCATCAATAAGATGCTTCTTAATATGTGAGCTGGACTATCAAAGAAGTGACTTGCTCTGACTTCATGCCATGGATCCATGGCAATGGAAATAATTGCAGTTGTTATTGCCATCACCGGGGTAACATAACTCATTAAGGTGAAGGGGTTCTTTAATCCTGCAAAACACAATAAAAATGATGCTGTAAAGGATGCTACATTACCTATTTATTGAACAAATCACGTTCGATATTATCATTTTCATATTTTTTAAGAGAAGACAATACACATAACCGCTACAGCTCATACTGATGCTCTAACTCAGATTTAAACAAAAACAGGTGTCCATTGAAAATACATAAGTCATACATGTGCCTGAAATTAATAAAGCTCTCGCTGCTTTTCAGTTTTCAAGAATGAGATACTAAGACAACAACGAACAGTATTTATAATTTCCTCTCACTGGACAAGAAGCTAAGATAGAATGCATACCATATTCCTCTTTCTTCAGCAGATTTAAGGGACACATAAGGGGAAAAGAAAAGTTCAGTCAGGACAGGAATGAAAGGGAAGTAGAATATAGGATTAATAAGGCATATTACCATGTCCAATCACCAATGTTCAGAACAAAAAAAATGGAAGTACTACATTACACTCACAAACCTGGAGGAGAATCTGTGTCATGCACCAGCGGAAACCAGACATGACAGCAGCAAGCATAATAAATATAAATCCCCAAAGATTAAATTGTGTCTCTTTAGCAACTGCAAGAGGAACATTATTACCACAATCCACAGTTAAGATGATGAATCCACATAAGAGAAATTTAAGAAAATAGAGTCAGAATGCAAAATTAAGCCCACAAATTACAGTGCCAAAAATCTAATCAAGTAAAAAGCTATTACCTCAGTCCCGAATTACTTGTCTTAGATTTGTCTAGATACGGATGTATCTAGACACGTTTTATCTGTCTAGATACATCCGTATCTAGACAAATCTAATACAAGTAATTCGGGGCGGAGGGAGTAGCTAGGAGGTCTTTTTCTGAGCTCTCTCGAGGAAAGCACATAAGCATATCACTTTGGAAAAAGTAATATAAGCTGTTGATGTACACTTATGACTTTACCTGTCAGTAGAACTCCAACAGAAACAATCAGCATGATTCCAAGAATGTTAAAGCTCGGCTTCTCTAGCCTTCAGGGGAAAAAGGGAAACCTTCGATTAATAACATGAAAATGATATGGAGACGCAGAATACAATGGTTGACGTTCATTTTGTGGTTCTGGTGCTAGGAGCCTTTTGTTTTAGTTAGCCTGTCAGTAAAACCGCGTCGGAACATCCCGGCGATCTCCCTATACGCCGACGATGTCATGATTTTCTGCCATGCCACGGCCGACGACGTTGCCGCGGTTACGGACATCCTCGCCCTGTTCGGCAGGGACTCCGGCCTCCACATGAACTTCGCCAAGAGCTCTGCTAATGTCTTGCATGGCGACCAGACGGCCACGGAGACGATCGCGCACCTCGGCTGCCCGGTGGTGACACTCCCTCTCACCTACCTCGGCATCCCCCTGTCCACGCGCCGTCCAACTGCCGCCCAGCTGCAGCCATGGTCGACGCGGTCGCCGCGCGCCTCCCATCCTGGAAAACTTGGCTGATGACCAAAACTGGGCGCCTGGCACTGGTTAAATGGTCCTGTGTGCTATCCCGGTGCATCAACTGCTCGCATTTGCGCCTCCCAAAAAGACCATCAAGCAGCTCGAGAAGATCCAGCGCGGATTCCTCTGGGCCGGGCGCGCCGCTGCCAACGGAGGGCACTGCCATGTCAACTGGAGCCGCGTCTGCCGCCCCATCGAGCTTGGAGGGCTAGGCGTGCGCGACCTTGAACGCGCCGGCCTCGCTTTGCGGCTGCGATGGTTGTGGTTCGCCAAAACGGACCCCGAGCGAGCATGGCAAGGGCTCGATCTCCAGTTCTCACCCATGGAGCGCGCGTTATTTTGGGCATCCACGACCATGGCCATCGGGAATGGGCGGACCACCCTGCTCTGGGAGGACCGCTGGAT
Source organism: Aegilops speltoides (assembly GCA_021437245.1). NCBI lineage: Eukaryota > Viridiplantae > Streptophyta > Magnoliopsida > Poales > Poaceae > Aegilops > Aegilops speltoides. Next base: position 368,378,697 of record CM038143.1, read on the forward strand.
CAATGGCCAATCCTTCCGCGAACTCTTACCTAATCTCTACGATTGCATACCCAAGCGACGGCGCATGGCTAGAACCGTGGCGAACGGGCTGATTGGCAACTCCTGGGCACGTGACATTCACGGCAACCTGGGCTTGCACGAGATTGGGCGGTACCTACAGCTATGGCAGGTCATGCAACACACGGTGCTCTCCGCCGCCCCGGACCAGCTGATTTGGAAATGGACAGCGAGCGGCACCTACTCCGCACAATCCTGCTACCAGGCCACCTTCCACGGATCGACCACTTGCTACTCCTGGAAGCTCATCTGCAAGACTTGGGCGCCACCGAGAGTGAAATTCTTTCACTGGCTGGCCAACCAAGACCGGTGCTGGACGGCCGAGAGGCTAGATCGCCATGGACTGCAACATCACCCTTGCTGCCTCCTATGCGATCAAGAACCGGAGACGCTCCGACACTTGCTACTAGAATGCCCCTTCGCCTGCCAGGCATGGCACGAGGTACTGGCCTGGCTGCGCATCCCAGCCCCGATCCCCAACCGCGAGCCCTCCCTCATGGACTGGTGGAAGCATGCCAGGGAGAACACGCCTTCGGAACTTCACAAAGCCCTGAAATCCGCTGCGCTGCTCGTGCCCTGGATGGTTTGGAAACACAGGAACAGCTGCGTCTTCGACAACGCAACGCCATCCATGAACACGCTTCTCGACAGGATCAAGGACGAGGCATCCTCTTGGGCGGCTGCTAGGGCACCCGGCCTCCGGCTAGTTCTGCCTCAAACATGGGATGTACACTAATCACACTGTAATTCACGCGTCCTCGGACGTTTGTAACTGAACTCCTCACTTTTCAATGCAAAGAAACACAAAGCTTTTGCATTTTCTCAAAAAAAAATTGCATCAGCGTAGTCTCGGTTTTTGTTTTGCTGTTGTTGCTGGGGTTTATGTGTTTTTCGAGCAGTAATTTTCTTCCTTTGTAGTTCATACTTCTCCTAGTCCTGTTGGCTACCTTTATATCTGACCTTTATATCTGAACTACCATACTCTGCTGCTCTGTTATTTTTTAGCAATAGTGGAACCCGACCACCATGAGCAGGCGTAAGGAAAAAAGGGAATGATATGGAGCATAACAAAAGCCCATAAACCGATAATTAAACAGAAATAGGTGCAGTGTTGTCAGAAAGACAAGTTACAAGAGGGCACAAAATTATTTGCATAGGAACATGAAAGGGCTAAGTGAATGTCAAGAAGCAGTACTATAAGAAATGATGGGCATGCAAGAAACTGCTCAATGTTTTTCTTTTGTCGGGAGATACTGCTTAATTTTAGTTCAGTTCTAACATTTGCATCCCATTTCTCAAAATTATGTGTATATGGAACCAACTTTGTAAAGTCTGCAAGCTAGTTCAAAAGTATTCAGTTGGCCTAGGACAAATGTTTCACATAACCTAATAGTACGGGTTAACCCTCTTCATCCCACCCCACCCCACCCATAGGAGATGAAAACCATTAGAGAACAGCAGAATGAAGCTCAACTTTTCCAGGACAAGGTTCTGTAACTGATATTCCATACCAATGAACACAGGAAGTTGCTAAACTAGAAGACAAAAATGGCATGCACTGCTGAAAACGAACCAGCAACTGAGCTTACCTGAATAGAAAAGCAAAGAGAAGAATGAAAATTGGAGCCCCAGATTTACACTGCACAATAATTGAAAGCCATAAATTAGAAGTCCAAATATTAAGTGAGAAGAGCAGGAAATAATAACTCACATGGAATGAAATGTACCATTGTAGCGAATGTCACAGTAATGAAAACAAACGAAATGTTGGTCAAATTTATATCAAGAGCAGTAGCCAAAGCTGTTGGAACAACTGCAGAAGAAATATTCAGATTGTTACTATATCTTTAAAGATGATAAACACAATAAGAACAGACAAAAAATCTCTACATATTTTGAAGTGGAACAAAAATATATAAGTCCGTGTTAAGTCTAGCCTTCGTTGATTAAATGGATTCATCGAATGAAAAAATAATATCCAGTAGGTCATGTCCCAACTTAATTGCAAGTTAATAAAGTACGGTGATTCATCCAGCGAGAGGTGTAGGGCTAAACTCTATTTTGAGCCCATGTGGCTCTATATGTGGCTCTATAGCAGCTTGGATTCACATGCAACGCACCAGTTAAATTTTACTTCTATCTTTAACCTTAACTTGATAACTTATGATAATCTAATTTAGTGAGTCATGTTCTGTTAATTGGCCAACGGTGGTTTCTGCTCCCACCCATGAAAATAACTGACCAGCATCCATGTTCAGTGCTTTACACCTGAGCTCGAACTGAAACATATCCTTCTTTTAACACTAGTACTCTATATGTATATCCCACAGAAGTGCAGAATGCACAAAGTTGATATTGCAAATTATAGGCACCAAGCCATGAAATTTCCAGGGCACTTGTTGTGACAGAATGTAAGGAACAAACTACTCGTGTAAGCATCGGACAACATAAGTTTGAAACAACACAGTAGCTACCTCGCAGAAAGTAATCTTTCCATGACATTGGATTACGCACTGCCTCCATGCCCCGTTGCTGGAACCACACGATCACCCTCGATGCAACAGCCTGCATGGTGAAATGCACCGTGTTCATCAGGAACGGCGCAGGGAACTTCCACATGCGCTTTCCAAGCATCTCCTTGTTGTACCTGGCCACAGGCACAAGAGCACGCAGAGAACACCAGCATCAAACGCGTGCCCGGCAACAGCTCCTCTGAGCATCCGTGCAGAAATAACGAGAAAAACGCGTTACTCACAGCGTCAAGCAGGTGCTCAGCGTGTACCAACTCGCTATCAGAAATATAATCTTGGCGATCAGCCACGGCGAGACCGGGACGCTGTCAGATCCCGCCGCCGCTCCTGCCTCGATATCCATCGGCAAGCGGTGGACGGCGGCGGCGGATGGCAGAAGCGGCAGCTCGAACTCCTCCGAATCATCGTCGCTCGGTGCAGAGGCCGGCGAAGCGGCGCCGGCGGGGGCATTGGACGCCGCGGAGGCGTCCTTGCACCACCGCGAGAACGACGGCTCCCTGCGTATCCCTCCCTGCTTCCTCTGCCCGCCAGCCACCACCTGCGCCTCCGCGGCGCCCTCCGCGGGCTCGACGGGCACTTCCGGCGCGTCCTCTTCCTTCAGGTGGGCGTGGCCGTTCTCCACGGCGCAGTCCCCCATGGACGCTGCTGCAGGTGGCGTAAGGCTCTAGAAAGGCTTGGATCTGGGCGGCGCGGATCTCATCGGCGGCGGCGGCGAAGGGGGGTTTGCAGCTAGCCTGCGGGATTTCGGTAGCAGGTCAAAATCCAGCACCTCGTGACGACGACTTCCTGCGCGGGGGTTATGCTTGCAACTTCCTCCGTCGGCTGGTACCGGTAGCTTTGCTTGCGCCAGAGGAGGACGATGTTTCTTCTCTCTCCTCCTTTTCGCCTCGCATGAAAATGCAGAAATCACAAAACGTACTCACCATTCTTCTTCTTCTTTTAGAAAAAAAAAATGCCCCAAAAAGCATTTTATATGTGATAATTATCAAAGAAAATAGTACCAAATACAAAACAAAAACATCAAGATATAAAATGACCAAAAAAGTTAGAAATGTCATACTACTCATTTTCTTCGATCGATGGTACGCCACCAACCCGAACTTGGAACTATACTAAATCGACAATAAGTAAAATGGACCCTACAGGTACCCTCATCATACTAGGCTTATAAAACCACAATAGTCACCCGTCTGTATGAACGAGATCCACTGATTGCTGAAGGACTATTGGTTAGGGAAGCATCACCCCACATAGCATTGCAATCCTTCATCGCCAGTCGAGAATATTGGAGAAACTAGGTCACACTATAAAACAAATCGAACAAAGACACCAAAGTCACCGCATCAAAGGCAAACCAGTATGGGATAATTAGATTTATGCCCCTAGTTGTGTCCCACTCGTCTGTTTTACTCCTAATTCCCAAAAGTCGCCGGTTCTGTCCAAGTAACTTTGCTCCTCTTATGCTTTTGCCCTTTGACCGTTTGACCGTCAGTTCGAAAACTTCATAACTAATTCATACTAAATCAAAAAATGCAAATAAGATACCAAAATGTTCAGAAAAACATGACTTATATGTGAGTGTCATTTGCATTCATGAATAAAGTGTTGGAAAGTTCCCATCCGAGTTTTAGCTCTTTTGGTACCACCATGAATAGTAAACTCTAAAAAAATTAAGAAAAATTCAAAAAAAAATATGGTGGCAAAGAACGACAAATGTTCTAAGTGTTTGCCAAGTTTCATTAGGGAACAACATTCGTGGAAGTCGTGGCAAAAAAATAATATATTTTGGAGTGTTGATTATTATTATTTTTGCCACGACACCCACGAATGTTATTCCCTGATGAAACTTGGCAGGCACTTAAAACCCCATCAATAAAAGAACTGCACAAGAAAACCAACCATATTGAGCTCAATGTGTGCCTTGACATATGGGACCAGTTTGACAGAACATGCTTATATAAAAATAAAAGAGGTAAAGTGTGGCATAAATTTAGTCAAATGGGGTAAAATGAAAAAAAAACGTCATATGGGGTAATCCATATAAAAAGACAAAAGAGAAGGTAAAAGGTGAAATTAACTCTTCTTATTGCGTCTGCAACAAAACAACCAATAATTACATCATGTGGAATATTCTTCCTCAGTACTCCCCAGTGCCCAATGATAAACCAATAGGAAACTCAAATATACCACAAAACAACCAGCCGAAAGCGTTCGATCCGATGGCGAGACGCTCACACGGCCGACACGGCGTGAACCGCAGCGATCATGAAGCCGAACACCGTTTCACGCCGGGCCATGAAGCGACGAGCCGCCGCTCCCTGCGAGTACGCCGACGGCGTCGTCTTGATCGGCCGGCGGTGTGCGCCTTCCGGGGTGGTCGGCGTGTTGGCGGTGTCGCACTTGTGGGGAAACCCTTCATCCTCTCTTCGTTGGCGGTCGGGTCTCCTCCTCGTCATCGCTGTGCAGCCCTTGTCATTGTTTTCGACAATTAACTTGCTGCTGCTTGAATACCCAACAATCCTGTTGGTGTGGTTAGTGGCTTTTGAAGTGCCATGTATCCGCAAGAGCGGTCGAGTATTCGGTCCAAATTGGACGGACCGGAGTGGTTCTTTTGAATGGCTTCTTCCGACCGGGTTTAGAGCCTCTGAATCCGGCGTTGATTCTCAGTATCCTCAGTGTTATCGCCGTTAATGCGGCGTTTGTTTTTGTTGCGACGCGACCTGCCATTGCGGTCCTTGCTGTCCGGACTGCCAGAATTTTTGTTGAGGTTGTTACTGTGAGCTAGCCAGCCGTCCTTTCCCGCACAGAAGCGGGTCATGAGTGATGTGAGGGCTGCCATGGATTTCGGCTTTTCCTGTCCTAGGTGCCGGGCCAGCCACTCATCGCGGATGTTATGTTTGAAGGCTGCAAGGGCCTCTGCATCCGGACAATCGACGATTTGATTTTTCTTTGTGAGGAACCGTGTCCAGAATTGTCTGGCCGATTCGTCTGGCTGCTGAATTAGGTGGCTTAGGTCATCGGCGTCTGGTGGCCGCACATATGTGCCCTGGAAGTTGTTAAGGAATGCGGCTTCCAGGTCCTCCCAACACCCAATTGATTCTGCTGGCAAGCTGTTAAGCCAATGTCGGGCTGGTCCTTTAAGCTTGAGTGGGAGACATTTGATGGCATGGAGATCGTCACCACGGGCCATATGGATGTGAAGGAGATAATCTTCGATACAAACAGCGGGGTCTGTTGTGCCATCGTAGGATTCGATGTTTACGAGTTTGAACCCTTCAGGGATTTGATGATCCATTACTTCATCTGTGAAGCAGAGTGGGTGTCTGGCGCCTCTATCTTGGCGATATCTGGCGTAGCTCAAGAGAGCTTTATGCATTGTGTTCGGCCCGGCCGGAGTTACTGTATCCGGCGCGACGGTAGTCGTTGTAGATTGTGGGGCGCCCACGTGATCCGTAGATAGATCTTGATTGTTTTGCTTTGTCCTCCAATATGTCTCGCAAGTCCGGCGCATTCCCTCGTGGCTTCGTACTTTTCGAGCGATGCCGGGGTACGGTCCTGATGGAGGGCCTGGATGCCTCTCTGTCGCGGCCACGGGGTGGTCGGTCTGCCGTATTGTGCACTGGTGATGAAGGTTTGTATGCTTCCTCCTCTAGTCGGGGGAGCAGCTTGCGTTTTGGGTAGCTTTTGGAGGGGCGTTCGAGTTCATACTCTTGGCCGTGAGGACTTGGTCCATCTGTCGGCCAAGAGTCTTGATCGGCTTGAAGTCTGTTGCTTTTTCTTTAGGCTATTTGCCGTGGCGATAAGCCTGCATTTAAAACGCTCTTATTCGACGGGATCCTCGGGCACGATTTAATTAAATCGTCGTTGAGGCTTGCCTCGTCTCCGGAGGAGGTATGTAATTGTCATCCTCTATCTCCTCATCTGTCGCTCTCTCTTGAGGGTGGCTTCTCTGTCCACTGTCTTTGAATCTTCTTTGGAGGGGTTGTCTTGACACTCTCTGGGTGTTATTGTCTCGGTGCGGAATCTCCATTCTTCTTTGTGGCGGGATTTAGAGCGGCGCCACGACGTCGGCGCTTGGGTTGTTTCTTAGAGGAATCTGCCTCGCTGCTTCTTCGTCGTCCCCATCCTTTGGGGTGTCCACCATGTATATGTCGTATGACGAGGTGGTCTTCCAGTGCCTCGTAGGCGCTGGTTCTTGATCGTCTCCGGCATCGTCGTTCATACCGTCGATGTCTTCGGAATCGTAGTCTAGCATGTCGGTTAGATCGTCGATAGTGGCTATAAAGTGGGTGGTGGGTGGGCTTTGAATTTCTTCGTCGTCCGCATCCCAACCATCCTGACCGCAGTCCGGCCAGGGCTCTCCTGATAACGAGAGATACTTTAACAAGTTCAGGATGTCGCCGAAGGGCGAGTGCTGAAAGATGTCCGCAGCGGTGAACTCCATGACCGGCGCCCAATCGGAGTCGATCGGCAGGGGCGCAGGAGGTTCGGGGTCCGGCAAGGAGTCCGGTACCTCGGAGTCACGAGCTTTGCAAAGGACAAGGCCGGTATTCAGCTCCATCACCGTGGAAGTTGCAGCTCCCGAGGCGGTGTCCAGCCACCCGTCCTCGATCTGCGTGGTCGGCTCTGAACTATGGGTCAGAGCGGACTTGTGTCTTGACCTCGAGTCTTGTCCGTGGCGAGAACTAAGTCATGCCCATCGAGACAGTGCGGCACGCTCGGCTGTGGCTCGAATCCATCGAAGATCAAGTCTCCGCGGATGTCAGCCATGAAGTTTAGGCTTCCAAATCTGACCTGATGGCCAGGGGCATAGCTTTCGATCTGCTCCAGATGGCCAAGTGAATTGGCCCGCAGTGCAAAGCCGCCGAACACGAAGATCTGTCCAGGGAGAAAAGTCTCACCCTGGACGGCGTTGTTGTTGATTGAAGAAGCCATCAAGCCTATCGGTGATGACACGGAGGAACTCTCAATGAAAGCACCAATGTCGGTGTCAAAACCGGCGGATCTCGGTAGGGGTCCCGAATCAGCGTCTAGGCGGATGGTAACAGGAGACAAGGGACACGATGTTTTTACCTGTGTTCGGGCCCTCTCGATGGAGGTAAAACCCTACTCCCGCTTGATTGATATTGATGATATGGGTAGTACAAGAGTGGATCTACCACGAGATCAAGGAGGCTAAACCCTAGAAGCTAGCCTATGGTATGATTGTTGTAATGGTTGTGTGTCCTACGGACTAAAACCCTCCGGTTTATATAGACACCGGAGAGGGCTAGGGTTACACAGAGTCGGTTACAATGGTAGGAGATCTACATATCCGTATCGCCAAGCTTGCCTTCCACGCCAAGGAAAGTCCCATCCGGACACGGGACGAAGTCTTCAATCTTGCATCTTCATAGTCTTGGAGTCCGGCCGATGATGATAGTCCAGCTATCCGGACACCCCCTAGTCCAGGACTCCCTCACCTACCTATGTGAGTTCAATGATAATGAAATCTTATCTTCTTATGCAAAGGGTGTTTATAGTTACTATGATATCGGACAAATTGAAGAATTTGTCGTTTTTAAGGGTGCTCATGAAGTTGCTTCTTTGATTGGAAAGTATGATTTTACTCTCAACAAATCTGAAAATTTCATCATACTTAAGTATTGCAATGAAAACCTTGCTCATAATGTCTATGTCCAAGAGTTTATTGAAAGAATGACCGTTGCTTTGGAAGAAAATAATGATATGCATGAATCTATAGAAAATGATGATTCCGATGATTTGATTGAAACACCCCTTGATGAACATGATGCTTGTTATTCTTGTGGCATGATGCCAATATTTATGAGGATGAATTTGCTATAGTTCCTTATGTTAAACATGAGATCGTTGCTATTGCACCCATACTTGGTAGTTCCTTCGATGAAAAGCATGATTGCAATGATTTTACTATAAATTCTCTTGATGTCAATTGCGCTAATAATATTCAAAACCCTAAGCTTGGGGATGCTAGTTTTGCTATGTCTACTACTTGTTGCAATGATCACGATTGGGGTGATTCTTCTTATGATCTTGAAAATTTATTTAATCCCCATGATGAATATGAGATTGATAATATTGTTTGCAATAATATTGAAAGTGGGTTTGGAAGAGTGTCAACTTTAGATCCCACATATTTGGAGAATGTTCAATCTTATGGTATTTTTGATAAAAGTGGGTTTCGAGAGGTCATGACTTTAGTTAATGTTAATCCCACTATTTTGGAAGAGTGTCAACTTTACATGCATGTGGATCGTGTTGAGAATATGTCATGTGATAGCTATTTTATTGAATTTGCTTATGATCCTACATGTAATTATTATGAGAGAGGAAAATATGGTTGTAGAAATATTCATGTTACTAAATTACCTCTCTTCATGTTGAGATTGCTATCATCTCTTTGTTCTTCCTTGCATATGCTAGTTTTTGCTTGCCTTGATAATTTGTTTGCTTACAATATGCCTATGCATAGGAAGTATGCTAGACTTAAGTGTGTTTGTCACATGTTTTATGATGCTCTCTTTGCGCTTCAATTCCTATCTTTCATGTGAGCATCATCATAATTTCAATGCCTAGCTAGGGGCGTTAAACGATAGCGCTTGTTGGGAGGCAACCCAATTTTATTTTGTGTTTTTTGTTTTTGGTTCTGTTTAGGAATAAATAATCCATCTACCTTATGTTTGGATGTGGTTTTATGTTTTGATTAGTGTTTGTGCCAAGTAAGACCTATAGGATAACCTACGATGATAGTTGATTTGGTTCTGCTGAAAAACAGAAACTTTGCACGCACGAATTTAGTTATGATAAATCACAGGAACGTGCTTTTGCGTTGATTCTTTTTGCTTCGGATCACTAAACAAATTTTCCAAGGCTTACTATTTTGGTAGAATTTTTATAGTTTCATAAGTTTGCGTTAGTTACAGATTACTACAGACTGTTCTGTTTTTGACAGATTCTGTTTTGCGTGTGTTGTTTGCTTATTTTGATGAATATATGGCTAGTAAAATAGTTTATAAACCATAGAGAAGTTGGAATACAGTAGGTTTAACACCAATATAAATAAAGAATGAGTTCATTACAGTACCTTGAAGTAGTCTTTTGTTTTCTTTCTCTAACGGAGCTCACGAGATTACTGTTGAGTTTTGTGTTGTGAAGTTTTCAAGTTTTGGGTGAATTCTTTTGATGGATTATGGAACAAGGAGTGGCAGAGCCTAAGCTTGGGGATGCCCATGGCACCCCAAGATAATCAAGGACACCAAAAGTCAAAGCTTGGGGATTGCCCGGAAGGCATCCCTCTTTAAATCCACTTCCATCGGTAATTTACTTGGAGCTATATTTTTATTCACCACATGATATGTGTTTTGCTTGGAGCGTCTTGTGTTATTTGAGTCTTTGCTTGTTAGTCTACCACAATCATCCTTGCTGTACACACCTTTTGAGAGAGCCATATATGATTTGAAATTTGTTAGAATACTCTATGTGCTTCACTTATATCTTTTGAGCTTGATAGTTTTGCTCACAGTGCTTCACTTATATCTTTTGAGCGTGATAATTTTTGCTCTAGTGCTTCACTTAGATCTTTGAGAGCACGGTGGTGGATTTGTTTTAAAGAAACTTGATCTCTCATGCTTCACTTAGATTATTTTGAGAGTCATTAATAGCATGGTAATTTACTTAATGTTAATATACTTGGTGTTCAAGATATGTGAAACTTTCTTTTGAGTGCGTTGAATACTAAGATAAGTTTGATGCTTAATAATTGTTTTGAGATATGAAGATGGTGATATTAGAGTAATGCTAGTTGAGTAGTTGTTAATTCAAAGAATACTTGTGTTGAAGTTTGTGATTCCCGTATGGTGAACCATTATGTGATGAGCTCAGAGCATGATTTATTTATTGATTGTCTTCCTTATGAGTGGCGGTCGGGGACGAGCGATGGTCTTTTCCTACCAATCTATCCCCCTAGGAGCATGCGCGTAATACTTTGCTTTGATAACTTCTAGATTTTTGCAATAGTATACGAGTTCTTTATGACTAATGTTGAGTCCATGGATTATACGCACTTTTTCCCATCCTTCCACCATTGCTAGCCTCTCTAATACCGCGCACCTTTCGCCGGTATCATACACCCATCATAAACCTTCCTCAAAACAGCCACCATACCTACCTATTATGGCATTTCCATAGCCATTCCGAGATATATTGCCATGCAACTTTCCACCGTTCCGTTTATTATGACACGCTCCATCATTGTCATATTGCTTAGCATGATCATGTAGTTGACATCGTATTTGTGGCAAAGCCACCTTTCATAACTCTTTCATACATGTCACTCATGAATCATTGCATATCCCGGTACACCGCCAGAGGCATTCATATAGAGTCATATTATGTTCTAAGTATCGAGTTGTAACTGTTGAGTTGTAAGAAAAATAAAAGTGTGATGATCATCTTTATTAGAGCATTATCCCAAGTGAGGAAAGGATGATGGAGGCTATGATTCCCCCACAAGTCGGGATGAGACTCCGGATGAAAAAAAAGAGAAAAAAGAGGCCATAAAAAAGGAGAAAAGGCCCAAATAGAAAAAATGAGAGAAAAATAGAGAAGGGACAATGCTACTATCCTTTTACCACACTTGTGCTTCAAAGTAGCACCATGATCTTCATGATAGAGAGTCTCCTATGTTGTCACATTCATATACTAGTGGGAATTTTTCATTATAGAACTTGGCTTGTATATTCCAATGATGGGCTTCCTCAAAACGCCCTAGGTCTTCGTGAGCAAGCGAGTTGGATGCACACCCACTTAGTTTCTTTTGTTGAGCTTTCATATACTTATAGCTCTAGTGCATCCGTTGCATGGCAATCCCTACTCACTCACATTGATATCTATTGATGGGCATCTCCATAGCCCGTTGATACGCCTAGTTGATGTGAGACTATCTTCCCTCTTTTTTTGTCTTCTCACAAACCACCACTCTATTCCATATATAGTGCTATATCCATGGCTCACGCTCATGTATTGCGTGAAGATTGAAAAAGTTTTGAAAATGTTAAAGTATGAAACAATTGCTTGGCTTGTCATCGGGGTTGTGCATGATTTAAATACTTTGTGTGGGGAAGATGGAGCATAACCAGACTATATGATTTTGTAGGGATAACTTTCTTTGGCCATGTTATTTTGAGAAGACATAATTACTTTGATTAGTATGCTTGAAGTATTATTATTTTTATGTCAATATGAACTTTTGTCTTGAATCTTTCGGATCTGAATATTCATACCATGATTAAGAAGATTTACATTGAAATTATGCCAAAGTATCACTCCGCATCAAAAATTCTCTTTTTATCATTTACCTACTCGAGGACGAGCAGGAATTAAGCTTGGGATGCCCGATCGTCTCCAACGTATCTATAATTTTGATCGCTCCATGCTACTTTATCTACTGTTTTGGACTATAATGGGCTTTATTTTCCACTTTTATATTATTTTTGGACTAACCTATTAACCGGAGGCCCAGCCTGAAATTGCTTTTTTTTGCCTTTTTCATATTTGAAGAAATGAATATCAAACGGAGTCCAAACGGAATGAAACTTTCGGGAGCGTGATTTACTCATCGAGATAAGATCCGAGACTTGGACCCTCCATCAAGAAAGCCACGAGGCGGTCACGAGGTGGAGGGCGCCCTCCCAGGCGCGCCCCCCGCCACGTGGGCCTCGAGCTCCAGCGACGCATTCCTTCCTCCTATATATACCTCGCACCCCATTAGACCGAGACGGGCCAAAACCTAATTCCACCGCCGCAACTTCCTCAGATCCACGAGATCCCATCTTGGGGCTGTTCAAGCTCACCAAGAGGGCATCCACCACGGAGGGCTTCTACATCAACACCATAGCCTCTCCGATGAAGTGTGAGTAGTTTACTTTAGACCTTCGGGTCCATAGCTAGTAGCTAGATGGCTTCTTCTCTCTTTTTGGATCTCAATACAATGTTCTCCCCCTCTCTCGTGGAGATCTATTCGATGTAATCTTCTTTTTGCGGTGTGTTTGTTGAGACCAATGAATTGTGGGTTTACGATCCAACTTATCTATGAATAATATTTGAATCTTCTCTGAATTCTTTTATGTATGATTGAGTTATCTTTGCAAGTCTCTTCGAATTATCCGTTTGGTTTGGCCAACTAGATTGGTAGTTCTTGCAATGGGAGAAGTGTTTAGCTTTAGGTTCAATCTTGCGGTGTCCTTACTCATTGACAGAAAGAGTTGCAAGGCACGTACTGTATTGTTGCCATCGAGGATAACAAGATGGGTATTTATCATATTGCATGAATTTATTCCTCTACATCATGTCATCTTGCTTAAGGCGTTACTCTGTTTTTAACTTAATACTCTAGATGCATCTTTGGATAGCGGTCGATGAGTGGAGTAATAGTAGTAGATGCGTAATCGTTTGATCTACTTGTCACGAGCGTGATGCCTATATACATGATCATACCTAGATAACCTCATAACTATGCTCAGTTCTATCAATTGCTCAACAGTAATTTGTTCACCCACCGTAGAATATCTATGCTCTTGAGAGAAGCCACTAGTGAAACCTATGGCCCCCGGGTCTATTCTCATCATATCAATCTCCATTACTTTATTTTACTTGTTTTGCCTTTACCTTTTTACTTTGCATCTTTATATCAAAAATACCAAAAATATTATCTCTACGGATCTCACTCTCGTAAGTGACCGTGAAGGATTGACAACCCCTAAGCGTTGGTTGCGAGTTGCTACCGTTTTGTGCAGTACGAGGACTTGCGCGTGACCTCCTCTTGGATTGATACCTTGGTTCTCAAAAGCGAGGGAAATACTTACGCTCTTGTCTTGCATCACCCCTCCTCTTCGGGGAAAACCAACGCAAGCTCGAGATGTAGCAGGGTCCTACAAAGATTGGACTATTTTAGATCCAGATTCTTTTGGCAAGGAGATGGTGAAAAGAAAAAATACAGGCTGACCAAATGGAGCGCGGTTTGTAGGCCAAAAGACCAAGGTGGCCTTAAAATTCATGACATGCAGGTCAAGAATGAGGCTCTACTCAGTAAACAGTTATTCAAACTTCTTACTGAGGATGGTGTTTGGCAAACCATGCCGTGCAACAAGTATCTAGGCCAAAAGGCGGTGTCCCAGGCATTTTGGAAACCCGGCGACTTGCACTTTTGGGCTGGCCTAGTGGCGACAAAGAAACATCTCTTTATCTTTGGGTCTTTCGCGATAAAGGACGGGTCGGAGATTCGTTTTTGGGAAGATATATGGCTAGGCAATGCCAGTATCCGAAAACAATATCCATCCTTATACAACATTGCTCACGATAAGAATAATACTATTGCGCAAGTGCTCAATTCATCCTCACCAAATATTTCGTTCAGGCGGGATTTGATTGGCCCCCGACTTGTGTCATTGCATATCCTTTTATCCACTTTGGATTCGATTAACGTGACGCAAGGCCGGGATGTGTTTCGCTGGAACCTTACTACATCTGGGTCTTTCACTGTAGACTCTATGCACCATGCGCTCACACATTCTGAGGTACCAGTCAGTAATAACAAGAAAATTTGAAAGTCCAAGATTCCACTAAAAGTGAAATTTTTCATGTAATATCTTTGTAGGGGAGTTGTGTTAAATAAAGACAACCTCGCACGACGTAACTGGCAAGAGAGTAAGAAGTGTCGTTTTTGTACTCACGACGAGACAATCAAACACCTCTTTTTTCAATGCAAGTTTGCACGTTCTACATGGTCAGTCATCCAAATAGCGTCAAATTTGCATTCGCCCATAAGTGTTGCCAATATTTTTGGTCATTGGTTGGACAACATTTCAAATAGTTTCAAAATGCTAATAAAGGTGGGAGCGTATGCCTTAATTTGGTCGCTTTGGCTATGTAGAAATGATTTGATTTTCAATGAAAAATATGCTTCTTCTTTGCAGGTTATTTTCCTGGTGTACGCACTCGCTACATACTGGTCTATTCTACAGCGACCGAAGTACCAACCGCTGTTTAAGGCGGTGTGTACGCCATTGGAGCAGGTGGCTATGGAGGGTTTTTTCCGACATGGTGGCAGCATAACCTTCGGATCGACCCACCACCTCCTTCGACATAGGCATGATGTCGGTCTATAGGACTCTATTGTTGCCGATTTGTCGGTTTTTATTTGATGATTTTTTGTCGGACTTTCGGATTTGGCTGTATGCATCCTAGTTATGCAGAGACCGGGTGTTACTCATAATACTTTCTATCTGCTTGATGCTACATTTTGAGATAATAAAATCGTCCTTTATCGTAAAAGGGGAGAATGTTGAATAAAACCAGCCGCAGCTAGATTTGCTTGCCAAGGCAGCGCTTTTAGCTCCCGTTTAGTTTGTTTTGTGTTAGCGTTTTTTCAGCTCATGGGCATTGTTTTGGTATGAATCTTGTGCCTACCATGATTTGTCCGTGAAACAATGTGGACCGTGGCATTGCAGGTTTGCTTGTAATCCAAATAAATAGAGAGGAAGAAACAAAAAAGTCTCAGACCTGACATTGGCGCTCGTATTTTATTGGATTTATTTCAGACCTTTCGATGATGTGCATTTAGCGGGAGAAGACGTTTCCATCGACTATGAAGGCATTTGTGCCGACTTCGCCAATCTCAAGATGATGTGCTGGTTCAGTCTCTCGGAGCTGCTCATAAGGATATGATGTGCGTGTGTGCGTTCGCTCATACGGGTAAGTGTATGCTCGTGTATGTGAGCGACTTCGATGCTACCGTGTTAACAAAAACAAAACAAAAATTGAAAGAGAATATTCGTACCAAGCGGTCAGCTTGCAAGCTACTCCCAACAAAAAATTTGAAAGAAAACATTCTTTGGATAATGCGAGTACGGACAGCGCGTTTAGAGAAGAAAACAAGCAACTGTCAAAAAGTCACCGTACTCAGTCAATTATGAACCACCCGCACTTGTTACATGGACGAACCGGTCGGCTGCGCGACAAGGAAGCTCAGCTGCGTGGCCGGCTGGTGACGGTGGCAATGCGGGCGGGGTTGAGCTCAAACCAGACCTGGCGGAACACCTTGACGATGCAGTCGTGGTGCTCCTCGGCGTTTAGCGCCAGGTAGCACGCCAGGAGCGTCTCCAGCTCCTCCGGCCGCCCGATGCGCTTGCTCGTTATCATCTCCACCATCGAGTTGCGGAACTCCCGCTGCGGGTCACTCGTCCGCCGCACCACCGCGAACCTCTCAAGCCCCGATACGGCCGCCACGTTGCACCGCGGCGAACGGACGCGCACCGCTGCCAGCCTCGCGCCCGGCGTAGTCCTTCCGGAGAAGGACCGCCGCCCGCTTCCTCGGCGACGGCGCTGGTGTCTCCGAGGCCGCTTCTCTTCGTCCGTGTCGGACGGCAGCGTCAGCACCGGGGTCGGCGCCGTCGCCAGCACACACTGCGGCGGGGAAGCAGCGCGGGAGAACGCGCTGAGGTGTCTGAGCGGCGGGAGATCGCGATAGCCGCCGACTGAGTAGTGGCGTCGGCGGGAGAGCTGGCGCGCGGCCGTGGCCTCAGCCTCGGCGTCATCGTTGCCGACGGAGCGACGACGCGGCACGATATCGGCGGCCGCGGGTGACAAGGTATCTGGCGGGCTGCTCCGCGATGCCGGGCTCGGGGTCGCGCCCTCGTGGAAGCCGCCGCCGGAGCTCTTGGCCTCAGGCGCGGCATGCTTGTTGGGCTTAGAGGAAGCAGCGGCATTGTGCTTAGCCGTGAGCTTGGAGAACCATGTGAGCGGCGAGAAGGCCGCCTTGCCCTTGCCGCTCTTGCTCTCTTCATGCGCCTGGTCTTGCGGCAGCAGCTGCAGCTGCTTAGTTTTCAGCCCCCACCACCTCATGGCTATGGTTTCTCTCGGTGTTCTTGGTTACTATGTGACCCTTGTAGTGTGAGGAGAGAAGAGTCCGGCGCTATGTGGGTATTTAAAGCGGGGGGTTTTGGCGGCCAAGCTACGGGTATGATGTTTGAAAGTTCAAAGCTGGGGGCCAAAGTTTTAATAAAGCCGTCACTTTTCTTTTGCATGCATGCACCGTGCATTTTGGCTGATTGATTAGCGTGATTGACGCTAATGTCCACTGTAGTTGTAGTACATCATGTTTGGCGTGTCCCTCGCGGACTTCAAAAGCCACAGTAGTGCAGCCTTTGGCGACATGCTAGCAGTACACAGCCCTGCTGTATGACTTTTGTTGTGATTACCCAGGTCTTGATAGTCTTTATCTGCAGATTATGACGAGGAGATCGATTTGGATGTTGTCAACACAACACCGGCTTAGCGCTGGCATGAGGGACAGTGGGACATGGCTCGGCGTGGAGCAGGACAGGAGGAGTGCAACTTTGGGAACAGAAACTGAGACGAAACCAAAGGGAATCACCGATCGAGGAGCGCGAGGGGAGGCCGGCAGGCGTGATCCCGGCCCTGGCTGCCGTCCGGGCGAAACTCCTGAGACCCCATTCCACGAGGGCACGACGCAAACACACCTCTCGTCTTTACGTGCGTGCGTGGCCTGCCTTTCCATTCCTTTTCCCCGTGAGAGGAGAGAGCAGCGGGGGCAGAGGTGCAGAAGCTGCAGACACGCGCGCTGCCGATTGCGCGAAAAGGGTGGCGCCCTGGTTGTTGGTGATTGGGTGGGGCCTGTGCCTGGCGTGCCGGCTTTTGCTCCCTTTCCTGCGCTGCAAATGTTGCATGCCTACGGGCTACGGCTACGGTTCTTGGTTGTTGCATCCTCTGAGCTGGGCAGTGTGAGTGTCTGGCCTCTTTGTTCGAACAAAGTCCGCGCCACCGCCTTTTTACCGACGTCCGGCCGGACCTGTATGCTGTTTTGCTATAATTACTTTTGGACATGATAAGTGTTAGTACAAGTCACGTACGAGCACATGGTAATTCCGAACGTTTTTATGGCAAGTTTAGTGACGCGACATTACAACTTTTGTGTTTTACTTTAACTTTGACAGAAACTTATCGTGTGTCACTGAAATTTGCCATCCTTGCGTGACTGAAATTGCGATAAAAAATGTTAGGACCGGAATGCTATGCACCTAGCGTGTGCCACTTATCATTTGAGTTTCTTTTCCGTTCGCCCATGGATGCGAGGATGAACCCTTAAACTATCAGTTTGTTGCTTTACACTATAGCGACGTAGAGAAAATCACAATAGATACATCATTTGCCGCCTCCTACTACGTGAAGTAGACCGATATGCATGGACGTTAACTCATGCGATCCTAGCAAAATGAAAAATAATTTCAGTCACTAGTGTCTTTTTAGAATTTTCACGAAAAAGGCCCAAAACATCAAGGGTTTGTACTTAGAGGGGATTTTTACAGGACGTCTACACCAGGCAGAACCCCAATCATGTAACACAGCAGGGACTAACGCGAGCTCCACATGCTAAGCCAAACATCAACATGGTTCCGGTGGTCAACCCTAAAATGCGACTTCCATAAAGCCGCATCATTGCGGCAGCTCTTCATGGCCGCATCCAGGGAGGGCGTGTCTTCCCAAAAGACCATGACATTTCGTCGTTTCCACAGATGCCAGCAGCAGAGGAGGAAGAAAGCAGACGGCGATGCAGTCCCGATCAGGGGGTGATGTCAAATAGATGAAGATTTCTAACTGAGGAGCCTGCCATAGAACACAAGGTGATCCGCAGTCTCAAGCGTAGCCGAGCAGCGGGTGAGGGAGTCCTGGATTAAGGGGTCCTCGGACAGCCGGACTATATACTTTGCCGGACTGTTGGACTATGAAGATACAAGATTGAAGACTCCGTCCCGTGTTCGGATGGGACTCTCCTTTGCGTGGAAGGCAAGTTTGGATATTCAAATATGTAGATTTCCTTCTCTGTAACCGACTCTATGTAACCCTAGCCCCCTCCGGTGTCTATATAAACCGGAGGGTTTAGTCCGTAGGACAGGAACAACAATCATAATCATAGGCTAGCTTCTAGGGTTTAGCCTCTACGATCTCGTGGTAGATCAACTCTTGTAATACTCATATCATGAAGATCAATCAAGCAGGAAATAGGGTATTACCTCCATCGAGAGGGCCCAAACCTAGGTAAAACATCGTGTCCCCTGCCTCCTGTTACCATTAGCCTTAGACGCACAATTCGGGACCCCCTACCGAGATCCGCCGATTTTGACACCGACATTGGTGCTTTCATTGAGAGTTCCACTGTGTCGTCGATGTGAGGCTTGATGGCTCCTTCGATCATCTTCAATGATGCGGTCCAGGGGGAGGTTTTCCTTCCCGGACAGATCTTCGAATTCGGCGGCTTCGTACTGCGGGCCACCTCGCTTGGCCATCTGGAGCAGATCGATAGCTACGCCCCTGGCCATCAGGTCAGGTTTGGAAGCTTAAACTATACTGCCGACATCCGCGGAGACTTGATCTTCGACGGATTCGAGCCCATGACAGGTGCGCCGAACGGTCACGACGTGCATGACCTCGATCTGTCGTCAGACAGTATTCGGGAGATTGCGCCTGCGGGGGCACCGGGAATCAATCCGGAGCAGACCGTGCCTTCCGAGGGCGGGTGGATGGACCCCGCCACGGAAGCCGCACACTCATCGGCGTCGGAGTCGAACATTGATTCCACCTCATGTGAGAGTGGCGTCATCGGACCCTCGGACTCGTCTCCGGCCACAGGATCCGAGCCGCGTGCGTCCGTGCCTATCGAATCTGATTGGGCACCGGTGATGGAGTTCACCGCCGCGGATATTTTTCAGCACTCCCCGTTGGGTGACGTGCTAAATTCATTAAGGTCTCTTTCCTTGTCAGGAGATTCTGGGCCGAACTATGTCCGGCTCGAGTGGGGAGCGGACGACGAAGAAATTCGTCTCCCACCCACCATCCACTTTATAGCCATTGTCGATGACTTAACCGACGTGCTTGACTTCGACTCCGAAGACATCGACGGTATGGACGACGATGCTGGAGAAGAACAGCAACCGCCGCCTATAGGGCGCTCGACAGCCACCTCATCATATGATATTTATATGGTGGACACCCCTAAAGAAAACAATGGCGATGAGGCAACGGAAGATAACCCCTTGGAGAAGCAATCTAGACACCGGTGTCATCGGCGCCGCTCCAAGCCCCGCCACAGCAAAACTAGTGATATCGGCACAAGAGATAACAATTCGGATGGTGCCAAAGACGAATACAATCCTGCCCAGCCAGGCTTCGAGCAGGCCGAGCAAGAAGATGGGCAAGCTATCCCTAAAGAACAGGCAACTGATGGAGAATCAGAGGACGATAATTACATGCCTCTCTCCGAAGACGAAGTGAGCCTTGGCGATGAAGAATTCATCGTGCCTGAGGATCGCGTCAAGCAGGAGCGCTTCAAACGTCGGCTTATAGCCACTGCAAAAAGCCTGAAGAAAAAGCAGCAACAGCTTCAAGCTGATCAAGATCTGCTAACGGATAGATGGACCGAGGTCCTGGCTGCCGAGGAATACGGACTCGAGCGCCCTAGCAAAAGCTACCCAAAGCGCAGGCTACTACCTCAACTCGAGGAGAAGGCTTTAAAGCCAACGCTACCAACGCATGATGTGGCTGGCCGGCCACCCCGTGGCCGAGACAAAATGGCATACCAGCCCGAAGTCCAGACCGCACCCCGTGGCCAATCAAACAACAATACTAAGGCCCGGGGCTACACGAAAGACCTGCGAGATGTATTGGAAAACAAAGCGGGACAGTCAAGATCGATCTACGGATCACAAGGGCGCGCCACAAGACATGACGATGACCGTCACACCGGATACAATAAACCAAAGTCCGGCTGGGCTGAATACAATAGACCGGGTTCATTTGAGCTACGTCGAGATGTAGCCCGTCATAGAGGCGCTGCACACCCCCTATGCTTCACTGATGAAGTTATGGATCACGAATTCCAAGAGGGGTTTAAGCCCGTAAACATTGAATCATATGAAGGCACAACAGACCCCGCGGTATGGATCGAAGATTTTCTTCTCCACATTCACATGGCCCGCGGCGATGACTTGCATGCCATAAAATACCTACCACTTAAGCTCAAAGGACTGGCTCGACATTGGCTGAATAGCCTGCCAGCAAACTCCATTGGCAGTTGGGAGGATCTGGAAGACGCGTTCCTAGATAACTTCCAGGGCACCTACGTGCGACCACCGGATGCTGATGACTTAAGTCACATAACCCAACAGCCCGGAGAGTCATCCAGGAAATTCTGGACTCGGTTCCTAACTAAAAAGAACCAAATTGTCGACTGTCCGGATGCCGAAGCCTTAGCGGCCTTCAAGCACAACATCCACGACGAATGGCTTGCCCGACATCTCGGCCAAGAGAAGCCAAAGTCCATGGCAGCCCTCACGACACTCATGACCTGCTTCTGCGCGGGCGAGGACAGCTGGCTGGCTCGCAGCAACATCACACCGAAAAACTCAGGCGATCCAGACGCCAGGGATAGCAACGACAAGCCATGATGAAATAGACACAAGCGTCGCAATAATGGCGACAACGCCGAAGACACGACAGTCAATGCCGGATTCAAAGGCTTTAAATCCGGACAGCAGAAAAAGCCATTCAAAAGAAACAGTCCGGGCTCGTCCAGCTTGGACCGAATCCTCGATCGCTTGTGTCAAATTCACGGCACCCCCGACAAACCAGCCAACCACACAAACAGGGAATGCTGGGTGTTTAAACAGGCCGGCAAGTTGAATGCTGAGAACAAGGAAAATGGGCTACATAGCAACGATGATGAGGAGCCCCGGCCGCTGAACACGGGAGGACGGAAGAAATTCCCTCCCCAGTTGAAAACAGTGAATATGATATACGCAACTCACATCTCCAAGCGGGAACGGAAGCGTGCACTAAGGGACGTCTATGCGATGGAGCCAGTCGCCCCAAAATTCAACCCATGGTCCTCTTGTCCGATCACTTTCGATCGCAGGGACCATCCTACTAGTATCCATCATGGCGGTTCGGCCGCATTGGTCCTGGACCCCATCATTGACGGATTCCATCTCACACGAGTCCTCATGGACGGTGGCGGCAGCCTGAACCTGCTCTATCAGGATACAGTGCACAAAATGGGCATCGACCCCTCAAGTATCAAGCCCACAAAACCACATTCAAGGGTGTCATACCCGGTGTGGAGGCCTGTTGTACGGGCTCAATCACACTGGAAGTGGTCTTCGGATCTCCGGACAATTTCCGAAGCGAGGAGTTAATCTTCGACATCGTACCTTTCCACAGTGGCTATCATGCACTGCTCAGATGAACCACATTCGCAGAATTCAATGCGGTACCACATTATGCGTACCTCAAGATCAAAATGCCAGGACCTCGCGGGGTTATCATAGTTAATGGAAACACAGAGCGCTTGCTCCGCACCGAGGAGCACACTGCGGCCCTTGCGGCGGAAGTACAAAACAGCCTTCTTAGGCAAACAGCCAACTCAGCGATAAATAACCCAGATGTCGTAAAGCGAGTCTGGAGTACTCCGGGCCAGGATCATCCGGCACGTCCAGAGCTCGACTAGAAATCCAGCCTCCGCCCTAGTCCCAGTCAAACGGCGAAATTTGTGCTGCGCGTACATAACTACGCACTTAAAATACCCTGGGCATAGGCGGAGGCACAGCCATGACACGGTCCACAGTGTGGTTCGACCGCCCCTGGACACACGCATTTTTGCACCCCTATTTCTTTCATGTCCCTATCTTTAGGAGGCTCTTCCGAAAGACCGGCTATCGGACACATAGCGGGACGGACACGCCAGGAGGACAAGAAGCTTTGGCGTACAAGGGAATTCTCAGGTGGTCTCTGATAACGATCGTTATACCTGTTTTACATACCCGCATACCGTCCGCTCCTGGTCAGGATGTGTCAAACAGTCCTATTCTTCTTATCGCACTACTTGTATATGTACGCTTGGACGTATCATTTGAATAACAAGGGAAATAGTATACAACGTCAACTTGCTATTACGTTAAGTTATCCCATTGTCTTTACTGCTTATTTATTATACCCGTGCATTTTGGCACGACCAGTTTGCGAGGGGCTTCAGTACCCCATAATCTGGCAAGACAAGTCCGAACACTTTCGACAGTGCGGAACCCCGAACTTATAGCACTATATGCATCAGCTCCGAATCATGTCTTGGGTCAATAGTTAGGTTTGCCCAGCTCCCATGTTTTGGTACCTTACGTTCCTCTATATCGGCTAAGGTAGCGCTGGGAGAACTACTGCGATTGTGTCCCGGTTCTTCCGGACGAGCACCTCAGTAGAGAAAGCCGAAAACTGACTGTCATGATAAGGCGAGAGCTGGTCGCTATTCGAGAGGTCTCAAATCCTTAAAGATTTTTTCTCCGCTTCAGGCGAGGAATCGGCGTCGTCCAATTTAGGCGTGTATAGCGCCCCGACTCCGGCTTTCCGGATACTAGGGGCTTCGCCAAAATTTAAAATTGTTGAGGGATCGAAGAAGGTGAGAGTGTCTAGAGGGGGGGGGGTGATTAGACTACTCGACAAGATAAAAATTCTGTCTTTTATCAAGAACAGATTTTGGCAGATTTTGCATAACACACAAGTCAAGTAGCACACTACACATGCAATTCTAGAGAATGGGCAGCGGAAAGTAAATTGCACAAGTAGTAAAGAGAAGTGGAGAAGATCAAACGCAATTTGGAGACACGGTGATTTTTCTCGTGGTTCCGATAGGTGGTGCTATCGTACTTCCACGTTGATGGAGACTTCAACCCACGGAGGGTAGCAGCTGCATGAGTCCACGAAGGGCTCCACCCATGAAGGGTCCACGAAGAAGCAACCTTGTCTATTCCATCATGGCCTACGCCCACGGAGGGCTAGCCTTACTCGGGGTAGATCTTCACGAAGTAGGCGATCTCCTTGCCCTTACAAACTTCTTGGTTCAACTCCACATCTCGATGACGGAGGCTCCCAAGCGACACCTAACCAATCTAGGAGGCACCACCCTCCAAAAGGTAATAGATGTTGTAGATGATGATGGACTCCTTGCTCTTGTGCTTCAAATGATAATCTCCCCAACACTCAACTCTCCTCACTGATTTGGCTGTGGTGGAAGAAAGGATTGAGTGGAAAGCAACTTGGGAAGGCTAGAGATCAAGCTTCATATGGTGGGAGTGGAGCAACTTGATCTCAACACAAGGGTAGGTAGTTCTTTTCTCAGAAATGTAAGGTAGGAGTGGTAGTTCTTTCTAATGGCTCTCTCCACGAATGAAGAGGGGGTGGAGGGGTATAAATAGCCTCCACACAAAATCCAACCGTTACACACATTTGAGCAATCTCGGTGGGACCGAAGTGGACAACTCGGTGAGACCGATAGTTCAAATAATGTGAGCGTTGGGATTTTCAGTGGGACCGAATATACAATCTCGGTTAGTCCGATTCGTGCAATGACAAGAGCATGCCAGTTTGGTGGGACCGACTTCATCATCTCGGTGACACCGATTTGATGATGAAGGTTCTGAAGCTTGGCAACTCATGTTTCGGTGAGACCGAGTTGAATCGGAAAATCCGAGTTTACTAGGGTTTGGCTTATGGTGAGGTGGTTCATCTCGGTGTGGTGAGTTTGGAATATCGGTGGGACCAAGACTACTTATGAGTGTATATGGCGGTGAAAGTTCTTGATAGTTTAGGAGATGTATCACTAAGCACTTGAGCAACGATCATCATCATAACCTCATCCCTTTTAATAGTATTGGCTTTTCCTATGGACTCAATGTGATCTTGGATCACTAAACCAAAAATGGAGTCTTGAGCTTTTGCCAATGCTTGCCTTAGCATTTTGAGGGTCCACTTCTTTAGTCCTTTTGCCATGCCAATGTGATTGAATTTCTGAAACATACTTGATAAAAGCATTAGTCCAACCACAAAGTATGTTGTCATTAATTACCAAAACCACCGGGGAGCAAATGTGCTTTCAATCTCCCCTTTTGGTAATTGATGGCAACACACTAAACAAGACATCAAAGCTTATTGAAAGAAAGACAGAATTATCACAAAGCTTTGACAAACATGTAGTACAGGCTCCCCTACAAGTGTGCAAGATTTTCATAAATTATGGTTTTGGACTACCACAAGCACACAAGAGAGAAAGCAAGATGTGCTACATGCAGCTTGGCTATATGCATCGAGCAGATGAAAAGAAGTGAGTGATAATGCATATGTGCATGGTGATTTCTTGCAAACAAGTATTCACAAGCAAGTCACCATCATGCACATTCGCAAGGTGCATATACTTACCTTGAGGTTCCTTGGCATTGTACCAAGAGATAAACTTGGGAAAACAAGGTTAGATAACACAAGAGTATTTCTTCAACCAACTGCAAGAACATCAAGAGTACCAAGCCGAGGATGACATGTATAAAGAGTGTCTCATATTGAGCACAAGCTTGAATCAGACAAACATGTCTCCTAAACTAAAAGATTTTCAATGAACTCGAGAGATTTTGCTTTCCATAAGATATCAATTGTGAAGATTCCTCTCCTTTGAGTTCTCTCGGATCAAGGGATTTGATGGAAAGAGCAAAATCAAAAGAATGATGCCAAATGAGAATGGCGCCAATTGTAATGTCCAATGTGAAACACGGCAAGAAATTCTCTTATAAGGAAAAACACGGCAAAGCTTTGATGTGATTCTCTCCCCTTAAGGTAAGATTGCTCTTCTTCTCCCCTAAATCTTCTCTTCTCCCCTAAGTCTTCTCCCCTTTGACATCAAGTGCGAAAAGGACAGCAAACTAGGAAGGTTAGGGAAGATGGAAAGAAAGAAGTGGGATCCTTAAGAATCACAACAGGCCAAAAAAGGAACATGCATAGAGAGTCATTGAGTGGAGCTGCAGAAGATGATATCCGGGAAGAAATAAATCGGTGACACCGAATTAGGATGGATCGGTGGGTCCGAAAGTCAGGGACGGGTAGATCCTTTTCGGTTAGACCGAAATATTTAAATCGGTGACCTTGAGTTTAATTTCAAGGAAATCTGAAATAATTCAGCTCACTTTGCGAGGAATGTTTCAAAGGATTTGCAATGAATTTGTGAATGATTTTCGAGGAATTGATCGAGCGGAAGGATATTCACAAAGACAGAAGAATAGAAATGAAAAAGATTCCTAGATGAAGTTTTTTTAATTTTAATGAAAACTCAATGAGAGAAAATAAGAGAAAATAGAAAGACTCCAAAACATATGTACTTCATCTAGATAAAGGTCGGCGACAAGGTCACCTATGTTTGAGTATATTGACTTAGGAGTCAAATGAGGACATTTGATCATAGGTCATACTCATCATTTAAGCTCAAAATGGGGTTGCCATTTTTCGATTAAGCATTCGATGTGATCACATCTTATGAAGCTGCTTGTACTCATGACTTTGAGCAAAGCTCCTTAAAGATGTGAAGAACATACCTTGGGCTTGTTGTTGCTTTGTTCATGTAGGTGAACTTGATGTAGGTGCTCATTGAATGTGAAGTTGGAGCACCATTTCCACTTGTGTAGTTCATCTTCCTACATGGGTTAGGCAAGCAAGGAGATACTCAAGGATATCCAAGATGACAAGAGTGAAATACTAGATGTATAAGATGTCAAAAAGGATATGTGGAATTTTGTTCCTTGAACTCAACATCCCAAAGGGCTAGATACTTGGTCAATGGCAAGATTACTCATGATTTGAGTGTGTGGTAATCTTGTGGAATGTAGATCATCCAAGTACCTGCAAGGAGTTAGATGCAATACAAGGAGGCAAATGTGTCCAAGACATATGATCACCATCATAAGAGAAATATCAAGGATTAGTCAAGTGAGCTCATGCCTTGCATGCATCAATGGAGTTCTTACTCCAAGTTTGAAGCATCAATGATGTTCAACTCACTCCTTAGCGACAAAACACCTTCTCATCAAGAGGTTTTGCAAAGATATCGCCGAGTTGTTTGTCGATCTGAACATGCTTAAGATTGATGTCACCTTTGGCAATGTGATCACGAATGAAATGGTGACGAACTTCAATATGTTTCGTTCGAGAGTGTTGCGGGATTGTGTCCAATTTTAATCGCACTCTCATTGTCACAAAGCAAGGAACATGTCTCACATGTATCCCATAATCCTTAAGCGTTTGTGTCATCCATAGTAATTGAGCACAACACGAACCAGCAGCAATATATTCCGCTTGGCGGTGGATAATGATATCAATTTTGTTTCTTGGAGGACCAAGATACAAGGGATCGACCAAGGAATTGACACGTGCCGAAGTTGACTTTCTATCAACCTGTCACCGGCATAGTCCGAGTCGGAATAGCCAACAAGGTCGAAAGAGGCCCTCTTAGGATACCAAATGCCAAAGTTTGGTGTGTGTATCAAATATCTCACAATCCTTTTAACAGCTTTAAGATGACATTCTTTAGGGGCTGCTTGATATCGAGCACACATGCATACACTCAACATTATGTCAGGACAAGAAGCACAAAGATATAGTAGAGAACCAATCATAGATCGGTAAACCTTTTGATCAACGGGTTCTCCATCTTTTGTCAAGTCATTATGTCCACTTGTAGGCATGGGGTTCTCATACCTTTGCTTTCTTGCATGTTGAACTTCTTGAAGAGATCCTTGGTGTACTTT
Source organism: Aegilops speltoides (assembly GCA_021437245.1). Lineage (NCBI taxonomy): Eukaryota > Viridiplantae > Streptophyta > Magnoliopsida > Poales > Poaceae > Aegilops > Aegilops speltoides. Next base: position 368,405,989 of record CM038143.1, read on the forward strand.
GTTTGTGAGACAAAGGTACCCTCCTTAGATTGCTTGATTTGCAACCCAAGGAAGAATTTGAGTTCACTCATCATGGACATCTCATACTTCTCCGACATGAGCTTTCCAAACTTCTCGCTAAAATGAGGTTAGTTGAACCAAAGATAATATCATCAACATATATTTGGCACACAAATAGTTCACCATCAACCCTTTTCGTGAACAGCGTTGAGTCTATCTTTCCAATCTCAAAGCCTTTTTCAAGAAGAAAGCTAGTCAAGCATTTGTACCAAGCTCTAGGAGCTTGTTTAAGACCATAAAGAGCTTTGTGCAACTTGTAAACATGATTAAGCTTTTGGGATTCACAAATCCGGGAGGTTGTTTCACAAATACTTCCTCCTCAATTTCACCATTTAGGAAAGCACTATTGATATCCATTTGATAGAGAGTAATATCATGGTGATTGGCATAAGCAAGAAGAATGCGAATGGACTCAAGTCTAGCAACGGGGGCATAGGTCTCACCATAGTCCATACCTTCGACTTGTGTGTAACCTTGAGCTACGAGGCGAGCCTTGTTGCGGATGACTTGTCCATCTTCATCTTGCTTGTTCAAAACACCCATTTGGTTCCAATGACGTTTTGATCATCCTTGGGCTTCTCTACCAAAGTCCATACCTTGTTCCTCTCGAAGTTGTGTAGCTCTTCGTGCATAGCGTTCACCCAATCCGGGTCTTCAAGTGCTTCTTCTACCTTCATTGGTTCAATACTAGAGATAAATGAGTAATGCTCACAAAAGTTAGCTAAGCGAGTTTTAGAGCGAGTGATTCTCCCGGAGTTGATGTCGTTCATCATTTGTTCCACGGGATGATTTTTCTTGACTCTTGCTCGGACTCGGGATAGCTTTTGTTGAGGTTGTGGCTGAGCTTCCTCATCATCTTTATCTTCCTCTTCTTCTTCTTCATTGTTGTTGGTGTTGTCTTGAGGCGGTGGAGAAGGAGGTTGTGGTGGATCTTCTTGTTGCACTTCCTCATCTTGGTGAGTTCCACTTGTGGAGGCCTCCATGTTGCCTTGAGGTTCATCTCGCCGTGAGGTAGGGGGCTCCACATATGTAGATGAGGTACTCTCCTTCACTTCCATGGGACGGATCTTTCCAATAGATAAATCTTGGATAGCTTCCGATGGGTCCTTGTCTCCTACATCAATAGGCATTTGCTCTACTTGCGAGCCATTAGATTCATCAAACTTCCGTCTACCGTCTCTTCAACCTTTCGGGTGAAATTATTGTGAACACGGTAGGTGTGGGAGTTTGATCCATAACCAAGAAAAAGCCTTCATGAGTTTTAGGAGCAAATTTAGACCGACGATGTTTATCAAGGATATAACATTTCAACCAAAGACACGAAAGTATCCCACTTGGGGTTTGTTACGGTGAGGAGCTCGTATGATGTCTTGCCGAGGAGCTTATGAAGATAAAGCTGTTGATAGCATGACAAGTCTGTCTCGACCGCTTCCCCAAAAATGCTTCGTGTCTTGTATTCATCAAGCATCGTTCTCGCCATCTCTATGAGCGTTCGGTTCTTCCTCTCAACAACTCCATTTTGTTGAGGAGTGTACGTAGTCGAGAACTCATGTAGAATCCCTTCCTCATCGAGAAAAGAGTCTACATTGGCGTTCTTGAACTCCGTTCCATTGTCCTCCGAACTTTCTTGATCTTCACCTCAAATTGATTTTGGGCCTTTCTGGCAAAGGTTTTGAAGATTCTCTGAACCTGCGATTTGTCATCAAGGAAAAATACCCACGTAAATCTGGAATAATCATCAACTATAACTAGACCAAAGGAGTTACCACCAAGGCTTTTGTAAGCATTGGGACCAAGAGATCCATATGAAGAAGCTCAAGCGGTCTCCTTGTGGTCATGATGTTCTTCACGGGATGACTTCCACCTACTTGTTTTCCTGCTTGACAAGCACTACAAAGTCTATCTTTGTCAAAGAAAACATCTTTAACGCCAAGAATATGATCACCTTTGATCAGCTTGTCTAGATTACGCATACCAACATGTCCAAGCCTTCTATGCCATAACCAACCTTTAGCGGATTTAGCAATGAAGCAAGCTCTAGGTTGGGCTTTCTTAGTGAAATCAACAATATATAGATCACCTCTACGGATACCGTAGATGCCATGTTATGATTGTCACGACGAAAGACTTGGCAATCTACTTGATGAATAGCACATTGAATCCAAAGTCACTAATCTAGACACGGAAAGTAAATTGTATCCAAGAGATTCTACAAGCATGACATTTTGAATGGAGCTATCATGAGATATGGCCACCTTACCAAGGCCAAGTACCTTACCCTTGGAGTTGTCTCCAAAAGTCACATACTTGCGTGGACCATCGTTCTTTGCAAGCTCTCGAAACATGTCTTTGTCACCGGTCATGTGGTCGGTGCATCCACTATCAAGAATCCACTCTTTTCCACGGATATGTAGTCTCTCGATTCACCATAAGATTGAGACTCTTCATGATCTTGTCTAGCTCGGTGTCCGAATCGGAGTAATCATCATCATGCTCATGCTCATCATCATATTGACCCATAGATTGTTCATCATCAACACCTAGGTCAATTTGATAACTACTTGCATTAGTTTTGTCAATGTGACAATAATCATCGGAATGCAATACAAGAGCATTTCTAATTAGAACATTGATAAGACCGGGATCACCCTTCTTTTTCATAAGATCATGAAGCTCAAAGAAGCATTTATCAAAGTTGGAATCATTGGGGCGCATCATATCAAATTCAATAGTCTTGTATAGAATTTCATCAAGACCTCTCAAAGAGTAGTCCGGATAAAGTTCTTCCAAGAACTTCCACATAGCATAGGCGCACTCAAAGTTTGTAACGAGCTTAAGCAAGTTATCGGCTAACCCTCTAATGATAAGATTTACAGTTCTAAGGTTACGAAGCAAATCAAGGCTCTTCATCCAGGGTAGGGTGCAAGGGGTCAAATGGAGGCACATAGGGGTCTCAACATATTTGCATAAGTTGTAAGTCTTAAAGATAATAAGCATTTAAATCCTCCACGAGTTATAGGACACTCCATTAAGAATAGGCACTCTATGGCTAACACTCCCAAACGTAGACACGTCCATCTTCCTCCAATGGTGTGTAAACCAAAGCAATGGAGACCAAAGCTCTGATACCAATTGAGGGATAGAAGAAGGTGAGAGTGTCTAGAGGGGGGGGGTGATTAGACTACTCGACAAGATAAAAATTCTGTCTTTTATCAAGAACAGATTTTGGCAGATTTTGCATAACACACAAGTCAAGTAGCACACTACACATGCAATTCTAGAGAATGGGCAGCGGAAAGTAAATTGCACAAGTAGTAAAGAGAAGTGGAGAAGATCAAACGCAATTTGGAGACGCGGTGATTTTTCTCGTGGTTCCGATAGGTGGTGCTATCGTACTTCCACGTTGATGGAGACTTCAACCCACGGAGGGTAACAGCCATGCGAGTCCACGGAGGGCTCCACCCACGAAGGGTCCACGAAGAAGCAACCTTGTCTATTCCATCATGGCCTCACGCCCACGGAGGGCTAGCCTTACTCGGGGTAGATCTTCACAGTAGGCGATCTCCTTGCCCTTACAAACTTCTTGGTTCAACTCCACATCTCGATGACGGAGGCTCCCAAGCGACACCTAACCAATCTAGGAGGCACCGCCTCCAAAAGGTAATAGATGTTGTAGATGATGATGAACTCCTTGCTCTTGTGCTTCAAATGATAATCTCCCCAACACTCAACTCTCCTCACCGATTTGGCTGTGGTGGAAGAAAGGATTGAGTGGAAAGCAACTTGGGAAGGCTAGAGATCAAGCTTCATATGGTGGGAGTGGAGCAACTTGATCTCAACACAAGGGTAGGTAGTTCTCTTCTCGAAAATGTAAGGTAGGAGTGGTAGTTCTTTCGATGGCTCTCTCCACGAATGAAGAGGGGTGGAGGGTATAAATAGCCTCCACACAAAATCCAACCGTTACACACATTTGAGCAATCTCGGTGGGACCGGTGGACAACTCGGTGAGACCGATAGTTCAAATAATGTGAGCGTTGGGATTTTCGTGGGACCGAATATACAATCTCGGTTAGTCCGATTCGTGCAATGACAAGAGCATGCCGCTTTGGTGGGACCGACTTCATCATCTCGGTGACACCGATTTGATGACGAAGGTTATAGAAGCTTGGCAACTCATGTTTCGGTGAGACCGAGTTCGAATCGGAAAATCCGAGTTTACTAGGGTTTGGCTTATGGTGAGGTGGTTCATCTCGGTGTGGTGAGTTTGGAATATCGGTGGGACCGAGACTACTTATGAGTGTATATGGCGGTGAAAGTTGCCGATAGTTTAGGAGATGTATCACTAAGCACTTGAGCAACGGATCATCATCATAACCTCATCCCCTTTAATAGTATTGGCTTTTCCTATGGACTCAATGTGATCTTGGATCACTAAACCAAAAATGGAGTCTTGAGCTTTTACCAATGCTTGCCTTAGCATTTTGAGGGGTCCACTTCTTTAGTCCTTTTGCCATGCCAATGTGATTGAATTTCCTGAAACATACTTGATAAAAGCATTAGTCCAACCACAAAGTATGTTGTCATTAATTACCAAAACCACCCGGGGAGCAAATGTGCTTTCAATTGTAGACTTCTATGGCTAAGTGAGGGCGGTAAAGCCGTATAGTCCGATTGCCTCGTTCGTGGCGCTAAACACCTCCTTCAAAGGACCAAAAACTTGGATAAAGAGTGTTTGCACTTATCCGAACACCCCAGTACTAGTTACATGGGGGCGGAAGCCGACGACTGGCCAACTCTCAAGATTTTTTAAACGGCCGCACGGAAGGTAATATTTTAAATTAACACACGCTACATGGCGCACATGAACTAGTTTTCATAATATATGATGACATCAGTACATTCATTCAAATATCACATCCTTAGTACACTCATCCGCCACAAGGCGGGCACCCTTAATGACATTTTCATAATACTATTTGGGGTGGCGATGCTCCTTGCCCTTCGACGGCCCCTCTGTCACCAGCTTCTCGGCGTCCATCTTCCCCCAGTGCACCTTCGCATGGGCCAAGGCCCTGCGTGCACCCTCAATACAGACGGACCGCTTAACGACTTCAAGCCGCGGACAGGCATTCACCATCCGCTTGATAAAACCGAAGTAGCTGCTGGGCAGGGGCTCGCCAGGCCACAGCCGGACTATGAAGTCCTTCATGGCCAGTTCGGCCGCCTTGTGAAGTTCGACCAATTGCTTTAGCTGGTCGCTCAAGGACATCGGATGTTCGACCCCAATATATTGGGACCAAAACAGCTTATCCGTTGAGCTCCCCTCCTCAGCCCGGTAGAACTCTACAGCATCGGAGATGCTGCGCGGTAGATCTGTGAACGCTCCTGGAGAACTCTGAATTCGGGTAAGTAAAAGGAAAGTCTCTTTCACATGCTTGCTTTGCATAATGAAAGCCTTACCCGCAGCTATCTTCTTGGCCACCTCAATTTCTTGGAGGGCCTTCTGGGCTTCGGCCTTGGCGTCTAGTGCGCTCTGACGGGCCTTCGCAAGCTCCGACTCTTGCGTCTTGGAGTTACGCTCCAAGGACTCGAATTTTTTAACGAAGTCCTGAAGCTCTTGATGGACCTCATCAACTCGCGCCTCTTGTTTTTCGCACTCGGTGCGCTCCTTGGACGCTTGGTTTTCGGTCTCGGACAACGCCTTCATAAGGGCCACCACTTCGGTCATGGCCCCTAGTAAAATTCATCGTGCGTCTATTAGCATCAACGATGTTTTCCTTTGTACATAACATTCATACGGGGTATTGCTTACCTTGGTTCTCCTCGAGCTGCCTCTTCACGAGGCCGAGCTCTTCTTCGGCCCGCCCCAGGCTCTGCCTCAGTCCGGAGACCTCCGCAGTGGTAGCGGTGGTGGCTAGCAGCGACGCCTGCTTATTCACAAAGACATAGTATGGTTGTAAGTGCATCTAGTGCCACCCCTTGTTGGTTTTGGAGTATTGACGACAAAGTTGGTTGAGGGACTAATGCGTGAGAATTGCGGGATAACGCAGGTAGTGTCCCTCATTGATTCGGTTTACCTACCGGAGATGACCCCTAAAAATGTATGAAGACATTGAAGACAATGGTGGTATGAGAAGATATTCATATTGAAGACTATGACATAAGAAGACATTGCGTGAAGACTTTGGAGCCTTGACCGTGTGTGTTTTCGTTGTTTCTTTTCTTCTTTGTTGAGTCATAGGAACCACCGTCTTTGTTAAGTGGGGTCCAAGTGAACTAAGTCGAGCGATCAAGTGATGCTCAACTCAAATCCTATGTCTTGAGCAAAGACAATGAGAGCAAATATTATCCAGAGTGGATGAGTCAACTTTGCTTGTAGCCCAAGGAAAGTTGCAGCGTGTGTTTGAAATCGACCGTTGGAACACGTGTCGGTTCCTTAGTGACCGGGGTCATTTTGGACAAATCAGGTCGGGTTGCCTAGTGGCTATAAATAGCCCACCCCTACACCATAAATTGGTGGCTGCTCGAGTTTGTGCACGGCTTTTATCGTTTGGGAGCAACCCACCTCGAAGCATTTGAGAGAGAAAATCCTTGCGAGGACAAAGCCCAAACACCCAGAGCCAAAGAGTGTTAGGCATCATCAAGTCTTTACATGTCTGTGTGACTGAAGACTTATTACACTTGAGGACTGTGAATCCCCGGCCGGTTAGGCGTCGCGTTCTGAGCATCCAAGAGTCATTGTGGATTGCCGGTGAACGAAGTCTGTGAAGGTTTGGAAGTCTCCGTTGAAGACTTACCAGAGTGATTGGGCGAGGACTGGGTGTCCTTAGCTCAAGGGAATAAGGTGAAGACACGGTCTTGAGTTAAATCTCAGCCTCCCTAACTGCACGTCACAGGTTGTCACAAAGAACTCGAACTGGTCCAACAAATCCGTGTCTTCAACAAGCAACTGGTTCTATCCCTTCCAACCTTACTTAAGTTTGTCTTCATGAAGTCATTGCTTATCTGTTCATCTGTTTGACTTCATTGTTTGACTACTATTGTTGATTGGCTTCATATTATCTTCCATCTTGATCCTTTCTACCTTACTGCTATTAGTCTTGTACTGTCACATCATTACATACTTGAATATGGCTTGTTTAGGGTAGTTTATCTTCCGCTGCATATCAATTAGGTTGTTTCGCATTTATCATCTTTCAAACTTCCAAGTTTTGAAGACTTTCATAAAAATCGCATATTCACCCCCCCACTCTAGTCGATACTAGCACTTTCAATTGGTATCAAAGCAAGGTACTCCCTTGTTCTGTGTGATTCGGTTTAACCACCTGGAGTTTCAGCTATGACGACTGCAGGGATAATCAAAGTCTCCGCTGCTTGCCCCGTGTTCGATGGAACTGAATATCCCTACTGGAAGAATAAGATGCGCATGCATCTTGAAGCCATTGATATCGACCTGTGGTATGTTGTCAAGAATGGCGTTCCCAAAACTGGTGAAGGTGTCACCCCCACTGATGTCAAGAAGTTCATTCAACTGGACTCCACTGCGAAGAACATCATCTGTGGTCATCTGACCAAAGGACAGTATGGTCGTGTGAGTGCTCTGGAAACATCGAAGCTTGTATGGGACTGGTTATCCAAGGTCAATGAAGGCCTTTCAACCCAGAGAGATCAAAGAATCAGTGTTCTCCGCAACCTCTTCAACCGCTTCAAGAGAAACGACAATGAGAATGTCCAGCTCACGTTTGATCGCCTCACTGATATCACAAATGAACTTCAAGCTCTTGGCGCAACTGAGATTACCAAGCATGAAATCGTCAAGACACTGCTGAGATCACTTGACAGCTCCTTTGACACCCTTGCCCTCATGATACAAGAACGTCCCCGACTTCAAGACACTCGATCCGTCGATATACTTGAGAGGCTCAACACACATGAGTTCCACTATCCGAGAAAAGAGATATCTATGGTCCAAGCTATGGCCGAACTCGTGCTTTGAAGGCAAAAGTTGTTTCCTCATCGAAGAAGAATCATTGCAGCTCAAGATCCTCAAGACATTGGAAGGAACTTGCTATGCTTGTGAAGAAGTTCGAAAATTCACAAAGAAGAAAGGCTTGAAAGTCTTCACGATCTAGCTCTAGGAATGATGAAGCTTCCACACATGATCACAAGAAGAGAACCTGCCACAAGTGCAAGAAGCCTGGTCACTACATATCTGAGTGTCCATAGTGGGGCAATGAGAAGAAGAAGAAGAAGAAAAGCACGGAATACGATCCCGATGACAAAAAGAAGAAGAAATCCTCAAAGTCTTCTAAGTCTTCTTCCAAGTCTTCATCATACAAGAAGAGCTCATCTGGCAAGGCTCATGCTTTTGTTGGCAAGGAAATGGATTCAGAGGAGGAGTATGCTTCCGAGGAGGCGGAGGTGGAGTCTGGAGAAGAGTCTGACCCTGGCGTTGCAAGTCTGGCTCTAGCCACTGCCTATGTTGCCAAGTCCATCTTCAACACTGAAGACAATGACTTCCACACCAACGCTGAAGCTAATGATGAAGATGATCCTACTCCCACCTACTGCTTCATGGCACGCGGTGCCAAGGTAAAATCACGCGATGCTTACTTTCAAACTTCAAGTGAAGATGACTCTGATTGTGAATCCAAACCCAGCTATAAAACACTTGCTAAAATTGCAACTGAACAACAAAAGGCTATGGAACATACTCAAAAACTGTTAGACAAAAGCAATCACCTGTTGGACGCTGAAATGACACGTTCACAGTCCTTAGTTGATGACATAAAAAATCTTCATGCTAAGTACCAGGAACTTGAAGGTCGTCATGAATCGCTCTCAACAACTTATGAAAGGCTCTCCTATGATTATCTTCAAAGGAAACAAGAGCTTGATAAATTGAGAGCGGCTCATGAAGATCTTCAAAAGGTGAATGAGTCACTTTGCTCAATGATCAGTTCCGCCGAAGGATTTGAACCACCATGTTTAAAATGCATTGAGCGTGATAACGCTACATCTGTTCTTTGAATGTTCCACCGCTGCTACTATTTCATTGTCTTACCTCTCGATGTGGTCACTAACCCCTCTGCGGAGGATACCACTGCTGTTGTTGATGAAAATGCTATGTTGAAGACATTGCTTGAAACAGCGATGTACAAAAGTTTGAAGGGACATCGACTCTGCGATGTCCTCAAAAAGCAGATTCTGAACTGAAACCCTAGGAAAGAGGGTGTTGGGTTCGAGAGGAAAATGAACGTTGATGGCTCATACTGGAAGCCTGAGCAGTACCCCAAAACCACATGGGTTGCTACAAAGGGACCTTCAGTAGATCCATCCACCTTATCTGGCTTTACCTGTGCTAATCCTATTATCATTGATGAATCCTTTGATGCAAACTATAAGCTGTTCAAAAATCAGAATGGTGAAGTGTTTGCCAGGTACATTGGTACTAGCTGCAGGAATGGACCACCTGTGAAGAAGATCTGGGTACCTAAGCGGTACATTGAGAATCTTCCTGTGAATGTTGTCATGACACCACCTAGGAAGAAGACAAACCCCAGACCTATAGCTTCATATGGCCCAAAGGCTTCATACGGATACAGGACTCACATGAGTCACCATAACGCCAATGTTTTGCAGGGAAATCATGCTCTGACTTATGAATACGAGCGTGTATCTTCGAACCGCTATGTTCATAGGACTAAGAACTTTTCTGCTTATTCATATGAGTATCATTCATCTCCTGCAAGGCTATTTGCTAGGGCTTCAAAGCCAAAATTCTCGATGTCTTGCACTTAGACTCATTGCTTCTAAGCCCCCATCGAAAATGTGGGTGGCAAAGAAGAACTAACTCTCTTTTGCGTAAAATGGTCTCCACCCAGCAATCAATGGCGTCCGATACTATTGTTTGGGGACCTAAAACGACCGAGGACGACGTTAAAATATCATTCTATATGCTTCACATCTGAATTTCTCATCGACCAATGTCCTAACTTTGATATAAGCCGTGATCGTCCCTATATGTATCAAATGCATATGCTTCACAACACTTGTGTGAAGCCTATCCTCCTAACTCGCATTTGTAGGGTACATCACCAAAAGCTTGAGAATGGATTATGGACGGTGGATGCACAAATCATATATTTGGTGATCGAAGTCTTCTCATGGACTCAACCTTACGTCCATCCGACAAGAGTCACATCACATTTGCCGACATTTGGTAAAAGCAAAGTATTGGGACTAGGTAGAGTTGCAATCTCAAAGGATCAACACATGGATAAAGTGATGCTTGTTGAATCCCTTGGTTTCAACAATGTCATCTCAATGCTTTGTGACTTGAACATGATTGTGATATTTGGCAAATATCGTTGCCTCGTACTAATGGAATCTGACAAATCTCTAGTCTTTGAAGGGTATCAAAAAGATGATCTGTACATGGTAGATTTCTCAGTAGGTCCACAGCTTGCCGTTTGTCTTCTCACAAAAGCCTGAGAATGCTGGCTCTGGCGTCCAAGGCTGGGACATGCTGGCATGAGAAACTTACACTCACTCGTCAAGAAGAAGCATGTCATTGGCATCGAAGATGTCAAGTTCAAGAAGGATCATCTGTGTGGTGCTTGTGAAGCTGGAAAGATGACAAGGGAAAAGCACCCATCGAAGACAATCATGACAACATCTCAACCCTTCGAGCTGTTACACATGGACTTATTTGGACCTACTCACTACTCCACTCTCACAACAACTGCCTGTCTCTATGGCTTCGTCATTGTTGATGACTACTCAAGATAGACATGGGTCCATATAATTCTTTACAGCATGTCACATCATCAACCGTGTGTACGTTCATAAGCTTCTGAACAAAACATCATATGAGCTACTTACTGGCAAGAAGCCAAATGTTAGTTACTTCAGAGTATTTGGAGCAAGATGCTGGATCAAGGATCCCCATCACAGGTCAAAATTTGCACCTAAGGCTCACGAAGGCTTCATGCTCGGCTATGGAAAGGATTCACACTCCTACAGAGTCTTCAACCTTTATCACTACAAAATCGTTGAAACTGTGGATGTGAAATTTGATGAAACCAATGGTTCACAGAGAGAGATTCTGCCAAGCACACTGGATGAAGCTCCTTCAAATGAGGCAATCAAGCTGATGGGAACTGGTGAAATCATGCCCTCTGAAGCACAGCCTGAAGAGGAACTTATCATCTCTGCACCAAATCAACCTGAAGACAATGCTTAGTCCGAAGACAATCCTCCCAATGATGACAATGATCAGCCAGAGCAAAATCTTCGTCCTGTTCATCCTCGTGTTGCAAATGAAGTTCAAATAGAGAAGATAATTGACAACATCAATGCACCTGGTCCGCTCACTCGATCAAGAGCAACACAACTAGAAAACTTCTGTGGGCACTTTTCATTTGTGTCAATATCATAACCCAAGAAAGTTGCTGAAGCTTTTATGGAACCTGAATGGATTCAAGCCATGCAAGAAGAACTTCAACAGTCCAAACTGAATAATGTCTGGGAACTCGTCAAGCGACCTGACCCTCGCAAGCATAACATTATTGGAACAAAGTGGATATATCGAAACAAGCAAGATGAGCATGGTCAAGTCGTCAGAAACAAAGCACGTCTTGTGGCTCAAGGATATACTCAAGTTGAAGGAATTGACTTCGATGAAACATTTGCTCCTGTTGCTAGGCTTGAAGCTATTAGCATCTTGCTAGCCTCGCTAATCATCACAATATCTTGCTATATCAAATGGATGTAAAGAGTGCATTTCTCAATGGCAAGATTGAAGAAGAAGTATATGTCGCACAACCACGGCTTTGAAGATCCAAAACATCCCGATATGGTGTACAAGCTAAACAAAGCAATCAGATGGCCTCAAACAAGCTCCTCGTGCTCGGTATGATACAATCAAAGACTTCACGAAGAGCAAAGGCTTCAAACCTAGATCCTCGATCCCACACTCTTCACGAAGACATATGATGGTGAACTATTTGTGTGCCAAATATATGTGGATGACATTATCTTGGTGCACCAACCGAAATACGAGTGATGAGTTTGGGTACATGATGCAAGAGCAATATCAAATGTCCATGATGGGTGAGCTGAAGTTCTTCCTTGGTCTTGAAATGGCATCTTCATATCTCAAGAGAAATACCTCAAAGACTGCGAAGAAGTTTGGAATGGAAGACGCAAAGGCTACACGACGCCAATGCCGATAAGCACCATCTTGGTCCCGACGACAATGGTAAAGAGTTCGATCAAAAGGTATACCGCTCCATGATTGGTTCTTTGCTTTATTTATGTGCATCTAGGCCAGATATTATGCTTAGTGTTTGCATGTGTGCTCGGTACCAAGCGGCACCAAAGGAATCGCATCACTTAGCAGTGAAGCGAATTCTTCGATATTTGGCTTACACCCCAACACTCGGATTATGGTATCCCAAGGGCTCAAGATTCGATTTGGTTGGATTCTCGGATGTTGATTACGCTGGTGACAAGGTGGATCGCAAGTCTACATCTGGCACATGCCATTTTCTTGGTCGATCACTTGTCTGTTGGTCTTCGAAGAAGCAGAACTGTGTATCACTCTCAACTGCTGAATCTGAATACATTGCTGCTGGATCCTGTTGTGCTTAGCTTCTATGGATGAAGCAAACTCTCAAGGATTATGGCATCAAACTGAAACAAGTACCTCTCTTCTGTGACAACGAGAATGCCATCAAGATAGCCAACAATCCAGTCCAACACTCGAAGACAAAGCACATTGAAATTCGTCATCACTTTCTTAGAGATCATGTTATGAAGAAAGATATCGATATCATTCACGTCAACACTGATGAGCAACTGGCAGATATCTTCACAAAGCCCTTGGATGAGAAAAGGTTTTGCAAGATACGGTGTGAGCTAAATATCTTAGAATCCTCTAATGTCCTGTGACCAGGCACACATCCTAACACTTATGCATGTTGATGACTTAGATGTGCAACACACAAAGTAATGTATACTCTTCAATCAATGAAGATTTACAATCTGAGTGTGAATACATCAACATGGAATTTGACTTCGGAGCGCCACGATAATTGTGCACCGTGTCTGGGTCTAATACTTCCTATACGGTGGGTAACACCACCACCAACTCTTCTAGTTTGAAGTGTTTCACTCAAGGCGTTATATTGCAATGACTTCGCATTTGGTTTGTCTTCAGTTTCAATTTGTCTTCACGACTTTCTGCAATATGATGATTTGATTGCTTTTTGATATATATATATATATATATACTAGTGCTCTGCCCTCTACAGCATTCACTTATAGCTATGTCTTCAAGATTGACCTTTTGAACTAAGTGAATGTGATCGGACCCTAACCTCTCTATGCTTACTATCTCAAAATCTATCTGTCCAAATCATCTGCATTCTGTTGAAACTGACGAATGTCTTCTCTACGTCCTAGTCAGCAGAAGGCAAAGAGACAAACATTAAATCTGCTCTTAATGGATTATCTTTACGGTTGAAATCCGGAGAAGCCGGAACAAATCTCCGACATGCCTGGCGGGCGTGGGAACGTGGGACAACCCTGAGGGTGTTGCATGTTCGCCACGTGCCCCTCAGATATGAACCGCCAGGGCACCAGCGTAATTGCGCTGTGTCTCTCACCTACTTATAAATACCTGTCCCCCTGCGGTAAAGAAACACTTCTTCCACCTCTCCACCTCCGTCAAAACCCTAGCGCCACCGCTAGCTCGAGACGACGCCGGCGACGAAGCGCTTAGCTGCCGCGACTTCTCTGACGCCGTCCTCACGCCGGCCGCGGACATCGTCCTCTCCGTCGTCGCCGTAGGTGTCCTCCGTCGCCAAGTTAGGGCACGGTGGGCTGAACTGCTCGGTCTCCTATTCTTCTCCATCTAGCAGTTCTTCGTGCGGTAATTATAACTCTATTTTTACCACATTTTTGATCTTCAAGATTCATCCTGTTTACCGAAAGTTGTTTCTGTCTATTCAAAGCTAGATCTATTCCGTCTGCATCTCATACTGCTTAGTCGATTCACTTAGATTTCTACTAGTTTGATTCCTCACTTGTACTTATTCACGGATTGGTACAAATCTGGAACCAACTCATCTATATAAGTGAATGTCTTCGCAACATGAGGTCAATGTCTTCAAACTGATTTATTGTCAAAATCTTCTAAGAATGCATATGACCTCTTCCCTTCCTCGCATCTCTAATCTTTATCACAGTACATGTCCGTGGAGAATCCCTTGGTTCTCATAGTCTGCATTCATTTGCAGAATACTTGCAGCATCATATAAATTCTCCTGAAGCCAGTTCTTGCTTGACCAGCAAGCGCAAATCTTTGAAGCCTTTGAACGTACTGAAGCCTTTCAGCTTGAAGTTCATGGCAACAGAGAAATCAGCAAGGAAGGGTGGCAGACAGTGCAGAGGAGGCACATCTAAAGATCTGCCTGATGACTTAGTAGAACTGTACAAGACAGATCCTGAAGAAAATTATCAACAAAGGAAGACGCGAATCCAATGGATTCGACGCTATTGGGCTGAGGAGTGGTTCAAGTATAGATTTGTGACAAAGGAATATGCAGAGAAAAATGCCATCAAGAAACCTTGGGGCGATATCCTCTATTGAGGGCTTCAACCCAAGAGCTGAGCTGAAGCCATTGCACAAGGCTTCTATCCATGCATGGTCCGTGGGCCACAGCCAGCTAACGCAGATCCCACTTCACTACTATGGTGTCGTGATGATTCGCTATTCAAGCGCAACTATCAGTTTGATGTGGCTTCGGCCAAAGAGAACAAGAAGTCCTTGTGTTTGGACTTCAATCCAGGTCCCTCTGCTCCCCGTGCTGATGGCTCCCATGAAGCTAATCCCAATGTCATTGGCCCCTATGCCAACCTTGACGGCCTCATCACCTACATCATGGTCCAAGGCGCCAGAGTTGATCATTCTGACAACGGTGCTAACTCTGATGAAGCCCCTGCTCCTCCTCCAACAAAGCCGCAGAAGCAAAAGAAGTCTAAGGCTTCAACCTCAGCTGCAAAGCCACCTCCGAAGACTTTGTGTGCGAAGCCAGCGCCATTGCACCTCCACGAAGCCGCAGTAATCTGAAGATCTGTCCCGTGTCTCCAGGAGAACGGACAAGAAAAAGCAGCTTGTTAGAACATCTGATCATCGAGCTTTGACTCCTGCTGCCATTCTGCGTGAAGAACCCATTGATCTATCAAGTGATGAAGATCTTGCGGATGATGCCCTTGAGCAGCTGATCAAGAGCAAAGAAGAAGCATAAAAATCTTCAGCAACCTGCCTCTCTTTGATGTGGCCATCATTCACAATTTCATTGATGAGTGGTTCGACACCCCCAACGTCAGCTTTTAAGATTTACAGCTCCCAGTTGGCCTCAGTGTCGCCTTCAATGGCGCCATTGCTTCTGAGCTAGCTCTTGCTCATCGCATCGTTGAGCTCAAAAACAAGATTGATTTTGAGAAGGCTCAATTCAAGAAGCATGTGGCCAATCTAAGTGTTCAAGACGTCCGCAACTTCAAGGTCATGCTCCATGAGCTCAAAGAAGCTTTTCTGCAAAAATGCCAAGAAGCTCAGGGCTCTCGAGAACGCATGAAGCTTTTGGCTGATAAGTGTGTGCTTGCCTACAATGAGGCTGAGAAGCGCAAGTCCCTTGGCCGTCGGGCATTGACCCTGTGATGGCTGCAAAGAGGAAGAAGAAGCACCCTGCTGAACAGCCTGAGCCTTCAAGCCAAGAAGCCCCTCGCATTATCTTCCCGAGCAGCATGACTGGCTCGAAGCCAAAGGTCTCCACAATCGCTTCAGAGCAAAATAAGACAAAGGCTGCTGAGGCTGATGCGAGAAAGAGAAAGAATATTGAAGCTTCTGATGCCACTCCCTCCAAGAAGAAGCGCAAGACCAAGAAGACTAGGGATGCTTCCACAGAGCCCTTAGTCGTTGAACCCATTTCTGTTGTTCGCCCTGTGTCTGTTCATCAAGAAAGAAGGATGGTTGTCCATGAGCTCGCTACCATAGAGGCTCATGAGGCTCGAAGATATTCCAAAGAAATGAACCCAACGCTGCTGAAGACATTGGTCAAGATGACAATGTAAATGATGATGAAGTTCTTCCTCAGATTGAACATCAAGTGGTATCATCACCTGTTCGCACGAACAGCGAAATCATCAGCATTGGTCGTCCATTGACGCCAATTGCTCAGGATGCTTCGTGGGCTGATCACCCACAACAACAACAAGACTCCCCCAGTACTCCCCAACAACAACATCAAGCTACACCCCCAGTGCAAGAGAGGATGAAGACTTTCAGGCTCAACCAAGTCCATCTCCTAACTTGAAGCTAGCGCTTCACAGGCTTCGAAGAGGACAAAGGCCTGAAGTCCCTCTGTCAAGCGTTCCTGAAGGAGAAGTGCAACGTTCACCTGTTGCACGACAAGTATTCTCTGAACCAGCTCCCACAGCGAACATCTCCATGTTTGAAGCACATGTTGCTGAAGACATTCCGGCTGCATCAGCCGAAGAGAAAGAAGAAGAAGTACGTGTACCAACTCCCCCTGCTATTGAAGAAGAAGAAGTTCGTATACCAACACCCCCAGCGATTGAAGAAGCGGCAGTTCATGATTTGAATGTGCCTGTGCCTGACCCTCCTGCTCGTCAAGAGGAGGTTGAAAATGTTGAGGCTGCCACCACCAATGCCAATGAAGCCAATGACGTGGTCATGGCTGACGCCAATGTGGAGCCTACACCAACTGGTGTGCCTGAAGCAAGTGTGGGCACAGAACCTGAAACCAATGAGGTTGCCGCACCTGAAGCCAATGAAAATGCTGCACCTGAAGCTCATGAGACTGCTGCACCTGACGCCAATGAGGAGGCTGCACCTGACGCAAACATGACAACTGCCCCTGAAGCACCTGCTGTGCAGCCTGAATCCTCTGACGTTGCCCCTGCTCCTGTTCCGCCACCAAGGCTTCACACGATTGAGCAAGCATACGATCTCGGTCAGCTTGTCACTGTCCGATGGCCTGTTTTGGTGCCTCCGCCTTCTGCCTCCGGCCCCCAATTTGACTATCATGTCGAGCATCGGCCTCAGGTCCAGAAGCCAAAGCCGAGATTGCCAAGGTTTCCAGGTACTGCCAACTCCCCCGGGTCCTTCAATGCTAATGGCTTCAAGAGCCACAATACCTTCTTTGACAGCACCAAGAACCCCTACTCCAAGCCAAAGATTTCATCAGATCGGTTCTGGAGCTATCAGCAGAGAAGCTACTACTCATGCGTGCTATATGATCAAGGGCGCATTTTCCCTCATATGCGTCTTGACACTGAAGCTATTGCTGGACTGCCGTGTTTGGAAGAAGCACTTGACTGCTTTCGCGATGCTGGTCTGCTCCATTTTGTGACAGACAAGGAACACTGGAATGAAGAGCTATTGCTTCAATTCTATGCCACTCTGCACATTCACGGCTACTACAGAGACATCAAGACATGGGTTCTCGAGTGGATGACTGGCAATGTTCATCATGAAGCCAAAGCTATGGATATAATCGAGCTTACTGGGCTAGCCACTCCTGGAGAACTGTATGACCCTAACTGTCAGCTACACCGCAATGCTGTGGAGAGCATCTTTCATAAGCCAGAACCCAATATGAGCCAGATCTTTGAGCATGATGAAGCCCTTGCCATCGTATTTGAGTATCCCACACATTTCTTTGTTGAAGACCTTGAGTATCTGCCTCGCACCATATATCATATCATCAGGCGAACTCTATGGCGAGTCAAGGGACACTCATCATCGGCCAAGCTTGAAGGAGCCATGAAGACTTTGGTCTTCTATATTCTTAATGGCATCGGCTTCAACACTCGTGAATTCTTCATCGTGCAACTTCTCGCTTCGGATCGACTTGCTTTGGTCTCGAAGTTTTATGCACCACGGGTCATCGCCTCATCAGCGACACTCATCTATCAATTATCAGCCCTCTGCTGCGCAATCACATCATATTTCGCCGAGGTTGATATGTCGCTTGATCTTGTATATTCTCGACCACCTTAAGACGCCACTTTGTCTTCAGAACATTGAGCACCAAAGCTTCACTCAGCCTATTGAAGGTGTTCAAGCAGCAACAAGAGTCTACCCACTAGCTGGTAACACCCGTCTACCTCACAAAGCGGCAACTAAAGCCACTGAAAGCACCATTACGCAAAGGCCTCGGAAGCGTTCTCGTGTTCTTAATGACCGAGAGCTTCTTGTGGCCCTTCATCAGAAGCAAGATAAGCATCATTTCTGGCTAAAGCGCCAAATGCAAAGCCTCTTGGTGGATGTCAATCGCATTCGCAACCTTGCCACCAAGAATGCTTTTGTTGCTCATGAAACTTGCCGAAGATCATGGAAGAGTTTGACTCTGCTCAGTGCTGAAGCTGATCTTCAAGATGATGTCTTCAATGAAAGATTCCAGTTCGACTCCACTCCTCCAAGGACTACTACCCTGCGTCGAACTCCATCTCTTGAAGACTCTGAATATTCCTCTTCTGCGGCAATAGTTAATGCCAGAGTGATCGATGATGAAGATGATGCTACTTCACCACCTCCAACTACTATAGCGCGCATTGACACTGCACCAAGCTCGTCTGCACCGCCAACCAACGACGACAACCCTGCTGCTTCACCTACTCATGATGACGAGTAGATGCTCTATGTCTTCAAACCTTTTTGGTCATTACTGACAAAAGGGGGAGAAGCATATGAGTTGATAGTCTTCAAGCGGGTTCATATGGGCGGTTGCATTATATTTTGCTGCGTGCTTACAACTCTTGTGTTTTGAAACATTTGGTTCTTTGAGTTGTAACACCTAAACTTGATGGTCGTCTGCTACTTCTGCTACTTATTTGCTTTGCGATGATAAATTCTGCATGTGCGATGATAACTTCCGCACTTAGATCATTCTGCAGACGTCCATTTTTCATTATGCATGTCATTCTTATTGCTATATCATTTCATGCATGATGAATTATCTTCATAAGTTGAAGTGGATCTCCACAAGTACAACCTGCCATGTGCATTTGCATTCCAAAAGCAAATTACTTATATGCACATCTTCAGGGGGAGCCCTTGCAACTTATGAAGACAAATTCCTATCCTTACAATTTCATATACTTTATCCCCGTTGAAAACTTCAACCAGTTTGTCATCAATCACCAAAAAGGGGGAGATTGTAAGTGCATCTAGTGCCACCCCTTGTTGGTTTTGGAGTATTGACGACAAAGTTGGTTGAGGGACTAATGCGTTTGTGAGAATTGCAGGATAACGCAGGTAGTGTCCCTCATTGATTCGGTTTACCTACCGGAGATGACCCCTAAAAATGTATGAAGACATTGAAGACAATGGTGGTATGAGAAGATGTTCATATTGAAGACTATGACATAAGAAGACATTGCGTGAAGACTTTGGAGCGCGAAGACTGTGTGTTTTCGTTGTTTCTGTTCTTCTTTGTTGAGTCATAGGAACCACCGTACTGTTAAGTGGGGTCCAAGTGAACTAAGTCAGAGCAGCTGAAGTGATGCTCAACTCAAATCCTATGTCTTCGAGCAAAGACAATGAGAGCAAATATTATCCAGAGCTGGATGAGTCAACTTTGCTTGTAGCCCAAGTAAAGTTGCCGCGTGTGTTTGAAATCTGACCGTTGGAACACGTGTCAGTTCCTTAGTGACCCAGGGTCATTTTGGACAAATCAGGTCGGGTTGCCTAGTGGCTATAAATAGCCCACCCCCTACACCATAAATTGGTGGCTGCTCAGAGTTTGTGCACGGCTTTTGTCGTTTGAGAGCAACCCACCTCGAAGCATTTGAGAGAGAAATCCTTGCGAGGACAAAGGCCAAACACCCAGAGCCAAAGAGTGTTAGGCATCATCAAGTCTTTCTCATGCATGTGACTGAAGACTTATTACACTTGAGGACCGTGAATCCTCCAAATGGTTAGGCGTCGCGTTACGAGCATCCAAGAGTCATTGTGGATTGCCGGTGAACGAAGTCTGTGAATGTTTGGAAGTCTCCTTGAAGACTTACCAGAGTGATTAGGCGAGGACCGGGTGTCCTTAGCTCAAGGGGAATAAGGTGAAGACACGGTCTTGAGTTAAATCTCATCCTCCCTAACCAGACGTCAGCTTGTCACAAAGAATCGAACTGGTCCAACAAATCCTGTGTCTTCAACAGGCAACTGGTTCTATCCCTTCCAAACTTACTTAAGTTGTCTTCATGAAGTCATTGCTTATCTGTTCATCTATTTGACTTCATTGTTTGACTACTATTGTTGATTGGCTTCATATTATCTTCCATCTTGATCCTTTCTACCTTACTGCTATTAGTCTTGTACTGTCACGTCATTACATACTTGAATATGGCTTGTTTAGGGTAGTTTATCTTCCGCTGCATATCAATTAGGTTGTTTCTGTTGTCTGTCTTCGAAACTTCCAAGTTTTGAAGACTTTCATAAAAATCGCCTATTCACCCCCCCTCTAGTTGATACTAGCACTTTCAATGGTTAGACTCCTGCGAAAAATATTCGATCCTCTGTTCGGCTTTTCTTCCCGAACACCAAACAGAGCATCAGTGGCTACTGTCTGCACTATGATACTTTCTCATAATTTAAAATACTTACCTCAAAGCCTGTTAGGAGGCTGGCGCAGGCTTCGGTCAATCCGCTTTTGGCGGACTGAACCTTCACAATCACCGTACTTATAAGAGTATGGTGTCCTTCATCAAGGGAAGCACTCTGAAGCGCTTCCACCAAGTTATCCGATGCCTCTGGATGGACAGAGGTGTAGGATCGGAAGTATGTCTAGAGGGGGGGTGATTAGACTATTTGACAACTTAAAAGTTTAGCCTTTTGATTAGGACAAGTTTTTAGCAAGTTCACAATGATGACCAAGTCAAGTATCACCCTACACATGCAATTCTAGAGTAATGGCAGCGGAAAGTAAATTGCACATGTAGTAAATAAGAGGTGGAGAAGAGCAAACGCAATTTGGAGACACGGAGATTTTTCTCGTGGTTCCGATAGGTGGTGCTATCGTCAATCCACGTTGATGGAGACTTCAACCCACGGAGGGTAACGGCTGCGAGAGTCCACGGAGGGCTCCACCCACAAAGGGTCCACGAAGAAGCAACCTTGTCTATGCCATCATGGCCTACGTCCACGGAGGACTAGCCTTACTCGGGGTAGATCTTCACGAAGTAGGCGATCTCCTTGCCCTTACAAACTTCTTGGTTCAACTCCACATCTTGACGGAGGCTCCCAAGCGACACCTAACCAATCTAGGAGGCACCACCTCCAAAAGGTAATAGATGGTGTTGGTGATGATGAACTCCTTGCTCTTGTGCTTCAAATGATAATCTCCCCAACACTCAACTCTCCTCACCGATTTGGCTGTGGTGGAAGAAAGGATTGAGTGGAAAGCAACTTGGGAAGGCTAGAAATCAAGTTTCATATGGTGGGAGTGGAGTAACTTGATCTCAACACAAGGGTAGGTAGTTTTCTTCTCGAAATGTAAGGTAGGAGTGGTAGTTCTTTCGATGGCTCTCTCCACGAATGAAGAGGAGGTGGAGGGGTATTTATAGCCTCCACACAAAATCCAACCGTTACACACATTTGACCAATCTCGGTCAGACCGAAGTTGACAACTCGATGAGACCGAAAGTTCAAATCTTGTGAACCTTGGGATTTTCGGTGGGACCGAAAATACAATCTCGGTTAGTCCGATTCTTCCAAAGTCTAGGGTTTGCCATTCTCGGTGGGACCGACTTTCTCATCTCGGTGACACCGATTTGAGTCTGTATGTTCTGAAGGTTGGCAACACCAATTTCGTAAGACCGAGTTTGGAATCGGAAAATCCGAAATTTCTAGGGTTTGGGTATATGGTGAGGTGGTTCATCTCGGTGTGGTGAGTTTATGGAATCGGTGGGACCGAGGTTACTTATGAGTTTATGTTGGAATGAAAGATTGCCGATAGTTTGAGAGATAAATCACTAAGCACTTTGAGCAACCAGATCATCATCATAACCTCATCCCCTTTAATAGTATTGGCTTTCCTATGGACTCAATGTGATCTTGGATCACTAAACCAAAAATAGAGTCTTGAGCTTTTGCCAATGTTTTCCTTAGCATTTTGAGGGTCCACATCATCATCATTGCCATACCCATATCAATTGAACTTTCGAAATATTCTCAAGAAATAATTAGTTCAATGATATATATGTTGTTATTAATTACCAAAACCACCCGGGGATTAGTTGCACTTTCAATCTCCCCCTTTTTGGTAATTGATGACAACATATAGATCAAAGCTTCGACAAATGATATAATCAATGAATAACATCGTCGCTTTGAGAAGTATGTGATAAGCAAGAGCTCCCCCTAAATTTGTGCATTATTTAAGATTTGCGTTTGAATGCAAATGCACAATCGATTAGGATCATGGGTCACTCTTCCATGTCACATACATCTTGGTGGAGCGCACAAAATGATAAGAATGAATAGCATGCACCCAATCACCAAGACATGAGTAAATGATCATACAAGATATGGATAGAATATGATAAGCATTAAGCACACATTAAGCATAGTATGATCAAGCACTCATCAAGATAGAGCAAACGTAGTATCAAGCACACGAAATGTCTTGAAGAACTCAAAAGTATCTCAAGGAAAACCGCAAACGAAAGAGCAAAAACGAGCACTCTCTCTCTCGAAGTCCTATGATCTATACAATTTCTCCCCTTTGGCAACAAGTTACCAAAAGTTCGAAGGTATAGAGCTAAGCGTCACTAGGGACTCTGCTGGCGGCTCTGCTGCGTCGATGGAGTGGAGATAGCTGCATCTGCAAAAGCTTGGCTGAAGTCTGTGGAGCAGGGAGGAGTGACACTTTGAGCTGGAGCTGGGCCGATGGAGCTGTGGGAGTGTCTTGATCTTTGTAGCCACAGGGTCATCCTTTGGAATAGCAAATGATCTGGGCTTTGTGGGCACTGCAGCAGCTGCTCATAGTCATCTGGACTAGATCATCTTCCATCTCCTTCATGAGCTCTGCCTTCTCCTCTTGGCTTCCTCAATATCCGCCTCAAGCTTGTTGACGGTGACTGCACTTGATCGACTTGACATCCAGAGCATGGAACTTATCTTCAACTATCCTCTCAAGACTCTCCCGAGATCGCACTATCTTTGGCCAGCGTAGTTCAATCCTCCGAGTAGCTTCAAGAAGTTGTTCTCCAACGCTCTTGGGCTTTCTTTGCTCTTCTTTGCTTCCTTCTCGGCTTTAGCTTGTTTGGCAGCTTCAGACTTAGCTTGTCCTTCGACGGATGTGGGATCATCCTCGGTCATTATAACTTCATTATCTTCATGTTCAGGCTGCGGTGGCAAGTGGGGTCTATCCAACAAGTAGGTGCCCGTGCCAAACTTGGCATTGATGAGCATCTGAATGTGCGGGCAAACCCACATGACCTCTTACAGTCTGCTGCTGTCCTCTTGATAGTCTCAACTATCGGGTCCATCACCTTAAAAGGTGTCTTCGATCCGAATATGCAGCATGTTGATAGAATAGCCTCTTATCATGCGATGGTCTCGACTTGGGCATCAAAGTATGCCTCGTAATGGTGTTAGTGGTGGGGAGACCTGCTCAAGATGATATACTTGATCCAAGCTTCCATATCTCAACATCCTTGGTGGTACCTCATTGTACATGTTCCTCATAGACTCGTGATTTTTCTTGGGGATTCCATAAACATCAACATCATCATCTCTTGATCTTTGGAGCATTCGAAGTGCTGCCCACTCTTCAACTGTTGAAGAGAATCTCGCCTTCATCATCCACACAATTCGCCATCCGGATAGAAATGTGTCAGGCATAGAACTGCATGATCATCTCATCATTCCAAGCGATCGACCGACCAACGAACTCTACAACTCCACATGCAAGTGAAGCTCTCATGCACGTGGGAAATAGTCTCTGTGCTCTTCACTTTGTCGATGTATTTCCAATCACGATATCGGTGTCGAACAATTGGCTTCTTGTCCATGAGCACTGTCTCATAGAAATCTTGTTGCTCTCTAGTGTGGAACCTTGAGTCAACATCTGTCCTTCTCCTGGTGGCATATGGATCAACTTGCCTCCATAGCCTAAGACCTTTGTCCTTCCTTTCCTTCATATTTTCAGCTCGAGGATGAGCATCATTATGAACTGGCAGTTTCGTGCGAGCTTGACAATACATGTGCCTCTTCATCGATTCAGCAGTGGCACATTGTCCTTCTTCTTCTCTGAAGCGTGAATATTTCTTCGTTTTCTTTGGCTTGGCAAAGAGGTTTGGCTTGGGCTGCCTTTCTTTGAGCTGATGGCTTAGATTTTGTGGGTGCTCCTACCTGATGGCATCTCCCATCAACTTAGGCTTCGAGGAGGTGGGGTGCTTCCTCATCGTAATCATCATCGCCTTCATCATGAACTAGCCTCTTCCTCTTGGAAGTTTTCTTTATCTTCTTGGAGGTTTCTTCTTCCATGCTCGCTTAGCAACTGTGGACTTCTTTACCTTGCTGGTGCCTTTCTTGGTATGTTGCCCTTGATAGTCCTTGGCAACCACTTTCCTCTTAGGCTTGGATGTAATCTCCTCCTCAGCATCAAAGTCAGAGTCCTCCTCATCATAATTTCTCTTCTTCCTGGCCCTGGTGGCAGCAGGAGGCAAACCACTTGGGGTGCTCCTTTCTCCATCATCTGAGAAACTGCTTGCTTCAGGACTTGTGACTGCCTCTGGAATTGTGAATGGTGATTCGACTGTTCGCTGTCACTAGCATCGACATATGACCGAAAACCTGTGAATAGAATAGGTATAGGCAGAATAGAAGAGTTATCACAAACTGCAGAGGATTTTGCAAAATAAATGAGTTCAAACTTCAGTTTAAGTTTTCACAGAATGCATTTCGGTCTGACCGAGTCTAAAATTTGGTGAATCCGAAGTGTCTAAACAGAACCATTCACACCACTTTCGGTTGGACCGAAATGGGTTTCGGTCTAGCCGAGAACACTAGGGTTTCACTAAATCCTCATTTCGGTCTTACCGATTTGCACAACTTCGGTTGGACCGAAAAGTGCAAAGGCAATGGCCGAGGCCAAATCGGTCGATCCGAGAATGTAGAATCGGTCACACCGAGATGTGTTCGTGGAAACCTAACCCTAAAATTTTCACTCGAATTTTGTTCTAAGATCTAATCTGCTGGATAGGAAGATTTCAAACTTGGCAAGAAACTAGGCAAAACCTATCGTGCATTGAATCGAGGTTGAAGCACGAGAGGATGAAACTCACCCAACTTGGTGGAGTTTCACTCTGGCGCAACGGCGATGAGATAGACCGTTGACGGCGATGGAGACCAGCGAGGGCGCCTGAGCGACAGCGGAGACGATCCGGAGACCACGGTGACGGCAGCTAAGGGTTTGGGGCGAGGCGTTTGAAGGAATAATCAGCGCTTCCCTCGGTATATATACCCTTCACTGTCGGTGGGACCGAGTTGGAAAACTTCGGTGGGACCGAGATGGTTAATCGCATGCGATTACTCACTTGATCACGCCGAAATTGTAACTCGGTTTCACCGAGGTGAAAACCTAGATCAATCAAGTGATTTGATCCATCCGATTTGAGTATATTGGTTTGACCGAAAATACTTAGAAGGTTTTGGAATTTAAGCTTTTGACGGATCGGTGGCTCAGTGCTCCTCACTCGGTCTCGTCCAAAAAGTCTTGTTCAAAGTTTGTGATATAAGCATGAATAGAATTTGAGACAAGAAAGCATAGATAGCTAGGGGAGGAACTTAGGCATTCTTGTCCATCCATTTGGTCAAAAGAAAATCCAAAAGACCAAAGCAACAAATGGATGTCCTCGAATGGATAAAATCATGCATCCAACATGCTCACACAATAAGATAGCAAATGAAACATGTGTCAAACATGCACAAACAAAACTCTAGCAACTAGCACACAATTTGGCGATGACTAGGTCATCTATATATGAGTATATTGACTTAGGAGTCAAATGAGAACATTTGATCATAGGTCATACTCATCGTTTAAGCACAAGTGGGGTTACCACTTTTACATAAAGCATTAATGTGTTCACATCATTTGAAGATGCTTTAGCTCAATTCTTAAGAGCAAAGCTCCCCCTTGATGTGAGAACCCTTTAAAGGGTCAAACTAACCTTGGGTTGTCGTAGAAGACTTCATGTAGATGTTGAAGATGTGGATGCTCAATGTTGATGAAGATCACCAAGAGTTTGGAGCAATCCTTTGATTCGGGCACTTTCAATACCTACATGGGTTAGTCCCACAAGGAACAAACAAGGATATCCATGGACATAGATTGAAGTACACAATAGATGATGTCCATGAAAGCAATGATTACCTTGTCCCTTGACTTACCAACATGAGGGTTTGTGACTCCATGAACTAGTGCAAGATGTGGAAGTTGATTGCACAAGTTCTTGCCAAAATGAATGTGAGTGAAGTAAATTGGCGGAGTCACCCTCAAGAACTCTCTAGTTCTTCTTCTTCGGGATCCACATCATCTTGATGGGAATCCTTGGGGTAGTAGTTGAGCTTGACGAAGTAGAACTTGAAGTTGCCTTGGGAACCCACTTGACCATGGCCTTGGGTGCTTCAATAAATGCATCAATCTCCTCTTGAAGCTTGTCCTTGCCTTTTAGCTTGTGGTCTTGTGGTGGAAGGTCATCTTGAGCTTGTTCCACATTGGAAGAAGTAGGATCATACTTCTCCTTTTGAGAAACAAACTTTGGAGTGGGATATTGACCTTCTTCCCATTCAACACCTTCGGTGTTGAACCTTCGCTCAAAACCAATTCCTTGATTCTTCCTGTCTTCCTTGCTTGCGAACAATTTCCTCAAAGTTCTTGCTTCCAAGAAGGCTCTTGTAGACACCTTTCTCTATAATCCCTTTCAATAGACTATTTTCTTGCTCAAGTGAAACTTGGCTTGAAACATTGTTAGTGGAATCATGAGAACTACTAGAAGTAACAACATTTGATTTGGCATGATTATTGTTACTACTAGATGAAGAATTTTTCTTATGCTTGTCATGCTTAGTTTTAATAGGTGGCAAGAAATTAGACAAGAGAAGTCGTTTGGCAAGATATGAAGAACTCTTCTTTCGAAGATCGTCATTGATAGCTTTTAGAAACTCATGTTCTTGCTCTAGATTGAGCTTCTCGAAGCGTAGCTTCTCATGAGATCTTAGAAGCTCTCTATGATCTTCTAGAGTTGTTTCATGAGCTAACTTAAGAGTGTTTAGTTCTTTAGTTAGACGCTCAATCTCCTTCATAGCATTGTCATTCGACTCTTCTCGACTATAAAGACTATTAGCATGTTCATCATTACTAAGCTCACTAGATTTTTCATGTAAAAGCTCATCTTCACCAAGCAAGTCATCTTCATCACTATCAAAGTCAATGAATTCAGGGTGTGATACCTTGGGGCCTTTTGCCATGAAGCATCTTCCAATTCCCTCATTCGGTGAATCAAACAAGTCATAGGAGTTGGAGTTGGAGGACACGAGAGCAAGACCGCAACACCTTCATCTTGATCAGATTCGGAGTTGGAGTGATAGCTTCTTCGGAGTGATTGTCGGAGTCGGAGCGGAGACCCATTCACCAACATGAGCTTGATGTTTTCTTCTTGTGTAGCTCCTTGATGACTTGTCTTTCCTTTCCGAATCCTTGCTTCTCCGAGAGGATCTTCGTTCATAACGATCATCTCTACTCCTTCTCTCTTTTCGAGGTGACTCTTCTCTTGAGCTTCTTCTTCTTGGAGATTCTTCTCTTCTCTTGTGGGGAGTCGAACACTCATTTGAGTAGTGTTCGGGTCTTCCACAATTGTAGCAGTTTCGATCACGACTAGAAGATCTCTTTTCATCATATGATCTAGACTTTGAGCTTCTTTCCTTGCTTCTACTCTTGTAGAATTTGTTGAAGTTCTTCACCATGAGACTTATCTCTTCATTGGAAACCAGCTTGTCACTTGAGGTTGTGGGAGCTTCAACTGTAGCTTTGTAAGCACCACTTGACTTGTTGTGAAGCTCTTCCTTATCTTAAAGTGTCATCTCATGAGCAACAATTCTTCCAATGACTTCGGTAGGCTTGAGATTCTTGTAGTTTGGCATCATTTGGATCAAAGTGCACACGGTGTCATACTTTCCATCCAAAGCTCTGAGAATCTTCTTGATGATGAATCGGTCGGTCATTTCTTCGCTTCCTAAGCCGGCAATCTCATTGGTGATGAGAGCAAGCCTAGAGTACATTTCAGCAACTCCTTCACCTTCCTTCATCTTGAACTTGTCAAGTTGACCTTGAAGAACATCTAGCTTTGATTCCTTCACGGACTCGGTACCTTCATGCATTTCGACCAAAGTATCCCAAATCTCTTTTGCATTCTCAAGACGGCTGATCTTGTTGAACTCCTCGGGACACAAAGCATTGAAGAGAATGTCACAAGCTTGAGCATTGTTCAGAACATCCGCAACTCATCCGCAGTAGCTTCGCGATCCGAACTTTTCCTTCCTCGAAGAACTCACCTTGCAAGCCAACACAAATAATGCCCCATCGGCGGGGTTATGTCCAAGAATATGCATTTTCATTTTATGCTTCCAACTAGCAAAATTTGAACCATCAAAGTAAGGACCTCTCTGAAAATTACCCTCACTAGACGCCATACTCTCCTAGGTTGTGAAACCAAGCTTATGGAGTCCAATGCAATGGAAACCAATCCAATGGAGACCAAAGCTCTGATACCACTTGTAGGATCGGAAGTATGTCTAGAGGGGGGGTGATTAGACTACTTGACAACTTAAAAGTTTAGCCTTTTGATTAGGACAAGTTTTTAGCAAGTTCACAATGATGACCAAGTCAAGTATCACCCTACACATGCAATTCTAGAGTAATGGCAGCGGAAAGTAAATTGCACATGTAGTAAATAAGAGGTGGAGAAGAGCAAACGCAATTTGGAGACACGGAGATTTTTCTCGTGGTTCCGATAGGTGGTGCTATCGTCAATCCACGTTGATGGAGACTTCAACCCACGGAGGGTAACGGCTGCGAGAGTCCACGGAGGGCTCCACCCACAAAGGGTCCACGAAGAAGCAACCTTGTCTATGCCATCATGGCCTACATCCACGGAGGACTAGCCTTACTCGGGGTAGATCTTCACGAAGTAGGCGATCTCCTTGCCCTTACAAACTTCTTGGTTCAACTCCACATCTTGACGGAGCCTCCCAAGCGACACCTAACCAATCTAGGAGGCACCACCCTCCAAAAGGTAATAGATGGTGTTGGTGATGATGAACTCCTTGCTCTTGTGCTTCAAATGATAATCTCCCCAACACTCAACTCTCCTCACTGATTTGGCTGTGGTGGAAGAAAGGATTGAGTGGAAAGCAACTTGGGAAGGCTAGAAATCAAGTTTCATATGGTGGGAGTGGAGTAACTTGATCTCAACACAAGGGTAGGTAGTTTTCTTCTCGTAAATGTAAGGTAGGAGTGGTAGTTCTTTCGATGGCTCTCTCCACGAATGAAGAGGAGGTGGAGGGTATTTATAGCCTCCACACAAAATCCAACCGTTACACACATTTGACCAATCTCGGTCGGACCGAAGTTGACAACTCGGTGAGACCGAAAGTTCAAATCTTGTGAGCGTTGGGATTTTCGTGGGACCGAAAATACAATCTCGGTTAGTCCGATTCTTCCAAAGTCTAGGGTTTGCCATTCTCGGTGGGACCGACTTTCTCATCTCGGTGACACCGATTTGAGTCTGAAGGTTCTGAAGGTTGGCAACACCAATTTCGTAAGACCGAGTTTGGAATCGGAAAATCCGAAATTTCTAGGGTTTGGGTATATGGTGAGGTGGTTCATCTCGGTGTGGTGAGTTTATGGAATCGGTGGGACCGAGATTACTTATGAGTTTATGTTGGAATGAAAGATTGCGATAGTTTGAGAGATAAATCACTAAGCACTTTGAGCAACCAGATCATCATCATAACCTCATCCCTTTTAATAGTATTGGCTTTCCTATGGACTCAATGTGATCTTGGATCACTAAACCAAAAATAGAGTCTTGAGCTTTTGCCAATGTTTTCCTTAGCATTTTGAGGGGTCCACATCATCAGTCATTGCCATACCCATATCACTGAACTTTCCGAAATATTCTCAAGAAATAATTAGTTCAATGATATATATGTTGTTATTAATTACCAAAACCACCCAGGGATTAGTTGCACTTTCAAGAGGTCATCGACACAGACGGCTCGCCCCCCTTGACTGGTGGCTACCTGCCCGAATCCGGAACCACTGGATGTTCCGATGCAGTATCCGGCTGGGGGCCAAGCGTGCTGCGGCCCCCTCATCCGAAGCCATGGGGATCTTCCCCCCATGAGCCTGGCATCGGGATTCTTGACTTGAGGCGTCTCCGGGACGACCTCCTCCTGGCCCGGTATTCTCTGAGATAACACCTCGGTGTCATCCGCGAGTCGGGGAGTAGAAGCCGTTGGGAGCGAATAGCTATTCATCTCCGACGAGCTCAAAGACCCATCCCAGGAGGACGAGTCGATGTGATCTTTGGACGGACTGCACAAGCAAATCTTGACATAATAAGTAAAGCTAAAAACATGCAAGAAGTATTATGGTATCTGAATACTTACGACTTCGCCAGGGGCTTGGCCCTGGGTAGCCACTCCTCCTCGCTGTAGGCGGTGGTTGAGGAGTGGTCTGGAGGTCGGGTCCTTCCCTTCTTGGACCCTTCGGCCTCCCCGGAAGGGGCGGTGAGGGAGTCCTGGACTAGGGGGTGTCCGGATAGCCGGACTATCGATATCCGCCGGACTCTCGACTACGAAGATAGAAGATTGAAGACTCCGGCTCGTGTCCGGAAGGTACTTTACTTGGCGTGGAAGGCAAGCTTGGCGATACGGATATGTAGATCTCCTACCATTGTAACCGACTACTGTAACCCTAGCCTCTCCGGTGTCTATATAAACCGGAGGGCTTTAGTCCGTGAGGACAACATTACATCTCAACAAATATACCATAGGCTAGCTTCTAGGGTTTAGCCTCCTTGATCTCGTGGTAGATCTACTCTTGTACTACCCATATCATCAATATTAATCAAGCCGACATAGGGTATTACCTCCATCGAGAGGGCCTGAACACAGGTAAAAACATTGTGTCCCTCGTCTCCTGTTACCATCCGCCTAGACGCACAGCCGGGACCCCTACCCGAGATCCGCCGGTTTTGACACCGACATTGGTGCTTTCATTGAGAGTTCCTCTGCGTCAATGCGCCGATAGAGCGGATGCCTTTACCCGCCTTCAAAGACGGTGTTCTCACTAGAGGGCCTTGGCCGCGGTCGATAATCCGCTCGGCGGTTTCCTTATGACCGCTTTGTCCGCCGCCGCTTCAAAGAATGACTTCTCAAGTCGTCGAAAGCAATCTTGAGTCAGCCCTAAAGCTGCCGAGCAGTTAGATCCAATCGAGCTCTCGCCATTAACGAGCTCTTGGATCGCATCGCCGCCTCGAGTCGCGAACGACTACGATCGATCGGGCTTAAAACCGATCCGAGAGATTAACTCTCCCTGTGCTACCCACCACGTCGAAGTGGTAGAAGAACAACTCGGCAATTTGTTGCCATTGTTGAAAACAATCTGTGTCCGGATTCCTGAACCCTCCATGCCGGATTCCTGCGGAGGGACGGACCCTGATCGAGCATTGAACCTAAAATCATGTGTCGCTCCGGACTCGCTGGGCTTTTTCCAGCAAATCAAGCTTCCAAGTTCGAAGACCTCGCCTTTGAGCCTAAAGATGGGCAGGATCCGGATTTTATTCCACCCACCCGCCCGGACATATGCGACCTATCTCTAATTCGCAAGAGCCCTCGAAACAATACATCGTTCACGGGCGATTCCTCCCGGTTATGGACAGGATAAAGGACCGCCGAGAGGAAAACGCAATCTCAATCTTCGCAATAATCGCACGGACGGGGAATCTGAACGCCATCGATCGTCGCAAGATTACGCGTTTTACCGATCAAGCGTCCATAGTACTGAAAGTCTTGTGCGATGGAAAGTCTCCGGAAACTGAAAATCAATTTTGCGATAATCCGCACCAAACCTAGTCCATGGTAAAAGGGCGCCCACAATCAGGCCCCAAATGCAAAAACCAAAAGCAAAAACCCAGCAAGGGGAAACGGAACCATCTTTGGAGGGATGGCTCAATGGACCTCAGAACTTCATAATACGGGGAGCTGCCCCAACACATAGCCTTCGAGCATGTTGGATACTACGGCAGTGGCCAAAAGTGGCGAAGAGCTTCTAGCTCGAAACCACTCCAACAATACCAGCACGGTATCAATCAGTCTTGAGACTTTCGTGATCAAATAATATGCGAAACGAACAATCCGCGAACTCGCCAAGTCTACCAAGTAGCAACAAAGAAATCCATGGAGGACACAAATATCACCTTCAGCGCCAATGACGAGCCCACATCTCGAACTACGAGCCCCACCAAGACCGGTACTTAGTCCCATAGTGGACGGCTTTGATGACAAAAGTCCTCATGGACGGCGGCAATGACTAAACCTCATTTATGAGGAAACCTCATGGAAAATGGAAATCGATTGAGCCGATTGAGCGAAGCAAAGACAACCTTCAGAGGAATAATCCCTAGCCGGAAGCGCTGCACCGGAAAAATCACACTCGATGTGGTATTCGCCTCCCGGACAATTACAGATCCGAAGAAGTCACGCCGAGTAGCCCGTTCAGCGATGGCTATCACGCCAGATTAGGGACGAGAGGCATTCACAATTTTTCAAGCAATACCTCATTACGGGTACATGAAGCTCAAAATGCCCGCCCCGCGGAATAATCACTCTCGCCGATGATCCGAGATACAGACTCGCGCCGAAAACAAGACAAATGCATTAGCCCTCGAGGCACTATCCAAGCCTTAGCGGTGAGGAACTTACCGCACTACGCTCTCGGTAAATGTGGACGACGTGATACTTGATAAAGATCCAAGTCCACCTCCTTCAAACCAGCAGATGAGATAGTTAAATTTCAGGTCCACCCAACGGAACCAACAAAGACGGCCTCTATCGGGGCACAGCTGAACCCCGAAGTGGACACCGCACCGCGCGAATTCCTTCGGGAAAATTGGGACATCTTCGCCTGGCATCCTTCGGACATGCCCGAATCCCCGCAGTTGGCGTAACATAGCCTAAACATCCTAAAGGATTTAAGCCACCAAACAGGCCCTTCGACGATTTTCCGAACCCAAAAGACAGGCAATGGGAGAAGAGCTAGCCAAGTTATTAGAAGCCGGATTCATTAGAGATATCAAACATCCGGATGGCTAGCAAATTTGGTGATGGTACCAAAGAAAGATAAATCTGGCGTCTCGTAGTCGACTTCAAAGACCTCAATAAGGCTTGCCCAAAGGATCCTTTCCCCTCCCCGATCGATCAAATTATCGATGCCACAAAGAGACACGATTCGTTGTGCTTCCTAGATGCTTACTCGCTATCATCAAATCAAGATGGCGGAAGCGAATCAAGCTGCAACGGCATTCATCACTCCATACGGGCCATTCTACTTCAACACGATGCCCTTCGGACTCAAAACGCCCGGTATGACATATCGGCGCATGATTCAAACATGTCCGCTACCCAGATCGGCAAAACAGATCGAGACATCGTGACGACGTGTCGTCAAAACAAAACACGTCGAAACTTTAGTAGACGATTTGAGGCTCACATTCGACAACCTCGAGCATATGACATTGTCAATCCGGAAAAATGTGTTTTCGGGCGACTAGCCGAAGCTGCTGGGCTTCATCGTATCCGTAGAGGATCGAAGCAAATCCGCCAAAATCCGGGCTCACACACGCTTGGATATCCCAAAGGACCTCAAGCAAATACAAAATTAACAGGATGCGTGGCAGCCTTAAGCCGCTTTATCTCCCTTTTAGGAGAGAAGGCGTTGCCCTTATCGCCTCCTAAGGCGCACCAACACTTCAGTGGGACGGATGCCGCCACCGCCGGACTCAAGAAATAAAGGCCATATTGGCAACAAATCCGGTCTGGCTGCGCCCACTCACTGGGCGAACCGATGTTGTTATACATCGCGCAACACATCAAGTTGTGAGCGCTGTCCTCGTCGTCGAACGAGCAAATGAAGGGCATAAATTCCCTCTTCAAAAACCAGTGTATTATGTATCCACTGTGCTAACCCCCTGCAAATCCCGTTACCCGCACTATCAAAAGATAGCATATGCGGTGTTCATGGCGTCTCCGAAGCTTCGGCACTACTTTCAAGAGTGTTCGATAACAAGGGCTTCAAGTACCACTCAATGACATTATAAATAACCGCGACGAACGGGCAGGATTGCAAATGGGCCATTGAGCTCTTGCCATTCGACATAACTTACAAACCTCGACGAGCCATAAAGTCACAAGTTTTGGCTGACTTCGCCGAATGGATGAAGTTTAACTACCTAAAGAGTACGCGCATACTCCAATTGGACTATGCACTTCGACAGCTCAAAATGTTGGCGGATCGGGGCTAGCGTTATCGACGTCCCCACGGAGATACAGTCCAAGACGTACTTCAAATAATGTACACGGACTCCAACAATGCAGCCGAATACGAGGCCTTGTTACATGGTCTCCGGATCCGAAAATGGCAGCATATCGTAATGCTGTCCTGAAAATGTCAGCTTGGTTTAAAGGACTCGAATTCCATCACATAGCCCGAGATAACAACCAAGCGGCCGACATCCCGCACGCATCGGTGCGGCGTGATGTTGTCCCTCCAAAATATCTTCTGAACGGCTCTTCAAGCCATCCGCATTATGGGAAGAGGAGTCCGTAACGACAAACCGGAGAAAGCCGCACTAACCGGTGATTCAGCGGATAACGTAACACAATCCGCCCGCGACATAATGGCAATAATCACCACGTGGGCCAGAACCTTTCTGGCCTACTTACTTAGGCAGAACTTCCGAAGACCAAAATGAGGCCCGCTGCATAGTCCGCGATCAAAGGCCTACAAGGTTCATGAGGGAGAACTTTATAAGAAAAGTACTACCGAGTCCTTCAAAGGTGTATCTTCAAGAAGGCGAAACCTCCTAACTGAAATCCATGCCGACTAGGTGGACACCACGCAGCAGCCCGCGCCCTGGTTGGAAAGGCATTCCGTCAGATTTTATTGGCCGACGGCTCGGGCAGATGCACAGACTTGGTCCAATGATCGTTGGTTGCCGCTCTTCGCTAATCGAGCCATATGCCACCCACCGCCTCAAAACCATACCCATTACCCGGCCGTTCATGGTCCAGGGGCTTGACATGGTCGGACCCTTAAAGGGGGGACCCACAAGAAAAGGTACCTGTTGGTCATGGTGGATAAGTTCACCAAATGGATAGAGGCCAAACCGGTCAAAACGGCAGAGTCCGGACCAGTGATAGACTTTATATCGAGGTGGTACACCGTTACGAGTCCCCACAAGATCATCACGGATAACGGCACGAACTTCATAGCCGGCGAAGTGAAGTCATGGTGCAAAAATATGGGCATTAAGCTCGACTATCGTCGATCTATCACCCTCAAACCAACGGTCAAGTGGAAAGAGCAAACGGTCTAATAATGAGCGGCATTAAACCCGCACTAGTGAGGTCACTCACTAAATCGAGACACCCAATGGGTCGAGGAGCTCGACCAGACTGGGGCTGCGGACAACGCCTAACCGTACTACCGGATTCACACCATTTTTATGGTATACGGCAGAGGCGCTCGCCTGCGACATTATTCATGACTCACCTCGAAAAGCGCATGTATGAGGAAAGAGAAGCCGAGCTCGATCGGCGGGACAGCTTGACACATTGAGGAAGAACGGACGCGTCGCGAAGGCTCGTTCCGCATTCTATCGCCAGCAGGCGAAGATATCAAAGCGAGAAGTACGGGCCAAAACTTACAACGTTGGCGAACTAGTTCTACGCCTGCCGGACAAGAAAAAGGACAAGCTCAAGCCCAGATGGGAAGGCCCCTTCATGTTGATCAAGTACTGACCGGCGGAGCATACCGTCTATGAAACGCGTCGGACAACCGACTCGAGCCGAACCCATGGAACGCAGCCCGACTCCGACGATTCTATGCCTAGCGCCGGACTAAGAGTTCGTCCCCCTTCCCCCGTCCAACCTTATATATTTCGGCTGTCTTCTTTTTCTCTTTTTATCCTTTTAAATCAACAAAGCCCCTCGGGGCCTATTTTCGCATTTTTTGCATACAGACGGTGTGCCACCCGCACTCGTTATTCCTGGGGGCTTCTTTTACAGAAGCTCAACTATACGGGTTTTATACCCAACACATGTGTCATGCTTCCACATGTACCTTTTACTCGCCATTATATGCATCGATATGACTTAAGTTTTGGCCAAGCTGGGTTGCTCGGCTCTGTGCTTACCCCTCGCTCCCGATTGTTCGGCTAGGTGGTAAAGGAGCACCTCTGCGATTGTTATCGCTGGTCACCGGATGTGTACCTCGGATCGGTGAAGCCGAAGCTAGCGTTCTTAAGGGAATATTCGGTCGGTGATTTAAAAGATGACTTTTACCTATTTTTCCATCTGCCCCAGATGATTCATCGCTCCATTGGCGATCCGGACATGCACTTTAGGGCATGCCACCCCAATAAAGGAACCCTTAACGGAACTATTCTCTCTGGAAGATGTTTCTTACTAACCATGTAATATAACATAACTAGTTGGGCACTTGTCTGATAAAGCACTAATGACCCCTACGCCTAGTCTCCATGCATACCACGGTTATTTCTTAACCACAAAGGTATTCGGACGCACTCCGGACTCTAGGGTCCCGAGGTTGAAGCGAAAAGGTCGGCAACGACAAACGATCTACAATCCGGCTAGAAGACATTTCACATGTCATTTTTAAAGGATAACATACACTGTCAAGTTCATTGATTGTATTCCTCCTCAATCCCGTCTAACAGGCTGTCTAGCTTACAGATCCGTTGGGAAAATTTAGCAGCCGCCTCTACCTGGCAGTACACTAAACTCACAGGATCTCCTTCCCGTCGAGCCCCACCGGTCCAACTTTGGCCATATGGTTGGGATCCGCCTTCTTGTACCGCGTCTTCACCATGGCCCAAGCCTCCCTGGCACCTTGACGGCAGGCCGAAACCTTCCACAAACGGAAGCGCTGCCGCACTCCCTGTAGCTTCTCTGCAAGCTCCCGAGGCTCTCAAGGGGGCGAGGGATGGCCATAAAGCCTGTACGACGCCACTCATTGCCTGCCGAACTCGTTCGAACAGCTGCAACAGTTCGGGAAGTTGATCACCCATTGATACGGGCATCTCCTCCGCAGGATGGCCCGTGAGTATACCTACAAGACATATAATGTCAAAACACTTCCTCGCCGAACTCTTCTTTTCAAAAGAGTTCGCTCAAGCACTTACTATATATGCCGCGACGAAGTCGTTGATTCTCCTTAACGGAGCCGGACAGCTCGGCCTGTGCGCCTTTAAGCTATTCTTCGAGCTTGGCGTTGGCATCTTGGAGTTTGTTCCTTTCCTGCTGAACTCTGTTCAGCACATTCTCGTCGGCCTTTAGCTGGCGCAGTAGCGCTTGCCTGTCCGGATTTTGTTCGGTGGCACCTACAGTGTCATTATTAGACTCACGCGTATACCGCACAACGCTTTTATTAATTTATACAAATATGTTACCAGGAGGGGTCTTTCCGTCTCCTCCTGTGGCAGCAAGTGCGGCCTCAAGTTGGGCCTTGCAATCTTGCAGCTCCCGGGACAACTGGGCATTCTTCTCGTTAAGAGCTTGAAAGTTCATATGATCCTTAAATCAGTTAACATAACTAATTTAAGTCTCG
Organism: Aegilops speltoides; assembly: GCA_021437245.1. Classification (NCBI taxonomy): domain Eukaryota; kingdom Viridiplantae; phylum Streptophyta; class Magnoliopsida; order Poales; family Poaceae; genus Aegilops; species Aegilops speltoides. The sequence goes on from CM038143.1 coordinate 368,444,055, forward strand.
GGGGCTACTGGTGTATACAACCATTAAAATTCCCTTACCCGTATGTCTTTAACATACTGCTCCGTGGCCCTGGTAAAACCATTTCGAGCAGCCCGGAGAAGCGCGTCCCCTGCGTTAAAGGCATCCAATGCCTCAGGGGAAAAGCACACCTCTTGAAAAACTATCCGGCGGCGTCTATGATTCATAGCGCTCTCCACCTCCGATTTTGTGGCGGACAGTCTGTCGGTATCCTCCGTTGGAGCAGGATCCGGTTCGCGTCTTGCGCTTGCCTCCCCACCTCGGTCCGGAGCTGGGCACGGCTGTGTTGATTGGGTTGGCAATTCCTGTGCTCGCAGTCCGGCGAACACTTTTTCTTCTATGAAGATCATGAGCACTTAGAAGTTTCCTCGGAACATTGCTCAGGAAAATCAAACGCGAGCTATACCTCTGCGGCGACGTTTCCGCCCGCACGGCGCTCCTTTTCCTCCTGCTGGTTCGGCCTGACCTCTGTAAGTCGGCCGCCGCAGGCTCGGCTCCCGGCCGGATCGGCGCTTCCTGCAAGACACCATCGTTCGCGAGGGTCAGAATAGGCAAGGATAATATAACGGTGTCCGGACTTCAGTCTTGGTCACCTGGGATGCCGAACTTAGCCCGGGGTAGTCCGCCGTAATGGCGACCAACGATCATCAACGCTTAGCCGGTGATACACCCGCCGATTAGCTCCACCCCGAGGTCCGGATCCTCTTGGAGGCCGGACCTGTGGATCCTTCCGGTCCTCGGGTTGTGGAGCAGACTCACCATGTCCCCACAATCCGGCGTGAGACTCTGCGCAAGACATAATATAAGAAGCTTAAACTTCAAAATATGGGTAACGGCCCTTTGAGGTGTTCGCTACCCATCCTCTGGATTGACCATAGAAAACCCATCCACGTGGTTGGACGAAGAAGTCCTCCTTCTCCCCTTGTACAGGCGGACAGATCTTCACCAGATCCTCGGTCGAATCCGCCCTTGCGGCCGTGCGTCGGTGGCATCATCCTCCCCATTGAAGTCCCACATGGGGTGGCCTCAGACAGCAGTGGCTGCACCCCGCTTGATGCACGCCGCCATGACTCGATCATGGTCAAGCCGAATGAGCCATTAGTCTTATTCGCCCATCAAGTAATGGACGCTCTTGTCCTCCTCCAAACGGGGCTCATGGGCGCCAGTGAGGCATTTCTTCAAGGGAGCAGATCAAACTCCGGAGGCCAATCCGGATCGGGTCAGCAAATGAGCGTCTACAATATAAAACCACTCCGTGGGCCAGTCTTGGACGCCCTCTTGGGGGTGCGGATAGGTATCCGGTCCCAAAAATGCGCCATATTTGGCGCCGCCCACTTGATATATGGACCCCGGTGAGAACGGGTGCGAGGCGTAACAGCCTCTTCCACAATGCGAAATGGGGCTCGATGCCCGAATAGCTCGCAAAGAGCTACGTAGCCCGCGATGTGCAACACAGAAGCGGGCGTGAGGTGATGGAGCTGAAGTCCATAGAACTTCAGGAGCCCGCGGAGGCACGGATGTATTGGAAATCCGAGCCCCCTTATTAGATAAGGGACGAAACACACCCGCTCCCCCCTGTTGGGGCTTGGGGTGTCCTCCGCATGGCTCCCTCCTCGATAAGTAACCATCCGCTCGGACCGAACCATGAAGGCCGGAGGAAGCCATCCTCCGCTTGGAGCTTTACTAGCTCGTTGTGCGAAATGGAGCACCTCCTCCAATCCCGGCGATGGGCTGGGGCGCGTGAGGAAGAGCGCGTTGACGATCCATGGTGGAATGGATTTCAGGGTCAGAGGCGCTTCGATGGAGTACACGCGGGAGGAGGATGGTGCGGTTTGGATCTGGATCCCTGCCCCTTTAATAGGCAGGTGACCCGCACAACCAGGGGGTAAAATGTAAAAGACTCCCTGGCTTTTCGCATTCGTGCGACGCGTGGAAGAAGGCCATAATTTGGCGTAGAAGCCAAGAAGCACAGTATTCGAGGTGAAGCCGGACACTGTTCGGCAGGAACATGGAATTCGAAGGGAGAACCCGCCTTGCAACGCCGAAGACTACAAGCACGCTGGACTTATCGTCATTGAAGCCTGGTTCGGGGGCTACTGAGGGAGTCCTGGACTAGGGGGTGTCCGGATAGCCGGACTATCGATATCCGCCGGACTCCCAGACTACAAAGATAGAAGATTGAAGACTCCGGCTCGTGTCCGAAAGGTACTTTACTTGGCGTGGAAGGCAAGCTTGGCGATACGGATATGTAGATCTCCTACCATTGTAACCGACTCTGTGTAACCCTAGCCTCTCCGGTGTCTATATAAACCGGAGGGCTTTAGTCCGTAGGACAACATTACATCTCAACAATCATACCATAGGCTAGCTTCTAGGGTTTAGCCTCCTTGATCTCGTGGTAGATCTACTCTTGTACTACCCATATCATCAATATTAATCAAGCGGGGCGAGGGTATTACCTACATCGAGAGGGCCTGAACTCAGGTAAAAACATTGTGTCCCTCGTCTCCTGTTACCATCCGCCTAGACGCACAGTTCGGGACCCCCTACCCGAGATCCGCCGGTTTTGACACCGACAGGCGGCCTTCCTTTTCTCCCCCCCCCTCGGTTTGGGGGAGAGGGTTTTCCTCCTCCTCCTCATTGTCGTTGGAGGAGTGCGCCTCGGTGTCTTCGGACGATGAGTCCGACACCACCTTGCGCCGGAGACTTTTCCTAGTCCCCGTGGCCTTCTTCTTGGCCTTCTTCTCCAGCACCTCATACGGCACCGAAACCAACATCTTCGTCAGGAGAGCGGTTGCTGGATCTTCAGGCAACGGAGCCGGACAGTCGATCCACTCCGCCGTCGCCACATAGTCCTGTTAGATCAATACGATGGCTTAAGTTCCTCCCATGAACATACTGAGGAAAGGCACATCTTGTGAAATATAGAATGCTTACTGCATTGGCATGGCGCTTGGCGCTGAGTCCGCTGTCCTCAGTGGTGGGAGGAGGAACTTCGCTGGCCTTGAACAACACCTTCCAGACGTCTTTGTGCGTCGTATCGAAGAGCTCTTGCAGTGTCTGGTGTTGGGCCGCGTCGACCTCCAACAGGTTGAATGCCCGTCTTTGACACGGGAGAATCTGCCGAAATAGCATGACCTGGACTACATTGACAAGCTTGATCTTCTTGGTTGTCATGTTTTTGACGCAGTTCTGGAGTCCGGTCAGCTCCACGGACGCGCCCGAGGTTAGGCCCTTCTCCTTCCAGGAGGTGAGCCGCACGGGGATGCCGGATCGGAATTCAGGGGCCGCCACCCAGTTGGTGTCGTGCGGATCGGTGATGTAGAACCACCCCGATTGCCACCCCTTCACGGTCTCCACGAAGGAGCCTTCGAGCCAGGTGCGCCGGGCATCTTGGCCACCATGGCACCGCCACACTCCGCCTGCTAGCCACCACAATCTTCGGCTTCACGTTGAAGATCTTTAGCCACAGGCCGAAGTGGGGCCTTGCGGAGAAAAGCCTCGCACACGACGATAAACGTCGAGATATTGAGGATGAAATTAGGGGCTAGATCATGAAAATCCAGCCCATAATAGAACATGAGCCCGCGGACAAATGGGTGGAGGGGGAATCCCAGTCCGCGGACGAAATGGGCGAGGAACACGACCCTCTTGTGGGGTCCCAGAGTCGGAATAATCTGCCCTGCGTCCGGGAGCCGGTGCGCGATGTCTGCGGCCAAATATTCGGTCGCCCAGAGCTTCCTAATGTCCTCCTCTTTGACAGAGGAGGCCATCCACTTGCCTCCCACTCCGGACATGTTTGGCTGTGCAGAGAAGGTGAGAACTGGGGCGCTGGAGCTCAAGCGTGCGAGAACGGATGAGCGAAGAAGGAAGGAGGCGTGGGTGACAGAGGAGAATCCTTATCTCTTTATAAAGGCGGTAGAAACTGTGCGCCTCCCCACTTGCCTGTTAAAATCGCTTATTCCCCAAGCGCCACGATTGATGGTGCGGTTGGGTTACCCATACCCGTATTGATGAGAATCCCGTGATAAGGGGACACGATCTCTGCTTCGACAAGACATGTCAAGGAAACAGCCTCGCATTACGTGCGGTAGCTGGTTGTGAAAAACGGTTCGAATTATGACCGGGCCATGGCGTGATGTCACGCTATGAAAAAGTTGTCAGTAGATTAGATTTGTGGAAAATTACACTCTCTACGGTGGTATGTGGAAATTGTTTTGCAGATCCGGACACGATCCTGGCGTTCTAAATCTTCTATGGAGTGTTCGGAGAAGGAACCCGCCTTGCAATGCCGAAGACAATCTGCGTGCCGGACTCATCGTCATTGAAGCCTGGTTCATGGGCTACTGAGGGAGTCCTGGATTAAGGGGTCCTCGGACAGCCGGACTATATACTTTGGCCGTACTATTGGACTATGAAGATACAAGATTGAAAACTTCGTCCCGAGTCCGGATGGGACTCTCTTTTGCGTGGAAGGCAAGCTTGGATATTCGGATATGTAGATTTCCTTCTCTGTAACTGACTCTGTGTAACCCTAGCCCCCTCCGGTGTCTATATAAACCGGAGGGTTTAGTCCATAGGACAGGAACAACAATCATAATCATAGGCTAGCTTCTAGGGTTTAGCCTCTACGATCTCATGGTAGATCAACTCTTGTAATACTCATATCATCAAGATCAATCAAGCAGGAAGTAGGGTATTACCTCCATAGAGAGGGCCCGAACCTGGGTAAAACATCGTATCCCCTGCCTCCTGTTACCATTAGCCTTAGACGCATAGTTCGGGACCCCCTACCCAAGATCCGCCGGTTTTGACACCAATAGCGGGGGCACCCCGCTTCCTACTCTCTAATGATTGTATTCGGGAGGAGGACATCACGGATGTGGACCCAAGCCAATGAGAGGTGATAGTCAAAGATCTTCACCCAAGTGGGTGTCGACGAATCCCACAGGAAACTGGCACTGGGAGTGCACACATCACCCAGGCAGTACAAGGCGTACACAAATCTAGAGGATAAGGCGCCATGGGGGCAGAGCAAAGAGAGATGTGCCACACGTCCTCTTGCATCGTGGCTGAACAGCCACGTAAAAGACCGAGTACGAGGTCACGCTCCCCACTAGCGATCCGCGAGAGGTGGGGAATGAGGATCGTGTCCAGCCCACACCGCCTAACCTGGCACACCATCACCTCTGGCAGGTTCAGTAAGAGAACATAGTAGGGAAGACGGCACAGAGCGGCCCACAGGGAAGCAACCAATCATGCCAAAAGGTACTTTCCCCGATGGAGACGTGCGAGAGGGCGCAGTAGGCCGACATGAGAGACCGAAGAGCCCGCCAGTCAACTCCAAACAGAGAAGAGGCACCGGTGGTCTGGAGGGAGCGGCCCACAAGCTCAGTCCACTGATACGTCTTCAATGTATCTATAATTTTTGATTGTTTCTTACTATTATATTATCAATCTTGTATGCTTTATCTGCAATTTTATAGCATTTTTGGAACTAACCTATTAACCTAATGCCCAGTGCCAGTTTTGTTTTTGCCTATTTTATTGTTTCACAGAAAAATAGTACCAAACGAAGTCCAAACACGATGAAACTTTACCGTGATTTTTTCTGGACCAGAAGGGACCCTAGAAGCTTCGGGAGGAGGCCAGGACATATACGAGTGAGCCACAAGTCCACATGACACGCCCCCAGGGGTGCGCATCGCCTGAGCTTATAGCCCCCTCGTAGCTCCGATTGATCTAATTCCAACTCCATAAATTCCCTAAAATCCAGAAACTGTTGGGGAACGTTGCATGCAATTTCAAAAAATTAACTACGCTCACGCAAGATCTATCTAGGAGATGCATAGCAACGAGGGGTAGAGAGTTGTCTACGTACATTTGTAGACCATAAGCGTAAGCGTTTGACAACGCGGTTTATGTAGTCGAACTTCTTCTAGCTCCGCCCGTTCAAGTATCGAAAGTACAGCACCTCCGAGTTCTGCACACGTCTAGCTCGGCGACGTCCCTCGCCTTCTTGATCCAGCAAGGCATCAAGCTAGTAGATGAGTTCCGTCAGCACGACGGCTTGGTGACGGTGATGGTGAAGTGATCCATGCAGGGCTTCGCCTAAGCACTGCGAGAATATGACCGGGGGTGTAAACTATGGAGAGGGCGCCACACACGGCTAACAATTGATGTTTTGTTGTACTAGGTCGCCCCCCCCCCCACATATATATAGGTTGGAGGGAGAGGGGAGGCAACCATGGGGCACCCCAAGTAGGATCCGGATCCTACTAGGGGTTTTCCCAAGTGGCACCCCCCTTACATAAATTGCCGGAGGGGGAAGGAAAGGGGGAAGAAGGAAGTATTACTTCCTATTTTTACTTTTTCCCTTTCCCTCTTTCCTTCTCCTCTTTGGCCGGCCCATATGGGGGGGGCGCATCAGCCCCTTGTGGCTAGTGCATTTCCCCTCTTGGCCCAATAGGCCCATATGTTTTGCTGGGGGTGCCCGGAACCACTTCCGGTGACCCGATATGTACCTGGAACACTTCCGGTGTCTGAATACCTTCGTCCTATATATCAATCTTTACCTCTCGACCATTTCGAGACTCCTCGTCATGTCCGTAATCTCATCCGGGACTCCAAACAACATTCGGTCACCAAATCACAAAACTCATATAATAAAATATCGTCATCGAATGTTAAGCGTGCGGACCCTATGGGTGTGAGAACTATGTAGACATGATCGAGACACATCTCCGGTCAATAACCAATAGTGGAACCTGGATGCTCATATTGGCTCCCACATATTTTATGAAGATCTTTATCGGTCAAACCATTATGACAACATATGTTATTCCCTTTGTCATCTGTATGTTACTTGCCCGTGATTCGATCGTCGGTATCTTCATACCTAGTTCAATCTCGTTACCGACAAGTCTCTTTACTTGTCCCGTAATACATCATCCTGCAACTAACTCATTAGTTTGCTTGCAAGGCTTCTTATGATGTGTATTACCGAGAGGGCAGTGACAAATCATAATCTCGATCTATGCCAACCCAACAAACACCTTCGCAGATACCTGTAGAGCATCTTTATAATCACCCAGTTATGTTGTGATGTTTGATCGCACACATGGCATTCCTCCGGTATCCGAGAGTTGCATAATCTCATAGTAGAAGGAATATGTATTTGACATGAAGAAAGCAATAGCAATTAAACCGAACGATCATAATGCTAAGCTAACGAATGGGTCTTAGATAACCCACAAGTATAGGGGATTGTTCGTAGCCTTCTTCGATAAATAAGAGGGTCGAACCCAATGGGGAGCTAAAGGCAGAACAAATATCCCCTCAAGCTCTATCGACCACCGATACAACTCTACGCACACTTGACATTTGCGTTACCTAAAACGAGTATGAAACTATTTTGCAAGAATAAAACTACAAGTACTTTGCAAGAATAAAACTACGAAGAAATTGCAAGGCAATGAAAGTGGATAGCTTTTGTCAACAAAAAAGTCATTTGCCCCTAGGCAATCGATAAAAAATACCGGTAATCATTCTTGTAATTTTATATGAGGGAGAGGCATGAGCTAACATACTTTCTCTACTTGGATCATATCCACTTACGATTGGATCCCTAGCAAGCATCCACAACTACTAAAGATCATTAAGGTCGTGAAACTCAACCATAGCATTAAGTATCAAGTCCTCTTTACTGCCATATGTCATAACCCACTTATCCGCGTTTGGGCTATTGTCATCCCCCACAACGCCGATAATAAGCAAACCATGAACATATTGCAACACCCTACAGTAGGGGGCCCTCACATTTGCGCGAGAATGGAGGGCACCGTAGGACAACACCATAAATAAAATATACAATCATACCAACCAAGATCACGATTAACCCATAGGACAAAATGGATCTACTAAAACATCATAGCATAGCCAAATATAATTGGGAAATAATATATGGTGTTGAGCACCATGTTTAAGTAGAGATTACAGTAGGGAGAAGGGGTGTTACACCGCTGCATAGATGGGGGAGAGAGTTGGTGTTGACGGTGCAGGGGAACACGGTAATTTCAAAATTTTCCTACGATCATGCAAGATCTATTTAGGTGATGCATACCAATGAGAGGGGAGAGTGTGTCCACATACCCTCATAGACCGTAAGCGGAAGCGTTAAGCAACGCGGTTGATGTAGTCGAACGTCTTCGCGATCCAACCGATCAAGTACCGAATGCACGACACCGCCGCGATTTACACACGTTCAGCTCGGTGACATCCCTCGAACTCTAGATCTAGCTGAGGCCGGGGGAGAGTTCTGTCAGCACGACAGCATGGTGACGGTGATCATGAAGTTACCGGCACAGGGCTTTACCTAAGCACTACGACGATATGACTGAGGTGGAAAACTGTGGAGGGGGGCACCGCACACGGCTAAAGATCAACTTGTGTGTCTATGGGGTGCCCCCTGGCCATGTATTAAAGGAGGGGAGGGAAGAGGTGGCCGGCCCAAGGGGGGCGCGCCAGATGTGGGGAATCCTACTAGGACTCCAGAGTCCAAGTAGGATTCCCCTCCTCTTTCCTATTCCTAGTAGGAGAAGGAGGGAAGGAGAAAGAGGGGAGAAGGAAGGAGGGGGGTGCTGCCCCCTCCTAGTCCAATTTGGACCAGCCCATGGGGGGGGGCGCGGCCACCCCTTGAGGCCCTTCTCTTCTTTCACGTACGGCCCAGTAAGGCACATTACTTCCCCCAGCGAATTCCCGTAACTCTCCGGTACTCCAAAAAAATACCCGAATCACTCGGAAACTTTGCGATGTCTGAATATAGCCTTCCAATATATTGATCTTTACGTCTTGACCATTTCGAGATTCCTCGTTACGTCCGTGATCTCATCCGGGACTCCGAACAAACTTCGGTCATCAAATCACATAACTCATAATACAAATCGTCATCGAACATTAAGCGTGCGGACTCTACGGGTTCGAGAACTATGTAGGCATGACCGAGACACATCTCCGGTCAATAACCAATAGCGGAACCTGGATGCTCATATTGGCTCCTACATATTCTACGAAGATCTTTATCGGTCAAACCACATAACAACAAGGTTGTTCCCTTTGTCATCGGTATGTTATTTGCCCGAGATTTGATTGTCGGTATCATCATACCTAGTTCAATATTGTTACCAGCAAGTCTCTTTACTCGTTCTTTAATACTTCATCCCGCAACTAACTCATTAGTCACAATGCTTCCAAGGCTTATAGTGATGAGTATTACCGAGAGGGCCCAGAGATACCTCTCCGAAACACGGAGTGACAAATCCTGATCTCGATCTATTCCAACCCAACAAACACCTTCAGAGACACCTGTAGAGCACCTTTATAATCACCCATTTACGTTGTGGTAGCACACAAAGTGTTCCTCCGGTATTCGGGAGTTGCATAATCTCATAGCCTGAGGAACATGTATAAGTCATGAAGAAAGCAGTAGCAATGAAACTGTAACGATTATAATGCTAAGATAACGAATGGGTCATGTCCATCACATCATTCTCCTAACGATGTGATCCCGTTCATCAAATGACAACACATGTCTATGGTTAGGAAACATAACCATCTTTGATTAACGAGCTAGTAAAGTAGAGGCATACTAGGGACACTATGTTTTGTCTATGTATTCACACATGTACTAAGTTTCCGTTTAATATAATTCTAGCATGAATAATAAACATTTATCATGAAATAAGGAAATAAATAATAACTTTATTATTGCCTCTAGGGCATATTTCCTTCAGTCTCCCACTTGCACTAGAGTCAATAATCTAGTTCACACCGCCATGTGATTTAACACCAATAGTTCACATCTGTATGTGATTAACACCCATAGTTCACATCGCCATGTAACCAACACCCAAAGGGTTTACTAGAGTCAATAATATAGTTCACATCGCTATGTGATTAACACCCAAAGAGTACTAAGGTGTGATCATGTGTTGCTCATGAGAGAAGTTTAGTCAATGGGTCTATCACATTCAAAGCTTTATGTGTTTTGCAAATATTCTATGTCTACAATGCTCTGCACAGAGCTACTCTAGCTAATTGCTCCCACTTTCAATATGTATCCAGATTGAGACTTAGAGTAATCTGGATTGGTGTAAAAGCTTGCATCTATGTAACTCTTTACGACGAACTCTTTATCACCCCCATAACCGAGAAACATTTCCTTAGTTCTCACTAAGGATAATTTTGACCGCTGTCTAGTGATCTACTCCTAGATCACTATTGTACCCCTTTACCAAACTCATGGCAAGGCACACAATAGGTCTGGTACATAGTATAGCATACTTCATAGAACCTATGGCTGAGGCATAGGGAATGACTTTCATTCTCTTTCTATTTTCTGCTTTGGTCGGGTTTTGAGTCTTACTCAACTTTACACCTTGTTATACAGACAAGAACTCCTTCTTTGACTGATCCATTTTGAACTCTTTCAAAAACTTGTCAAGGTATGTATTCATTGAAAAAAAATTATCAAGCGTCTTGATCTATCTCTATAGATCTTGATGCCCAATATATAAGCAACTTCAATGAGGTCTTTCTTCGAAAAATCTCCTTTCAAACTCTCCTTTATGCTTTCCAGAAAGTTCTACATTATTTCCGATCAATAATATGTCAATCACATATACTTATCAGAAAGGCTGTAGTGCTCCCACTCACTTTCTTGTAAATACAGGCTTCACCGCAAGTCTGTATAAAACTATATGCTTTGATCAATTTATCACAGCGTATATTCCAACTCCGAGAGGCTTGCACCAGTCCATAAATGGATCGCTGGAGCTTGCACACTTTGTTAGCTCCCTTTGGATCGACAAAACTTTCTGGTTGCATCATATACAATTCTTCTTTAAGAAATATCCATTTAAGGAATGCAGTTTTTGACATCCATTTGCCAGATTTCATAAAATATGGCAACTGCTAACATGATTCGGGCGGATTTAAGCATCGCTATAGTTGAGAAAATCTCATTGTAGTCAACACCTTGAACTTGTCGAAAACCCTTTTGCGACAAGTGGATCTTTGTAGATAGTAACACTACTATCAGTGTTTGTCTTCCTCTTGAAGATCCATTTATTTAATATGGCTTGCCGATCACCGGGCAAGTCCACCAAAGTCCACACTTTGTTCTCATACATGGATCCCATCTCAGATTTCATGGCCTCAAGCCATTTCGTGGAATCTGGGCTCATCATCGCTTCCTCATAGTTCGTAGGTTCATTATGGTCTAGTAACATGTCTTCCAGAATAGGATTACCGTACCACTCTGGTGCGGATCTCACTCTGGAAGACCTACGAGGTTTGGTAGTAACTTGATCTGAAGTTTCATGATCATCATCATTAGCTTCCTCACTAATTGGTGTAGGAATCACTAGAACTGATTTCTGTGATGAACTACTTTCCAATAAGGGAGAAGGTACAACTACCTCATGAAGTTCTACTTTCCTCCCACTCACTTATTTCAAGAGAAACTCCTTCTCTAGGAAGTATACATTCTTAGCAACAAATATCTTGCCTTCGGATCTGTGATAGAGGGTGTACCCAACAGTTTCCTTTGGGTATCCTATGAAGATGCACTTCTCCGATTTGGGTTCGAGCTTATCAGGTTGAAGCTTTTTCACATAAGCATCGCAGCCCCAAACTTTAAGAAACGACAACTTTGGTTTCTTGCTAAACCACAGTTCATAAGGTGCCGTCTCAATGGATTTCAATGGTGCCTTGTTTAACGTGAATGTAGTTGTCTCTAATGCATAACCCCAAAACAATAGTGATCAATCGGTAAGAGACATCATAGATAGCACCATATCCAATAAAGTGCAGTTATGATTTTCGGACACACCATTACGCTGTGGTGTTCCAGGTGGCGTGAGCTCTGAAACTATTCCACATTATTTTAAATGAAGGCCAAACTCGTAACTCAAAAATTCTCCTCCACGACCAGATCGTAGAAACTTTATTTTCTTGTTACGATGATTCTCCACTACACTCTCAAATTCTTTGAACTTTTCAAATGTTTCAGACTTGTGTTTCATTAAGTAGATATACCCATATCTGCTCAAATCATCTGTGAAGGTCAGAAAATAATGATACACGCCACGAGCATCAACACTCATTGGACCGCATACGTTGGTATGTATTATTTTCACGAAGTCACTAGCTCGTTCCATTGTTCCGGAGAACAGAGTTTTAGTCATCTTGCCCATAAGGTACGGTTCGCAAGCATCAAATGATTCATAATCAAGTGATTCCAAAAGTCCATCAGCATGGAGTATCTTCATGCGCTTTACACCGATATGACCCAAACGGCAGTGCCACAAATAAGTTGCACTATCATTATCAACTTTGCATCTTTTGGCATCAATGCTATGAATATATGTATTACCACGATCGAGATTCAATAAACCATCAACATTGGGTGTATGACCATAGAAGGTTTTATTCATGTAAAATAGAAAAACAATTATTCTCTGTCTTAAATGAATAACCGTATTGCAATTAACATGATCTAATCATATTCATGTCAACGCAAACACCAAATAACATTTATTTAGGTTCAACACTAATCCCGAAAGTATAGGGAGTGCTCGATGATGATCATATCAATCGTCATTTCATCCTCAACTAGCCTCTATTTATTCCGCAACTCCTATTTTGAGTTACTAATCTTAGCAACCAAACAAGTATCAAATACCCAGGGATTACTATGAGCACTAGTAAGGTACACATCAATAATATGTATATCAAATATACCTTTGTTCACTTTGCCATCCTTCTTATCATGCCAAATATTTGGGGCGGTTCCACTTCCACTGACCATTTCCTTTGCAGTAGAAGCACTCAGTTTCAGCCTTAGGTCTAACTTTGGGCTTCTTCATGGGAGTGACAACTTGCTTGCCATTCTATTTGAAGTTCCCTTTCTTTCCCTTTGCCCTTTTATTGAAACTAGTGCTCTTGTTAATCAACATTTGATACTTTTTCTTGATTTCTACCTTTGTCGATTTCAGCATCACCAAGAGCTCAGGAATCATTTTCGTCATCCCTTGCATACTATAGTTCATCACCAAGTTCCAGTAACTTGGTGATTTTGACTAGAGAACACTGTCAATCACTATCTTATCTGGATGATTAACTCCCACTTGATTCAAGTGATTGTAGTACCCAGACATTCTGAGTACATGCTCACTAGCTGAGCAAATCACCTCAATCTATTAGGAAAAGTACTTGTCAGAGGTCTCATAGCTCTTGACACGGGCATGAGTCCGAAATACCAATTTCAGCTCTTGGAACATCTCATATGCTCCATGACGTTTCAAAAATGTTTTTGAAGTCCCGGTTCTAAGCCGTAAAGCATGGTGCACTAAACTATCAAGTAGTCATCATATTGAGCTAGCCAAACGTTCATAACGTCTGTATCTGCTCCTGCAATAGGTCTACCACCTAGCGGTGCATCAAGGACATAATTCTTTTGTGCAGTAATGAGGATACACCTCAGATCACGGACCCAGTCCGCATCATTGCTACTATCATCTTTCAACTTAGTTTTCTCTAGGAACATATAAAAACATAGGGAAGCTATAACGCGAGCTATTGTTCTACAACATAATTTGTAAAATACTACCAGGACTAAGTTCATGATAAATTAAAGTTCAATTAATCATATTACTTAAGAACTCCCACTTAGATAGACATCCCTCTAGTCATCTAAATGATCACATGATCCAAATGAACTAAAGCATGTCCGATCATCACATGAGATGGAGTAGTTTAAAATGGTGAACATCTCTATGTTGATCATATCTACTATATGATTCACGCTCGACCTTTCGGTCTCCAGTGTTCCGAGGTCATATCTGCATATGCTAGGCTCATCAAGTTTAACCCGAATATTACGCATGTGCAAAACTGGCTTGCACCCGTTGTATGTGAATGAGAGCCTACCACACCCGATCATCACGTGGTGTCTCAGCACGAAGAACTGTTGCAACGGTGCATACTCAGGGAGAACACTTATACCTTGAAATTTTAGTAAGGGATCATCTTATAATACTACCGCCGTACTAAGCAAAATAAGATGCATAAAAGATAAACATCACATGCACTCAAAATATGTGACATGATATGGCCATCATCATCTTGTGCTCATGATCTCCATCACCGAAGCATGATCTCCATCGTCACCGGCGCGACACCTTGATCTCCATCGTAGCATCGTTGTCATCTCGCCAACTATTGTTACTACGACTATCGCTACCGATTAGTGATAAAGTAAAACAATTACATGGCGATTGCATTGCATACAATAAAGCAGCAACCATATGGCTCCTACAGTTGCCGATAACTCTGTTACAAAACATGATTATATCATACAACAAATATCACATCATGTCTTGAGCATATCACATCACAGCAAGCCCTGCAAAAACAAGTTATACTCCCTCTACTTTGTTGTTGCAAGTTTTACGTGGCTGCTACGGGCTTCTAGCAAGAACCGTTCTTACCTACGCATCAAAACCACAACGATGTTTCGTCAAATGTGTTGTTTTAAACTTCAATAAGGTCCGGGCATAGCCACACTCGATTCAACTAAAGCTGGAGAAACAAACACCCACTAGCCACTTGTGTCGAAGCACGTCGGTAGAACCAGTCTCCTGAACGCGGTCATGTAATGTCGATCTGGGCTTCTTCATCCAACAATACCGCCGAATCAAAGTATGACATGCTGGTAAGCAGTATGACTATTATCGCCCACAACTCTTTGTGTTCTACTCATGCATATAACATCTACACATAGACCTGGCTCGGATGCCACTGTTGGGGAACGTAGTAATTTTAAAAATTTCCTACGATCACGCAAGATCTATCTAGGTGATGCATAGCAACGAGAGGGGAGAGTGTGTGAACGTACCCTCGTAGATCGAAAGCAGAAGCATTAAGCAACGCGGTTGATGTAGTCTAACGACGATACAACCGATCAAGTACTGAACGCACGACACCTCCGCGATCTGCACACGTTCAGCTCGATGACGTCCCTCGAACTCTAGATCCAGTTGAGGTTGAGGGAGAGTTCCGTTAGCACGACGGTGTGGTGATGGTGATGATGAAGTTACCGACGCAGGGCTTCACCTAACCACTACGACGATATGACCGAGGTGGAAAACTGTGGAGGGGGGCACCGCACACGGCTAAAGATCAATTTGTGTGTCTATGGGACGCCCCCTGGCCACGTATATAAAGGAGGGGAAGGAAGAGGTGGCCGGCCCAAGGGGGGCGCGCCAGATGTGGGGAATCCTACTAGGACTCCCCAGTCCAAGTAGGATTCCCCTCCTCTTTCCTATTCCTAGTAGGAGAAGGAGGGAACAAGGAAGAGGGGAGAAGGAAGGAGGGGGACGTCGCCCCCTCCTAGTCCAATTCGGACCAGCCCATGGGGGGGGGGGGCGGACACCCCTTGAGGCCCTTCTCTCCTTTCCCGTATGGCCCCTTAAGGCCCATTACTTCCCCCGGTGAATTCCCGTAACTCTGCGGTACTTCGAAAAATACCCGAACCACTCGGAACCTTTCCGATGTCCGAATATAGACTTTCAATATATCGATCTTTACGTATCGACCATTTCGAGACTCCTCGTCACGTCCGTGATCTTATCCGGGGCTCTGTACAAACTTCGGTCATCAAATCACATAACTCATAATACAAATCGTCATCGAACGTTAAGCGTGCGGACCCTATGGGTTCGAGAACTATGTAGACATGACCGAGACACATCTCCGGTCAATAACCAATAGCGGAACTTGGATGCTCTCATTGGCTCCTACATATTCTACGAAGATCTTTATCGGTCAAACCGCATAACAACATGCGTTGTTCCCTTTGTCATCGGTATGTTATTTGCCCGAGATTCAATTGTCGCTATCATCATACCTAGTTCAATATTGTTACCGGCAAGTCTCTTTACTCGTTCTTTAATACTTCATCCCGCAACTAACTCATTAGTCACAATGCTTCCAAGGCTTATAGTGATTTGTATTACCGAGAGGGCCCAGAGATACCTCTCCGAAACACGGAGTGACAAATCCTAATCTCGATCTATTCCAACCCAACAAACACCTTCAGAGACACCTATAGAGCACCTTTATAATCACCCATTTACGTTGTGACATTTGGTAGCACACAAAGTGTTCCTCCGGTATTCGGGAGTTGCATAATCTCATAGCCTGAGGAACATGTATAAGTCATGAAGAAATCAGTAGCAATGAAACTGTAACGATCATAATGCTAAGCTAATGAATGGGTCATGTCCATCACGTCATTCTCCTAACAATGTGATCCCGTTCATCAAATGACAACACATGTCTATGGTTAGGAAACATAACCATCTTTGATTAACGAGCTAGTCAAGTAGAGGCATACTAGGGACACTATGTTTTGTCTATGTATTCACACATGTACTAAGTTTCTGGTTAATACAATTCTAGCATGAATAATAAACATTTATCATGAACTAAGGAAATAAATAATAACTTTATTATCGCCTTTAGGGCAAATTTCCTTCATGTAGATCACTGTCACGATCATTGCCCCGACGGCACTCTGGCGCCACCGGGAGAGAGGGGGAGAGAGCTCCCCTCCTTCTTCTTCTTCCTTGGCCTCCCCCTAGATGGAAGGATATGTCCCCCGCTGGTCCATGGCCTCCATGGCGACGGAGGGGCTGGAGCCCCTTCGAGATTGGATCTCCCTCTCTGTTCTCTTCTATTTCGCGTTCCCAAATCTATCCCTTCACAGTTTCTTAAATTCACAGAGATCCGTAACTCCCAATGCGCTGAAATTTTTACACGATTTTTTTCCATAAATTATCTTCTTGTGCCAGAAGAAGGGTCTCAACCGCCTTACGAGAAGGGCATATGACACCAGGGCGCACCCTGGTGGGTTGTGGGCTCTATGGGCCCCCGTTTGCATTGATTCCACCTCCGAAAAATCACATAAATTCCAAAATAATTCTCCTAAATTTTTATCGCGTCTGGACTTTGTTTTATATGGATTTTCTGCGATACAAAAAAAGGAATTGGCACTAGCCACTGGATCAATAGGTTAGTCCAATAAATCATATAAAAAGTTGCCAAAACTATGTGAAAGTTGTATAATATTGGCATGAAACAATCAAAAATTATAGATACGACGGAGAAGTATCTGCATCCCCAAGCTTAATTCCTACTCGTCCTCGAGCAGTTAAATGGTTAAAAAGACAATTTTTGATGTGAATGCTACCTAGCATAAAATTGATCATATATCTAATCCTGGCATGAATATTAATACACGAGTGATTCAAAGTAATAGTCTATAATTTGACATAAAGACATCAATAGTCAGGTATCCCAACAAACAATTGTGTCTTCCAAAATATCAGCAATAAAGAAAGCTATCCCTACAAAATCATATAGTCTTGTCATGCTCTGTCTTCTTAACACAAAGTATTTATCACGTACAACCCCAATGACAAGTCGAGCAATTGGTTCATACTTTTTAACGCGCTTCAGATTTTTCAACTCCCACGCAATACATGAGTGCAAGCCATGGATATAGAACTACGGGTGGAATAGAGTATGATGATAGGGGTAAACATAAAGAAGACAAAAAAAGTAAGAAAGTCTCACATCAACACGGCTAACAAACGGGCTATGGAGATGTCCATCAGTTGATATCAATGCGAGCAGTAGGGATTGTCATGCAACGGATGCACTAAGAGCTATAAGTGTATGAAAGTTCAATATGAAAACTAAGTGGGTGTGCATCCAACTTGCTTTCTCATGAAGACCTCGGGCATTTGAGGAAGCCCATCATCGGAATATACAAGCCAAGTTCTATAATGAAAAATTCCCACTAGTATATGAAAGTGACTAAATAGGAGACTCTCTATATGAAAAACATGGTGCTACTTTGAAGCACAAGTGTGGTAAAGGATAGTAACAATGCCCCTTCTCTCCTTTTTTCTTTCTTTTCATTTTTTTCCTTTTTCTTTTTTTCTTTAATTGTCCGGAGTCTCATCCCGGCTTGTGGGGGAATCATAGTTTCCATCATCCTTTCCTCACTGGGGAATGCTCTAATAATGAATAATGACGATCATCACACTTCTATTTACTTATAACTCAAAAGTAATAAATATTGCAATGATCTAGCGCAACATGTATGAAAAATGATGAACGGTGGCTGAGCCACAACTACTATGTCAGTTATATGATCATGCAAAGCAATATGACAATGAATGCTCAAGTCATCAAAATGGAAGCGGTGGAAGTTGCATGGTAATATATCTTGGAATGGCTATGGAAAGGCCATAATAGGTAGGCATGGTGGTTGTTTTGAGGAAGATATAATAAGACATATCTGTGATAGAGCGTATCATATCACGGGGTTTGGATGCACGTGCGAAGTTTGCACCACATCTCGAGGTGAGACAGGGCAATGCATGGTACCATAGAGGCTAGCAAATTGCGGAAAGGTAAGAGTGCGTATAATCCATGGACTTACATTAGTCATAAAGAACTCATATACTTATTGCAAAAGTTTATTAGCCCTCGAAGCAAAGTACTACTACGCATGCCCGTAGGGGGATAGATTGGTAGGAAAAGACCATCGCTCGTCCCCGACCACCACTCATAAGGAAGACAATCAATAATAAATCATGCTCCAACTAAATAACTTAACGAGAGACTATACATGCATGCTTCGGGAATCACAAACCTTAACACCAATATTCTTACTAACCACAACCATTTACTAGTACCTCCCACATATTCCATCTCTATATCGCAAAACTATTGCAAGGAATCAAACATATCATATTCAGTGATCCATAAATTTTATGTAGGATTTCGTGACTAACCATGCAATTGAGCAATTCTTGTTGACTCTCTAAATAGATATAAGTGAAGCATGCGATTTTAATTCTTTCTACAAAATACCATGCTCTAATAAATAATAAGTGAAGCAAAAGAGCATTCTACAAACAATGGTTTTCTATGTGCAGAGAAACAGGCAATCCAAACTTCAAATGATATAAGTGAAGCACATGAAGCATTTTATAAAGTCGTACTCAAAAGATATAAGTGAAGTACAATGAGCATTCTATAAATCAACCATGTACAATCTCATACCAGCATGGTGCATAAAATAAAAATGAAAAATAAACACAAAGGACGCTCCAAGATTCACACATATCACATGAACGAAACAAAGATGAAAACATACTGATACTTGTTGAAGAAAGATGGAATGCCTTCCGGGCCATCCCCAAGCTTAGACGCTTGAGTCTCCTTGAATATTTACTTGGGATTCCTTGGGCATCCCTAAGCTTGAGCTCTTGCCTCTCCTCCTTCTCCTCATATCGAGACCTTCTCGATCTTTGATCACTTCATCCACACAAAACTCAACAGAAAGCTTGGTAATATCCGTTAGTATAATAAAGCAAATCACTACTCTAAGTACTATTTCAAACCAATTCATATTTCGTTTTTGCATTTTATCTACTATAATATAACTTTTCCATGGCTTATACCACCGATAGAATCGATAGTTTCATCAAAACAAGGAAAACAATGCATCAAAAAACAGAATCTGTCTTAAACAGGACAGTCTGTAGCAATCTGAACACCTACCATACTTCTGATACTCCAAAACTTCTAAAAAATTAGGACGAAATAAAAAATTTGTATAGCAAGACTGTGCAAAAAGTTTCAGAACCTATTGACGTTCCAGTAAAAAGAATGAAAATTCATGCGCTACAGCTAAAGTTTCTGTTTCTGCACCGCACATACCAACAATCAATCTACCCATCCTAAAGGCAAATCTTGGCACATTATTTTTATAATACAATGGAATTGTACAAGGGGATAATTATTTTTGAGAGAATCTTCATGAAAAATTCTACATTGTTTCCATGAGCATGAACACAAGTGTTCAAGGTCGACCCTCACTTCTCCAACACATAACTTCCAATCACTTCACTTTTGTGAAAAAGTTTTTTAAGTTCCCCTCTATTATTTTTTATTTTAAAACTTTATAAAAGCACTCAATAGAAATAAATGACTCTCTAAAACTTCCGGGTTGTCTCCCTGGCAGCACTTTCTTTAAAGCCATTAAGCTAGACATAAAGTGCTCAAGTAATGAATCCACCCGGATCCCAAGGTATATCAAAGCCAATTTTAATTAACAATGATTTGGCATTTAGTAGTGAGCACAAAGCAACATATATCATGCAATGACAAAGTATAACTCCCTATGCATCCACATGTCATACAAGAACAATTCATGCACATCAAGTAAAGGTAAATACGTAGCATAAGCAGTTTCTTGCAATTTTATCGTGTTCGAAACATAGAGAGGCGGAGATGTACTTCCTTTCTCATAATAATTGCAAGTAGGAGCAGCAAGCACATGCATATTACATTCATCAAAATTATCGTGTGCAATGGTAAAAGGCAACCCACCAATATAATCCTTAATAAGAACAAACTCCTCCGATACAGTGTAATTTGGAGAATTCAAAAAGATAATAGGATTATCATGCATGGGTGCAATAGCAACAATTTCATTCTTAACATAAGGAACTATAGCAAGTTCATCTCCATAAGCATAATTCATATTGGCATCATGGCCACAGCATCAAGTTCATCAAAAAGGGATATTTGAAACGACTCAATGGGATCATAGCAATTATCAAAAGATTCATCCTTCGGGAAGAACGAAGGGGCATTAAATAATGTATGAGTTGAAGAGTTACTCTCAATAGAAGGTGGGCACGGGTAGCTAGTCCACTCTTCCTCCTTTTGTTCTTCACTCTCCTCATCATCTTTTTCATCCAATGAGCTCACGGTTTCATCAATTCCTTCTTCCATAGACTTCTGCAAAATATTAGTCTCTTCTTGGACAGCGAAGACTTTCTCAATAAATATATCAATATCGGAATTGTATTTGTAATTATCATAGCAATATTTAAGGATAGCAAAATTTTCAGGTCTATAAACTGAATCATCAAAATCTTCAAACTTTTCAAACAAAGATTCAATTTCATAAGCACCCTTAAAAGCAACAAATTCTCCTATTTGCTCCACATCATAGTAATCAGACATACCATTAGCATAAGAAGCCAAGGTTTCATTATCATCAAATTTGCATGAAAAGGGAAGGTGTGGAGCATTCATTCTAGAGCAACAAGTATAATCATATCTCAAGCATAGCTCCTGAGCATACCGATGAAACATATGAATTTGATCTCATAACAATTTCCCTTTTTGTGTCAAGGATAATCCCTAAAGTATTTGCGTTGATCCAACGTTACTCCCATTATCAAGTTGAATGGGGTTTTCTCAGGATTATCAAAGTAGTGCATAATATTTTTCACATAACGAGCATCGAGGGTTTTAGGAGGTTCCCCATCTCCATGAGTAGCAAGTACAACTATTTTTTTGGTGTTTCATGTTCCATATCCATAGCTAAAGATAGAGAACAACTTAAAATAGAAATAAAAACTATTTAGTGATAAAGCAAACAAGCACACACGAGAATATCACCCCACGCTATTGCTCCCCGACAACGGCGCCAGAAAAAGGCCTTGATAACCCACAAGTATAGGGGATTGTTTGTAGCGTTCTTTGATAAATAAGAGTGTCAAACCTAATGAGGAGCTAAAGGCAGAACAAATATTCCCTCAAGCTCTATCGACCATCGATACAACTCTACACACACTTGATGTTTGCTTTACCTAAAACGAGTATGAAACTATTTTGCAAGAATAAAACTGCGAGTACTTTGTGAGAACAAAACTATGAATAAATTATAAGGCAATAAAAGTGGATAGCTTTTGTCAACAAGAAAGTCATTTGTCCCTAAGCAATCGATAACAAGTACCGGTAATCATTCTTGTAATTTTATATGAGGGAGAGGCATGAGCTAACATACTTCCTCTACTTGGATCATATGCACTTATGACTGGACCCCTAGCAAGCATCCGCAACTACTAAAGATCATTAAGGTCGTGAAACCAAACCATACCATTAAGTATCAAGTCCTCTCTATGGGGCGGAGATTTCTATGCAAGACCTAGCTCGTGAGGTTGAAATGACATCAGCCATGACGACTAAGGTCCGGCGAGTGCCAGCGGGCGCAGAACCGTAGGTTTCCTCTTTGGTGCAAAGGAATCAAGCACAGGTGTGGAGTCCAAAGAAATCATCCGAAGGTTGCTATTTGCATGCAACAAGACTAGGACCGCCAGAACGGTAGGATGGATGTCCTCGCCGAGCCCACCACGACGTCATGATCAGAAGCTTTGCAGGTGAAGACCACCTTTCGTCAGGATCAGATGTACTTCTTGTCCCCTTTCAAATTTTTCCGTTGTGGGATCCCTTCCCACCTAATTTTGGAGGAAGAGGACCAAGGTCACTATAAATATAGCCTAGCCACCACCGTAGAAAGCATCGGGTGATCAGCTCATCAAATCCCCAAGAGCTCATCATAAGAACAAGCCTCCTGAGGCTGTTCTTCCACTTGTACTAGTTCATCCTCAGCCCCCTGCGAGGCTAATCCACCACAAAGCAGGAGTAGGGTATTAACCAGAAGGTGGCCCGAACCTGGGTAAATTTCCGTGTTTATCCTTCTTGTTCATCGGGCTAGGTCGTGAGAGCAGCGGATCGATTGGCTTGAGAGGTTGAGTTCTTTGCACACGCCCCTGAGTTCGAACCTTTCTTGGGTCTGCAGAGCCCGGAATCCGACAGCATTGACCTCACGTGTCACTGTTTAAGTTGGCGGTGAGAGCAGTGCAGAGATGCACCCCTGTTAATGCATAGGGCATCAGTGGCTCTCTGGAATTCCTGCTCGCTAGTTTGCACTTCATCCCCTCCATCACTTTCATCATTGCAATCTTCCTTCTCATGGCCCCTGGCAGGTTGTCCTTGGTTCCGAGGACCATTGCCGGGGTGGTTTGATCCATCGCCTCGGCCCTTTCTGCTAGCGCCATTCTGACCTTTCTCCTTATCTCGCTTCTCATACTCAGCCCTCTACTTCTTGACGAGCTAATCAACCTAATGACACTCCTGGAGATCATGGCCCTTGATCTGACAGATTTTGCAGTACGGTTGTCACCTTTCCCAGCCTTCTCGACAGCCGCAGCGTCCCGGCAATCTGTGCACATGGCAACATCCTTGCCGGGTGCTTCAGGCTTGGCCTTCTTGCCGATACTAGGTGTGCTTGACCCTTCAACTGTCATCACTGTCTTGTCCTTGCGCCTTTTATTCCGCTTCTTGTTCTTCTTCTTATGGCTGTTGCTCTCGTCGTCGTCCTATGAATCGACGTTGACGCCATCCTCTTCTTCGGGGAGTCTTCTCCCCTCTTCCACTCGAGCACACTTGTCCACAGGGTGTATAGCTCTTTCATAGTCTTGGGTAATCGGACGTTCATCTTGGAACGTATCCGTCGATTGCGCACATTGGACTGGAATGCTACTATCACGGCTTATGGGTGGATATCTAGAATATTCCTGTGGACTTGGCTGAATCTCTGCATGTAGTTCTGCAGGGTCTCTCCTTCCTTCTGCGGGAGAAGCTGCAAGTCGCTGGGTTGCCCTGGTTCTAGATGGCCGCCCATGAATGCGCCAATGAACTCATGGCACAGGCCAGTCTAGGTTGAAATGGAGTTCTCCGGCACGTGCATCAGCCAAGACTTCACATTTGGCTTGAGTGCCAAAGGGACGTAGTTGGCGAACACCTTCTCATCCCTTCCCCTGGCATCTTGAACAACGATGGTGTACATGCTCAAGAAGTCTGCTGGCTTCAATCTTCCATCATACTTCTCTGGTATCTCTGGCTTGAACGTGCGAGCAGATGGCCAGCGGACTTGCCGTAGCTTGCGAGTGAAGGCAGGGCACCTGACCTCGAAAAGTAGGTACCCATCCTCACCGAGCGCGGGCTCGTCAACGCCAGTGCAATCTCGCATGTCTTACGTACAGTGGTTGTTGCGGCGTCGTTCGAAAGTGACGCGTGCGACCTCCCTCTGTTGGTCCTCTAGGGCTCGTCATTGCCCTTGACGTACTTGAGGGTTGGACGAAGCCATCGAGGCGTCGTCGAGTTCCTGTTCGCGTGGCTCCGGTCGTGCCTCTCGCGTTGGCCGCTGTGGAGGGGACTGCATCATGGGGGCGGCCCCTTCCGTGCGGCCAACGGCGTGGGCCGTCGCCGTCACCTGGGGAGGCCGTGGCAGGCCAGCTCGCTGTGATCGTCCCGCCTCGGCAAAACTGATCAATCTTTGAATGGTGGCTCTCCACTCATCCATCTGATCGATTGCTGGCGGAAATCTCAGCAGCAGCTATCCCGCGCCATGGCCTCCGAAGCTATACTTGGCATAGGTGCTGTCGAAGTAGACCGCAGCGTCGCCCGGCTCCCGACGACGCCGGCAGCGGCTGCGCCGGGCTCCTGCCGTTGGGAGCTAGCTGCTTGGATGGCGTGGGGACGAGGTGGTGGCGCGTGCGGACCAGTGGCTCCGTTCGGAGCATCCACCGGGTCAACCTGCTCCGGGGGCGGTGCATGTCCTGCGCCCGCGCCCGCGGCAGGAGCGACCGGAGGATTGCGATCCGCCCTGGAGCAAGCATCACCGCCGTGGCTGTGACCGATCGGGCGGAGAGGTGCAGAAGGGACAATCTCTCTGTCTGTACCTCATGGGGCGTGGCCACTGGGATGTTGCTGATGCTATCCCTCAAAGGTGCCTCCTGCTCCGGCCGTTGGGGAGGCGGTAACAACGCCGCCTGCGTCGACCTCATCCCCTGTAGTGCCCATACTCCATGTGTCCCCGTGGTCCCCGCGACATCGGCGGTCATGGCCGGCGGGGCCTTCAAGGCAGACGGGTGAGCTGTGGCACCGGACTTCTTCTTGGGCGCCATAGTTGATGGAGCCGCTGATGACGAAAATGGCGATGATGATGACGTACTGCTTACGTTCTCAGGTTCGCGCAAGCGCACGCCCCCTACCTGGCGCGCCAAAGATGTCGTGGGAAACCACAACCACCTATGGGACCATGAGCCCCTTTTGGTTCGGCAGGGGGATGGGCACGTTGCACAGAGAGCGGAGAAGCGCAACACAGTACGACAGAGATCACACTGGCAGTTTTATGCAGGTTCGGGCCGCCGCGAGGCGTAAAACCCTACTCCTGCTTTGGTGGATTGATTGGTGGATTGTGGTGGAAAGCGTGGCACTCTTGCTCGGCAGGGTTGCCTCGGGGCGAGAGTGGCTACGCGCGTGTGACGACTCGAATGGCCGAATCTCCGAACCCTTTCTGCGGTTGCCATGGGCCTTCTTTTATAGAGAAAGGTGTCACCACAATGGCAAATCAGTCTTTGTGCACTGATTAGATAGCAAACAGTGCTATCATACCTAATTCTGCAGGCGGACAGAGCGCATTAAATGTGACGCTTAGTGTCACATCACAACTTGCCCGACAACTGCTTTGTCAACTTCGCGCCTGCTTGCTTGACACGTCTCAGGACGGCTGTCATTTGAAGGTGTTTCCTGTAGGAAGTGGTTGCCATGTGGCAGGAAACAGCCACTTAGCCACTTGGGGCTTGACACTTCACTGATCGATGACTTGCGTCATGCTGAGGTGGAGCGGTGAAGCCTTGGCAGGGTAATACGCCCTTGCTGTGCCCGGCAAGCCTGTCGGGCGGTTTGGAGGCTCGTCTCCGGGGCAAACCTCGCCCTTGCCAGGCTCTCCTGCCCGGCAAGGGAGGTTTTTCCCTTAGCGACATCTTGCTCCTCTAGCTTGACTTGGTCTTCTTGATCTGCACTCTGATTCTTCAAAGGGTTGGTCTCTTATGCTTGGCCTTGGTCTTGAATGCTGCAATCTTATCCTTGGACCTGTGCACAGTCTGGGCAACGGACCCAGAGATTTTTGCACCGACAAGGGATCCCGTGAAGTAGGACCTGGGAAAAAAGCTAGTGGTTAACTGAGATGAGTAACTTTAGAAACCCACTCCGTTGGAGATGCAATACTCTCAAAAACTCTATGGCATGTTGACTTTGTCTTAATGTGTTTCAATGCTTGTATAAGCAAGACGATATCCTACATAGTGATCTTTGGAGGAACACACCTATATGAGCCCGACTGCTAGTCACAATCTATGAGAATGGGTGATATCTCGTAAGCTCATGAATATGTCAGGAGTGTGACCAATATGCTCCATTCGAGGGGTCAACCTTTGGTAGTCTAATACTGGTAAGATATTTGGTGAAACTTCTTTACGCCGAACTGACAATTGAAGGCATAGACCATTGTTCAATTGCGAAGGTGCGTTGCTATTTGTTCCAGGTGGATGTTTACCCATAACAGGTCTGCACTGAGAATACTAGTATATCAAAACAGTAATTGGAACGGAGGACAACACAATCGGCTTCAAGATCTGGTGGGGGTTGTTGAAATATAGGGTGGGCCTTGGGACCATCTAACAATTTCTAAAAATCTATAAGGCCCATGTGGCTTATATGACTAGGTGGTGAAAATTTTAGCACCACCTCGCTGGTGGAGGAAGAGTTGGACCTCCTTATAAGGGATTCTTTTCCACATTCTATTGGAGCTTGAGAAGAGAAGTGGTTCCTGCGGGCTCCTCCTTCGTTGCCCCCCTCGCCATGCCAACGCCTCGTAACGACGCGTGCGCCGCGGATTGTGAGAACGAGCCGAGCCGAACTCACACCTATGCGCTTAATTTTTTGCTGGTCAGAAACGGACAAGCGCGTCATGAATCCAAGACTGTCGGATCGTGGGATGTCTCCGACACGGATGTGGGTCCAGCCCACGTCCTCCTACCCGACTGCGCCTGTAAGTGGAGGTGTCAACAACCCTAGCCGCCACCAGAAGAACAGATCGCATCTGCTCTGCCTCCACGCGAATCCCGTCCACTGTCGTTCCTTTTGCTGCTGCTGCTGCCGGTGATCCCATCCAGTCCACCGCATATACAGTTGACGAGAGAGCAGGCCTCCGAAACCCCTCCTATCGAGATCATGTATGGGAGAGGGGCAATTAGGTTTTTGGGAGGCATCTCTTGCGCGACTACTCGCCTCCGTTCGTTTGCATCCACTATGTCGCTTTCGTCATCACCATGTCCACCGAAGCCGAGAGACTTGCTGTCGAGAAGGTTGCTGCTGATAAGAAGGTGTCTGAGGAGGCTGCTGCTGCCGCCGCCCCGCTACTGCCAACTGGCCGTCTGGACGGTATAACACGTTTATCCCGCTTTTGTTTATTTTTCGTATTAGCAGTGCTAGCTATATGCATAGATGTTTCTACTATCTGACTAGTGCGTGATTACGTGATCGAATAGTTATGTGCTTAGTACTGTTTGCGATATGCCTTTGATTTATTTCGGGGTTAATTTAATAAAAAATTGCTGATATACTCAACCGAGCGGCTTCAGAACACCAGGAAGGCGACAACGGACAGGACATGAGAGTCCTAGCTTAGCGTTATCACCACACTACCGATACGTAGCTATGCCTAGTCCATGCAAAACTTAGAGCTAAAGTTTCCTGCTCCTGTATCGATGGCCTGTACGTGCGGCTGTGCCCCGACGAAATCGTACGCTGTATAATCACCGTCCATACTGCGGACTGGGGGTAGGTCGCTCCTTTCATTTCATTTCAAAAATTTCCCGTCCTTTTGCGACCTTTTTCCTCGCATGGCAGGCTGTAGGCTCACTTTTAGCCACGTAGAGCCCCCAGAGAGAAAAGGTCTTGTCCAGACTTACATCATAGTCCTAGCTAGGACGACATGCCTTGTCCTTCCCATCAGTTTTCATTTTCCAACAAGGTGGCAGGCATGCATCATTCGAATTTTTTTGAACTGATATGGAAGATTGGCTGAGGTGGGTGTGACTAGGTATGTAAATCTTCACTGACTTGCAGAGTGTGATAGAGCATCTTTTTAGGCCAATTCTAAGGTCAACTCCAACCCACCACCCCAAATCGTCCGTCGCGTCTCTTCGGAGGTAAAGGGACAGAAACTCCGGCCCAACACGCGGGAGCAAAACGGATAAATGTCCGTTTTTGATCCGATTTCGACCTATATCCAGTCCAACTTTGGGCCGCGTTGCGGCCAAACAGACACGCGCGGACGATCGCGACGCGTGCCCTTGTCCGCCCCTCGCCCGCCCATCGGTGACACACCCGCCCTTTTCTATCCCCCAAACTCCGGCCGCACACCTCGTCCCCCTCCCTTCTCGTCCCTAGGCGCCTCCGCCGCCTCTGCCGCGGCCGTGTAGCTGTCGAGCACGACCGTGTGCTCTCCACACCACGAGTTGTCCAACCCCCCGCCCCGCCTTCAGCGCAACTAGCGGCCGGATTTGGAGCGGATCTAGCCGGATTTGTGCGCGGCAGGCTGCTGGAGGCCGCGGTGCGCCATGGACTAGCCGGGTACCGGTCCGCGCAGCCCCGGCAACGCCCCCAGGCCGCATGCAGGTAGTGACTCTGCCTCTAGCCGCTCGGATCTGCCCCATCGGCGGTTTGGCAAATACACCAACGGCCGTCGGGTGGGGTCGGTGCTGGCCCAAATGCTCGTCGGCGCATCGTTGCCGCTCATAAAGTGCAACGACTGTCCACTGACGGTCATGTGCCGCATGTCTACAACACTAGAACACCCCCGGTGGGTGTTTGTCAAGTGCAAAAATGATGGGGTACGTGCTAGTTTAGCTTCGGTTGTGATTCCGGATTCGGTTTGTTTTGCTTAACATTCAAATATTTATTGTGTAGGATGGATGCAACTTTTGGTTTTGGGAAGAAAAATACATCGATGCACTGATAGCACGCAATTTAATAGATGTCTGTGCACTTCTTGCTAGAGTAGACGCTAGAGATGAGAGTAGATGTGCGGAAGCAACATCTACTTCTTTGGACACGAAGAAGAAAGAAGCATTCAAGATCAAAACTCCGCCAGATCAACAACGAATGCAACGAGAAGGTACTAATCCAACTTACGGGGGGAGCAGGTATGGAGTTGGATATTTTTTTAAATAATTTCTTGTAGTTCTTGTTTTCTTTTGGCTTGTTATTTAGGTTTGGTGAATGTATTCCAATGTATCACAAAAATCGTTGGTGAAATTAATAATAAAATGACGGGAAAAAATGACTATGGACGAGATGTTGTCGAAGATACGGCCGCGCGTTGGGCGCCTGGCCGACGCAAACCCAAATCCGGGGGGGGCATGGCCCCATTCCGACCCCCAAACGGACGAAATCCGGACAAAACGGACGTCCGTTTGGGGTCGTGCATTGGAGTTGCCCTAAGGCAAGACCCAAATGGTCCGCTCGTGTCCGTTTGGGGGTAAATGGACACAAAACGCGACCCAACTCGCAGGAGCAAACGAACAAATGTCTGTTTTCTGTCCGTTTTTTACCCATTCCCGACTCAAATTTGGGTCACGTTTGCGTCAAAACGGACAACACGCGGACGGGCAGGACGCTCGCCCTTGTCCTCTCCTGGCCCGCCTGTCGGGGACACACCCGCCCACTTTCCCTTTCTTTCCCCAAAACCCTTCTGCACTCCCCCTCCCTTACCTCCTCCATGGCTAGCGCCCCGAAGAAACTCGGCGAACCGGCCACCACCGCGCACCCCGCGGTGAAGAAGAAGGGCCCTAAGAAGTCATGGTCAGAGCTCATGGCGGGGAAGCTCGCACGGGTCAACGAGGAATCGGCCAAGAAGAGGGCCCGACGGACAAGGAAGGTGAAGAAGAAAGCCGTTACTGAATACGCCGCCGAGACCGCGGCCTTGCAGCACGCGGCGCAGCAAAAGGTCGTGATACCTCCTTTTATTGATCTGTTATTGGAACAGAAAAGAATATCCTGCACCTATTTCCCCAGAGGTGACCCTGGGTTATCGAACCCACGAGAGGAAGATTCCCTTGAAGCGATGGTCTCTAGCAAGCTTTTGTCAAAGTGTCAAATGCAACTTTTGACAGGATCAGCAAGCAAATAGTGATTCATACACTTATAATAAAAAGAGTAGTATGAGGTCTTATGCTTACAACCTTGTATTGCACTGGAATCAAGTAGGATATTAATTTTTATGCTAGAAGTCACCCATCGATATGTGCTTGTTACAGATCGAACTAGGGGTTGTGTCAAATAACATCATGACCGGCATGAGTACTGCATCAAGAATCAGTTGTCCTACCGCAAGCCCTATCTGTCGTGCGGGGTTGCCTCAGTAATTAAGATAATGAAGTCAGACAAGAGCTTTGGACGTTCAATGACTACACCTCATAAGGATATGATCCATGTTACCCTACTGAACTTTACTGTCACCGGTGTTCGGTATACCACTTCATGGTCTCCTTACTCCTAGCCTTAGCGGTGCTCGATCTCCATGATCCTAGGTACCTGCAGGGATAAAGATCGCGGACAAGACAAGAAACATCTTCACGGAACAATTTCATTTCACACATACGGGACATTATGTCAAAGTCTCCCATTGATCCCCTCAACAAATACCTTGGGATGCAACACTCCTGCCTCAACGCATACCTTACCGAACTACTGACACATGGAGATTAGATCGCGAGAAGAAAACATTGAAGAACACATCTTGAGATTGATTGATTGCAATATGTCTTATAGTGGGTGCCTTGTGTGATGCACGATTACAAGTATGAACTAGATGAGAGAGCACTATGGTGGTGGTGAAGATGGCTATGGAAATGGAACTGGCGGTGGCTAGGGTTTGTTGATGAAAATGATGATGAAGAGGTTCTGGCTTCCGTGCTCGTTGTTCTGCCGACATTTCGATGGGGTCCCTTTAATAAAAGTTGTACAGGTGGACGACCTGCCACAAAATCCATGCCAAACGGGCGTTCATACGGAAGCTCGCACCCGTATGAGCGTCGTCTTTTGCTCTATCTTCGCGCAGACGCTTCCTATTGATTCTATCTTCCTCCATTGTCCTTCCGTTCCATTCCCACACGTGATTTCTTCCCTTTTTAGCCCATTTTCTATGGAAACACGTCAAAGCGAGGATTTGTGGAATACTTTGCATTCATTAGCCATTAGTAGCAATATTGGAGTGGATATCTCTTTTTAAATGAAGTATCTCGGTCTAAACAAAGGTGAAATGGGTGTAAAAATATCACTCATCATGCCGTCGTCGACTAGAACGAGGCCATCCTCGCCAAGGCCACACAGGCAGTGACGATGCAGGCCCTCGTCATGCTAGGGTTGTGCCGGCCTGGCTGGCCATTCTCTCCGCCTTTGCCATGGCCAGGCTCGTCGACTGTTCTCCCTCCGCAGTACCAGTTCCTGAGCTCCTCCATAACACCGGAGACCCTCGTGTTTTATCCGCCGCAGCTGCATGGCCAGACCCGGTTCTCCATGTTGTCCAACGACAGCATCATCGCGCCGGCCATCCTAGCCATCCCGGCCGTCATTGACCTCAAAGTCACGCTTGGGTTCAGTGGTGCTGGCCAGTCATCCGACGGGATGCGAAGGAAGCAGTCCTGGTCGATTCATATGGCCAACCTTCCCGGCGCCCGCAAGCTGTTTGACGAAATGCCACTCCCAACGCCGACGGCCGACAACCCTGACTACAACGAGTTCATGGAGAGCGTCATCTATGAAGTTCATGGCCAGGCCTTCCACATCGATGGCCAAGGCCATGCTTTCGACCCCGAAGAGACCCGAAGCCAAGACAGTCACGGCCAATTTGGTGCCAACCATTTCGGTGCCCATGAAGAAGAGGAGGTCGACGATCATGGCAACTCATGGCATTAAGATGATGACATGTATTGTGAAGATGAGGAAGAAGAGGTCGACATTGTGAAGGAGCCATTGTTTATCGACGATCTCATGCTAATGGCCGACGCACAAAGGAGGAAGCAAAGCATTGGTATGGGATCATACAACAAAGAAGAGGACACTTTGATTTGCAAGAGTTGGATGGAGATAGGCCAAGCTCCCAAGACCGATGCCGAGCAAAAAGGATCCATATTTTAGATGAGAGTTCATAAAACCTTTCATGAGTGAAGGAAGTTTGCGTCCTACAAGTTTCAGCTCAATACAAAAGAGATGGGGGTTCATTCAACAAGAATGCAACAAGTATTATGTCGCGCTTGAGAGCGTCGAAGTCCGTCTCATGAGTGGCCTAGGCGTGGGTGGCTTGGTATGACCTCTCATATTTTCATTGCTATGCCATGTTCATGTTTGTTGCATCTCGTGTCCTTTGCTATTACATTTGTGGCCTTCTCTTTGGTTTTGTAGGCATTCCAATCTATGGAAGCCTTCAAGGGCCGGCATAAGAACAAGCCTTTCGCTCTCAACCATTGCTGGTTTCTCATCAAAGAGTGTCCCAAGTTCAAAGATCGGTAGGCCACACTAAAGAAGAAAGGAGGAACGACGACCATTGCTGAGAATGGAGATTTGCTCAAGAGGTCGAGGGGCGAAACCAACTCGAAGGCCGACGAGAAGTGTGATGCGATATCCATAGCCATGCAAGCAACTTTGCATGGCATGATGACTCAAAAGGAAGTGAGGGAGAAGAAAAGGAGCAAAGGGAAGGAGGAGCAAATGGAGATATACTTGGAGCTCCAAACAAAGAAGCTTGACATGGAGGAGGTCGCCAACAGGAGGAAGCTCGACATGGAGGAGGCCACCAAATCAAAGAAGCTCGCAATCGAGGCCACCAATGCTGATACCAAAGCAAAAGAGGTGAGGCTAGAAATCATGAGTGTCGACTTAACCAACATGTCCTCGAAGAGAAAGACTTGGTTCATGAACCGGCCAAAGGAGATGTTCGACCAAGACGGCATGAACTAGGGACGCCTCGGCCATGGACTATGGCCATTATTTTTGAAGGCTGGCTAGTGTGTCAGCCATTGGCTTTGTTGCCAGCGAGGAAAACTTGTTTCATTTTGAAGGCTGGCTAGTGTGCCGGCCCTTGGCTTTGTTGTCAGCGTGAAACTTGGGGGCTAGACCATTTGTAGGCTGGCATATGTTTTCTAGACGCTAGCTTTGTTGCCGTCAGGAACTATGGCAGTTGGCATGAGCTATGTGTTTGTTGCTTTGTTATTTGCAAAAACTTGCATGTAGTCGGATGAGATGCGGCCGAGATGCGCCCGCGCGGTGGGCGCAAGGCCGGTGCATCCAGAAAAATGGTTGGACGCCGCACCATTACCCGACCCAAATGGACAAAATCCGGACAAAACAGACGTCTTTTTGCGGTCGTGCATTGGAGTTGCAAAAGAGTATCCGTGCCACGGGGGCGGAGGCATCAACCCCTTTTATTTTGGCTTTCAATTTTGATTTTTTGTATCTTTTGAACCATAAGTTTAAATTAAGTCTTATTTGCATATTTGTATTCCTTGTGACAACGACCTTCAAATAAGACCACCTTTGAATAAACTTCACCAAGTTTCAAGTGATGAAACGTGATACCAATGAATGACACAAAATCAACAAGTTTCAGAAACTAAATCTAAAACTTAAAACATGGTGTACCCTCATGCGGAACCCAATGACTTTGCGGATCGCTAAGCAATCATGGATTAGAGCAGGGCCAGGAATGTGTGTTCCCCCGCACATGCATGCCCCTGCAGATTTCCGAGGCTGCTGTCATTCTTCTTCATCGCTGAAGTTTGTGAATTGACGTACGCAGTGCAAAATTAATATTTTTGTGGGAAATGCAGAATTCACATTAACACCAAAAGGTCAGATTCCAAACAAACTTTGTGGGATTGGAAAAGAATGTACAGGGAGGAGCAAGTGGAGCATGTTGTTGTGCATAGTGTGTGTGCTAAGCATGTCAAGTTTGGGGTTCCCACTCCCCCAAACAGTGGCAACGAGTTATCTAGCCGCAAGGTTGCATATGCTGCTATTCTAGAGAGCACGACGGCAAGCAAGAGGTGCACTTTGATCATCAAATCTTAGTCTTCACTATGAATAGCAATAGCTCTGGGACTTTAGAGTATAAGAGTGAAAATAATGTTTGTGTTACTTGTAAAAGAGTGTGCGGTGAGAGGGTTCAGACTATAGTAGGTGTAGATGGGGATATTGTCCATGTAACAGAGGAGATGGATGGGGGAGAGGAAGAACTTCAGGATAGGAGGCGAGAGCCTGTATGAGAGGGAAAATAGGTAGGTGGCACACCGAAGGAAGCTAGGCTACCGGTCAACTAACAGGCACATTTGAAGTCGCCCGTTAGAAGCTATGAAACTTCTGAGTTGGAACTGTCGAGGCTTGGGGAAACCTCGCACATTTCAAGAGCTAGTGTGTGTGTGTGTGACTAAGACGCACCGTCCCAATGTTATCTTTCTTTCATAAACTAGAGAAAAAGGTATGTTGAGTTTTTGCGTTATAGGTTGGGTATGAATAATGTGTTTACTATTTCTTGCCATGGTAAATGTTGAGGGCTTGATAAGTTTTGGGATGGAGCCTACTCCTATGAGCTGAACAAATTTGGTGAACACTTTCTTGATATGTAAGTCGACAAGGGGGTGGCACAAAGTGGAGGTATACTTTTATTTATGGAGAACCTAAGGCGAGAAAAAGGTACGTTATGTGGGATCTCTTGAGATGGATTGAACATCTTGGTGTTGGACCTTGCTTTATGGTTGGGTATTTTAACAAAGCTATGTGGCAAAATGAACACTTTTCACGTCATAAGAGGTCTCTAGACTCATGGTAATTTTTGTGATGTTTTATCGGATTGTAATTTATATGATTTGGGATTTCAAGGTCTTCCATAGACGTATAATAATAAGAAGGGGCCAACAAGAATTTCAAGGTATGACTTGACCATGCGGTGGCTTGCTTGTTTTGATCTTCTCTTTTCCCACAGTGCAAGGCCTCCCATATTATAAGTTCCAGCTGTGATCATTGCCCTATTTTTATTGAGTTGTTGGGTAAGGTGATAGGTGATAGATTTGCTAAAGAGATAAAATATGAATCCAATTGGGAGAACAAAAGTGAAGTTTTGGATGAACGGGTTAATGCTTGCTCGAAAAGAGGGTCAAATATTAAGGACTTGGAAGATGTTGCCAATAATTTAGACAAGCTTATGAAATCTCTTCATGGATGGAGTCGAGTGCATATTGGGTATCTGCAAAAGAAACTTGATTGGGCTCGAAAGAGACAAAACGTGTTGTTTAATAGAAATGATCATTCAACTTTGCTGGAATGAATGAAAATTCTAGGGGACATGGATGAACTACTGATCAAGGAATTATGGAAGCAGAGATCTCATATGGACAAGATGAAAGCAGGGGACTGTAATACAAAATATTTTCAGAGGAAGGCTACTTGGAGCGCAAAGAATTTTTTTGTTTCTTATCATAGAGATAATGATGGTTGCCTCACCGAAAATTTGGACGAGATGCAAGGTATCACAAATTCATTCTTTAAACAAGTTTATTCTTGTGATGCTTAGGTTGATCTGTCCCACATTATTTTGCTTGTTAAACCCCTTGAAACTAATAATATTAATGATGATTTGTGCAAACCTTTTACTAAACAAGAAATAAGTGATGCTCTTTTTAAATTGGGTCATTAAAAACCAAGGTCTGGATGGTTTTCCTATGAGGTTTTTCTAGAGAAATTGGGGTCTGATCAAAGATGATATTGTCAAGGCTATAAAGCAGTTTTTTATTTCTAGAATTGTGCCAGAGGGGATTAATAGTACAACTATTGTTCTCATCCTAAAGATTAAGAATCCTCGATCAATTAAAGATTTTAGGATGGTCAGTTTGTGCAATGTTATCTACAAGATCATCTTCAAGTGTCTTGTAAACAGGCTGCGACCACTACTCAATGGTATGATATCCCCTACTCAAAGTGCGTTTATTCCGGGAAGGTTAATCTCTGATAATGCTATCATAGCTTTTGAATGTATGCATTCTTTAATTACTCTCAAAAATTTAAGGAGTTGGACCTTGCCAAAGCCTATTATCGCGTGGATTGGCAATTTTTATAATGTTTGATGGGACCCTGGGTTTTGTGCCACGGTCGGTTAACTAGATTATGACATGTGTTACTTCCTCAAATTTGCAATGCGGTTTAATGGTCAACTGCTGGAGCCATTTTCTCCTCAGGGGCTCAGGCAGGGAGATCCTTTATCTCCATGCTTGTTCCTTTTTGTTGCCGAGGCACTCTCTATGCTCTTGAATGACACATGTGCTGGGGGGCTCTAAAGGAATTCTGTTTGAATAGGTAAGCTCCTGGTGTCTCTCACTTATTGTTTGCTGATAACACTCTGCTATTTTACAAGGGCTCGATCGGTCAAGTATTAATCATTAAGAATATTTTGAGGGTGTATGAAAAGGGAACATGGCATTTATTAAGTCCAGATAAGTGGTGCATGATGTTTGGGAAAAAGTGTAGTACGGATAATCAAGTGGCTTCTATGGTTATCTTAGAAATTACAGTGGAAGGGATCGAAGATAGATATCTTGGATTATCAGTCTCAGAGGGAAGAATAAAGGATGGTAAATTTTAGTATACTAAATATAAGTTTCTTAAAAGGCTTTTTGACTGGATTGAAAAATATGCATCTTGTGGGGTGAAGGAAGACTTAATAAAATTAGTAATTTAGCCCTAATGGTGTATGCCATGGGAATTTTAAAATTTCCGATTTCTCTTTGTGAGGAATTATCCCAGATTATAAGGAACTATTGGTGGGGACATGAGGAAGATAGTATGAAAACACATTGGCTTGCATGGGACAAATTAACAAGGCCTCAAGGTAAGGGTGGTATTGGGTTTTGTGATCTCGTACTTTTTATCTGGGCTCATTTTGTGCGAAGTTGATGAAGGCAAAGTATTATCCTCAAGGACATATTCTGGATACTATGTTTCCGCATTCTTCATCAGCAACTTGGCAAGGTTTTATGCATGGTTTGGAACTGCTTAACAAAGGGGTCATTTGGAGGGTGTGTGATGGGTCTAGTATTAATATTTGGAGGGATATTTGGATGCCCAGAAACTATGGCCTAAAAAATTCTGCAAAAAGGTATAATACTAGATTGAAGTGGGTCTCTGATTTATTCATGAGCAGGGGTAAGTGTTGGGATGAAAATTTGGTAAAGCATACTTTTTGTCCACATGATAGTGATGAGATTCTAAAGATCGTCATGCCTATGGGGAGGGAGATTTTATCGCGTGGCACTATGATAAGAATGGTATATTTTCTGTTAAAAGTGCGTATGATTTTGTGCTTAAATTGAAGGATAGCCAGGATACCATTGGCTAATCTAGTGGAAAACCAGAGGGGGAAGGAGGATATGGGAGTTGATTTAGAAGGCTAATATCCCCCAAAAGATTAGGATTTTTGCATGGTGTGTTTCTACCTATAGATTGGTAGTCTAGATGAATAGAGTTAAGCACCATTAGACTAATTCAGGTATGTACTCTATTTATGGTGTAGAAGACGAAAGCACTTTTCATGCTCTTGTGAGGTGCTCTAAAGCTCGTGCTCTACGGTTGGCCTTAAGAGATTCATGGAATATCTCGGATGAAGTGTTCTCCAAATGCTTGGGGCCAGATTAGCTTTTGAGTTTGCTGGATCAGTTGAGCTTGTAGCAGCAGGAGCAAGTCTTATTCCTTTTCTAGCAAGCATGGCATCTAAGAAATGACTTAATTTTTGGAAAGGGTAAGGAATCCATTACTATCTCGGGAAATTTTGTGAAAAAATATTGTTCCTCTTACATGGCCAATCACGACACTACTCAGTTTGATTCATGCGACAAAGGTAAGAAAAAGGTGGGAGGTGTTATTGTGGATTATGCATCATTGAAAGAATGTGTGGTGCGGAAATCGCCTCCTCTTGACTATATCAAGATCAATGTTGCCGCTAGTTTTGTGGAGAGTATTAATGATGCAAGTGTGTGGGGGGGGGGGGGGGTTGCTAGAAATTATGCTGGCGAAATTATTATTTCCTCGTGGAATTTTATTGGTCAGTGTACCAGTGTCAATGAAGCCGAGCTCCGCGCCTGCCTAACAGGACATTATCGGTATTGCCCTTCACCAGTCTATTTATTTTGGAGACTGACTATGCTTTCAGACATCATTTCTTTACAAATGAGAAGCTTGACAGATCCCCTCTCATTGATCTGAAGAAAGAGACTCTGAGTATCACCAAGATGTTCCAAAATTTTAGTTTTTCAAAAATAAATCGGCGGGCCAATGAGGTGGCAGAAGAGATTGCTAAGTTTAGTTTTAGTAGTAGATCAGATCGGTTACTTGTTAACTCTGTCCCGCCCTACGTGGCATATGCTATAATGAATGATTGTAATTACCTTTTGTTTAATTAATTAATATATGGGGTATTTAAAAAAACTTTGTGAGATGGGTGTCATAAATCTTGTAAATGTTTTGCCTCAACGCCAACTCACATGAACTTCTCCACCGAAAACAAAATGAATGCACACATAAGCTTGCTAGACTATGCAAGTCCTCTAGGAGTGTGAGACAGGGGCGGATCTAGTGGGCATGCTATGTTTTCCATGGCACCCCCTACAGAAGCATATTCTTTAAATTGGTAATAGTTAGCATTATCATGTACCTAGTGGTAAACTATTTCACCCCTGTGTGGCAGAGGTAGAGAGATCCTAGAAACTCGTCCACAACATAGGACCCTAGCCTCTAGAAGGCATCAGTGGGGGGAATCGACAAGGGGGGTCCGTCATCGCCACCACCTCATGCAAGGCGACACATACATCAATCATCTTCACCGCCATCCATCTCCATCTCATTGTAATACCGAACCCATGTGGATCCCTACGTGTATTACCCAATTGCGTCATTGATGTTTACCACCGCTATTCGTGTGATGTTTGTCGTCTTCATGCATGAGTAGTTCCTTTAGTTCTCGTGATATGCATGAACTTTGGTATGTATAGGAGCTGAAACATTTATAATGATATGAGATTCTCCATTGAAATGTTTGGTTTAATAGCCTTCGTGAATGTTGTGAAGGGGCCCCACTTAGCATTTCGGACGTAAGGTCACGAAGTATATTACCTTCATTGTACATATTAGGTAATTCGAGGTGACGGTAAAAATCTATCTACCTCGCCTTTGCAACTGATTGGGGAGTAACGAAATACCCTCGATGATGTCGTGTTCACAAGGAAACCTTTAAATACTGTAATGAAAACCAGAGAGGGAAAACTACAGTACTAGCATGTTTGGTATGAAGTCTACCTAGAGTAGAACTTATTCTGCACCTAGATCAGCCCAAGCACAAATATCAAGAGTGACTCAAGTGTCCAACTTAGAACTATGTAGGAGCGTATGTTACATTAGACACATACCAATGGGAATTTTGGTCTCCCTAAGAATGCTTTATTCATCTATCGGTTTCAATGCTTTATTTGCTCCTTTGTTGTCTTTTAAGTGTTTTACATTATTTACTTTTGTCTGCACTCTACAAAAAATCACTACAACCTCCCTCCTTCATTTTGCTTTGCGTCGACAACTAACTTTTTTTTTCTCAAATACGCATGAGTGTGCGTATCATTCATTACAGAGAGAGGGGGAAAGAACCCAAAGCTCCGCCGTGTTACATGATTAGTTACATGAACTCCTCCATCCATGTCCACACATCCACCTATCCCCTTAGGTTAACTGCTCATGCACTACCCATGTTGCTATACCTGCAAATATGCCATCAAGATCCCCTTTAGGAGACCAACTTGTCGACAAATCCGCCCTTCCTCATCTACTCGACGCGTTACGGTAGCTAACTCCATAAGTATCTAAAAGGAACAAAGTCCAATTCATGTGCTTGTTGTGGGATCGATGATCTTACTTCGAAAAGGCTACAACTAAATTTTTTGCATCTATAGGGTATCACAGCATGGGGGGCCCACAGGCTACAGGTACTGCCTCTAGGTGCCTCCAACCCAAGGGCGCCTAGGGCATGTGGGCCCCATCGGGTGTGGGCCTACGTCCCTAGGGGTCCTTCTCCTCCCGAAACCTTCATTTTATTTTATTTCTGGTTTCCCAAGACTTTTTTGGGTATTTTTGTGAAAATGCAAATACAACAAGAAACGTGAAGTGCCTCTGGCACTAAATGGATATGTTAGTCTAATAAAATTCAATAAAAATCATGCATGAAGTGTTTAAAGTGATAACAATATAGCACGAATCATGCAAAAATTATTGATACATTTGAGAAGTATCAGACCGACCACCCACTATATATCGAGCCAAGCGGAACTCAATGTAGGAATTTCCAAAAAAACTTGCCTCGCTTCTACTATTAATTTTTTTTTTGCGGGATGGAAGGCCCAAAGGATGTCATCCATGTGCGCGGCCCTCCTGCCCATGACGAAAAATCCATTTTTCTCATAATCAGCTGTCATGGAAGTATGTCACCAACACATCTGTGACAATGTATGTTTTTGTCACGTTTTTGTCATGGAAGTGTTGTTTTCATGATAGAAAATATTTCTGTTCGGGCCAAAATGTCACGGCTGCGTCTTTTTACTATAGCGTGCACTCGACAATCTTCCCTCCCGTCATCGGATCTGCCACCCTACCCCCTACCCCCGGTGCCTTGCCCGGGCCACCACCTTCCCTCCTCAGCACTGCCCCAGGGAGGACACCAAGTGATGACGCTCCTATTCTTTGCATGCATATAAGGCAGCCTCCGTGAATCCCCTTTGCGCGGCATGCGCTCCCGAGCCTTGCTCATGTCGCCGCATTGTCTGTCGCATTCATACTATCAAGATGGGATGGCCATGCTGGTGGGTGTCGGTGTCAAAACCGGCGGATCTCGGGTAGGGGGTCCCGATCTGTGCGTCTTAGGCTAATGGTAACAGGAGGCAAGGGACACGATGTTTTACCCAGGTTCGGGCCCTCTCGATGGAGGTAAAACCCTACTTCCTGCTTGATTGATATTGATGATATGGGTGTTACAAGACTTGATCTACCACGAGATCGTAGAGGCTAAACCCTAGAAGCTAGCCTATGATGATTATGATTCTGTCTCTAAGGACTAAACCCTTCGGTTTACATAGACACCGGAGAGGGCTAGGGTTTACATGGAGTCGGTTACAAAGAAGGAAATATAATATCCGGATCGCCAAGCTTGTCTTCCACGCAAAGGAGAGTCCCATCCGGACACGGGACGAAGTCTTGAGTCTTGTATCTTCACGGTCCAACAGTCCAGCCAAAATATATAGTCCGGCTATCCGGATACCCCCTAATCCAGGACTCCCTCAGTGGGCACGGAAACGGAGGTCGTGCTACTTCCAGGTTGGCAGGGACGGCTCCTTTGGCCAGGGGCGGGACCCACATCCAATTAAAAGTCAACAAATAATGTTGAACATTATTTGCCATGCCAGCACTTACAGGTGAGTCTAACTGGTCAAAAATCGGTTAGTCAAATAGTCGCAAAGACAAATCTAGGTAGCGAGTACGATAGTTTTTTAATTCAATCCAAAATTTGAAATGGGCTTAGGATCCACCAGGGGCAATGGTGAAATGAAAGGTGGGAACGCGGCGCGGGAGCTATATCTTGCCTTAAGCGAGATTGAAGATAGTCTCGATGAAGGGGATACACCTAGTGCAAGAAACAGGGTCGGCCCATTAGCTCACCTTTAAAAGAAAGCGAGATCGAAGATAGTCTCACCGAAGGTTATACACATAGCGCAAGAAACAGGGTCGACCCATTATCTCACCTTCAAAAGAAAGGGGGTAGTAAAAAGGGATGGCTCCTTTGGCCAGGGGCAGGACCCACATCCAATTAAAAGTCAACAAACGATGTTGACCATTATTTTCCATGCGAGCACTTACACATGAGCCTAACTGATCAAAAATCTGTTAGACAAATAGTCGTAAAGACATGTCTAAGCAGCGAGTATGATAGTTTTTTTATTCAATCCAAAATTTGAAATGGGCTTAGGATCCACCGGGGGCAATGGTGAAATGAAAGGTGGGAACGCGGTGTGGGAGCTATATCTTGCCTTAAGCGAGATCAAAGATAGTCTCGTTGAAGGGGATACACCTAGTACAAGAAACATGGTCGGCCCATTAGCTCATCTTTAAAAGAAAGCGAGATCCAAGATAGTCTCGCTGAAGGGAATACACCTAGCACAAAAAATAGGGCCGGCCCATTAGCTCACCTTTAAAGGAAAGGGGGTAGTAAAAAGGGAGCGGAACCGCAGACTAAGGCATAGCCTAGTGGTGGGAAGGGGCTGATGTCTTCCCACCCACCCAGGTTCAAGGCATGGTACTTGCAATTTGGGTTTGTTGCACCAATTATACTGTAAGGGGTTCCCTTACAGTCTTTCTGTCAAAAAAAGGGAGCGGAACCAGGATTCGAACCTGGGTTTCCCGGTCGAAAGGCATCGATGCAAGCCATTGGGTTACAATAAGATTCCTCTTAAATATTAGAGCGCTTCCTCTCAATTAGGGATTTTTTTTGAATTAGACCGGGATACTTTGAAATCTGATGGTGTTTTTCGGAGCAATCCAAGGGGTTGGTTCACTTTTGGTCATGCTACCTTTGCTTTGCTCTTATTTTTCGGACACATTTGGCATGTTGCTAGAACATTGTTCCGAGATGTTTTTGCTGGTATTGATCCAGATTTGGATGCTCAAGTGGAATTGGGAACATTCTAAAAAGTGGGAGCTCCAACTACAAGGAAACAGGTAGTCTGATACACATTGTTATACTATCTTTCACCTCTCTTTTTTGATTTGACATGGGAAACATCTCCCATCCTTTCTTTGACTCTTTTTCTTTCTTTATATGGGAAATTATCCCAAATGACAAATGAATATTTGTGGAAGTTATAATTGTAAATAAACCAGGATCGAATCTATGAAAGCATTGGTTTATAGGTTCCTTTTAGTTTCAACTTTAGGGATAATTTTTTTTGCCCCGAGAACCACCTAAGGTTCCACCAACTCCAACTAAAAGAATAAAATAATTCCATTTAAGTAAGAAGTCTCCCAGATAGGGGGACTTCTTAGTTAAATTAGTCTACGTGTTCTTCAAATGGATCTCTTAATTATTAAGAGGGTTGCCCAAACACAGTATATAAGGCATACCCAGTAAAGCTTACAAGTAAACCAGATATGGAGATGGCGACTAAAGTTGTTGTTTCCATTTTTATAGAATTTCAATATTACATTGGATCTACGAAAAGATCGTGTATTTACAACTACAATGGAATAGTATACAAAGTCAACACCAATGATTAAATAGAATTTATGGCTACACAAATCGTTGAAGATAGTTCTAAACCTAGGCCAAAACGAACCAGTGCAGGTAGTTTACTGAAACCCTTGAATTTGGAATATGGGAAAGTCGCCCCGGGTTGGGAGACTACTCCTTTTATGGGGGTCGCAATGCTTTATTCGCTATATTCCTATCTATCATTTTAGAAATTTATAAATCTTCCATTTTACTGGACAAATTTTTAACCAATTAGGTTTCAACTAACTAAAACTAGGAAATCAAAGTTTTTCCATCCAATAAAACCTTTCTAGTTTAAGATCTACATTTCTAGATATTATGCTAGTTCGACCGCAGATTTTTTTTTGTTTCGGTATCTCCAGAATATGAGTGCATGACTTGTTAGAATTGATCTATTGATAATACATAGAAAGGGCATGTTATCTCTATCGAGATGATTCTAATTCGTCAGATATTATTTATTCTAGTATCTGGAACATGAAATAGATAGAGTGGATAAAAAAATGGAACTATGATTCATACTCACTATTAAGACATCGCAACCAGACTGAAAAATTCAAGTAGTTCTTACAGTAAATTTAAAAAATAAATATTCTTCCTTCTAATTTTGTTTGCCCAAAAGACAACTTTTTTCTCTCAATTTTGTTTAGTCATTACACTGATTCAATAAATGATTATCAAGCAGTTCTTATTCAAAGAACCCTTGCCTTTTCTTTACCTTGAGACTAAATCATCGTGGCTCTAGTATGAATCTAAGGTTTTAATTGAACTGATTCATAGGATCGCAACAAGATAATTTCTATATTATGCATAAACATAAATCCTTTATAGGGAAGAGAAAAGTCAAGAAGCCTCTAATGACCAACATAAGGGAAAGGAAGAAAGAAAGACGCGCCAACTTGAGATTTTTTTGGCATTATCATCACAAAGAAGATATTCCGGATATTTCTGATTTGATATCTTCAAGGCAAATCGACCCATTTTAGTGGCTGATGAAGTTTCGAATCTTTTTTCTAATATTCGTTGAAATTTTTGTGTTTCTGCTTGAGTCATACAAGATGAATTTTCATATACGGCTCTTAGAGGGGGACTCGGGTTAGTTACCTATCTCAATAAAGAATACGATTGATTTGAGGAACGTCTTGAGACTCAGACAATTGCAGATGATATAACTAGTAAATATGTTCCTCCACATGTCAACATATTTTATTGTTTAGGGGGAATTACACTTACTTATTTTCTAGTACAAGTCGCTACCGGTTTTG
The DNA here is from genome assembly GCA_021437245.1 of Aegilops speltoides. NCBI lineage: Eukaryota > Viridiplantae > Streptophyta > Magnoliopsida > Poales > Poaceae > Aegilops > Aegilops speltoides. The sequence continues at coordinate 368,488,587 of CM038143.1, forward strand.
CTATGACATTTTACTACCGACCAGCCGTTACAGAGGCTTTTTCCTCGGTTCAATACATAATAACTGAGGCCAACTTTGGTTGGTTAAGCCGATCAATTCATCGATGGTCAGCAAGTATGATGGTTTTAATGATGATCTTGCATGTATTTCGTGTGTATCTCACAGGGGGATTTAAACAACCATGTGAATTAACTTGGGTCACAAGTGTGGTTTTGGCTGTTTTGACTGCATCTTTTGGTGTAACTGGTTATTATTTGCATTGGGATCAAATTGGCTATTGGGTAGTCAAAATTGTGACAGGTGTACCTGACACCATTTCGGTAATATGATCGCCTTTAGTGGAGTTATTACACGGAAATGCTAGTGTGGGCCAATCCACTTTGACTCGTTTTTATAGTTTACATACCTTTGTACTACCTCTGCTTACTGTCGTATTTATGTTAATGCACTTTCCAATGATACGTAAGCAAGGTATTTCGGGTCCTTTATAAGGAAGACATATCATAGAGAATTATAATTATCATATATCATATGGGTAGGTTGTGGTATTTCATTGCTACAAGCACGGGTTATTGTAAAATAACACATGTCATTTGGATACTTCTCTTCAACTCCAAAGTATTTTTATACAATACAAATAGTTGAAGTTAATTTTACGAAAGAAAAAAGGTGGATTATGGGAGTGTGTGACTTGAATGATTGATTTGGCCATGCAGATAAAGAATTGGATCTGCCACATTAAAATTCACAACCAAAGGTGTCTTCACATCCAATCAACATGTAAGTCCCCTACCTAGGAAGGATAGGCTGGTTCACAGTTGGTTTTCATTGGTTCTTTCAGGTTTTTCTCTTTTCGTTTTTTCTTTCTTTTTCACCGAGTTTTCTTAGTTCCTTTCTCTGCTTTCACTTTTCCCCCTTCTTTTTCTTCCATGTTTTTATTTCTTTCTCAGTTTTTATTGGTTTTGTTTCCTCTAATCATTTTATTTTGGTTTTGTTTGTTTCTTTCATGTTTTTCATCGGTTTTCTTTGTTTTCTCTTGGGTTTCACTAGTTTTTTATATACATTCATATTTATTACATTTTTAATATATGTTTACATTTTCCAAATGATTGATAACATTTTTCACATGCCAAATTAACAGTTTATTAATACATCGTCAACATTTTTAATGCATGATTAACATTTTCAAGTATAAGTTTAACATTTTTCTGTAAGCATTTAACTTTTTCAAATACAAGATTAACATTTCCTAAACATGGTCAACATTTTTCCTGTATGCATTTAACATTTTTTCAAATGCTTGATTAACATTTTTTTAAGTACAAGATTAATATTTTTGATACATGGTCAACCTTTTTTCCATACACATTTAACATTTTTAAATACAAGATTAACTTTTTTTAATACATGGTCAACATTTTTCCTGTATACATTTAGTATTTTTTTAAATGCTTGATTAACATTTTTTCAAGTATAAGATTAATATTTTTTAATATATTGTCTACATTATTCCTATACACATTTAAAAAAATCTAATGCTTTACCAACATTTTCTTGAATGCAAGATTAACATTTGTTTAATGCAGGGTCAACATTTCTTCTATACGCATTTAACATTTTCAAATGCTTGATTCAAAATTTTCAAATATTTGTTTAATATTATTTTTTTTGAAATGCTTGATTAACATTTTTTTGAAATACATGATCAACTTTTTTCACACACATTGTATACGTTTTTCGTATACATGGTCAAGATTTTTTATATGCACATTTAACATTTTTCAAATGCATGATTAACATTTTAAAAACAATATGAAAAGTATATTTGTTTTGTAATATATATGTTTTTAGCTTTTAGATGTGTAAAAAAAGAAAAAGTAAATCTAAAAAAACAAAAACAAAAAAACAAGAAAATGAGGGCCGTGGCTTCCAGTTCGGCTGGGCCGGCCATCTCAAGGTGGCCTTATGCGAGGGTTCCATAGGTCTCGCAGTAAGCGAGACATAGGGGCGCCCGGAGCGCAGGTTTTGGGTTAAAAGACTGGTCATCTCTTGGGCTGGATATACGGTCCATCGATATCCAAGACTGGCAGGCTGCGCAAACCTTCTTATTTCTGTTTGCGTGCTTGTAGATGATCCACGTGCGAACCCACTTATAAAAAAGAAACAGAAGACAAGAAACAATATTGTGGCCGGATACGGCCTCTAAGCCGAGCCGACAAAGCACGATATATAAAAATGAAGCACGTAGTGGCCTCCCGGCAATGCAGCGTCGCCACCGAAATAATCCGGTCTTACCGACGCCCTTGACCGGAGATTCGCTTTAAAATACCCGTGTCTTCGAACTTTCCAGGGTGTGCATGGAGCCATGAACGCGTCAAGATCCGGTGGCATTATATACATTTTATGCACGGTGCAGGCATCAGCCGTGCATGAAACCATGCCGTCACGTCTCCCGCTCCGCATCTCCATGGCAGACCGGTAAGTGTGGCAAGAATAATTGGCGTGCATACGTGAGCATGTTTGACTTAGCCGTAAACTCATCTCGATCGTCCCACTACCGAGTAATCATCCGTACTGCTTCTTACTGGTACTACTTATTTACAACCAGTAGGAATTTAGATGGAACCTTAGAGCATCTCACACAGCCACGCTAAAGCGCCGCGCCCAAAAAACTGTTAGCCTGCTGCGAGGCTAATTTTATGCGTCCGCTCATCACAAGCTCCAAAGAATATGCATTATAATGCAATACATGCCTACAGCCCAACAGAAATAAAAATACTGCGTCTTGCGCACTAGACAAACCTCATATACATTTCAAAGAAGATGAGCAAAAACGATCATACAAACAAAATAAAAATCAACAACAAATAGTTCAAAATAAATCATTACAACTCAAACAAATAGTTTATCGTTCAGTACAACAACAAATAGTTCAAAATAAATCATTACCACAACAAATAGTTCATGAACAATACAATGTCGAGTGCGGATATCATCATGCTCTTTGCCGTCCATGCCATGCCCACCACTCTTCAATTAGATCATTCTGAAGTTCATTGTGCGTTGCGGGCATGATAGGAGGCAACAAAACGGGCTACCCTTTCAGCCCTCCGCCGCACTCGCACGGGATGTCCCAAGAGCTCGTACTGTGAGTAGTCTAAATCTTGGCCACGCTCATTCTCGATGATCATGTTGTGCATGATCACACAAGCGTGCATGATGTACCAAAGCATTTGTTGATCCCAAAATCTTGCCGGTCCTCTCACAATAGCAAATTGGGCTTGCAAAATCCCAAATGCTCTCTGCACATCTTTTCTAGCCGCCGCCTGAGCATTGTGGAAATCAAGATTTTTCTTACCTTCCGGTTTTTTTCAACGGCTTCACGAAGGTTTGCCACTTTGGACAGATGCCATCCGCTAGATAATAGCCATAGTTGTACGTACGGCCATTTGCTACAAACTGCACAGGTGGCAACTCACCGTTTGCAATCTTATTCATCGATGGTGACGGTTGACAACATTGATGTCATTCAAAGATCCAGCATTCCAAAGAATGCATGCCAAATCAAAGTCTCCTCATCGCCACCGCTTCAAGGATTATAGTGGAACCCTTTTTTGGCCGTGGAATTGCCCATGCCATGCCTTTGGACAATTCTTCCAACTCCAATGCATGCAATCTATTGAGCCAAGCATGCCAGAAAGCCGCTTTGTTCATCGCCAATAGCCTTGCGGCGTCTTCAAAGATGGGAGATCTCAAATACTCCTTGCCAAACACTTGCACAATTCCCATCGCAAAGCGCTTGACACACATGATGGCTTGGCTCTCACCCATAGCCAAATGATCATCAACCAGATCACCGGGATACCGATGCCAACATACGCAGCGGTATCACCTTCGAAAAAGTGCTATGCCCGAGCTCTCCGTGGCATTCCTCCTTTGGTTTGGAAAAACCGGTCATGGCTCGCTAGTTTCTCGCAATGCGCCTGAACAAGTCGGTGCTCATCCTAAACCGGCGACGAAAATACGACTCCGGGTATGTGGGATTCTCCACGAAATAGTTCTTCATCAATCTGTTATGGGTATCAATCCTATCTCTCCAAAATCTCTCCCGACCCATAACCGAACCACCGTGCTTCGGTTTTTTATTGATATGCATAGCTACGATCATTGCAAGATCCTCCTCCTCTTCCATATCAAATTCTTCTTGGAAGAATCATCTGACGAACTCATCTACAATGTTCAATACTATACTATAAAACTACAATTCAAAACATGCACCAAATTCATGAAGTTTGAGCAATACATACCTTGTAGGCGTTTTGTCAAACACCTTGCGGGCGCTGGCCTGGCAATGGCCTTCAGTATTGTTCCTCGGATGATGGGTAGCCTTGCGGCCAGTACTAGGAGGATGGGCGGAGCCTTGGCGCCTTGAGGATAAGCGGGGAAGCTCGAGGCAGTCGCCGGGCTTGTGGCGGCGGCGGCGCGCGACCGGTCGAAGTGGAAGCGGGAGAGAAGTCTGGCGCGAAGGCCTTTCGAGTGTCTTCTTGTAGAGTAGGGCGCCAAATACGCCAGCATGTAAGTAAGTTTTGACCACGCGACAACCCGTTTTAAGCCTTGCGCCGTTTTCTGCGCGCCCATTGGAGCGACTGACGCGTTCTTGCGCGCTAAAACGACCTATTTTGCGGCGCGGCGCTAGTTAGCGCGGCTGTTGGAGATGCTCTTAGAGCATCTCCAATGGGCGCGGCAAAAGGCGTGCCCGCGCGGTAAAATTACGTTTTAGCGCTACGGCCGATTCCGCTACCCGCCGGTGGAAAGCGGCCGCGGCCGCGATAGATTTGGCGCGCGCCATCAGCGCCTATAAATTGCCGCGCCGCCACGCGCGCGCGCCACGACCACGCGCGCACCGCACACACCACGCCCCTCGCATAGCTCATTGCCTTCGCCGCTTCATGACATTCCGCCGCGCCGCCGGTGCCAGACTATCGGGCGTCGCCTTGCGCCCAACGGCCGGTTCTCCGCCGAGATACGGGCCGCGGCGTGCGGCTCGGCCTCGGGACATTCCGGAAGCGCGCAAGACGGTCGCGGCGTCTGAGACGCGCGGGGCGTGGCGCTTGGGCGAGCCCGGTCGCGAGATGAACTTCCGGGGCGTCTTCCGCGCGGCGTAAGCGCATCGCGCCGCCTCCGCCGCGTCTCATCACCGACCTCGGCCGTCCGACCACGCCGGCGGCAGCCGCCTCCTCGCCGTCGAGGAGGACGAAGCGAAACCATGGCGGAGTGGCGTCGTCGCCACCCGGAGGACGTCGCCGACGAAACACGCCTCTCTGGCGGAGAGGACGGCAAGGCGCCGTCGGAGCTGGTTGACCGGCGTCGTGAAGGCATTAGTGAACGCAGCGATGCGACATAGTTTCAAAGTGGGAGAGTCGTTCTTCACGGCCGACGATGACCGTTGGGGCGACGATATAGGCTCTCAACCCGGGCGACACCGACGAGGATGATGATGATGATGATGATGGTAGCGACTTGGAGTAGTTTCTATCTATCTATCTATGCCGTAGTAGTGTCTATCTATCTATGTATGTCGAACTATCTATCTATGTATGTTGAACTATCTATCTATCTATCTATCTATCTATCTATGTTGAACTATCTATGCCGTAGTAGTGTCTATCTTTCTATCTTGCCTACATTTTTACCGTCTCACTTGGAGGCTGGCTGGCGCTTTAAACTTTCTGGCATTGCTCTTTGGAAGAACGCCGCCCGCCGCGCCAAATCAGTTTTTAGCGCGCGACGCGTTCAGCGCCTGTTAGAGATGCTCTTAGCATGATTGGATAGGACCAGGAGGCACGCAGGAGCCATCGAGACGCGAAAGAGCGAGAGAGACCCGTTGGTCCTGCTCCTGCAGGCGGAACGGGATCAGTTTTATCCGCCGGACTGAGAATCGGAGCCGTAAAATCTCCAAAAGAGAGAGGATCGGGGCCGTCGGAGGGTTCCTATCCGCAGCAGATAACGTAGGTGCCGCGCCGGCCGGAAGATGCGCGCGTCGCTGTCTTATCGCGAGCCCGGCCGAAGGGCCAATCACTCGACCCCCAGCAGCGCCGGCGCCAGGGCCGCCGCGGTCTTTCCGCTCCTCCACCCGCGCGCGGCCCGCTTTTCGCCGACGGCGACGCTGTCGGCCGCCCGCGGGCGCCACCACCACCACCACAGGGCGGCCTCCCGCGCGCGCCAAGCGCCACATTCACCGTATCATTAACCCGCAGCACGGCGGTCCACCAGTCGTGTCGTATCGGGGGCCAACGCCCGCCCCGCCGGGCCAGGGCCAATGCGTGCCGGTCAGGATCGGAACACGACACGAGGGTCCAGTCTGCTGGCGATCGCGCCCGTATCGCAATCGCACGTGATTTTACGCCTTTTGGCTCGTGGTCCGTGGCGTCTAGCTTCAGCTTGTTCTCCCTCGGCAAGATGATTTGGAATTTATCGGAATCTTCGTGGTTCTTGCGACGCCCACTTGTTCATGGATGTGCTGCTGCTTGCCAGTATGGAATATGGATGGAGCAGGTGCCGCTGGAAAACTGGAACGTATCTTTCGCCAAAAAGAGGCGAAAGCGGCTTGTTTTGCTGCTGCTCCGAGATTTCGAAACACTCCTCTTCTGGTGGCATTGCTTATCGTTCTATCAAGATTAGTGGCACGTCAGCATTTTTGGTTGCACTGCATGCAGATCAGTGTCCCGATGGAATAGCTTTCCTTGGAACCAATCGTATATTTGGACACATCTATATCTTGAGGCGCTTGCTATAACCACGCGTCCTCGTTCCCTCTCACGAGAGTTAGTCGAGGATAATCAGGAATATATCTATCTCAAGCTCCCAGCTTGTCAACCGTCGATGCACATTTGGTGCACGTTAACGTAAGGGCCGGAATATGAGGAGTCGAAGAAATATGCTGAGTTAAAAAATTAACAAGCCAGAACGTGCGGGAGTTGTTGTGCTTGAAGCACCGCGCAGCCTCGGAAAGAATGACGCACACGTACTAGCTAGCTATGGCTATTTTTCCGGCAGTTGCGAAATCAAATCACACTAGCCACTAGGTGCCCTGGTCATGTGGCCCGATCAGGCCCCGGAATGCACAGCACGTTTTCTTGACATCAACTCAAAAGCCGCAAAACCGATTCTTTCCGGTTCCGCTAACTAAAAAAGATAACAACACATGGGACACGACGCTCTCTTAATTAGACAAGCAACAGAGGGGGAACTAGCGCTAACAGCAAAATGATCTCGTGCCTGTTACTGTGTCGCGTGGTGGATCAACACGATGGATGCCCCACACGAACGCAAAGCTGTGGTGACAGCGAACGCATAAGCCTAAAAAGGCATCACTCGCAACTTGCCACAAAGCGACCATGCCTCCTGCTGCTGCTGCTGCATGGACGATGGACCCTAGCTTCTGATCTTGGCACCGGCGAGGTTGATCGATCACTAACCAACCACCCCCCACCGCACGGGAACCACGAGAGGTTAAAGCTGCAGCAGTGGGCACGAGGGCCAGCGAGAGCGAGCCGACCCAGAGCTAATCCACGTGCTACGGCGACGGGGATCCCACCCATGAGAAAGGGCGAGGGCACTGCTACGTGTACGGCTCCGCATTTAATCGCGGTACAGAGGTTTAGCTGGGATTGTCGGTCAATTATTTTGCTTCTTTTGTCACGTATACTGATACAGTATAGCAATTTCAGGCGGTGGGGGAGACGTAAAAGGAAACGAAACAAAAGCTTGACCGCCGGCCGGTGGATGAGATGCCGCAAGAGGTTCATGACGCAGTCAATCTGCGCCACAGATTTATAGGCTGCCGCGGAAAAGGGGGTGTCGACTGCAGAAGCCTGATTCGTTCATATCCGAATAAAATCGGGGGATACGCCCCAAATTGCTTCGAAGGCATGCACGCTTTTGGATTTCTTATCGTCTTTTCGCGTGGGCGGAGGCTTTACCTCCTGTGTTGCCGCACAAGCCACAAGGGTTGGGTCTTTGTGGAAAGCGCGCGTGCAACCTATGTGGACAGAATTTTCAAAAAAAACTATGTGGACAGTGCAGGTGGGGCCATGTGGTAAGAGCATCTTCAGCTGCTCGGCGCCCTGGGGACTGAAATATCGCCTCCTGGGGCTAGCCGGCGCTATTTTCACCGTGGGGGCGGACGGGTCCCCAACCGCCACCCAAATTGATCTCACACACCTTATTTGAAATTAACATTTGGCTAAATTTTGACGAAAATGACACGAATGAGGACCATATTCTGGCGGTTTTCGTTCATTTGTACAATTTTAAAAGGCATAATTAAAAAAATTAAAAAACTGCGACGTCGCCGCCCCCCCGAGCCTACTACATGCCGAGGAGGCGGTGTAGTCACCGCCGTCGTCGTCGTCGCCGCAGCCGCCGCCGTCCTTGCTGCAGCCATGTCCTGGGTACCCAAGGCGGGCGGGGTTGGCAGCGTCGGCGCCTCCTCGTCGTTGTCGTCGAGGATGAGAACGCCGTCCTCGTCCCGGCCGCGACGCCGAGCGGCGATCTCCTCGAGGGCGCAGTGCTGGCGCTCCATTTCCTCCCGGACGTAGTCGTCCCGTGCCCACTTCAGGCTGGTCTCGAGGCCGGCGGCCATCGAGACAGGGGGAGAGAGAGGGCGTCTGCGGCGAAGGAGAGAGGTGGCGTCGACAGCGAGAGAGAAGCTGTGCTGAGCTGAGTGGGTGGTCAGCAGCGAGGGAGGTGGCTTTTTATAGCGGTGAGTGGGCGGCAGCAGTGTGGATGCGTGGTGGGAGTGGGGGCGCGCGGAGCCGCGCCTTCACTGCGCCGCCCGTGAATCAATGGAAGGCTGATCGGCGGTAGCCTTCACATCAATTCCCGCGGGAAACCGAGGCGATGAGGACGACGAAGGTTCTCATTGTCGCCCAGTCGCTGACTCGGCGGGTCCACCAGTTTTCGCACCAAAACCGTTGAAGGAAATATGCCCTAGAGGCAATAATAAAGTTATTATTTATTTCCTTATTGCATGATAAATGTTTATTATTCATGCTAGAATTGTATTAACCGGAAACATAATACATGTGTGAATAAGTAGATAAACATAATGTCACTAGTATGCCTCTACTTGACTAGCTCGTTAATTAAAGATGGTTATGTTTCCTAACCGTAGACATGAATTGTCATTTGATTAACGGGATCACATCATTAGGAGAATGATGTGATTGACATGACCCATTCCGTTAGCCTAGCACTTGATCGTTTAGTATATTGCTATTGCTTTCTTCATGACTTATACAAAGTTCTTGCAACTATGAGATTGTGCAACTCCCGTTTATCGGAGGAACACTTTGTGTGCTACCAAACGTCACAACGTAACTGGGTGATTATAAAGGTGCTCTACAGGTGTCTCCGAAGGTACATGTTGGGTTGGCATAATTCGAGATTAGGTTTTGTCACTCCGATTGTCGGAGAGGTATCTCTGGGCCCTCTCGGTAATACTCATCACCTAAGCCTTGCAAGCATTGTAACTAATGAGTTGGTTATGAGATGATGTATTACGGAACGAGTAAAGAGACTTGCCAATGCTTGAGATTGAACTAGGTATTGGATACCGACGATCAAATCTCGCAAGTAACATACCGATGACAAAGGGAACAACGTATGTTGTTATGCGGTTTGACCGATAAAGATCTTCGTAGAATATGTAGGGACCAATATGGGCATCCAGGTCCCGCTATTGGTTATTGACCGAGAATGGTTCTAGGTCATGTCTACATAGTTCTCGAACCCGTAGGGTCCGCACGCTTAAGGTTTCGATGACAGTTATATTATGAGTTTATGAGTTTTGATATACCGAAGGAGTTCGGAGTCCCGGATGAGATCGGGGACATGACGAGGAGTCTCGAAATGGTCGAGACGTAAAGATCGATATATTGGACGACTATATTCGGAGTTCGGAAAGGTTCCGAGTGATTCGGGGATTTTCGGGGGTACCGGGGAGTTACGGGAATACGATGAAGAAGCAATGGGCCTCATGGGCCAAGTGGTGGAAGAGAGGAGGCAAGGCGCGCGGCCCCCCTAGCCCAAACCGAATTGGACTAGGGGCCGCCCCCTTCCTACTCTTCCTCCCTCTCTTCCTTCTCCTTCTCCTTCCTTCCTTCCCTCTCCTAGTTGGACTAGGAAGGAGGAGTCCTACTCGGTGGGAGTAGGACTCCTCCTGGCGCCTCCCTTGGCCGGCTGCCCCTCCCCCTTGCTCCTTTATATACGGGGGCAGGGGGGCACCCCATGACACACAAGTTGATCTACGGATCGCTCCTTAGCCGTGTGCGGTGGCCCCCTCCACCATATTCCACCTCGGTCATATCGCCGCAAAGTTTAGGCGAAGCCCTGCGCCGGTAGAACATCATCATCATCACCACGCCGTCGTCTTGTGGAACTCATCTCCGAGCTCGGCCGGATCGGAGACCGGGATCGTCATCGAGTGAGCGTGTCTGAACTCGGAGGTGCCCTACGTTCGGTACTTGGATCGGTCGAATCGTGAAGACGTACGACTACATCAACCGCGTTGTCATAACGCTTCCGCTTACGGTCTACGAGGGTACGTGGACAATACTCTCCCCTCTCGTTGCTATGCCATCACCATGATCTTGCGTGTGCGTAGGAATTTTTTTGAAATTACTACGTTCCCCAACAACTGTTTCCCCCGGCGCCCCCCAGCCCGCCGGGCTCGGCCCTAACAAGCAAAATTTGGGCTCCTAGGGGCGCGACTGGAGCGATTTTTTCGAGCCGGCAATAAAAAAGGGGGCTTGGGGCTTCTTGGGGCCGAGAGGAGATGCTCTAAGCAGGGCTAACATAAGACCTATGGCGGTGGTTGTCCTACATGCCAGTGCAACACCATTACTTGAACTTGCAAGTATCAGGCCTTTTCGTGTGCTAGCAGGCATGAGGTTCATGGCTCAACCACCGTAGTATCCTAGTGTTTTCTGCTCGTTAAGAGCATCTATAGTCGGGCGCCTTAAACTCGTCCCATACGTTCAGGCGGGCCGTTCGGTCACTGTTCGGTCATGATTTTTTGACCCAGATGGGCCCCTCAAATGGCCCTCAAACATCTGGGCTGGCCGACACCCCTCGTATTCAGCACAAATATGGGGTGGATATGGGGACGCCCGGGTGCGTCTGAGCACGCCTTAATGTCGGACCCGATAGCGCGCCCCCACCCCAAATTGCATCAAATCCATCCCCAAGACCAGCCGAATCCATTTGCTATCTCCTCTCTTCCTCCTCTGTGTCGTCCGTCTCACGCTCCACCGCCGCATCCGCTCCACAGCCGTTCCCAGGCTCTCCGCCGCCAACTCAGGAAGAGCAGTCTTCTCCCCCGTCCTCGCCGCGGAGGATGTCGTCGCCGACCCGGACGCCATCGTGGTACGTCCGGCAACTCTCTGGCTCCGCCTTTGCGCTTGATGTGTTCGACACATTGTTCAACCGTTTTTTATATTTTGGTAGGCAAAACGATGGATTTTGATGCTTCGTCCGACGAGGAGTATGGACCGATGAAGCTTGACCAATTGATTCAAGATGAGTTCTACGATTCGACGGATTCGGACAAATAAGTGGACGTCATTATGCTCATGAGCATACAAGAGGAAATGGACCGGCAACTGGAGCATAGTCTCAGCTTCAAGGGCTCGATCAAAGGGAGAAGAGTGATCAACCAGGACAGGGTGTCCGGAGCAAAACTACTGCACATGGACTACTTTACTCCCAAATCTACTTTCTCGGATGATCCATGGTTTCATCACCGTCTTCGCATGCGGAAACCATTGTTTTTGTGCATTGTGGAAGGAGTGGAGACACATGACTACCAATTCAAGCTCACAAGGGATTGCTGCGACCAACTCTCTTTCTTGGCCAAGCAGAAGTGCACGGCTGCTCTGAGGATGCTTGCACTTGGTACTGCTGCAGATGCAGTTGGTGAGATAGTGAGAATGGGAGAGAAGACGTGCTTGAAGACTACTGTCAAGTTTGCCCGGGCCATGATGGAGGTGTCTGGACCTGAGTATATCAGAGAACAAAATGCACAAGACACAGAGAAGTTGTTGGCTATTGGAGAGGCAAGGGGGTTTACAGGAATGCTCAAATCAATTGATTGCATGCATTGGCAATGGAAGAATTGCCCCAAAGGTATGCGGGGAATGTATCAAGGTCACACCATAGAGGCCACCATCATACTAGATGCAGTGACATCACCTGACTTCTGGATTTGTCATGCTTTCTTTGGAATGTCTGGTTCTCACAACGACAATAATGTGCTTCAACAATCTCCGTTGTTCAGGAGGCTTTGCAATGGGGAATCACCGCCGTGCAACTACACGGTCAACGACCGAGAGTACAACATGAGATATTATCTTGCCGATGGTATCTATCCTCAGTGGGCAGCGTTTGTGATGACCATATCTGAACCGCATGGCAATAAACAGAGCCACTTTGCAACAATGCAGGAAGCAGCTAGGAAGGATGTGGAGAGGGCATTTGGTGTGCTCCAGGCTCGTTGGAGAATTGTGTGGAGCGCTGCAATGATGTGGGAATCAGAAACTTTGTGGCAGCTGATGACATGTTGTGTTTTTTTGCACAATATGATTGTCGAAGATGAGGATGATGGTGTAGCCCAAACCCATGATTTCGAAGCATCTGAAGAACAAATTGAAATCATAAAATATCAAGATGTGGCTTAGCTTATGAAGCTTCTGCAGATCCATTAGAATCTTCGAGATTAGCAAGTGCACACGCAGCTACTCAATGATCTTCTGGAGCACATGTGGACCCACAATGGCAACCAAGGAGCCATGTTTGAGTTTGGCACTTAAATAAATTTTATGTAAACGCTATCTATGCTTCGTACCAACATTTGCTATTTACGTACGACATTGGCTTATATGATCGACATGCATGCATTTGCATGGATTCGAGAGTCCGGATTTGAGATATGTGGATGCCGGGACGGAAATATGAGTGCCCGTACGGATGCGCCCGTGGGTGTGCCCGGGCACGTTACGGACGTATAGGTGGTCGGATTTTCCAAGTCTGGTTGTAGGTGCTCTAAGAGCATATCTAGCAAACCAATATAAGGCTAGCCCTTATAGATGTTTACGGTGCGCATTTTCCCTCTTACAAGGGGCGAAATTGGCTGCGGCAGAACAAAACCGCATATGAAACTTTAAACTTTGAAAGAAAGGTATTGCGTGAAAGATGAACAAGAAACAGTAGTAGATAGAAGTTGATCCTCGATACATATATGCGTTCGTCAATTTACATAGGGTAGATTCGTCAAAGCATCGGCCTAACCCTAACCTACTGCCCAAAATGGGGCTCACCGGAGCCCTTCGGGTGCGGCAACGATGCTACGGCTTGGCGGCAATCACTCGTCGTCGTCGTTAGAGGTGAGGTTGATGAACATGGAGTCTTGTGCATCGGCTGCGTGGCGCCACACCTCCATATTCTCGTCGAACTCCTGCGCCTTGGCGAGGCCCTGTTCGTATAGGAGTTGGTTGATCTCCTCATCCCGGCGGCGACATTGTGCCACCTCCTCCTTCCGCGCACTGCGCTCGAGAATCGCCGCCTCGACGGCGTCCGCCTCGGAGGGGGGAGGCAGTCCTCTGGCCCAACGAAGCCGGCGCGTGTCCGCTCCGAATCGGGGCCCTTTTTCACCGTGTGGAGCGGCAGGAGCTCCTCCGCCTCCTTCTTGACCGGCAACAGCGGCATGCGCGAGCTGGCCGCGTGGGAGAGCCGAGCCTGCCGCCGGTTGTACTCCTCTTCTCGCAGCAGAGGAGGGGCGCTGACGGCTCAAGGCTGCGGTTGGTGTACCGGAGGGCGGAGCACTTCTGCGCTGCGTCGGCGCCGACGCAGTACATGCGCTGCTCATCGTCGTCACCGCCGGCAGAGCGACCGACGCTCCACATCCTGCACCACATGAGGCGGAGCGGTGGTAGTTCTGTCGTCAGACTCGCGGATAGGGGTGGACGGCGGCGAGTGAGGCGGCTTGAACTACGTCGGTATTTCCCCAAAGAGGAAGGGATGATGCAGCACAGCTACGGTAGGTATTTCCCTCAGTGATGAGACCAAGTTTATCGAACCAGTAGGAGAACCACGCAACACTACGTAAATGGTATCTGCACACAAAGAACAATACTTGCAACCCGATGTGTTAAAGGGGTTGTCAATCCCTTTCGGGTAACGGTGCCGGAAATTGTTGTGTTGACGGGCTAAAAATTATAATAGATTGGATAAATAGATCTCGAATAAACACAAAAATAAAATAAAGTGCAGCCAGGCATTTTTTGGTTTTTGGAATAATAGATCTGAAAATAAAAGCGAATAAAAATAGATCTCAAAGGCAAATATGATAAAGAAGAGACCCGGGGGTCGTAGATTTCACTAGTGGCTTCTCTCGAGAAAAATAGCATATGGTGGGTAAACAAATTACTGTTGGGCAATTGATAGAACTTCAAATAATTATGACAATATCCAGGCAAGGATCATTATATAGGCATCATGTCCAAGATTAGTAGACTGACTCCTGCCTGCATCTACTACTATTACTCCACACATCGACCGCTATCCAGCATGCATCTAGTGTATTAAGTTCATGGGAAAACGGAGTAATGCAATAAGAACGATGACATGATGTAGACAAGATATATTCATGTAGGAATAGACCCCATCTTGTTATCCTTAGTAGCAACAATACATACGTGTCATTTCCCATTCTGTCACTGGGATTGAGCACCGTAAGATCGAATCCATCACAAAGCACCTCTTCCCATGGCAAGAAAAATCGATCTGGTCGGCCTAACTAAACAAAATATTTGAAGAAGAAATACGAGGCTATAAGTAATCATGCATATAAGAGATCAAAAGAGTCAAATAACTTTCATGGATAAAAACATAGATCTCATCATAAACTCAAAGTTCATCGGATCCCAACAAACACACCACAAAAAGAGTTACATCAAATAGATCTCCAAGAGACCATTGTGTTGAGAATCAAAAGAGAGAGAGGAAGCCATCGAGCTACGGACCCATAGGTATACAATGAACTACTCACACATCATCGGAGAGAGAGGACGATGAACCCCTCTGTGATGGTGTCTAGATTGGATGTGTGGTTACTGGAACTTGCAGCGGCTGGAATTGTTTTTCGTTGACTCCTCTAGGGTCTTCAGAATATTGGGGTATTTATAGAGCAAAGAGGCAGTGCGGGAGGCGGCCGAGATGGGCACAACCCACCAAGGCACGCCTGGGCGCACCCAGGTGGGTTGTGCTCCCCTCGGAGCCCCCCTCTGGTACTTATTTGGCACAACAGGTGTCTTCTGGTCCAGAAAAAATCTCCAAAAAGTTTCGCTGCGTTTGGACTCTGTTTGGTATTGATTTTCTGTGAAGTAAAAAACAAACGAAAAACAGCAACTGGCACT
Organism: Aegilops speltoides; assembly: GCA_021437245.1. NCBI lineage: Eukaryota > Viridiplantae > Streptophyta > Magnoliopsida > Poales > Poaceae > Aegilops > Aegilops speltoides. The sequence continues at coordinate 368,504,060 of CM038143.1, forward strand.
GGGCACTATGTCAATAGGTTAGTCCCAAAAAATGATATAAAGTTGCTATAAAATGATTGTAAAACATCCAAGAATGATAATATAACAGCATGGAACAATAAAAAATTATAGATACATTGGAGACATATCAGCGAGAAATGCGAGTGGATAGGGGCGGATTGCGATGGCGGGGGGAATAGGATTTCGCATCGTATGGTGGCCGCGGACATGTAAATATACTTCAAGGGGTGTTATCAGGGCAACTGTAAATGCTTTACAGGCCGGGGCGACTATACAGGGTCTGGTTTGGCCCAAAGAAGGGGCCAAACCCGTATAGTCGCTGGAATTATACGGGTCGGGCGCTTTTACAACGTCTGCTAGAGATGCTTTAAGGGCATCTCCAGCGCTGACCCCCAAACCTCCCGCAACCTTCCGCACCACGTTGTCCGAATCGTGGAAGCTATCCAACGCAGTTTTGTACCACTCCGTGACGAGGTCCGGACGAGTTTTCTCCCACAAACCGGAGACAAACATGGGGGAGGTGTGCGGGAATCCGGACCACTATCAGGCTTTACTAGCCTAGCTCGTTAATCAAAAGATGGTTAAGGTTTCCTAACCATAGAGATGATTTGTCATTTGATAACGAGATCACATCACTAGGAGAATGATGTGATGGACAAGACCCAACCGTTAGCATAGCATATGATCGTTCAGTTTATTGCTACTACTTTCTTAATATCAAATACATGTTTCTTCAACCATGAGATCATGTAACTCCGGGACTTCGGAGGAATGCCTTGTGTGCCATCAAAAGTCACAACATAAAGGTGCTCTACAGGTATCTCCGGAGGTGTCTGTTGAGTTGGCATGGATCGAGACTGGAATTTGTCACTCCGTATGACGGAGAGGTATCCCTGGGCCCTCTCGTTAATACAACCTCACAAGAAGCTTGCAAGCAAAGTGACTAAGGAGTTAGTTATGGGATGATGTATTATGGAAGTAGTAAAGAGACTTCCCGGTACGAGATTGAACTAGGTATGGAGATACCGATGATCGAATCTTGGGCAAGTAACATATTGACGGACAAAGGGAACTATGTATGTTATCATAAAGGTTCGACCGATAAAGCTCTTTGTAGAATATGTAGGAACCAATATGGGCATCCAGGTCCCGCTATTGGTTATTGACCAGAGAAGCATCTCGGTCATGTCTACATCATTCTCAAACTCGTAGGGTCCGCACACTTAACGTTCATTGGCGATTTCATTTTATATGAGTTATGTATGTTGGTCACCGAATGTTGTTCAGAGTTCCGGATGAGATCACAGACATGACGAGGAGCTCCGGATAGTCCGGGGGTAGAGATTAATACATGGGATAATAGTGTTTAGTCTCCGGAAGGGTTCCGAAATTCACCGGAAAGGTTTTGGATGTTTGCCGAAATGTTTGGGTACGAGAACACTTTATTTGGGCCAAGGGATAAAGCCCATGAGGCTTTTGGAAGGTGCAAAAGGAAGTTTTGCGGAGTCTAGGGGATAGACACTAGGGACCCTGGCATCTGGGGCTAGACGACAAGGACCCTGGCGTCTGGTCCTGGAGTCCGAGTAGGACTCTTGCCCTGCTGGCAAAACCGACTTTGAGGAGGCTTTTTCTCCAAGTTTCGATCCCATGGCTCAACATATAAATAGAGGGGCAGGGCTAGCACCTGGAACACATCAAGATACACCAAGTCGTGTGCCGGCAACCCCGACCATCTAGTTCATCCTCCGTCATAGTTTCTGTTGTGCTTGGGGAAGCCCTGTGGAGATTATTCTTCACCACCACTATCACCATGCCGTCGTGCTGCCGGAACTTATCTACTACTTCGCCCCTCTTGCTGGATCAAGAAGGCGACGATGTCATTGAGCTGAACATGTGCTAAACCCGGAGGTGTCTTACGTTCGGTACTTGATCGTGATGGGTCGTGAAGGTGTACGACTACATCAACCGCATTGATAAACGCTTCACTTTGCGATCTTCAAGGGTAGGAATATGCTCTTCCTCTCTCGTAGCTATGCACCTCCGTGGATAGATCTTGCGTGTGCGTAGATTTTTTTCCATGCAACATTCCCCAACAGTGACATCATGAGCCAGGTCTATGCGTAGATGATATGCACGAGTAGAACACAAAGGAGTTGTGGGCGGTGATGTTCATACTTCTTACCACTAATGTTTTGTTGATTCGGCGGTATTGTGGGATGAAGCGGCCTGGACCAACCTTACATGTCCACGTACATGAGACCGGTTCCACTGACTGATGCAACTTATTTTGCATAAGGTGGCTAGCGGGTCTCTGTTTCTCCTACTTTAGTTGAATCGAATTTGACTACGGCCGGTACTTGAAGATGGTTAAAATAGCAAACTTGATAAATCACCGTTGTGGTTTTGTGTAGGTAAGACGGTTCTTGCTAGAAGCCTGTAGCAGCCACGTAAAACTTGCAACAACAAAGTAGAGGACATCTAACTTGTTTTTGCAGGGCATGTTGTGATGTGATATGGTTAAGACGTGATGTGACACACGTTGTTGTATGAGATGATCATGTTTTGTAATATCGACAACTGGCAGGAGCCTTAGGGTTGTCTCTGAATTATTGTATGAAGTGCAAGCGCCATGTAATTGCTTTACTTTATCGCTATGCGTTAGCAATAGTTGTAGAAGCAATATTTGGCAAGACAACCCCGACACAACGATGGAGATCAATATGTCGAGCCGGTGATGATGGAGATCATGACGTTGCTTTGGAGATGGAGATCAAAAGCACAAGATGATGATGGCCATATCATGTCACATATTTTGATTGCATGTGATGTTTATCCTTTATGCATCTTATTTTGCTTGGAACAACGTTAGCATTATAAGATGATCCCTTCAGTTAATTTCAAGATAAAAGTGCTCTCTCTGAGTATGCACCGTTGCTAAAGTTTGTGTTTTCGAAGCACCTCGTGATGATCGGGTGTGATAGATTCTATGTTCACATTCAACGTGTGTAAGCTAGTTTTGCACAAGCAGAATACTTGGGTTAAACTTGACGAGCCTAGCATGTACAAACATGGTCTCAGAATACTGGAGACCGAAAGGTCGAACATGAGTCATATAGTAGATATGATAAATATAGAGATGTTCACCATTGATGACTACCCCATCTCACGTGATGATCCGTCATGGGTTAGTTGATTTGGATCATGTATCACTTAGATAACTTGAGGGATGTTAATTTAAGTGGGAGTTCATTAGTAATTTGATTAATTGAACTTAATTTATCATGAACTTAGTCTTAATAGTTTTTGCAAATCTATGTTGTAGATAAATGGTCCGTGCTATTGTTCCATTGAATTTTAATGCGTTCCTAGAGAAAGCTAAGTTGAAAGATGATGGTAGCAAGTAGCAACTACACAGACTGGGTCCATAACTTGCGGATTATCCTCATTGCTGCATAGAAGAATTATGTCCTTGATGCACTGCTAGGTGACAGACATGTTGTAGGAGCTACTTCAAATGTTATGAATGTCTGACAGACTCGATCTGGTGACTACTCAATAGTTTAGTGTGCCAAGCTTTACGGCTTAGAACCGGGACTTCGAAGACATTTTGAACGTCACAGAGCATGTGAGATGTTCCAAGAGCTGAAAGTGATGCTTCAAGCTTATGTCCAGGTTGAGAGATATGAAAGTATCCAACAAGTTCTGTAGTTGCAAGATGGAGGAGAACAGTTCTATCAGTGAACACATACTCAAAATGTCTGGGTATCATAACCACTTGACTCAGCCAGGAATTGATCTTCCAGTTGAGAGTGTTATTGACAGAGTTCTTCAGTAACTATCACAAAGCTACAAAGGCTTCGTGATGAACTTTAATATGCAACGGATGACGAAAATGATTTGTGAGCTCTGTGCAATGCTTAAAGCCACAGAGGTAGAAATCAAGAAGGAGCATCAAGTGTTTATGGTTAACAAGACTACCAATTTCAAGAAAAAGGGCAATGGAAAGAAAGGGACTTCAGGAAGAACGACAAGCAAGTTGCCGCAACCATGAAGAAACATAAAGCTAGACCTAAGCCTGAAACTGTGTGTTTCTACTGCAAAGGAAATGGTCACTGGAAGCGGAACTGCCCCAAGTATTCGACAGATAAGAAGGATGGCAAAGTGAACAAAGGTATATTTGATATACATGTTATTGATGTGCTCCTTACTAATACTCGTAGTGATATTGGCTAAGGACGAGGTGATGATGCACGCCGGAAATGGTTCCAAGGTTGATATGATCGCCGTCGGCACGCTACCTCTACATCTACCTTTGGGATTAGTTTCAGACCACAATAATTGTTATTTGGTACCAGCGTTGAGCATGAACATTATATCTGGATCTTGTTTATTGCGAAACAGTTATTCATTTTAGTCACAGAATAATGGTTGTTCTATTTATACGAGTAACATCTTTTATGGTCATGCACCCTTAGTGAATGGCCTATTCTTGCTGAATCTCGATTGTAGTGATACACAAATTCATAATATTGAAGCCAAAAGATGCAAACTAGATAATGATAGTGCAACATACTTGTGGCACAACCGTTTAGGGCATTGATACGTCCATTTTGCTTCATGTTTACCTATTGTTGTTTATGTTGATTGATTACATAATAATGCTTTTTGGAGTAATTCTAGTGCCTTTTATCTCATAATATGCAAGGTACACACAAAGGGGGAGAATTTCGGCACCTCGAAATCTGGACCTGAAAAAGCTACGTCAGGCTACCTATTCTGCACAACTCCAAATGATCTGAAACTTCACGAGGATTTTTATGGAATAAATAAGAAATACTGGAGCAAATAAGTACCAGAGGGGCCACCCTGGTGAGCACAAGACACCAGGGCGCGCCTGGGTCCCTAGGCGCGCCCTGGTGGGTTGTGATCATCCAGGCCCACCTCCAGTGCCCCTCTTCTGGTACATAAGTCGTTTTGACCTAGAAAAAATAAAAAGAGGACTTTCGGGACGATGCGTCGCCGTCTCGAGGCAAAACCAGGGCAGGAGCACTTTTACCCTCCGGTGGAGCGATTCCGCCAGGGGAACTTCCCTCCCGGAGGGGGAAATCATCGTCATAATCATCACCAACAACTCTCCCATCTTGGGGAGGGCTATCTTCATCAACATCTTCAACAACACCAACTCTCAAACCCTAGTTCATCTCTTGTGTTCAATCTTTGTATCGTTACTATAGATTGGTGCTTGTGGGTGAGTAGTAGTGTTGATTACATCTTGTAGTTGATTACTATATGGTTTATTTGGTGGAAGATTATATGTTTAGATCCATTATGATATTTAATACCCATCTGACCTTGAGCATGTTACCATTTGTGAGTAGTTACTTTTGTTCTTGAGGTCACGGGAGAAATCATGTTGCAAGTAATCATGTGAACTTGATATGTGTTTGATATTTTGATGATATGTATGTTGTGATTCCCTTAGTGGTGTCACATGAACGTTGACTACATGAAACTTCACCATATTTGGGCCTAAGGGAATGCATTGTGGAGTAGGTATTAGATGATGGGTTGCCAGAGTGACAGAATCTTAAACCCTAGTTTATGCGCTATTCTGTAAGGGACCGATTGGATCCAAAAGTTTAATGCTATGGTTAGAATTTATTCTTAATACTTTTCTCGTAGTTGCGGATGCTTGCGAGGGGGTTAATCATAAGTAGGAGGTTTGTTCAAGTAAGAGCAACACCTAAGCACCGGTCCACGCACATACTAAATTATCAAAGTAGTGAACACGGATTAAGCCAACATGATGAAAGTGACTAGATGAAATTCCCGTGTACCCTCAAGAACTCTTTGCTTATCATAAGAGACCGTTTTGGCATGTCCTTTGCCTCAAAAGGATTGGGCTACCTTGCTTTACTTTTGTTACTACTATCGTTACTTGCTCATTACAAAATGTCTTGCTATCAAACTACTCTGCTACTTGCAATTTTAGCACTTGCAGACATTACGTTGATGAAAACACTTGTCATTTCCTTCTGCTCCTTGTTGGGTTCGACACTCTTACTTATCGAAAAGGCCACAATTGACCCCATATTTTGTTGACTGGAATTGACCCCTTATATTTGTGGGTCATCAAGGCTATTTTCTAGCGCCATTGCTGGGGAGTGAAGCGCTTTTGGTAAGTGGAAATTGGTAAGGAAACATTATTTCTACGTGCTGAAATTTATTGTCACTTCTTACTATGGAAAACAATCCTTTAAGGGGTTTGTTTGGGGTATCTTAACCTCGACCAGAACCACAATTAGTTGCCCCTCAACCTACCGCACCTACATAAAATATTGAATATGAAATTCCTTCGGGTATGGTAGAACAACTGCTAGCTAATCCTTGTGCAGGAGATGGAACCGAACATCCTGATATGCACTTGATATACGTGGATGAAATTTGTGGATTGTTTAAGCTTGAAGGTTTGCCCGGAGATGAAGCTACTAAGAAGGTTTTCCCTTTATCTTTGAAGGTAAAAGCATTGACATGGTATGGGATGTGCGATGATATTGGATCTTTGAACTGGAATCGGTTGAAATTGTAATTCTATCAAAAAAATTATCCTATGCATCTAGTTCATCGTGATCGGAATTATATATATAATTTTTGGCCTCGTGAAGGAGAAAGTATTTATCTAGCTTAAGGGAGGCTTAAGTCAATGTTATATTCAAGCCCCAATCACGAGCTTTCAAGAGAAATTATTATTCGGAATTTTTATGCTCGCCTTTCTCGTAATGATCTATCCATGCTCGATACTTCTTGTACTAGTTCTTTTATGAAGAAGACTATTGAATTCCGGTGGGATCTTTTAGAAAGAATTAAAGGCAACTCTAAAGATTGGGAACTCGACAAAGGTAAAGAGTCAGGTATTGAAACTAAGTTTGATTATGTTAAATCTTTTATGAATACCGATGCTTTTCAAAAGTTTAGCACTAAATATGGACTTGACTCTGAGATAGTAGCTTCCTTTTGTGAATACTTTGCTAATCATGTAGATCTCCCTAAGAAGTGGTTCAAATATCACCCACCTATTAAACAAGAAATTAAAGAATCAGTAAAAGCTAAAGAAGAAACTATCATTTATAATGGTGATCCAGTTGTTCCCACTGCTTATGTTGAAAAACCACCTTTCCCTGTTAGGATGAAGGAGCATGCTAAAGTTTTAACTGTCGTCAACAAAATTTATATTAGAACACCTAAACCAGCTGAACAAATCAAAGTTGAACCAAGTGTTGCTATGGTTAAAGATCTCTTAGTCGATAATATTGATGGGCATGTTATTTACTTCTGTGATGAAGCTGGTAGAATGACCAAACACGATGAAAAAGATAAACACAGACCAGTTGTTGGCATGCCTGTTATCTCAGTTAAGATAGGAGATCACTGTTATCATGGTTTATGTGATATAGGAGCTAGCGTGAGTGCTATTCCTTTTTCCTTATATGAAGAAATTAAGAATGATATAGCAGCCGCTGAAATAGAAGACACAGATGTTACTATTAAACTTGCCAACAGAGATACTATATTGCCAATTGGGATTGTTAGAGATGTTGAAGTCTTGTGTGGGAAAATAAAAACCCTACTGATTTTCTTGTTCTTGGCTCCCCACAAGATGACTTTTCTCCCATTATATTTGGTATACCTTTCTTGAACACCGTTAATGCTAGAATAGATTGTGAGAAACAAACTTTCAGTGTTAGCTTTGGTGATGTATCTCATGAGTTTAATTTTTCCAAGTTTAGTTGAAAACCTCATAAGAAAGATTTGCCTAGTAAGGATGAAATTATTGGTCTTGCTTCTATTGCTGTACCTCCTACTGATCCTTTAGAACAATATTTCCTAGACCACTAAAATGATTTGCATATGCGTGAAAGAAATGAAATAGATAGAATCTTGTTCGAACAACAACCTCTGCTTAAACACAACCTACCTATTGAAACTCTAGGAGGTCCTCCTCCACCCAAAGGTGATCCTGTATTTGAATTAAAACAATTGCCAGACACTTTGAAATATGCTTATCTTGATGAGAAAAAGATGTATCATGTTATTATTAGTGTTACCTTTTAGAACATGAATAAGAAAGATTATTGAAAGTTCTAAGGAAGCACCAATCTGCTATTGGATATACTCTTGATGATCTTAAGGGCATTAGTCCCACTCTATTTCAGCACAAGATTAATATGCAACCTGATGCTAAACTCGTTGTTGATCACCAACGTCGGTTAAATCCAAAAATGAAAGAAGTGGTAAGAACGGAAATATTGAAACTTCTAGAAGTAGGTATAATCTATCCTATAGCTGATAGTAGATGGGTAAGTCATGTTCATTGTGTCCCTAAGAAGGGAGGTATAACTGTTGTTCCTAATGATAAGAATGAACTCATTCCACAAAGAATTGTCATAGGCTATAGAATGGTAATTGATTTTAGAAAGTTAAACAAAGCAACTAGAAAAGATCATTACCCTGTGCCTTTTATTGATCAAATGCTAGAAAGATTATCTAAGCACACACATTTTTGCTTTCTTGATGGATATTCTAGTTTTTCGTAAATACCTATTTCTCAACCTGATCAAGAAAAGACTACTTTTACTTGTCCTTTTAGAACTTATGCTTATAGACGTATGCCTTTTAGTCTATGTAATGCACCTGCTACCTTTCAAAGATGTATACTTCTATATTCTCTGATTTTTGTGAAAAGATTGTTGAGGTTTTCATGGATTACTTTCCTGTTTATGGGAAGTCTTTTGATGACTGTTTAAGCAATCTTGACCGAGTTTTGCAGAGATGTGAACAAACAAATCTTGTCTTGAATTGGGAGAAGTGCCACTTTATGGTTAACGAAGGTATTGTTTTGGGCCATAAAATTTCTGAAAGAGGCATTGAGGTGGACAAAGCCAAGGTTGATGTAGTTGAGAAAATGCCATGTCCTAAAGATATCAAAGGTGTTCACAGTTTCGTTGGTCATGCTGGTTTCTATAGGAGATTTATCAAAGACTTTTCTAAAATTTATAGGCCTCTTACAAATCTCTTGCAAAAGGATACTCCTTTTGTTTTTTATGATGATTGCTTGCAAGCCTTTGAAACACTCAAGAAAGCCTTAATTTCTGCACCTGTTGTTCAACCACCTGATTGGAACTTGCCTTTTGAGATTATGTGTGATACTAGTGATTATGTTGTTGGTGCTGTCCTAGGACAAAGAGTTGATAAGAAATTAAATGTTATCCATTATGCTAGTAAAACTCTAGACGGTGCTCAACGAAATTATTCTACTACTGAAAAAGAATTCTTAGTACTGGTGTTTGCTTGTGATAAATTTATATCTTACATTGTTCATTCCAAAGTGACCGTTCACACCGATCATGCTGCGATAAAATATCTTATGGAAAAGAAAGATGCTAAACCTAGACTCATTAGGTGGGTTCTTCTGCTACAAGAATTTGATTTGCACATCACTGTAGAAAAGGAGTAGAGAACCCCGTAGCTGATAACTTGTCTAGGCTTGAAAATATTCTTGATGACCCACAACCTATTAATGATAGATTTCCTGATGAACAATTAGCTGCAATAAATGTTTCTAATAGTACACCTTGGTATGCTGACTATGCTAATTATATTGTTGCTAAATACATACCACCTAGTTTCACATACCGACAAAAGAAAAAAAAATTCTTCTATGATTTAAGACATTACTTTTGGGATGACCTAGATCTTTATAAAGAAGGAGTAAATGGTATTATTAGATGTTGTGTACCTGAGCATAAACAGGAACAAATCCTATGGAAATGTCACTTCGAAGCTTATGGAGGACATCACGCGAGAGACAGAACCTCTCATAAGGTATTGCAATCTGGATTTTATTTGCCTACTCTCTTCAAGGATGCTCGTAACTTCGTATTATCTTGTGATGAATGTCAAAGGATAGGTAATACCGGTAAGCATCAAGAAATGCCTATGAATTATTCACTTGTTGTTGAACCATTTGATGTTTGGGGATTTGATTTCATGGGACCTTTTCCTTCCTCTAATGGGTATACTCATATTTTGGTTGTTGTTGATTATGTTACTAAGTCAGTATAAGCTATTCCAACTAGTAGTGCCGATCACAACACCTCTACTAAAATGCTTAAGGAAGTTATTTTCCCAAGGTTTGGAGTCCCTAGATATTTAATGCTGATGGTGGTTCACACTTTATGCATGGTGCTCTCTGTAAAATGCTTGCTAAGTATGATGTTAACCATAGAATTGCATCACCTTATCATCCGCAGTCTAGTGGTCAAGTTGAACTTAGCAATAAAGAAATAAAACTAATCCTACAAAAGACTGTCAATAGGTCCCGACAGAATTGGTCTAAGAAACTAGATGATGCACTTTGGGCTTATAGAACAACATATAAAAATCCTATGGGTATGTCTCCTTATAATATGGTTTATGGAAAAGCTTGTCATTTGCCTCTTGAGTTAGAATATAAAGCATATTGGGCAATTAAGGAACTCAACTATGATTTCAAACTTGCTGGTGAAAAGTGGTTATTTGATATTAGCTCATTAGATGAATGGGGAACCCAAGCTTATGAAAATGCAAAGTTATTCAAAGAAAAAGTTAAAAGATGGCATGATAAAGGAATCCAAAAGCGTGAGTTCAAGGTTGGAGAATATGTTCTTTTGTACAACTCTCGTTTCAGATTCTTTGCAGGAAAACTCCTCTCCAAATGGGAAGGACCCAATGTTATCGAGGAGGTTTATCGATATGGAGCTATCAAAATAAATAATGCCGAAGGTACTAACCCGAAGGTTGTTAATGGGTAACAAATAAAACATTATATCTCAGGTACACCCATTAATGTTGAAAGCAATATTATCCAAACTATGACACCGGAAGAACACATAAAAGAAACCTTCCGGAGCACTCCAGAATAATGAAAAAGAGGAGGTACGTGATACGATAAGTAAACGGACTCCAAAAAATCCTTAAAAATAATTTTTGTCAGTCTTGGAATATTTAAAAAATTAGGAAAATGAGGAACTACCAGGAAGGTGACCCTGGTAGGCATAAGACACCAGGGCACGCCTCGGATACCTTCCGGACTCCGTTTTTCTTTCGTTAGCTTGTTTCCCAAGATTAAAAAAAAAATCTTTATATACCTTCCGAACCTGTTGACCTCCATTTAGCGGAGAAATCTCATGTTTTCTTTTCTCGTTGTTTTCCCAACATATCTGAAATTATGTCGTCTCAAGCGGAGGGTGAGAGTTGGGTTGCAGACTATGTCCCCAACCCCAAGGTCTATGGGGATGTGGAGCACTATAGCTGGACTTCGAAGGAAGAAGAAGACTATGATCCTAAGGGGAAGGAGGAGACGAGCTCACACGAAGATGAAGTTCCATTGCCCCAACCTCGGGACATGCACGTTGAATTTAAGAAGTCAAGTCTCCCCAACAAAGCAAAGAAGCTTAAGATCCAGTTTATCCCCTTTCGTCTTTTGCAAGAGAACAAGCAAGATTTATGCAAAAAGATGTTGGAACTTGAGCGGGAGATCAGCGAATTGAAAGATGAGAATTCCGTCCTCAAGAAAAAGCTAAGGAAGAAGGACAAGATCGCTACTACTTCATCACCACCACCTCCTTCTTCATCACCAAAGAAAATTGAGTATCGGGTATGGGCATTCCCCTTGGCTTCAAGGTGCCCGGTATCGTATCACCTCCACTATCTTTTGCCTTTACTTTTCTTAGTTCGGTCCATAGTTATCTTTTGCTTTAGATGAATAAAAGTTTAGTTCGATCCTTTCCTTTCGAGAGTTTGCTTAGTGGTCTATCTTTGTAGTCGTGTGCGAGATATATAATAAAGTTTAGTTTGAGTTTTGCTTTCCTTTAATTTCTTTTTTCAATAAAAAGAAAGGAAATACATGAAAAAGATCATATGCTAATCTTATGGTAAGTGATGACATTACACAAGGAAAATTATAAGTAGAAAAATTTATTGTAGATTGACAAACATAGCATTGGTCAATGATGCAACTCATGAAAGAGTTAACAAGGGAAGAGAAGATTCACATGCAAATACACTATCCTGGAAATCTTTTATGATTGTGCACACCCATTAAAATATTATATGCCAAAATTGTTGACGTTGGACAAGGAAGACAACGTAATGATTTATGTTTGTTCATATTCACATAGAAGCTATATTGTCATAGATCCTTCAACATGTGGTGCTTGCCCCTATCTTTGCTAGCCAAAAATTCCGCAATAAGTAGAGATACTACTTGTGCATCCAAAAACCTTAAACCCAAATATTGTTTTGAGAGTCCACCAAACCTACCTATGGATTGAGTAAGATCCTTCAAGTAAGTTGTCATCGGTGCAATAAGGCAATAAAAATTGCTTCTAAAAGTGTTAGATCATTTAGTGTAAGAGAAAATTGAGCGTTGTACGAACTTGTGAAGATGAAGAATAAAAGTGACATACTGCATAATAAAGGTTGCCGTCATAAGGGGCAATATGATGTGACGTTCTCTTGCACTAAGGGGTTGAGCATACAAACAAAAAGCGCATGGCAACCTCTGCTTCCCTCTGCGAAGGGCCTCTTTTACTTTTATGTATTTACTTTCATGCAAGAGTCAAAGTTTTTCTCTCTATTCCTTTTTTATTTTCTCCTTTAGCAAGCATCATGTGGTGAGGAAAGATCTAGGCACATATATCCAGTTGAGTATGGATAGCATGAGTTATTATTATTGACATCACCCTCGAGGTGAATACGTTGGGAGGCGAAACTATAAGCCCCTATCTTTCTTTGTGTCCGGTTGAAATGTTTTGCTCATGTGTACGCGGTGAGTGTTAGCAATCATGGAAGACTAAATGATGGTTGAGTATGTGAACTTGCCAAAAGGCTCCGATACATGACCCTTCCTGAAAAGATGATGAATTGTAGTTACAAAGTTGACTGAGAACATAGTTTGTTGGTTTCCAATAGAGTTTATACTTTATACTTCGATTGTTATGATGAATTGTTACTTATTCATGAGAAGTCTATGGTAAAAGTTCTATGATAAAAGTTCTATGATAGAAGTTTTATGTTAAAGTTTGTTGCTGTTATAATAAGTTACATGATGCTGCTATGTCCGTATTTCTGTTTTGTCGACACCTCTCTCTCTAAGCATGTGGACATGTTTTTTGATTTCAGTTTTCGGTTGAGGACAAGCGAGGTCTGAGCTTGGGGGAGTTGATACGTCCATTTTGCATCATGTTTACCTACTGTTATTTATGTTGTTTTATTGCATAATAATGCTTTTTTGGAGTAATTCTAATGCCTTTTCTCCCATAATATGCAAGGTACACACAAAGGGGGAGAATTCTGGCAGCTGGAAATCTGGACCTGAAAAAGCTATGTCACGCTATCTATTCTGCACAACTCCAAATGAGCTGAAACTTCACAAGGATTTTTTATGGAATAAATAAGAAATACTGGAGCAAATAAGTACCAGAGGGGTCCACCCTGGTGAGCACAAGACACCAGGGCATGCCTGGGCCCCCAGGCACGCCCTGGTGGGTTGTGCTCATCCAGGCCCACCTCCTGTGCCCCTATTCTGGTACATAAGTCATTTTAACCCAAAAAAAATAAGGAGAGGACTTTCAGGACGAAGCGTCGCCGTCTCGAGACAAAACCTGGGCAGGAGCACTTTTGCCCTCCGGCGGAGCGATTCCGTCGGGGGAACTTCCCTCCCGGAGGGGGAAATCATCGTCATCATCATCACCAACAACTCTCCCATCTTGAGGAGGGCTATCTTCTTCAACAGCACCAACTCCTCTCAAACCCTAGTTCATCTCTTGTGTTCAATCTTTGTACCGTAACTGTAGATTGGTGCTTGTGGGTGACTAGTAGTGTTGATTACATCTTGTAGTTGATTACTATATGGTTTATTTGGTGGAAGATTATATGTTCAGATCCATTATGCTATTTAATACCCCTCTGACCTTGAGCATGTTTATCATTTGTGAGTAGTTACTTTTGTTCTTGAGGTCACGGGAGAAATCATGTTGCAAGTAATCATGTGAACTTGATATGTGTTTGATATTTTGATGATATGTATGTTGTGATTCCCTTAGTGGTGTCATGTGAACGTTGACTACATGACACTTCATCATATTTGGGCCTAAGGGAATGCATGGTTAGAATTTATTCTTAATACTTTCTCGTAGTTGCGGATGCTTGCGAGGGGGTTAATCATAAGTAGGAGCTTTGTTCAAGTAAGAATAGCACCTAATCACCGGTCCACACACATACCAAATTATCAAAGTAGCGAACACGAATTAAGCCAACATGACGAAAGTGACTAGATGAAATTCCCGTGTACCCTCAAGAATGCATTGCTTATCATAAGAGACCGCTTTGGCCTGTACTTTGCCTCAAAAGGATTGGGCTACCTTCCTACACTTTTGTTACTACTATCATTACTTGTTGTTAGAAATTATCTTGCTATCAAACTACTGTGCTACTTACAATTTTAGCACTTGCAGACATTACCTTGCTGAAAACCACTTGTCATTTCCCTCTGCTCCTTGTTGGGTTCGATACTCTTACTTATCGAAAAGGCTACAGTTGACCCCATATACTTGTGGGTCATCAGTCATACTGGTGTTAAGCGCATGAAGAAACTCCATGCGTATGGACTTTCGGAATCACTTGATTATGAATCATTTGATACTTGCGAACCATGCCTCATGGGCAAGATGACTAAAACTCCATTCTCTGGAACAATGGAGCGAGCTAATGACTTATTGGAAATAATACATACCGATGTATGTTGTCCGATAAGTGTTGAAGCACGCGGCGGGTATCGTTATTTTCTAACCTTCACAGATGATTTGAGTAGGTATGGGTATATCTACTTGATGAAACATAAGTCTGAAACATTTGAAAATTTCAAATAATTACACAATGAAGTGGAGAATCATCATAACAAGAAAATAAAGTTTCTATGATCTGATCGCAGAGGCGAATATTTGAGTTACGAGTTTGGCCTTCATTTAAAACAATGTGTAATAGTTTCACAACTCACGCCACCTTGAACGCCACAACGTAATGGTGTGTCCGGACATCGTAACTGTACTTTATTAGATATGGTACATTCTATGATGTCTCTTACCAATGTACCACTATCGTTTTGGGGTTACGCATTAGAGACAGCTGCATTCTTGTTAAATAGGACACCGTCTAAATCCGTTGAGACAACATTGTATGAACTATGGTTTGGCAAGAAACTAAGCTATCGTTTCTTAATGTTTGGGGATGGGACGCTTATGTCAAAAGGCTTCAGCCTGATAAGTTCAAACCCAAAGTGGAGAAGTGCGTCCTCATGGGATACCGGGAAGAAATTATTGGGTATACCTTCTACCATAGATCCAAAGGCAAAATCTTTGTTGCTAAGAATGGATCCTTCTAGAGAAGGAGTTTCTCTCGAAAGAAGTGAGTGGGAGAAAAGTAGAACTTGATGAGGTAGTTGTCGAGCCCAGATTGCAAAAAATGTCTTGAGGCCATGAAATCTGAGATAGGATCCATGTATAAGAACAAAGTGTGGACTTTGGTGGATTTTCCCGATGATCGGCAAGCCATTGAGAATTAATGTATCTTTAAGAAGAAGACGGATGCTGATGGTAATATCACTGTCTATAGAGCTCAACTTGTCGCAAAAGGTTTTAGACAAGTTCAATGGGTTGACTACGATGAGACTTTCTCACCCGTAGCAATGCTTAAGTCTGTCCGAATCATGTTAGCAGTTGCCACATTTTATGGTTACGAAATCTAGCAAATGGACGTCAAAACTGTATTACTTAACGGGTTTCTTAAGGAAGAGTTGTATATGATGCAACCGGAAGGTATTGGCGATCCTAAAGGCGCTAACAAAGTATGCAAGCTCCAGCGATCCATCTATGGACTGGTGCAAGCATCTCGGAGTTGGAATAAGCGCTTTGATGAGGTGATCAAAGCATTTGGTTTTATACAGACTTATGGTAAAGCTTATATTTACAAGAAAGTGAGTGGGAGCTCTGTAGCATTTCTAATATTATATGTGGATGACATATTGTTGATTGGAAATGGTACAATTTTTTTGGATAGCATAAAAGGATACTTGAAAAGGAATTTCTCAATGAAAGACCTCGGTGAAGCTGCTTACATATTGGGCATCAAGATCTATAGGGATAGATCAAGACGCTTAATAGGACTTCCACAAAGCACATACCTTGATAAGATTTTGAAGAAGTTCAAAATGGACCAGTCCAAGAAGGGGTTCTTGCCTGTTCTGCAAGGTGTGAAACTGAGTAAGACTCAAAGCCCGACCACGGCAGAAGATAAGAGAGAATTAAAGTCATTCCCCATGCCTCAGTCATATGTTCTATAATGTATGCCATGCTGTGTACCAGACCTAATGTGTGTCTTGCCATAAGTATGGCAGGAAGGTACCAAAGTAATCCAGGAGTGGATCACTGGACAGTGGTCAAGAATATTCCGAAGTACCTGAAAAGGACCAAGGAGATGTTTCTCGTTTATGGAGGTGACGCAGAGGTCGATGTAAAGGGTTACGTCGATGCTAGCTTCGACACAGATACGGATCACTCTATGTCGCAAACTGGATACATGTTTATATTAAATGGTGGAGCTATCAGTTGGTGCAATTCTAAGTAGAGCGTCGTGGCGGGATCTACGTGTGAACCGGAGTACATAGCTGCTTTGGAAGCAGTGCATGAAGGAGTCCATATCCGATCTAGGGGTAATAACCCGTGCATCCGGTCCAATGACAATCTTTTGTGACAACACTAGAGTAATTGCGTTAGCGAAGGAAGCCAGATTTCACCAGAGAACAAAACACATCAAGCGATGCTTCAACTCTATTCGTGAATATGTCTAAGATGGAGACACGGAAATTTGAAAAGTGCATATAGATCTGAATGTTGCAGACCCATTGACTAAGCCTCTTCCACGAGCAAAACATGATCAGCACCAAGACTCCACGGGTGTTAGATTCATCATAATGTAATCTAGATTATTGACTCTAGTACAACTGGGAGACTGATGGAAATATGCCCTGGAGGCAATAAAGTTGTTATTATTATATATCCTTATTCATGATAAAGGTTTATTATTCATACTAGAATTGTATTGACCGGAAACTTAAATACATGTGTGGATACATAAACAAATACCGTGTCCCTAGTGAGCCTGATGTAGGGTAAAACGCTAGATGCCCGATCTTTCACATCTGGAGCGGATCCCGCGATGAACACGAAGAACACAAGGGAAAACACAAGGAGAGAAATCACTCAAACCAACAAGATTCGATTACACATGTGCTAGATCCTCGAAACACAAAGAGATACACGATCCACGATCAACAAAGGACGATACAAGTAGCAAGTTCTTCTCCGTGAGGAGGTCTTGAGGGGTCTTCCCGTGAGGGTCTTGAATTCACTTGGGGGATATTCTCCGTAGAGGTCGTTAATTCCGATGGAGAAGGTATCAAGTGGATGAGCAAAGCTCTATCTCCCAATGGGCTATTCCTTTGCTAACCCTAAAAAGAGGGAGGGGAGGAGTATATATAGTCTAAGTGGACAAAGGGGTACGTGGGCCTTGACCTAACATGCAATCAACACACAGGCGTCGGATGTCCGACAGCTACCGGTCGTCCGGCGTCTCGAGGGGGCTCGGACGTTCGATACTCATCGGAAGTCCGACGTTTCGGCTCTGATCAAGCAATGTTGGATGTCTAGTCAGGGTCGGACGTCTAAGGCATCGGTCGTTCGGTGGCCACCATACTTCCAATGTTTTGGTTCTGGACTGGTGGCGTCGGTCATCCGGCAGGGCTCTGTCGTCCGGGTGCTGGGAGGTGTTGGTCATCCGAGGCGTGTCAGACGTCCAGACATTGTAGCGTTCGCTGGCTGGGGCTGGCCTCGCGGGCTGATGCATTAGGCGTCGGACGTCCGACATGTCTCAGACGTCCGGTGGCTGGAGAGTTTCCGGCTGCTTCTCTTCTCGCTCCTTGTACTTGGTGTCCTTGCCGACTTGTTTGTTGGACGTAGCTGATCCGTGGCTTTCCTCCAAGTACCTGATCACGCATAGGGTCTCTGCTTGAGGTAGTAGCCATGTCTCATATGTAGAAAGTGGTAGTTCGGAGAGGAGCGAGTTCACCTTATCTTCGATAGCCTTTGCTCGAGCTCTTGTCATTAGTCTAAGCGGTGTCGTGGGAGACGTAGGTAGGTCCATGGGGATGACCGTGGGATGCTCCGCATCATATCCCCCCCCCTCTGAAAGATCCAACCTCGGATCGAAAGCCTCATCACCATTGTAGGGAGAGAGATCTTTGACGTGGAAGACGTCACTCATGTTGTACTTGTCGCGTGGGAGATTTATCTTGTAAGCATTGTCGTTGTAGCATGCTAGCACCTTGAAGGGTCCGTCGGCTCAAGGTAGAAGCTTAGACTTGTGTTCGTTCGGGAAGCGGTCCTTTTGAAGGTGTAGCCACACGAGGTCTCCAATGTGGAATATCATGGGTTGCTTGTTAACGTTGAGCTTGGTCGCGAGTCGTTGTACTTGGCACTCGATGATGTGCCTTGTGTCTTCATGCATCTTCTTGAGGTAGTTCACTCATGCACTCTCGTCCATGTTGATGCGCTCTTGTAGTGGAAGAGGTAGAATGTCCAATGGGGACAACGGGTTGAAACCATAGACGACCTTGAAGGGTGACTTGCCAGTAGTAGAGTGTCTTGCGCGATTGTAGGCGTGCTCGGCGATGGGTAGGTACTCTTCCCACTCATTGATGTTTTTCTTGATCAACACGTGTAGGAGGGTAGATCGTCCTGTTCGTGACCTCCGTTTGGCCGTCGGTTTGAGGATGGTATGCCAAAGAGAACAAAAGCTTGATTCCGAGCTTGGCACATAGAGTCTTCCAAAAGTAGCTTAGGAACTTGGCGTCGCGGTCCGATACAATTGTATTTGCCACTCCACATAGACGCAAGATTTCCCTACAAAAGAGATTTGCAACATGTGAAGCATCGTCTATCTTGTTGCATGGGATGAAATGAGCCATCTTAGAGAATCGGTCCACAACAACAAACACAGAACCTTTACCATTTCTAGTTCTAGGCAAACTACTGCAACTTCTTGAGCTTGCGTTGGTTTTTCCTTTGAAGAGGAAAGGGTGATGTAGCAAATCAGAGATAAGTATTTCCCTCAGTTTGAGAACCAAGGTATCAATCCTGTAGGAGAAAACGCACAAATCACACAATACCTGCACAAACAATCAAACAAACTTGCACACAACGAGATAAAGGGGTTGTCAATCCCTTCACGGTTACTTGCAAAAGTGAGATCTGCTAGGGATAGATAAACGATAAAGTAAATATTTTTGGTATTTTTGGTTTATAGATCGGAAAATAAAATATTGCAAAATAGTAGATCGGAAACTAATATGATGGAAAATAGACCCGGGGGGCATAGGTTTCACTAGAGGCTTATCTCAAGATAGAAAATAATACGGTGGGTGAACAAATTACTGTCCTGCAATTGATAGAAAATCGCAAAGTTATGACGATATCTAAGGCAACGATGATGAATATAGGCATCACGTCCGTGTCAAGTTGATCGAAACAATTCTGCATCTACTACTATTACTCCACACATCGACCGCTATCCAGCATGCATCTAGAGTATTAAGTTCATAAAGAATGGAGTAACGCATTAAGTAAGATGACATGATGTAGAGGAATTAACTCAAGCAATATGATGAAACCCCCAACTTTTTATCCTTGATGGCAACAATACAATATGTGCCATGCTGCCCTTACTGTCACTGGGAAAGGGCACCGCAAGATTGAACCCAAAGCTAAGCACTTCTCCCATTGCAAGAAAAACAAATCTAGTTGGCCAAACGAAAACGATAGTTCAAAGAGAATTACAAAGATAAGCTGATCATAAATCCGCAATTCATCAGGTCTCGGCAAACACACTGCTAAAAAGTTTTACATCGAATAGATCTCCAAGAACATCAAGGAGAACATGGTATTGGGAATCAAAGAGAGAGAAGAAGCCATCTAGCTACTAGCTATGGCACGTAGGTCTGTGGTAAATTACTCATGCTTCATTGGAAGGGCAATAGAGTTGATGTAGAAGCCCTCCGTGATTGAATCCCCCTCCGGCAGGGTGCCGGAAAAGGTCCTTAGATGGGATCTCACTGGTACACAAGGTTGCGGCAGCGAAAAATTGTTTTCGTGGATGCCCTTGGTGGTTTGGGGATATATGGGAATATATAGGCGAAAGAATTAGGTCAGGAGGGTCACGGGGGGGGGGGGGGGGCACAAGGGTGTTGGGGAATGTAGCATGCAATTTCAAAAAAAATCCTATGCTCACGCAAGATCTATCTAAGAGTAGCATAGCAACGAGAGGGGGAGAGTGTGTCCACGTACCTTCATAGACCAAAAGCGGAAGCGTTTAGCAACGCGGTTGATGTAGTCAAAATTGTTCTCGTTCCGACCGATCAAGTACCGAACGTACGACACCTTCGAGTTATGCACACGTTCAGTTTGATGACGTCCCTCGAACTCTTGATCTAGCAAAGTGTCGAGGAAGTAGATGAGTTCCGTCAGCACGACGGCATCGTGACGGTGATGGTGAAGTGATCCGCGCGGGGCTTCGCCTAAGCACCGCAAGAATATGACCGGGGTGTAAACTATGGAGGGAGGTGCCACACACGGATAACAATTGATGTTGTGTGTTTGTGAGGCGCCCCCTCCCCACATATATATAGGTGGGAGGGGAGGAGAGGCAGCCAGGGGTGTCCAAGGGTTGGCCGCCGCCCCCTAGGGGCCCCTCCTTGCCCTGCGCCCCCCTTTCCATGTATGCATAAAAGGGAGGAAAGAGGGGGTGTGAGGGAAGGAAGTGGTAATCCTAATCCACACTTTCCTTGCCCTTCCCCCTTTCCTTCTCCTCCTCCTATAGCCTTATAGGGCGCACCAACCCCTTGTGGGCTGGTGTGTTCCTTCACAAGGCTCATATGGCCCATAGGATTGCCGGGGGTACCCAAAACACCTTCCAGTGACCTAAATACATGATACCCTCCGAGACACTTCCGATGTCCGAATACTATCGTCCTATATATCAATATTTACCTCCTGAACATTTAGAGACTCCTCGTCATGTCCGTGATCTCATCCGGGACACCAAACAACATTCGGTCACCAAATCACATAACTCATATAATACAAAATCGTCATCGAAAGTTAAGCGTGTTGACCCTACGGGTTTGAGAACTATGTAGACATGACCGAGACACCTCTCCGGTCAATAACCAATAGCGGAACCTGGATGCTCATATTGGATCCCGCATATTCTACGAAGATCTTTATTGGTCGAACCGGTATGACAACATACGTTATTCCCTTTGTCATCGGTATGTTACTTGCCTGAGATATAATCGTCGGTATCTTCATACCTAGTTTAATCTCATTATCGGCAATTATCTTTACTTGTTCTGTAATGCATCATCTTGCAACTAACTCATTAATTACTTTGCTTGCAAGGCTTCTTATGATGTGCACTAGTGAGAGGGCCCAGAGATACCTCTCCGTTACTCGGAGTGAAAAATCCTAATCTCGATCTATGCCAACCCAACAAATACCTTCGAAGATACCTGTAGAGCATATTTATAATCACGCAGTTACGTTGTGACGTTTGATAGCATACGAGGTATTCCTCCGGTATCCGGGAGTTGCATAATCTCATAGTCGGAGGAATACGTATTTGACATGAAGAAAGAAGTAGCAATAAAACTGAATGATCAGTATGCTACGCTAACCGATGGGTCTTGTCCATCACATCATTCTCCTAATGATGTGATCCCATTCATCAAATGACAACACATGTCTATGGCTAGGAAACTTAACCATCTTTGATTAACGAGCGAGTCTAGTAGAGGCTTACTAGGGGTACAGTGTTTTGTCTATGTATCCACACATGTATCAAGTTTCCGGTTAATACAATTCTAGCATGAATAATAAACATTTATCATGAAATAAGGAAATAAAAAATAAAAACTTTATTATTGCCTCTAGGGCATATTTCCTTCAAAGGGTGGGGGCGCGCCCTCCGTCCTTGTGGCCACCTCGTGGCTCCTCCGACTTCATCTCCAAGTCTCCTCATTGTCTTCTGGTCCAAGAACAATCATCGCAAAAGTTTTATTCAGTTTGGAATTCATTTGGTATTCCTTTTCTGCGAAACTCAAAAACAAGAGGAAAACAGGAACTGGCACTAGGCTCTAGGTTAATATGTTAGTCCCAAAATAATATAAAATAGCATATTAATGCATATAAAACATCCAAAACAAATAATATAATAGCATGGAACAATAAAAAAATATAGATACGTTGGAGATGTATCAAGCATCCCCAAGCTTAATTCCTACTCGTCCTCGAGTAGGTAAATGATAAAAACAGAATTTTTGATGTGGAATGCTACCTAACATATTTATCCATGTAATTTTCTTTATTGTGGCATGATTGCTCAGATCGATAAGATTCAAAACAAAAGTTTAATATTGACATAAAAACAATAATACTTCATACTAATAAGGCAATTATGTCTTCTCAAAATAACATGACCAAAGAAAGCTTATCCCTACAAAATCATATAGTCTGGCTATGCTCCATCTTCATCACACTAAATATTCAAATCATGCACAACCTTGGTTTCAGCCAAGCAATTGTTTCATAATTAGTATTCTCAAACCTTTTCAACTTTCACGCAATACATGTGTGTGAGCCATGGACATAGCACTATATGTGGAATAGAATGTGGTGGTTGTGGAGAAGACAAAAAGAGGGAGATTGTCTCACATCAACTAGGCGTGTCAACGGGTTATGGAGATGCTCATCAATATATATCAATGTAAGTGAGTAGGGATTTCCATGCAACGGATGCACTAGAGCTATAAGTTTACGAAAGCTCAAAAATAAAAACTAAGTGTGTGTGCATCCAACTTGCTTGCTCATGAAGACCTAGGGTGATTTGAGGAAGCCCATGGTTGTAATATACAAGCCAAGTTATATAATGAAAAACTCCCAATAGTATATGAAAGTGACAAAATAGGAGACTCTCTATCATGAAAATCATGGTGCTACTTTGAAGCACAAGTGTGGAAAAAGGATAGTAACATTGCCCCTTCTCTCTTTTTCTCTCTCTTTTTCTTTTTTATGTAGCGACCATGATCCCAATGGAGTGAAGTCCTTGTGCTTAAGTGTCATCCCTGGATTGGTATGCTGACACACACAGTAGTCGAGGAATTATAACAAAGTTCAATCACACACTTATTACATCGAGGTCCATATAAAGAGTATTTATTACACAAATAATATGGTTGAAGGCCATCTAAGTAAAATAACTGTGGAAGCTTCGAAGATAAATGAGTCCATCAAATTCCAACGGCATAGCTGAATGCATGACAACGACCTATTGCACCTTATTTTTTGTCGGTAAAGTCTGCAACATGAGACATTGCGACCGTGTAGGTCAGCACATGGAATATGCTGGTAGAGTTACACTATAGAGCAATGAATGCAAGAAACTATATCTACATGCATATTTGGCTGGTGGAGGCTCTAATTTTAATGTTGCATAAAGCTAATTTTCCCTACAACAAAGGAATAAATTTTATTTTTACTACCAAGTTTATGCCATTATTGAGAAGGTTCCTCCAACTCAATCCCAAAAATTCCCAAATTATCAATAACCCAATACATTAATTAAATAGAGTGATCAGATCAATAAATAATTCACTTCCAGATACTCAAATTGTCCATCAACGGGGACACGGCTAATCATGCTTAGTTTGTACACTCTGCAGAGGTTTGTGCACTTCCCAATTTTCAATTTGGATGTTATTCATAGATCATTCATATGCACCCATGATATATGCATTTCGTTGCCTTGTTTTAGGGGCATTTTGATCCAAGAGGCCTTAAGCAACTCAAGGACCAATTTGAGAGAGTTGGAGGTTTCACAAAAAATTCAATTTTGATTTATCAAAATTTGGTAATTAGATCAAATTGTTTTTCAAAATTGCTTTTCATATATTTTAAATAAAGAGAGAAGATAATATGACTTCTCCAAAAGCAGTAGAAAAATATTGGAAATTGAATTTTGAAATTTTGGGGAGTTTATTTGGTTTTATTCGCTAGTTTATTTATTAGTTAGCGGAGTGATTAGTACTGTAATGTTTGTTTTTAGTTTAGGCATTTAAGTCCAGAAAAATGTTCACTAGGTCACTAATAATGCTATATAGGTACGTGATTTTTTTCTGAAATGTTCAGGATTTTATTTATAATTATTGTGCGTGTTTTAGTCTCTGGAAAAATTGTTTTTTTTAAGTTCGACCGACTGAAGTGGGCCGAGCCGAGCCCAGCCGGCCCAGCTGCGCCAGCCGCCACCGCCCGCTCGCTCGGGACGAAGTCCCGAGTCGCTACTTCGCTTCCGTAGGTGGAGTCCAAGCTGGACTCCTCCACCGCCACCGCCTCGCCTCACCCCTTCCCCAAGTCAGCCTTGCCCCACCCCCTCTTTAAATAGCGCCGCCCCGACCCCCTCCTCCACAATCGCCGTTGCCTCGAGCAGCCACCATCGCCGCCGCCGCCGTCGAGTCCGCGCCGCCGCCGTCACCGGCCGAACCGGTATAAACCGAACCGAACCACTGTTTTTGTTTTGTTTTTGTTTTTGTTTCGGTTTATAATTTTAGAGCGGTTATTGAGCGGACGTTCGCCAGATTAGTTTCTGTAACGAACGAATTCGTTAGATTAGGCGCTGTAGCGAACGTTCGTTCGATAGGATTTATCTTTTTAGTTTAATTTTCGGCCAGGGACCTATCCGCGAATATTTTCCTCGCAGATTAGCCCCTGATCTTAAACCTTCGTAACTTTTAGCTTGTTTGTCCAAATTCGACGAAACCAACGCTTAAATCTTCAGAGCGATGCCATTTATCCAATAAACCAAGTTGAACATGATTTTGACAATTTAAATTTGAGTTTAGTTTAGATTTGAATTTAATCTTGTTCTGTTTGTATCTTGAGTTTCGTAGCTTCGTTTAAGTTGATTCTTTTTGCAAATCGTACCTAATCACATGTACCTACTGTTAAGATCTAATACACATAAAGTACTGTTAAAATTCATTCTCTATTTAGTTTAGTTATTTGCTTGTTTTCGAGTTCGTTGGATCTTTTCTTCGATTTCTCTTTGCATTGTTTGCTTGAGTGCTTATGTATGCTATTGTTTGTTTACGCTAGATTTTTTCGGAGTGTGAAGCTTGTTACTATGAATCTCTAGAGTTTTACGATCGTCAACAAGGAAAGTTCACACCTTGATCATACTTTTCTATACCCAGTTTTTACTATGCATTAGTTCACGCATACAAATTTGCATGAGTAGGATTGGGAATTGGGCATTTGCTATGTAGTTCATGAGGTAGGAACCTATGATCCTTGAAACACCTCGATATTATTCATTATGTCATATATTGCTTAGCCATGCTTGTAGACGGGGATTGGTATGTGAGATTCATGAAAGTTATGAGAGTAATAATTAAGGGAAAACTAAGGTGGCAACTTTAATACACATCTGGGTGGAATGGTTGGGGCACCCTGGAGAAACCAGTGGCTTGCCCGGGCACCTGGAGAAACTAGTGCTTGCCCAAGGGAATCCTGGAGTACCCGTGTGATTACCCTACGGAATGCCACCCAGGCTCAAAGGGATCATGTGATATTTCATGCTTAGAAACTTCCGTGTGGAGCCACAAGCCATTATGGGCTCTGGCATAGTTGAGTAAGTGGTGGGAAACCTTTCCATGATAGGCTAGCAGATGTAGGGGGATTGTAGGTGTACCGGCCTATCTATCGGTTAAGGGGACCTCTTCCGAAAGACTATGTCTCGATCATCCGGTTGTCAAACATCAGGCAGTGCGAGGAATTCAACGGAGGAGATCGAGTCTTGTGGGGAAAAGTGCACAAACCTCTGCAGAGTGTACAAACTAATCATGATTAGCCGTGTCCCCGGTTATGGATAATTTGAGTATCTGGAAGTGAATTATTTGTTGATCTCAACACTCTATTTAATTAATATTGGGTTATTAATAATTTGGGAATTTTTGGGGTTGAGTTGGAGGAACCTTCTCAATAATGGCATAAACTTGGCAGTAAAAATAAAATTTATTCCTTTGTTGTAGGAAAAAATTAGCTTTATGCAAAATTAAACTTAGAGCTCCATCAGCCAAATATGCATATAGAGATAGATATTTTCATTATTATTCTATGGTATGAAATTGCCAGTACATTCAATGTACTAACCTACATAGCTGCAACGTCTCATGTTGCAGGAATCATACGACGAGTAAGTGATACGTTAGGGTTATGATGTCTACACTCAACTTTGCCGTTGGTGTTGTTGGGACTCCACAACTTTGTTGTTACTTCCGCTATATGGATTGTGGTAATAGTATTTACGTTACTTTTTACACGTGATTGCACTCTATTATAAATCCTCGAGTATTGTGTGTCAGCATACCGATCTAGGGATGACACTTAAGCACAGAGACTTGATCCATTTGGGTCGGGTCGCTACATTTTTTTCTTCTCTTTTTTTGGCTTCTTTGGCCTCTTTTTCCTCAAGTGCGACAATGCTCTAATAATGATGACCATCACACTTCTATTTACTTACAACTCAAAAAAAATCAACTCGGTACTTAGAACAAAAATATGACTCTATATGAATGCCTCCGACGGTGTACCGAGATGTGCAATGAATCAAGAGTGACATGTATGAAAGAATTATGAAAGGTGGCTTTGCCACAAATACGATGGCAAATACATGATCAAGCAATATGACAATGATGAAGCGTGTCATAATAAACGGAACAATGGAAAGTTGCATGGCAATATATCTCGGAATGCCTATGGAAATGCCATAATAGGTAGGTATGGTGGCTGTTTTGAGGAAGGTATATGGTGGGTGTATGGTACTAGCGAAAGTTGCTCGGAACAAGAGAGGCTAGAAATGGTGGAACGGTGAGAGTGCGTATAATCCATGGACTCAACATTTGTCATAAAGAACTCACATACTTATAGCAAAAAAATCTATTAGTCATCGAAACCAAGCACTACACGCATGCTCCTAGGGGAAGGGTTGGTAGGAGTTAACCATCGCGCGATCCAGACCTCCACACAAAGAATGACAATAAAAAATACCTCATGCTCCAACTTTGCTACATAACGGTTCACCATACATGCATGTTACGGGAATCACAAACCTCAACACAAGTATTTCTCAAATTCACAATTACTCCACTAGCATGACTCTAACATCATCATCTTCATATCTCAAAACAATCATAAGGAATCAAACTTCTCATAGTATTCAATGCACTTTATATAATAGTTTTTATTATATCCCTCTTGGATGCCTATCATATTAGGACTAAACTTATAACCAAAGCAAATTACCATGATGTTTAAAGACTCTCAAAATAATATAAGTGAAGCATGAGAGTTCATCAATTTTTATAAAATAAAACCACCGACGTGCTCTAAAAAGATACCCCCCGTTCCAAAATAGATGACTCAACTTTGTACAAACTTTATTATAAAGTTGGTACAAAGTTGAATCGTCTGTTTTGGAACAGAGGGAGTATAAGTGAAGCACTAGATCAATATTGCCTATCTCAAAAGATACAAGTGAAGCACATAGAGTATTCTAGTAAATCACGATTCATGTGTGTCCCTCTCAAAAAGGTGTGTATAGCAAGGATGATTGTGTCAAACTAGAAAGCAAAGACTCAAATCATACAAGACGCTCCAAGCAAAACACATATCATGTGGTGAATAAAAATATAGCCTCAAGTAAAGTTACCGATAGATTTAAGATTTAAAGAGGGATGCCTTCCGGGGCATCCCCAAGCTTAGGCTCTTGGTTGTCCTTGAATATTACCTTGGGGTGCCTTGGGCATCCCCAAGCTTAGGCTCTTTCCACTCCTTATTCCATAGTCCATCAAATCCTTACCCAAAACTTGAAAACTTCACAACACAAAACTCAACAGAAAGTCTCATATGCTCCGTTAGTATAAGAAAATAAATCACCACTTTATGGTACTGTTGTGAACTCATTCTTTCTTTAGGTGTGATATATAATATATTCCAAAATTTCCATGGTTCATACCCCCCAATACTGCCCATAGATTCATCAAAATAAGTAAACAACACAAAGAAAATAGAATCTTTCAAAAACAGAATAGTCTGTAGTAATCTGGAAACTTCGAATACTTCTGTACCTCCAAAAATTCTGAAAAAATAGGACAACCTGTGAAATTTGTGTAAAAAGCCAGTTCATAAAGAATCATATCAAAAGCATACTTCTGTGAATTATTAAAATTGTTTTCTTAGGTGCAAAAGTTTCTGTTTCTCAGCAAAATTAAAACAACTATCACCGTAGGCCATCCCAAAGGTCTTACTTGGCACAAACACTAATTAAAACACAAAAACACATCTAATCAGAGGCTAGATGAATTATTTGTTGGAAAACAGCAAGGAAAAATATTGGGTTGTCTTCCCACAAGCGCTTTTATTTAAAAACTTTTTAGCTAAGCATTGATAATTTTCAATGATGCTCACATAAAAGAGAAGAATTGAAGCACAAAGAGAGCATCATAAAACACGTGACAAACACATCTAAGTCTAACATACTTCCTATGCATAGGCATAACATAAGCAAATAAACTATCAGGGCAAGCAAAAACTAGCATATGCAAGGAAAAAGAAAGAGACGATAGCAATCTCAACATGAAGAGAGGTAATTTAGTAACATGAAAATTTCTACAACCATATTTTCCTCTCTCATAATAATTACATGTAGGATCATAAGCAAATTCAACAATATAGCTATCACATAACATATTCTCAACATGATCCATATGCATGCGAAGTTGACACACTTCCAAAATAGTGGGATTAACATTAACTAAAGTCATGACCTCTCCAAACCCACTTAAATATTATTGAAACCATTATTATAAATCTTATATTCATCATGGGGCTCAAATAAATTTTCAAGATCATAAGAAGAATCACCCCAATCATGACCATTACAACATGTAGTAGACATAGCAAAACTAGCATCCCCAAGTTTAGGGTTTTGCATAATATTAGCACAATTGACATTAATAGAATTTGTAATAACATCATTGCAATCATGCTTTTTATTCAAGAAGCTATCATGAATCTCTTTATAATTTTCTTCATCACAATTTTTAGATTCCTGAATTTCAAGCAAAACTTCATAAATATAATCTAGTGCACACAACCCGCTAGCAATTGGTTTAACATAATTGGATCTCTTAAAAAGATTGGCAAGTGGATGAGGATCCACAAAAATTTAGCAAGCAAAGATGCAAGCAAAAAGAAGGCACATGGTAACACAAGCAAACAAAAGTAGGAACGGAAGAAAGGCGAATAAAAAGGCAAATCTTTTCGAAAATCGTTTTAGAAGTGGGGGACAGGAAAATGAGAGGCAAATTGCAAATAATGTAATGCAAGATCAGAGTTTATGATGGGTACTTGGTATGTCTTGACTTGGCGTAGATCTCCCCGGCAACGGAGCCAGAAATTCTTCCTACTACTTCTTCAGCTTGCGTTGGTTTTTCCCTTGAAGAGGCAAGGGTGATGTAGCAAAGTAGAGATAAGTATTTCCCTCAGTTTGAGAACCAAGGTATCAATCCAGTAGGAGACAACACACAAATCACCGAATACCTGCACAAACAATCAAAAAAACTTGCACCCAACACGATAAAGGGGTTGTCAATCCCTTCACGGTCACTTGCAGAAGTGAGATCTAATAGAGATAGATAAAAGATAAAGTGAATATTTTTGGTATTTTGGTTTATAGGTCGGAAAGTAAAAGATTGCAAAATAGTAGATCGGAAACTAATATGATGGAAAATAGATCTGGGGGCATAAGTTTCACTAGAGGCTTCTCTCAAGATAACAAATAATACATTGGGTGAACAAATTACTACTGAGCAACTAAAAGAAAAGCACAAAGTTAGGACGATATCTAAGGCAATGATGATGAATATAGGCATCACATCAAAGTCAAGTAGACCGAAATGATTCTGCATCTACTACTATTACTCCACACATCCACCGCTATCCAGCATGCATCTACAGTATTAAGTTCATAAAGAACAGAGTAACGCATTAAGTAAGATGACATGATGTACAGGAATTAACTCAAGCAATATGATGAAAATCCCATCTTTTTATCCTCGATGGCAACAATACAATACGTGCCTTGTTTCCCCTACTGTCACTGGGAAAAGACACCGCAAGATTGAACCCAAAGCTAAGCACTTCTCCCATTGCAATAAAAACCAATCTAGTTGGCCAAACCAAACCGATAGTTTGAAGAGAATCTCAAAGATATCAAATCATGCATATAAGAATTCAAATCATGCATATAAGAATTCAGAGAAGATTCAAATAATATTCCTAGATAAGCTGATCGTAAATCCACAATTCATCAGATCTCGACAAACACACCGCAAAAAAATATTACATCGAATAGATCTCCAAGAACATCAAGGAGAACATGGTATTGAGAATCAAAGAGAGAGAAGAAGCCATCTAGCTACTATCTATGGACCTGTAGGTTTGTGGTAAACTACTCACACTTCATCGGAAGGGCAATAGAGTTGATGTAGAAGCCCTCCGTGATCGAATCGCCCTCTGGCAGGGTGCCGGAAAAGGTCCCTAGATGGGATCTCACGGGTACAGAAGGTTGCGGCAGCATAAAAGTGTTTTCGTGGATGCCTTTGGTGGTTTGGGGTTATATGGGAATATATAGGTGAAAGAATTAGGTTAGGAGGGTCACGGGGGGCCCACATGGGTGTCCGGGAACGTAGCATGCAATTTAAAAAAAATCCTACGCTCGCAAAAGATCTATCTAGGAGAAGCATAGCAACAAGAGGGGGAGAGTGTGGGGGCGCACCCTCCGTCCTTGTGGCCACCTCATGGCTCCTCTGACTTCATCTCCAAGTCTCCTGGTTGTCTTCTGGTCCAAGAAAAATCATCGCGAAAGTTTCATTCTGTTTGGACTCCGTTTGGTATTCCTTTTCTGCGAAACTCAAAAACAAGGAAAAAACAAGAACTGGCACCGGGCTCTAGGTTAATAGCTTAGTCCCAAAAATAATATAAAATAACATATCAATGCATATAAAATATCCTAAACAGATAACATAATAGCATGGAACAATAAAAAATTATAGATGCGTTGGAGACGTATCAACCAAGCACAAAATCCATGCTAATATCTTCCCATGGGTGATATGGAATTGGAAGTGGCATATAGAGACCACGGGATTGAGCTTTAGACTTAGCTCTACGACATGTAGAGCATGGGTTGGTGAAACGTGAGACGTCTCGGAATATCTTGGGTCAGAAGTAGTTCTTGGATAGCGTCGTGAATGTCTTGTCGCGTCCAAAGTGACCCATTAGTCCTCCAGGAGCTTCTTGCAAAAGTAACAAACAAAGAGAAGAATCGGGTATACAAAGTGTGTTAGCTCTCATTAGATAATCATCTTTGAGGTAATAGCGTTCCCAAGATGTATGCGTCAAACATTTGGCATAAGGAATAGCATAAGTAGGATCATGCACATACAAGTCTTTTATGTGCTCAAAGCCAATGACATTGAAGTCTAGTCTAGTAACAAGCATGCATTTGAAGGAAAGCGCATCCCCTACAACATCTTTGTCCTTAATGTACTTGATGACATAACGAAAAGACTCTATGAATTCAATCCACTTAGTGTGATGCTTGTTCAATTTGGTTTGACCCCTGAGGTACTTGAGAGTTTCATGGTCGGTTTGGATGACAAATGCATGAGGGCGAAGATAATGTTCCCACTCACGCAAAACTCACACTAAAGCATAAAGATCTTTGTCATATATAGGATAATTGAGTTGCGCTCCGGAAAGTTTTTTGCTAAAGTAAGCAATAGGGCGCTTCTCTTGCATTAAGACACCTCCTATAGCGCTGCCACTAGCATCACAATGAACTTCAAATGTTTTGTTAAAATTAGGCAAAGCGAGCATGGGAGCGTGTGTAAGCAAATTATTAAGCTCATTAAATGCGGTATCTTGGGATGGTCCCCAAACAAATGGTGCATTTTTCTTACTCAAAGCATGCAAAGGGGATGTAATAGTGCTAAAGTTCTTAACACATCTACGGTAGAAGCCGGCTAGACCAGGGAAACTTTGCACTTGTTGCAAGTTGGTTGGTTGAGGCCAAGTTTTAATAGCATTGATCTTAGGTTCATCTACACGAACACCCTTAAAAGACATGACGAAACCTAAGAAAATGAGCTTATCATCACCAAAAAGGCATTTGTCCAAAATAGCATAAAGGTGCTCTTTTCTAAGAGTTTGGAAAATGGTTCTAAGATGGGTGACATGGTCTTTGAGAGATTTGCTAAAAACAAGAATATCGTCGAAATAGACCACAACAAGTACGCCAATGTATGGGATAAGAACAAAATGAATCACACACATAAATGTTCTGGGTGCTTCGGATAAACCCATTTGCATGACCAACCATTCATACACGCCAAACTTGGTTTTGAAAGCGGTTTTCCATTCATCACCTTCTTGGATGCGTATTTGATAGTAGCCACTTTTAAGATCAATTTTAGAGAAAATTGTGGCTCCGCTAAGTTCATCTAGCATGTCGTCTAAGCGTGGAATGGGGTCCGATTTCTAACCGTGATAACATTGATAGGACGACAATCAAAACACATATGATATGTACCATCTTTCTTGGGAACAAGGATTGCCAGTATGACACATGGGCTCAAGCTTTCTCGTACATGATCATTGTTTATGAGTTATTGTACCTGCCGTTGGATCTCCTTGGTTTCCTCAGGGTTGACGCGGTAGGGAGCCTTGTTAGGAAGAGGTGCTCTGGAATGAGGTTGATGCAGTGTTCGATGGCTCGAAGAGGAGGTAGGCTCAGAGGTAGTTCATCAGGGAATACATCTTGGACTTCCTGCAATAGAGAAGACAACACTAAAGGTAGATTGTGAGAGGTGTTAGTTTTAGGTGCCTCGTCCTTGCACAAGTGGACATAGTGCACAACACTTGATGGGTTCTCACACACTTCTCTTATCTCACTTTTGGTGGCAAAAAGGACTAGATTTTTCTTTTCGCTCATCGTGGAGGCACTCATTTTCGGCTTGTGGATCTCACTCCCTTTTGGGTGGCTCACTCTCTCACTATTCTCTCCATGATGTGTGGTTGATTGCTTGTCGGCGATTACTTGACTTGGAGATATAGGTCGTAGCACGTACTCCTTCCCTTCCATCTTGAAGCTATAGTGATTGGTTCGCCCGTTGTGGATGACGCCTCGGTCAAATTGCCAAGGTCGTC
Organism: Aegilops speltoides; assembly: GCA_021437245.1. NCBI lineage: Eukaryota > Viridiplantae > Streptophyta > Magnoliopsida > Poales > Poaceae > Aegilops > Aegilops speltoides. The sequence goes on from CM038143.1 coordinate 368,537,590, forward strand.
TAAGTAGGAGGTGGCAAATGGACATAGGAACAACATCACACTCCAAAGTGTCTTCGTATCCTCCAATTTTGAAGGAGACTTGAACCATGTGCTCGACTTGAATAGTGCCGGAGTCGCTAAGACATTGGACCTTGTAGGGATGCGGGTGCTTCATCTTGACCAAGTGGAGCTTGTTGCATAGTTCCTCACTTGCCAAGTTTTGGCAACTTCCTCCGTCAAAGATGACCTTTGATGTCTACTACACAACCTTCTTCTTGTAGACGTTGTTGGGCCTCCAAGTGCAGAGGTTTGTAGGACAGTAGCAAACTTCCCTCAAGTGGATGACCTAAGGTTTATCAATCCGTGGGAGGCATAGGATGAAGATGGTATCTCTCAAACAACCCTCCAACCAAATAACAAAGAGTCTCTTGTGTCCCCAACTCACCCAATACAATGGTAAATTGTATAGGTGCGCTAGTTCGGCTAAGAGATGGTGATACAAGTGCAATATGGATGGTAGATATAGGTTTTTGTAATCTGAAAATATAAAAACAACAAGGTAACTAATGATAAAAGTGAGCGTAAACGGTATTGCAATGCTAGGAAACAAGGCCTAGGGTTCATACTTTCACTAGTGCAAGTTCTCTCAACAATAATAACATAAGTGGATCATATAACTATCCCTCAACATGCAACAAAGAGTCACTCCAAAGTGCCTAATAGCGGAGAACAAACGAAAAGATTATTGTAGGGTACGAAACCACCTCAAGGTTATCCTTTCTGATCAATCTATTCAAGAGTCTGTAGTAAAATAACACGAAGCTATTCTTTCCTTTCGATCTATCATAGAGTTCGTACTAGAATAACACCTTAAGACACAAATCAACCAAAACCCTAATGTCACCTAGATACTCCAATGTCACCTCAAGTATCCATGGGTATGAATATACGATATGCATCACACAATCTCAGCTTCATCTATTCAACCAACACAAAGAACTTCAAAGAGTGCCCCAAAGTTTCTACCGGAGAGTCAAGACGAAAACGTGTGCCAACCCCTATGCATAAGTTCACAAGGTCACTGAACCCGCAAGTTGATCACCAAAACATACATCAAGTAGATCACGTGAATATCCCATTGTCACCACAGATAAGCACATGCAAGACATACATCAAGTGTCCTCAAATCCTTAAAGACTCAATCCGATAAGATAACTTCAAAGGGAAAACACAATCCATTATAAGAGAGTGGAGGGGGAGAAACATCATAAGATCCAACTATAATAGCAAAGCTCGCGATACATCAAGATCGTGCCAAATCAAGAACACGAGAGAGAGAGAGATCAAACACATAGCTACTGGTACATACCCTCAGCCCCGAGGGTGAACTACTCCCTCCTCGTCATGGAGAGCGTCAAGATGATGAAGATGGCCACCGGTGATGGATCCCCCCTCCGGCAGGGTACCAGAACAGGGTCCCGATTGGTTTTTGGTGGCTACAGAGGCTTGATGTGGCGGAACTCCCGATCTATCATGCTCTTGGATGTTTTCGGGGTATATGGGTATATATAGGAGGAAGAAGTAGGTCGGTGGAGCTGCAAGGGGCCCACGAGGGTGGGAGCGCACCCGGGGGCAGGTGTGCCTCCCTGCCTCGTGGCCTCCTTGCTTCTTTCTTGACGTCCACTCCGAGTCCTCTGGATCAAGTTTGTTCCAAAAATCACTCTCCCGAAGGTTTAATTTTGTTTGGACTCCGTTTGATATTCCTTTTCTATGAAACACTGAAATAGGCAAAAAACAGCAATTTGGACTGGGCCTCCGGTTAATAGGTTAGTCCCAAAAATAATATAATAGTGTATAATAAAGCCCATTAAATATCCAAAACAGATAATATAATAGCATGGAACAATCAAAAAATTTAGATACGTTGGAGACGTATAAAGCATCCCCAAGCTTAATTCCTGCTCGTCCTCGAGTAGGTAAATGATAAAAACAGAATTTTTGATGTGGAATGCTACCTAACATAATTTCCAATGTAATTCTCTTTATTGTGGCATGAATGTTCAGATCCAAAAGATTCAAGATAAAAGGTTAATATTGACATAAAAATAGTAATACTTCAAGCATGCTAACCAAGCAGTTTATGTGTTATCAAAATAACATAGCCAGAGAAAGCTTATCCCTACAAAATCTTATAGTTTGGCCATGCTTCATTTTCGTCACACAAAATGCTCCCATCATGCACAACCCCGATTTCAGCCAAGCAATTTGTTCATACTTTTTAACGCGCTTCAGCCTTTTCAACCCTAATGCAAAACATGAGCGTAAGCCATGGACATAGCACTATGGGTGGAGTAGAGTATGATGATAGGGATTTTGAGAGAAAAAAAGGAGAAAGTCTCACATTGACGCGACTAATCAACGGGCTATGGAGATGCCCATCAATTGATGTCATTGCGAGGAGTAGGGATTGCCATGCAACGGATGCACTAGAGCTATAAATGTATGAAAGCTCATCAAAAAGAAACTAAGTGGGTGTGCATCCAACTTGCCTACTCACGAAGACCTAGGGCATTTTAAGGAAGCCCATCATTGGAATATAAAATCCAAGTTATATAGTGAAAAATTCCCACTAGCATATGAAGGTGACAACATAGGAGACTCTCTATCATGAAGATCATGGTGCTACTTCGAAGCACAAGTGTAGTAAAAGGATAGTAACATTGTCCCTTCTCTCTTTTTATCTCATTTTATTATTCTCTCTTTTTTGGTGGCTTCTTTGGCCTCTTTTTTTGGGGGGCTTCTTTGGCCTCTTTTATTTTTCATCAAGTCCGAAGACTCATCCCAACTTGTGAGGGAATCATTGCTTCCATCATCCTTTCCTCACTGGGACAATGCTCTAATAATGAATATCATCACACTTTTATTTACTTACAACTCAAAAATTACAACTCGATACAAAATATGACTCTATATGAATGCCTCTGGCGATGTACCGGGATGTGCAGTGAATCAAGAGTGACATGTATGAAAGAATTACAAAAGGTGGCTTTGCCACAAATACGATGTCAACTACATGATCATGCAAAGCAATATGACAATGATGGAGCGTGTCATAATAAACGGAACGGTGGAAAGTTGCATGGCAATATATCTCGGAATGGCTATGGAAATGTTATAATAGGTAGGTATGGTGACTGTTTTGAGGAAGATATAAGGACGTTTATGTGTGATAGAGCGTATCGTATCACGGGGTTTGGATGCACCGGCGAAGTTTGCACCAACTCTCAAGGTGAGAAAGGGCAATGCACGGTACCGTAGAGGATAGCAAATTGTGGAAGGGTAAGAGTGTGTATAATCCATGGACTCACATTAGTCATAAAGAACTCATATACTTATTGCAAAAGTTTATTAGCCCTTGAAACAAAGTACTACTACGCATGCTCCTAGGGGAAGGGTCGGTAGGAGTTAACCATCGCGCGATCCCGACCTCCACTCATAAGGAAGGCAATCAAAGAACACCCCATGCTTCAAATTTGTCACACAACGTTCACCATACGTGCATGCTACGGGACTTGCCAACTTTAACACAAGTATTTCTCAATTTCATAATTACCCAACTAGCATGACTCTAATATTACCACCTTTATATCTCAGAACAATTACCAAGTATCAAATTTATCATAGTATTTAATGCACTCTATACGAAAGTTTTTACTATATCCCCCTTGGATGCCTATCATATTAGGACTAAATTCATAACCAAAGCAAATTACCATGCTGTTCTAAAAGACTCTTAAAATAATATAAGTGAAGCATGAGAGTTCATCTATTTCTTCAAAATAAAACCACCACCGTGCTCTAAAAACATATAAGTGAAGCACTAGAGCAATTGACAAACTACTCCGAAAGATATAAGTGAAGATCAATGAGTAGTCGAATAATTGTGCAACTATGTGAATACTCTCTAAAATTTAAGAATTTTAGATCTTGGTATTTTATTCAAACAGCAAGCAAAACAAAACAAAATGACATTTCAAGGATAGCACTCATCATGTGAAGAAGCAAAAACTTAGGTTCAACCAATACTAACCGATAATTGTTGAAGAAGAAAGGTGGGATGCCTACCGGGGCATCCTCAAGCTAGGATGCTTGAGACTTCTTGAAATATTATATTGGGGTGCCTTGGGCATCCCCAAGCTTTAGTTTTTGTGTCTCCTTAATTCCTTGTATATCTTGGTTTTCCTAAATCTCGAAAGCTTCATCCACACCAAACTCAACAAGAACTCGTGAGATAAGTTAGTATAAACCAATGCAGAAACCTTATCATTTCCTACTGTAAAAAATCACAAAAAATATTATTCAACATTGCATACTAAATTCCTCTGCATATTTCATACTCCTATCCTCAAAAAGAATCATTAAACAAGCAAACATGTGCAAACAATGCAAACATAACAGCAATCTGCCAAAACAATATAGTCTGTAAAGAATGCAAGAGTATCAATACTTACCTACCTCCAAAATTTATGCAAATTTACCACACTGTAGAAATTTTATCAGATCTCAATATGCAAAAAAGTTTCAACATTTTATCATATTCTGCCTTTTCTAGGGAATTTTTGCAACAGCGGTAAACTTTCTGTTTTGAAACAGCAACATGTATACTTGCAAAATAAGCATGGTAAAGGCTATCCTTGACATTTTTATTGAAAATATAGATGCAAAAAATTATTCTAAATAACAGCAAGCAAATACTAACAAAATAAAATGACGCTCCAAGCAAAACACATATCATGTGGTGAATAAAAATATAGCTCCAAGTAAAGTTACCGATAGACAAAGCCGAAAGAGGGGATGCCTTCCGGGGCATCCCCAAGCTTAGGCTTTTGGTTGTCCTTGAATTTTTCCTTGGGGTGCCTTGGGAATCCCTAAGCTTAGGCTCTTGCCACTCCCTATTCCATAGTCCATCAAATCTTTACCCAAAACTTGAAAACTTCACAACACAAAACTCAACAGAAAACTCGTAAGCTCCGTTAGTATAAGAAAATAAATCACCACTTAGGTACAGTTGTGAACTCATTCCAAATTCATATTGGTGTAATATATACTGTATTCCAACTTCTCTATGGTTCAAACCCTCCGATACTACTCATAGATTCATCAAAATAAGCAAACAACACATAGAAAACAGAATCTGTCAAAAACAGAACAGTCTGTAGTAATCTGTATAAAACGTATTCTTATGGAAATACAAAAATTCTGAAATAAATTTGTGGCCCTGAGGAATTTGTCTATTAATCATATTCAAAAAGAATCAACCTAAAATCACTCTCCAGTAAAAAATGGCAGCTAATCTCGTGAGCGCAAAAGTTTCTGTTTTTTACAGCAAGATCACAAAGACTTCACCCAAGTCTTCCCAAAGGTTCTACTTGGCACAAACACTAATTAAAACATAAAACCATATCTAAAAAGAGGCTAGATGAAATATTTATTACTAAACAGGAGCAAAAGTAAAGAACAAAAAATAAAATTGGGTTGCCTCCCAACAAGCGCTAACGTTTAACGCCCCTAGCTAGGCATGATGATTTCAATGATGCTCACATAAAGATAAGAATTGAAACATAAAAAGAGCATCATGAAAAATATGACTAGCACATTTAAGTCTAACCCACTTCCTATTCATAGGGATTTTGTGAGCAAACAATTTATGGGAACAATACTCAACTAGCATAGGAAGGCAAAACAAGCATAAGTTCAAAACTTTAAGCACATAGAGAGGAAATTTGATATTATTGCAATTCCTACAAGTATATATTCCTCCCTCATAATAATTTTCAGTAGCATCATGAATGAATTCAACCATATAACCAGCACCCAAAGCATTCTTTTCATGATCTACTTGCATAAAATTTTTACTACTCTCGACATAAGCAAATTTATTCTCATCAATAGTAGTGGGAGCAAATTCAACAAAATAAATATCACATGAAGCATAATCCAATTGAAAATTAAAATCATGATGACAAGTTTCATGGTTATCTTTATTCTTTATGGCATACGTGTCATACGTGTCATCACAATAATCATCATAAATAGGAGGCATTCTTTCATCATAATAAATTTGCTCATCAAAACTTGGGGGACTAAACATATCATCTTCATCAAACATAGCATGCCCAAGCATGTGGCTTTGCATATCATTAGCATCATGGGTATTCAAAGAATTCATACTAACAACATTGCAATCATGTTCATCATTCACATATTTTATGCCAAGCATTCTATGTAATTCTTCTTCTAGCACTTGAGCACAATTTTGTTTCCCATCATTTTCACGAAAGACATTAAAAAGATGAAGCATATGTGGCAACCTTAATTCCCTTTTTTGTAGTTTTCTTTTATATAATAAACTAGTGATAAAACAACAAACAAAAAGATTCGATTGCAAGATCTAAAGATATACCTTCAAGCACTCACCTCCCCGGCAACGGCGCCAGAAAAGAGCTTGATGTCTACTACACAACCTTCTTCTTGTAGACGTTGTTGGGCCTCCAAGTGCAGAGGTTTGTAGGACAGTAGCAAATTTCCCTCAAGTGGATGACCTAAGGTTTATCAATCCGTGGGAGGCGTAGGATGAAGATGGACTCTCTCAAACAACCCTGCAACCAAATAACAAAGAGTCTCTTGTGTCCCCAACACACCCAATACAATGGTAAATTGTATAGGTGCACTAATTCGGCGAAGAGATGGTGATACAAGTGCAATATGGATGGTAGATATAAGTTTTTGTAATCTGAAGATATAAAAACAGCAAGGTAACTAATGATAAAAGTGAGCGTAAACGGTATTGCAATGCTAGGAAACAAGGCATAGGGTTCATACTTTCACTAGTGCAAGTTGTCTCAACAATAATAACATAACTGGATCATATAACTATCCCTCAACATGCAACAAAGAGTTACTCCAAAGTCACTAATAGCGGAGAACAAACAAAGAGATTATTGTAGGGTATGAAACCACCTCAAAGTTATCCTTTTTGATTGACCTATTCAAGAGTCTGTAGTAAAATAACACAAAGGTATTCTTTCCGTTCGATCTATCATAGAGTTCGTACTAGAATAACACCTTAAGACACAAATCAACCAAAACTCTACTGTCACCTAGATACTCCAATGTCACCTCAAGTATCCGTGGGTATGAATATACGATATGCATCACACAATCTCAGCTTCATCTATTCAACCAACACAAAGAACTTCAAAGAGTGCCCCAAAGTTTCTACCGGAGAGTCAAGACGAAAACGTGTGCCAACCCGTATGCATAAGTTCACAAGGTCACTGAACCCGCAAGTTGATCACCAAAACATACATCAAGTAGATCACGTGAATATCCCATTGTCACCACAGATAAGCACATGCAAGACATACATCAAGTGTCCTCAAATAACAAAGAGTCTATTGTGTCCACAACTCACCCAATACAATGGTAAATTGTATAGGTGCGCTAGTTCGGCTAAGAGATGGTGATACAAGTGCAATATGGATGGTAGATATAGGTTTTTGTAATCTGAAAATATAAAAACAACAAGGTAACTAATGATAAAAGTGAGCGTAAATGGTATTGCAATGCTAGGAAACAAGGCCTAGGGTTCATACTTTCACTAGTGCAAGTTCTCTCAACAATAATAACATAAGTGGATCATATAACTATCCCTCAACATGCAACAAAGAGTCACTCCAAAGTCCCTAATAGCGGAGAACAAACGAAAAGATTATTGTAGGGCACGAAACCACCTCAAAGTTATCCTTTCTGATCAATCTATTCAAGAGTCTGTAGTAAACTAACACGAAGCTATTCTTTCCTTTCGATCTATCATAGAGTTCGTACTAGAATAACACCTTAAGACACAAATCAACCAAAACCCTAATGTCACCTAGATACTCCAATGTCACCTCAAGTATCTGTGGGTATGATTATACGATATGCATCACACAATCTCAGATTCATCTATTCAATCAACACAAAGAACTTCAAAGAGTGCCCCAAAGTTTCTACCGGAGAGTCAAGACGAAAACATGTGCCAACCCCTATGCATAAGTTCACAAGGTCACTAAACTCGCAAGTTGATTACCAAAACATACATCAAATAGATCACGTGAATATCCCATTGTCACCACAGGTAAGCACATGCAAGACATATATCAAGTGTCCTCAAATCCTTAAAGACCCAATACGATAAGATAACTTCAAAGGGAAAACTCAATCCATTACAAGAGAGTGGAGGGGGAGAAACATCGTAAGATCCAACTATAATACCAAAGCTCGCGATACATCAAGATCGTGCCAAATCAAGAACACGAGAGAGAGAGAGAGAGATCAAACACATAGCTACTGGTACATACCCTCAGCCCCGAGGGTGAACTACTCCCTCCTCGTCATGGAGAGCGCCGGGATGATGAAGATGGCCACCGGTGATGGATCCCTCCTCTGGCAGGGTGTCGGAACAGGGTCCCGATTGCTTTTTGGTGGCTACAGAGTCTTGCGGCGGCGGAACTCCCGATCTATCGTGCTCTTGGATGTTTTCGGGGTATATGGGTATATATAGGAGGAAGAAGTAGGTCGGTGGAGCTGCAAGGGGCCCACGAGGGTGGGGCGCACCAGGGGCAAAGCCTCCTCGCCTCGTGGCCGCCTTGCTTCTTTCTTGACATCCACTCCAAGTCCTCTGGATCACGTTTGTTCCAAAAAAAATCACTCTCCCAAAGGTTTCGTTCCGTTTGGACTCCGTTTGATATTCCTTTTCTGCGAAACACTGAAATAGGCAAAAAAAACAACAATTTGGACTGGGCCTCCAGTTAATAGGTTAGTCCCAAAAATAACATAAAAGTGTATAATAAAGCCCATTAAACATCCAAAACAGATAATATAATAGCATGGAACAATCAAAAATTATAGATACGTTGGAGATATATCAACCTTCACAGACCTTCCATTGATGTCGGCCTTGGTGTGGCAGAGATGGCATCTTTGTTCTTCGTCTTGATGTTGAAGTGTCAGTACTTTCGAGACAACGAGAGCGGGGCTTGAATCTTCATCACAAAACACTTGATCATCTTCATCTTTGTTCACTTGATGGTGCATGCCCACTTGCTCAAGGGCTTCCATTTCCTCTTCACTCATGGAGTCATAGGTTCCGTCATCGTGAGGATCATGGTGTGCTTGTTGGTACACTCAATGGACTTGTGGCCTCGGTCGTCGCATGTGAAACACTTGATTGAACTTGTCTTGATGGTCTCGTTGGTTGAAGTAGATGATGATGAAGCTCTCGGCTTGAAGTGGCTTGTAGTAGGAGGATGACTTGATGATGTTGAAGTTTTCTTGTAGCTTGACTTATCGTCGTTGCTTGGTGAAGCTTTTGTCGAGGTAGGAGTCCTTGTAGTCGTTGAAGCTTGGTTGTAGGTGGAGCTGTAGGGCTTGGAAGTGAACTTGGCATACTTGAAGTCATCTTGCACTTGGCGTTCCGCCTAGTTAGCTTGGTGCACTAGCTCGATGAGGTTGGATTAGGGTTGGAAGTCGGTGATCTTCTTGATAGGATGGTTGAGTCCATTCAAGAAATGTGCCATCATTTGCACATCATCTTCCATGACATTGGCTATTATCATGATAATTTCCATCTCCTTGTACTACTCTTCAACGCTCTTTGTTCCTTGCTTGAGGAGTTGGAGTTTCTTGAAGTGGTCGTGGTTGTAGTAGGTTGGCACAAAGCATGCTTGCATGACATCCTTCATTTGAGCCCATGTTGTGATGGGTGATTCGCCTCTTGCCTCACGGCGCTCTATGACTTGCTCCCACCAAGTGAGGACATAGTCTTGGAACTCAAGGGATGCCATGGCTATCTTCTTCTCTTCGTCATAGTTATGCAAACAGAAGATTTTGTCAACCTTCAATGCCCATGAGATATACTCTTCGGGATCATTGCTTCTGGTGAACTTGGGCATGGTGAACTTGAGCTTGCCATAGAGTTGCTCTTTGTTGTGTTGGGGTCGAGGATGATGACGCCCTTGACGTGGAAGATTGTCAACTTCAAGTTTCTCTTGTCGTGGAGGACTCCCATTGTCTTGTTGCTCGTGGTGAAGTTGTGGTTCTTGTCAAGCTTGTTGTTCATGTCTAGCTTGAGGAGCTTGACGTTGCAAACGTGCTTGATATAGTCGTTCTTGTACTTGCTCATGAAGTGCTTATTCTTCTTCTCGAACATGTCAGTTACGTGCGACGACGACATGATTGGTGTTTAGGAGGGCGTTTTCCGCCCCAAGGGCTTGTGCTTCACGCCGTTGTTGTTGTTGATGTAGAGCCTCAGCATCTTGTTCGTCTTGATGTTGGCATGCTTGCGCTTCCTCTTGTTGGTGTAGGTGTTCGGGTCGTCGTCTTGCTCGAGGAAGAGTGGGTTGATAGAAGTACTTGGCCTATCCATCATTACAAGCAAATATGTGAGTGGGAGAAAGAGAAGAACTATACCAAATGTACCTTGACCGAATTTGAAGATGGATCAATGATCACTCAAATTTGTAGCAAGGAAATAGCACAATTAGTACCAATTCTTGTCAGTTCTCACACCTACACAAATAAAGCCTTTGGTGGAGCTTGGTGAGGATGGTGGCACAAAATCTTATGCAACTGTTAGTAAGACTCAATAATGTTGAAAAAGATTTGCAAATTCACAAATGGAACAAGTAGACCAATAGCAAATAGTGGCACACGAAAACACACACACGAAAAGATAGATGGGGTCGTGCAACCAAGGAATGAGCCAAAATGTGGAATCCACGGAAAACGCTCGTGTTGCACAGCACTAGTGAGTCGCTAGCATGATTTCTCAATAGGCGAATACGAGACTTGTGCACAACCAACAAAGCAAAAATGCAATGACTTCTATCCCAAATATGTTATATGTATGGTGTTCCTATGATATGAGCCAAGATGATCGAGTATGACAATCTTAATGTAGTATGATGCTATTGCCATTGCTTAAAAGCTCTTTGCTTATCTATTTGTTTTGCTTAAAAGCTTGTTTGCTATTTCTCTTTGAGCTCTTTTGATAGCAACTTATGCAAAACTAGACGAACCAAGCTAGCAATTGTGTATATGCTATGACAACCTTGTGACACAATAGATGATATCAAGATATGGACACCAAGATGATGATATATGCAATGATCACTAATGTGCACAAGTAACATTGCCGGCAATATTCAAATGGATAGACTCGATAGGAAAGGTACACAAAAATGGGATATGGGGTTATCAATGCAATGGCGAGGAGTACATGAAGTGTCGTCGAGGTTACCGTCCTTGCTTAAGGTTGAGGTGTCGATGTGATGACGAGGTCGAGGTTGATGGCGAAGATGAGCGGCGGTGATGTTGAAGTCGAACCGTCCCTAAGTAGCGAAACATGTTAGGAATGGAAACCTAACACTTTGCGCCGATGCGTGCCAACACGTCGGCCGCCTGGTTATTATCCCGGGCTACGTGGTGGAATTCGATTCCTTCGAACCGAGCTGACATTTTTAAGACGGCATTATGGTAGGCTGCCATTTTCGGATCTTTGGTGTCAAAGTCTCCATTTACTTGGGATATTGCGAGGTTTGAGTCCCCGCGGACCTCTAGGCGTTGAATGCCCATGGAGATTACAATCCGGAGACCGTGTAGAAGGGCCTCGTATTCGGCTGCATTGTTGGAGTCCGTGTACATTATCTGAAGTACGTATTGGACTGTGTCTCCGGTTGGGGACGTCAAGACGACGCCAGCCCCCAAGCTAGCCAACATTTTGGAGCCGTCGAAGTGCATGATCCAATTGGATTATGCGCCGTACTCTTTAGGGAGTTCGACTTCGGTCCATTCAGCAATGAAGTCAGCCAAAACTTGTGACTTTATAGCTCGCCGTGGTTTGTAGGTTATGTCGAATGGTAGGAGCTCAATGGACCATTTTGCAATCTTGCCCGTCGCGTCACGGTTGTTTATAATGTCGTTGAGAGGTACTTCGGAGGCTACTATTATCGAACACTCTTGAAAGTAGTGTCGCAGCTTCCGGGATGCCATGAACACCGCGTACGCTATCTTTTGATAATGTGGATACCGGGACTTGAATGGAGTTAAGACAGTGGATACGTAGTACACTGGTTTTTGAAGAGGGAATTTGTGTCCTTCTGTTTCTCGTTCGACGACGAGCACCGCGCTTACGACCTGATGTGTTGCCGTGATGTATAATAACATTGGTTCGCCCAAGTTGGGCGTGGCCAGGACCGAATTTGTTGCCAGTATGGCCTTTATTTCTTCGAGTCCGGCCGTGGCAGCATCCGTCCATTCAAAGTGTTCGGTGCGCCGGAGGAGGCGATAAAGGGGCAATGCCTTTTCTCCCAAGCGGGAGATGAAGCGGCTTAGGGCCGCCACACATCCAGTCAATTTTTGTATTTGTTTGAGGTCTTTTGGGATATCCAACTGTGACAGAGCTCGGATCTTGGCTGGGTTTGCTTCAATTCCTCTACCGGATACAATGAAGCCCAAGAGCTTTCCGGCTGGTACGCCGAAAACACATTTTTCGGGTTGAGCTTAATGTCATATGCTCGGAGGTTGTCAAATGTGAGCCTCAAATCGTCTACTAGAGTTTCGACGTGTTTGGTATTGACGACCATGTCGTCTACGTATGCTTCCACTGTTTTGCCGATCTGGGTTGCCAGACAAGTCTGAATCATGCGCTGATATGTTGCGCCGGTGTTTTTGAGCCCGAAGGGCATTGTGTTGAAGCAGAATGGTCCGTATGGAGTAATGAATGCCATTGCGGCTTGGTCCGTCTCCGCCATCTTGATTTGATGGTAGCCGAAGTATGCGTCGAGGTAGCACAATGGATCGTGCCCTGCGGTAGCATCGATGATTTGGTCGATGCAGGGAAGGGGGAAGGATCCTTTGGACAAGCCTTGTTAAGGTCTTTAAAATCGACACACAGGCGCCAGGATTTGTCCTTTTTTGGTACCTGAAAGTGCTACTATCGACTAGAGGGGGGGTGAATAGGCGATTTTTATGAAAGTCTTCTAAACTTGGAAGTTTCAAAGACAAACAACAGAAATGAACTAATAGTAATGCAGCGGAAGATAAACTACCCAAAGCAAGCCATAGTCAAGTGTACAAAGATATGAAGGTACGGGACTAATAGCAGCTAGATATGAAGATCCCTCCAAACATGTTAGGGTCCAAGAAGGTCGGTGGAGCTCCAGGAGGCCCACGAGTCAGGGGGAGCGCCCAGGGGGAGGGGCGCGCCCCCACCCTCGTGGACAGGGTGTGGGCCCCCTGGTCTTGATTCTTTCGCCAGTATTTTTTATATTTTCCAAAAGTTATCTCCGTGGATTTTCAGGTCATTCCGAGAACTTTTGTTTTCTGCACAATAAATAACACCATGGCAGTTCTGCTGAAAACAAATACAAGACGGGTTAGTTTCATTCAAATCATGCAAGCTAGAGTCCAAAACAAGGGCAAAAGTGTTTGGAAAAGTAGATACGTTAGAGACGTATCAACTCCCCCAAGCTTAAACCTTTGCTTGTCCTCAAGCAATTCAGTTGACAAACTGAAAGTGATAAAGAAAAACTTTTACAAACTCTATTTGCTCTTGTTTTTGTAAATATGTAAAGCCAGCATTCAAGTTTTCAGCAAAGATTATGAACTAGCCATATTCACAATAACACTTAGGTCTCATGTTTACTCATATCAATGGCATAATCAACTAGCGAGCAATAATAATAAAACTCGGATGACAACACTTTCTCAAAACAATCATAATATGATATAACAAGATGGTATCTCACTAGCCCTTTCTGAGACCGCAAAACATAACTGCAGAGAACCTTTAAAGATCAAGGACTGACTAAACATTGTAATTCATGGTAAAAGAGATCTAGTCAAGTCATACCCAATATAAACTAATAGTAATGCATGCAAATGACAGTGTGCTCTCCAGCGGGTGCTTTTTAATAAGAGGGTGATGACTCAACATAAAAATAAATAGATAGGCCCTTCGCAGAGGGAAGCAGGGATTTGTAGAGGTGCCAGAGCTCGATTTTAAAATAGAGAGGAATAAGATTTTGAGCGGTATACTTTCACTGTCAATGCAACAACTATGAGATCTCAATATCGTCCATGCTACATACATTATAGGCGGTTCCCAAACAGAATGGTAAAGTTATACTCCCCACCACCAACAAGCATCAATCCATGGCTTGCTCGAAACAACGAGTGCCTCCAACTAGCAACAACCCTGGGGGAGTTTTGTTTAATTATTTCGATTTGCTTTGATCTTTTGATCATGGGACTAGGCATCCCGGTTACCAGCCATTTTCTCGTGAATGAGGAGCGGAGTCCACTCCTCTTGAGAATAACCCACCTAGCACGGAAGATAAAGACAACCCTAGTTGAAACATGAGCTGCTCGAGCATACAAAACAGAATTTTATTTGAAGGTTTGGAGTTTGGCACATACAAATTTACTTGGAACGGCAGGTAAATACCGCATATAGGAAGGTATGGTGGACTCATATGGAATAACTTTGGGGTTTATGGAGTTTGGATGCACAAGCAGTATTCCCGCTTAGTACAGGTGAAGGCTAGCAAAAGACTGGGAAGCGACCAACTGAGAGAGCGACAACAGAACATGCATTAAAATTAATCAACACCGAGTGCAAGCATGAGTAGGATATAATCCACCATGAACATAAATATCGTGAAGGCTATGTTGATTTATTTTCAACTACATGCGTGAACATGTGCCAAGTCAAGTCACTCAAATCATTCAAAGGAGGATACCACCCTATCATACCACATCACAACCATTTTAATAGCATGCTGGCACGCAAGGTAAACCATTATAAGCTCCTAGCTAATTAAGCATGGCATAAGCAACTATAATCTCTAACTGTCATTTGCAAACATGTTTATTCATAATAGGGTGAATCAGGAACGATGAACTCATCATATTTACAAAAACAAAAGAGGTCAAGTTCATACCAGCTTCTCTCATCTCAATCAGTCCATCATATATCGTCATTATTGCCTTTCACTTGCACAACCGAACGGTGTGTATAATAATAATAGTGCACGTGCAATGGGCTAAGCTGGAATCTGCAAGCATTCAACTCAAGGGAGAAGACAAGGTAATATGGGCTCTAAGTTAAATCAACAATCATGCATATGAGAGCCACTAAACATTTTCATTATGGTCTTCTCCTCTCGACCCCCAAAGGAAATAAAAGAAAATAAAACTATTTACACGGGAAGGCTCCCAACAAGCAAAACAAGAATGAGAAATCTTTTTGGGTTTTCATTTTAATTACTACTACAAGCATCGAAATTAAACTAACTAATTTTTTGGTTTTTCTTATGGTTTATCAAACACACAAGAAGAAAGCTAGAAAAAGAAATGAAACTAGCATGGATAGTACAATGAAATAGTATGAGCACCGACAACTAGAACAAGTGTGTGAACCTGAATGTAATGTCGGTGAGAGATACGTACTCCCCCAAGCTTAGGCTTTTGGCCTAAGATGGTCTATGCCCAAGGAAAGCCTGGCTGATATCCGAAGTTATAACTGGGGTCGTACTGAGATGCAGCAGCCAATGCCTCCTGAGCTGCGGCATGTTGGCGAGCTGCCTCCGCTCTCCTCTCGTGTTCGGTTGCCTCCTCCCTTGTTACAACATATCTTCTTTTTGCCTGGTAATCGGAAAGGAAAGGAGTAGGGAGAGTAACATGGACAGCGTGACGTCTGTCAAAGATTAGTCGATACTAGAGGAATTGTTCATTCCTCAAAAGAAAACGATGACTGACCATAGCTTCATAATCTAAATAAGCGGGAGGCAACTCCCTATCATCCTCACGTGGAGGTATACCAATATAATTAGCAACACGGGTTGCATAAATCCCTCCAAACAAATCTCCGGATATACCATTATTATGCAACCTACGTGCAAAAATTATCCCCAAGTTGTAATCTTTATTACCTAATATAGCACTCTGAAGAACACAAAGATCAGGGACACACATGTGACAAGCTTCATCTTTACCATTTATGCATCTACCAATAAAGAGAGCAAAATAATGTATAGCAGGAAAATGAATGCTCCCTATGGTAGCTTGTGCTATATCCCTAGATTCTCCCACAGTGATACTAGCTAGAAAGTCTTCATATTCAGATTTACGGGGTTCAATAACATTACCCCACTTTGGGAGTTTGCAAGCAGTAGTAAAATCTTCTAGGTTCATGGTATAAGATTGATCATAAATATCAAACAGGACATTCTGAGAATTATGCGAAGACGTAAATTTAAACCTTCTCATGAATGAGTCAGTCAATTGGTAGTACTGAGGACACTTATCTTGCATGGAGTCCTCAAGATCGGCATTACGCACATACGCGTCAAATTCATCCTTGATGCCTGTATTGACCATAAACTCTTCTGACGGCCATTCACAAGGCCGCACATCAGCTTCCCTTGGTGGTTCATCGTCTTGCTCACGCATAGCGCGCCTGGGTCCTTTCTTTCTTGAAGAACCACCTTGGTACATTTTCCTAGACATATTTCTTCCTCTGAAAAATTTCTGAAATTTTTAGTAGCACAAAATAAAAGTAAATCAAACTCAACAAAACTGATAGCAACTACTCCCACAAGTACCTAGATCCTATATCATGCATTAGAATTACTTGGGACCTGATAAATTTGACATGCGAGCTCAAGAACAGTGCCACCTAGGCAGCAAAAATTTGCAATGAATAAAGTACTAGAACAAAAACTAATTGGACCATTGGACGAGTCACATACGAAGGAACAATCTCCCAAAGCAGTTTTGTGAATGGAGCTTTGAGCAAGGAAATCGAAAATCGCAGCAAAATGAGCTAGAACTCATGCTTGAGCCGGATGGGGATTTTTTTGGGAGGAAGATGGAGTGTGTGGGTGCAGGAATAAGTGGAGGGGGCCACCATGGGCCCACGAGACAGGGGGCGCGCCCAGTAAGAGTGGGCGCGCCCTGGACCCTCGTGGCCAGGTGTTTGCCCCCCTGCTATGTTCTCAGTGCCTAAAATCCTCAAATATTCTATAAAAAAATCATACTAAATTTGTAGGGCATTTGGAGAACTTTTATTTTCGGGATATTTTTTATTGCATGGATAATTCAAAAAACAGACAGAAAAACTATTTTTCTTTTATTTAATCTAAATAACATAAAGTAAAAAGAGGGTACAAAAGGTTGTGCCTTCTAGTTTCATCCATCTCATGATCATCAAAAGGAATCCACTAATAAGGTTGATCAAGTCTTGTTAACAAACTCATTTCGAATAGCATGTAACCAGAGAAATTTCGAATAACACTAAGTTACCTCAACGGGGATATGAACATCCCCTATAATAAGAATATCATATTTCTTCTTAACAGTAGGAAGAGGAAATTCAAAACCTCCAATAATGATAGTTGGAACTTTTCCAATAGAATTGATGCTATGAACTTGAGGTTGTTTCCTCGAAAAGTGTACCGTATGCTCATTACCATTAACATGAAAAGTGGCATTACCTTTGTTGTAATCAATAACAGCCCCTGCAGTATTCAAAAAGGGTCTACCAAGGATAATCGACATACTATCGTCCTCGGAAATATCAAGAATGACAAAGTCCGTTAAGATAGTGACATTTGCAACCACAACAGGCACATCCTCACAAATACCGACAAGTATAGCAGTTTATTTATCAGCCATTTGCAAAGATATTTCAGTAGGTGTCAACTTATTCAATTCAAGTCTACGATATAAAGAGAGAGGCATAACACTAACACCGGCTCCAAGATCACATAAAGCAGTTTTAACATAATTTCTTTTAATGGAGCATGGTATAGTTGGTACCCCTGGATCTCCTAGTTTCTTAGGTATTCCACCCATAAAAGTGTAATTAGCAAGCATGGTGGAAATTTCAGCTTCCGGTATCTTTCTTTTATTTGTAATGATATCCTTCATATATTTAGCATAAGGATTTACTTTAAGCATATCAGTTAAGCGCATACGTAAGAAGATAGGTATAATCATTTCAGCAAAGCGCTCAAAATCCTCATCATCCTTTTTCTTGGATGACTTAGGAGGAAAAGGCATGGGTTTCTGAACCCATGGTTCTGTTTCTTTACCGTGCTTCCTGATACGTCTCCAACGTATCTATAATTTATGAAGTATTCATGCTATATTACTATGTGTTTTGAGTGATTATGGGCTTTATTATACACTTTTATATTAATTTTGGGACTAACCTATTAACGAGAGGCCCAGCCCATATTGCTGTTTTATTGCCTGTTTCAGTATTTCGAAGAAAAGGAATATCAAACGGAGTCCAAACAGAATGAAACCTTCGGCAACGTGTTTTTTTGGAAGATTATCATCCAGGAGGCTTGGAGAAAAGTCAGAAGATCCTCGAGGTGCCCAGGAGATAAGGGGCGCCCCCCCTACAGGGTGCGGCCCCCTGTCTCGTGGACCCCTCGATCACCTCCTGACCTACTTCTTTTGCCTATATATGCCTGCGTACCCTAAAACCATCAGAAATAAAGATAGATCGGGAGTTCCGCCGCCGCAAGCCTCTGTAGCCACCAAAAACCTCCTAGGAGCCCGTTCCGGCACCCTGCCGGAGGGGGAATCCATCACCGGTGGCCATCTTCATCATCCCGACGCTCTCCATGACGAGGAGGGAGTAGTTCAGTAGCTATGTGTTTGATCTCTCTCTCTACTCTCATGTTCTCGACTTCACACGATCTTGATGTATCGCGAGCTTTGCTATTATAGTTGGATCTTATGATGTTTCTTCCTCCTCTACTCTCTTGTGATGAATTGAGTTTCCCTCTTGAAGTTATCTTATTGGATTGAGTCTTTATTTGAGAACACTTGATGTATGTCTTGCCGTGTTTATCTGTGGTGACAATGCGATATCACGTGCCTCTTGATGTATGTTTTGGTAACCAACTTGCGGGTTCCGTCCATGAACCTATGCATAGGGGTTGGCACACGTTCTTGACTCTCCCGTAGAAACTTTGGGGCACTCTTTGAAGTACTTTGTGTTGGTTGGATGAATCTGAGATTGTGTGATGCATATCGTATAGTCATGTCCATGGATACTTGAGGTGACAATGGAGTATCTAGGTGACATTAGGGTTTTGGTTGATTTGTGTCTTAAGGTGTTATTCTAGTACGAACTCCTGAATAGATCGATCCGAAAGAATAACTTTGAGGTGGTTTCGTACCCTACCATAATCTCTACGTTTGTTCTCACTATTAGTGGCTTTGGATTGACTCTTTGTTGCATGTTGAGGGATTGTTATATGATCTATCTATATTATTATTGTTGAGAGAACTTGCACTAGTGAAAGTATGAACCCTAGGCCTTGTTTCCTATCATTGCAATACGCTCACTTTTATCATTAGTTACCTTGCTGTTTATATTATTTCAGATTACAAAAACCTATATCTACTATCTATTTTGCACTTGTATCACCATCTCTTCGCCGAACTAGTGCACCTATACAATTTACCATTGTATTAGGTGTGTTGGGGACACAAGAGACTCTTTGTTATTTGGTTGCAGGGTTGTTTGAGAGAGACCATCTTCATCCTCGCCTCCACGGATTGATAAACCTTAGGTCATCCACTTGAGGGAAATTTGCTATCGTCCTACAAACCTGCAGATTTGCAGTGCCCAACAACGTCTACAAGAAGAAGCTTGTGTAGTAGACATCAAGCTCTTTTCTGGCGCCGTTGCCGGGGAGGTGAGTGCTTGAAGGTATATCTTTAGATCTTGCAGTCGAGTCTTTTAGTTTCTTGTTTTATCACTAGTTTAGTTTATAAAAGAAAACTACAAAAAAAATGGAGTTAAGTTTGTCTCATACGCTTCGTCTTTTTAATATCTTTCGTGAGAATGATGGAAAGGAAAATTGTGCTCAAGTGCTAGAAGAAGAATGCTTTAAAATGATTGGTACTAAATCTTTGAATGATGAGCATGATTGCAATGTTGTTAGTGTAAACTCCTTGAATATCCATAGTATTAATGATGGTTGCTCTAGTCATGATGAAAATATCCCTTATGAGCATGTCAACTTTTGTGGAGTGCATGTTTGCATGAACACACCAAATAGAGAAGATATTTATTGCAAGAGGCATAAGCATTTAGAAACTTAATGGTTGCATGAAAAGCTAGGTGTGAGTGCTGAAAATTTAAAATTCCTTTGCCGTACTTGTGAACTTTGCAATGAACGTGGTCATTTACATCTCCTTTGCAAATTGTTTCATGATCGAATCGTGTCCAAAAATTGTGATGATTTGATCTCCATTGCTCATTACAATGAACTTAGTTTGCTTTTGGGTTATGAAGAATTGAAACATTTACTTAAGGACCTTCCGGAATTTGCCCATAAGAAATTCCTTGATATTGATCTAGAAAAGATTTATTTGTTTTGTGCGGAGAATTGCATTGAAAATCCTTATATTGCCAATTACCTAAAGAAAAGAAAGCAAATAGAAGATGATGAAAATACTAATGAAAGGGAAGTGACTTCCCAATGTCCTCCTATTATTTCTCATGATGAATCAGGTAACGAGGAGGAGCTTTCTATTCAACCAATCTCATCAATAAGGAGCTCAAAGAGGAAGGTTGAACCGACACATAATATGAAGAAGAAAAAGAAAAGAAGGAGCAACAAAGGTAAAAATGTATCCCTCCCAAATGATGTTGCTCCTACTACTCATTGTGATGATGAAAATTGCTTTACTATTGGTGCTATCCATATTTTTAATGATGAGAGTGATTATGCTTATGACATGAAAGAGCCCAAGCTTGGGGAAGCTATGTTTGATGAGGATGAAATATTTGAGAATTTATTTGCTGGAGTTAATGTTTGTCCCAAGCTTGGGGATGCTATGTTTAATGAAGATGATATTTTTAGCGTCCCAAGTTTTGATATGCAAAGTTGTTATGATGATAGCATGCCTCCTACTTATGATGATTATATTGATGAAAGTGGGTTTGGAAGAGTGTCAACTTTAGGAAGTAGTGATCCCACTATTTTGGAGGATGGTTAATCTCATTGTGATGAATATGAAAGTGGATTTGGAAGAGTGTCAACTTTATTTAGTGATTCCACTATCTTGGGAGAGGTTTCAATCGATATGATGAGAACGAAGTTGCTACTTATGATGATTATTGTGATGAAACTTATGATATAAAAAGTAGTGATGATTATATTTACAAATCTTGTCATGATTATGATTACCCTTTTTTTGAACATTACTCTTTTAATGTGGAAACAATTTTTAGTGTTCAAGTCTTTTATGATACTTTCACTATTCCGAATGAGAAGAATTTTGCTTATGTGGAGAGTAGTAATTTTTATATGCTTGTAGATCATGATAAGAATGCTTTAGGTGCTGGTTATATTGTTGAATTCATTCATGATGCTACTGAAAATTATTTTGAGGGAGGAACATATGCTTGTAGGAATCGCAATAATATCAAGTTTCCTCCCTATGTGCTCAAAATCTTGAAGCTATGCTTGTTTTACCTTCCCATGCTAGTTGATTATTGTTCCCATAAGTTGTTTGCTCACAAAATCCCTATGCATAGGAAGTGGGTTAGGCTTAAATGTGCTAGTCATATGCTTCATGATGCTCCCATTATGTTTCAATTCTTATCCTTTATGTGAGCATCTTTGCCGTCATCATGCCTAGCTAGAAAGGCATTAAAGAAAAGCGCTTGTTGGGAGACAACCCAATATTTATCTTTACTTTTATTGTGTGTCCACATGATTATGCTACTGTAGTACATGTTTTATAGCTTTTGTTTCAATAAAGTACCAAGTAAGACCTTTAGGATGGCTTATGGTGATAGTTGTGTTGATCCTGCTGAAAATCAGAAACTTTTGCACCCAGTAAATTAGTTTGTTAATTCACATAAACGTGCTTCTGATCTGATTCGTTTTGCTCTGGATTGGTACACAAATTGCTTAGGACTTCCTAATTTAGTAGGATTTTTGGAGTTCCAGAAAAATACGTTTGATGCAGATTACTACAGACTGTTCTGTTTTTGACAGATTCTGTTTTCTATGTGTTGTTTGCTTATTTTGATGAATCTATGAGTAGTATCGGAGTGTATGAACCATAGATAAGTTCAAGTACATTAGATATTACACCAATATGAATTTTAGAATGAGTTCATTACAGTACCTACGTGGTGGTTTTATTTTCTTATACTAACAGAGCTTACAAGTTTTCTGTTGAGTTTTGTGTTGTGGAGTTTTCAAGTTTTGGGTAAAGATTTGATGGACTATGGAATAAGGAGCAGCAAGAGCCTAAGCTTGGGGATGCCCAAGGCACCCCAAGGTAATATTCAAGTACAACCAAGAGCCTAAGCTTGGGGATGCCCCGGATGGCATCCCCTCTTTCGTCTTCGTTCATCGGTAACCTTACTTGGAGCTATATTTTTATTCACCACATGATATGTGTTTTGCTTGGAGCATCATTTTCTTTTGTTAGTATTTGCTTGCTGTTATTTAGATTAGTGTTTTGCATCTTTAGTTTCAATAAAGAAGTCAAGGATAGCCCTTGCCATGCTTATTTTGCTAGTATACATGTTGATGTTTGAAAACAGAAAGTTTACCGCTGTTGCAAAATTTCCCTAGAAAAGTCAGAGAATGATATAATGTTGAATCCTTTTGCATAATGAGCTCTGATAAATTTATTACAGTGGGAATTTTATTTAATAATTTTTGGAGTTAGGTAAGTATGATGAATCTTGCATTCTTTACAGACTGTACTGTTTTGGCAGATTGCTGTTATGTTTTCATTGTTTGCATATGTTTGCTTGTTTAATGATTCTATTTGAAGATAGGAGTATTAAATATGCAGAGGCATTTAGTATGCAATGTTGAATAATAATTTTAGTGATTTGTTACAGTAGAAATTGATAAGGTTTTGCATTGGTTTATACTAACCTATCTCACTTGTTCTTGTTGAGTTTGGTGTGGGTGAAGCTTTTGAGAAATAGAGAAACCATGATATGAGAGGAATTAAGGAGACACAAAAGTTCAAGCTTGGGGATTCCCAAGGCACCCCAAGATAATATTCCAAGAAGTCTCAAGCATCTAAGCTTGGGGATGCCCCGGTAGGCATCCCACTTTTCTTCTTCAACAACTATCGGTTAGTATCGGTTGAACCTAAGTTTTTGCTTCTTCACATGAGTTGTGCTATCCTTGCAATGTCATTTTATTTTGTTTTGCTTGATGTTTGATTAGAGTACCAAGATTTTAAATTCTTTAATGAGAGAGAGTCTTCGCATAGTTACATAATTATTTAGCTACTCATTGATCTTCACTTATATCTTTTCGGAGTAGTTTGTCATTTACTCGTGTGCTTCACTTATATCCTATGAGTAAATTGTTGAATGAGTTGATTGTCATGAATCTGAAATTATATATGCCTCATTTTCTTGTCCCATGGGGAGTAATGACTTCACGTCTAAGAAGTAGAGGTTGTAAATTTATTGGAGGTTAGCAAGCATTGTATTGGTCATTTGAACAATTTCATGAAAGAATAATGAAGGAAGAGAGATTTCATATATAAATATTCTATTATAGACATCTTTTATAGTTGGGAGCACTCATTAAGTATGACATGCTAAAGAGTTGATGTTGGACAAGGAAGACAACATAATGGTTTATGTTTTCCGACATCTCAGTTAAAGTATATTGTCATGGATCATTCAAACATGTTGAGCTTGCCTTTCCCCCTCATGCTAGCCAAAATTCCTTGCACCAAGTAGAAATACTACTTAAGCTTCCAAATATCCTTAAACCCAGTTTTGCCATGAGAGTCCACCATACCTACCTATGGATTGAGTAAGATCCTTCAAGTAAGTTGTCATCGGTGCAAGCAATAAAAATTGCTCTCTAAATATGCATGACTTATTAGTGCGGAGAAAATAAGCTTTGTACGAACTTGTTATGGAAGCAATAAAAGCGACGGACTGCATAACAAAGGTCCATATACAAGGGGCAATATAAAGTGACGTTCTTTCGCATTAAGATTTTGTGTATCCAACCCTAAAAGCGCATGACAACCTCTGCTTCCCTCTGCGAAGGGCCTATCTTTTACTTTATGTCTTTTACTTTATGCAAGAGTCAAGGTGATCTTCACCTTTCCCTTTTTCATTTTATCCTTTGGCAAGCACTTTGTGTTGGGGTGATCCTGATATATATATCCAATTGGATGTAAGTTAGCATGAACTATTATTGTTGACATCACCCAAAGGTGAATACGTTTGGAGGCAACATTATAAGCCCCAATCTTTCTCTGTGTCTCATTAAAACTTCATAACCATTAGTATTGCATGAGTGTTAGCAATTGTAGAAGACTATATGATAGTTGAGTATGTGGAGTTTGTTATTCCTGAAAATAAGATGAATTGCAATTGTTTGAATGACTGAGAATGAAGTTTGCTAGTTTTCAAGAAAGTTTATGGTCTATGCTTTGACATGTGAATTGCTTGTTACTTTATCGTGAGAAGTTTTATGAGATGAACTACTGTCATGACATATTATCATCCTAGAAAAAGGTGACTGAAATTATCATTGATCAAACTTGTGCACCTTCTAGCATTCACACTTCATAAATTCGTTATTTTATCATTTACCTACTCGAGGACGAGTAGGAATTAAGCTTGGGGATGTTGATATGTCTCCAACGTATCTATAATTTATGAAGCATTCATGCTATATTACTATGTGTTTTGAGTGATTATGGGCTTTATTATACACTTTTATATTACTTTTGGGACTAACCTATTAACCGGAGGCCTAGCCCATATTGTTTTTTATTGCTGTTTGAAGATTTCAAGAAAAGGAATATCAAACGGAGTCCAAACGGAATGAAACCTTCGGCAACGTGTTTTTTTTGGAAGATTATCATCCAGGAGGCTTGGAGATCAAGTCAGAAGATCCTCGAGGTGCCCAGGAGATAGGGGCCCCCCTACAGGGCGCGGCCCCCTGTCTTGTGGACCCCTCGAGCACCTCCCGACCGACTTCTTTCGCCTATATATGCCTACGTACCCTAAAACCATCAGAAATCAAGATAGATCGGGAGTTCCACCGCCGCAAGCCTCTGTAGCCACCAGAAACCTCTCGGGAGCCCGTTCCGGCACCCTGCCAGAGGGGGAATCCATCACCGGTGGTCATCTTCATCATCCCGGCACTCTCCATGACGAGGAGGGAGTAGTTCACCCTCGGGGCTGAGGGTATGTACCAGTAGCTATGTGTTTGATCTCTCTCTCTCTCTCGTGTTCTCGACTTCACACGATCTTGATGTGTCACGAGCTTTGCTATTATAGTTGGATCTTATGATGTTTCTTCCCCCTCTACTCTCTTGTGATGAATTGAGTTTCCGTCTTGAAGTTATCTTATTGGATTGAGTCTTTATTTGAGAACACTTGATATATGTCTTGCCGTGTTTATCTGTGGTGACAATGGGATATCACGTGCCTCTTGATGTATGTTTTGGTAACCAACTTGGGGGTTCCGCCCATGAACTTATGCATAGGGGTTGGCACACGTTCTTGACTCTCCGGTAGAAACTTTGGGGCACTCTTTGAAGTACTTTGTGTTGGTTGCATGAATCTCAGATTGTGTGATGCATATCATATAATCATGCCCACGGATACTTGAAGTGACAATGGAGTATCTAGGTGACATTAGGGTTTTGGTTGATTTGTGTCTTAAGGTGTTATTCTAGTACGAACTCTTGAATAGATTGATCCGAAAGAATAACTTTGAGGTGGTTTCGTACCCTACCATAATCTCTACGTTTGTTCTCCGCTATTAGTGGCTTTGGAGTGACTCTTTGTTGCATGTTGAGGGATTGTTATATGATCTATCTATGTTATTATTGTTGAGAGAACTAGCACTAGTGAAAGTATGAACCCTAGGCCGTGTTTCCTATCATTTCAATACCGTTTACGCTCACTTTTATCATTAGTTACCTTGCTGTTTTTATTATTTCAGATTACAAAAACCTATACTACTATCTATTTTGCACTTGTATCACCATCTCTTTGCCGAACTAGTGCACCTATACAATTTACTATTGTATTAGGTGTGTTGGGGACACAATAGACTCTTTGTTATTTGGTTGCAGGGTTGTTTGAGAGAGACCATCTTCATCCTACGCCTCCCACGGATTGATAAACCTTAGGTCATCCACTTGAGGGAAATTTGCTACTGTCCTACAAACCTGTGCACTTGCAGGCCCAACAACGTCTGCAAGAAGAAGCTTGTGTAGTAGACATCACTTCCTAGCATCAAAGTCTCTTTTATCGTAATGTTGATTCTTTGATTGTGGGTTATCAAGATCAACAGCAGGTTCAATCTCTACTTCATTATTATTGCTAGGTTGAGCATCAACATGAACATCATCACTAGGTTCGTGTTCATCACCTGATTGTGTTTCAGCGTTAGAAATAGAGATATCATTGGGATTCTTAGGTGTGCCTACAACCGGTTCACTAGAAGCATGCAAAGTCCTATCATTTTTCTTTTACTTCTTTTTAGAAGGAATAGGTGCATCTAAATTATTTCTCTGAGAATCCTGCTCGATTCTCTTAGGGTGGCCTTCAAGATACAAAGGTTCCTGAGTCATTCTACCAGTTCTAGTAGCCACTCTAACAGCAAAGTCATGTTTATTATTTAATTCATCAAGCAAATCACTTTGAGCTTTAAGTACTTGTTCAGCTTGAGTGGTAACCATAGAAGCATATTTGCTAATGAGTTTAAGTTCATCTTTAACTCTAGCCATATAATCACTCAAGCGTCCAATCATGAACGCATTACTATTTAATTCTCTACCAACATAAGCATCAAAACGTTCTTGCCTAGCCATAAAGTCATCAAATTCATCTAAACATTGGCTAGGAAATTTTGTAGACGTGATTTCAACATTATCATATCTATAGAGAGAATTTACCTTTACTACCTTTGTCGGGTTATCAAGACAATGTGTTTCTTCGACATGCGGTATATTAAGACCATGTATTTCTTCAATAGGAGGTAAATTCTTAACATCTTCAATTTTAATACCTTTTTCTTTCATTGATTTCTTTGCCTCTTGCATATCTTCAGGACTGAGAAATAGAACACCTCTCTTGTTCAGAGTGGGTTTAGGAATAGGCTCAGGAGTTGGCTCAATTGGCTCAGGAATTGGCTCAGGAAGAGTCCAATTATTTTCATTAGTCAACATATTATTCAATAACAATTCAGCTTGGTCGACTGTTCTTTCCCTGAAAACACAACCAGCACAACTATCCAAGTGGTCCTTGGAAGCATCGGTTAGTCCATTATAAAAGATATCAAGTATTTCATTTTTCTTAAGAGGGTAATCAGGCAAAGCATTAAGTAATCGGAGAAGCCTCCCCCAAGCTTGTGGGAGACTCTCTTCTTTGATTTGAACAAAATTATATATTTCCCTCAAGGCAGCTTGTTTCTTATGAGCAGGGAAATATTTAGCAGAGAAGTAATAAATCATATCCTGGGGACTACGCACACAACCAGGATCAAGAGAATTAAACCAAGTTTCAGCATCACCCTTTAATGAGAAAGGAAATACCTTAAGGATATAATAGTAGCGAGATTTCTCATCATTAGTGAATAGGGTGGCTATATCATTTAACTTAGTAAGATGTGCCACAACAGTTTCAGATTCATTGCCATAAAAAGGATCAGATTCAACCAAAGTAATTATTTCAGGATCAACGGAGAATTCATAATCCTTATCAGTAACACAGATAGGTGAAAGCAAAAGCAGGGTCATGTTTCATTCTAGCATTAAGAGATTGCTGCTTCCATTTAGCTAATAACTTCTTAAGATCATATCTATCATTGCAAGCAAAAATAGCTCTAGCAGCTTCTTCATCCATAACATAACCCTCTTGAACAATAGGCAACTCATACTTAGGAGGAGAACCTTCATCATCACTATCATCAATAGTATCATCTTCAATAATTTCATTCTCTCTAACCCTAGCAAGTTGTTCATCAAGATATTCACCTAATGGGACAGTATTATCAAGCATAGAAGTAGTTTCATCATAAGTATCATGCATAGCAGAAGTGGCATCATTAATAACGTGCGACATATCAGAATTCATAGCAGTAGCAGGTTTAGGTGTCGCAAGCTTACTCAAAACAGAAGGAGAATCTAGTGCAGAACTAGATGGCAGTTCCTTACCTCCCCTCGTAGTTGAGGGAAAAGTCTTAGTTCTTTCGTCTTTCAAGTTCTTCATAGTGATCAGCAGATATAAATCCCAAGTGACTCCAAGAATAGAGCTATGCTCCCCGGCAACGGCTCCAGAAAATAGTCTTGATAACCCACAGGTATAGGGGATCGCAACAGTTTTTGAGGGTAGAGTATTCAACCCAAATTTATTGATTCGACACAAGGGGAGCCAAAGAATATTCTCAAGTATTAGCAGTTGAGTTGTCAATTCAACCACACCTGGATAACTTAGTATCTGCAACAAAGTATTTAGTAACAAAGTAGTATGATAGTAATGGTAACCGTGGTAAAAGTAATGATAGCAGTTTTGTAATGATTGTAACAGTAGCAACGGAAAAGTAAATAAGCAAAGCACAATATATGAAAATCTCGTAGGCATTGGATCAATGATGGATAATTATGTCGGATGTGATTCCTCATGTAATAGTTATAACCTAGGGTGACACAAAACTAGCTCTAGTTCATCAATGTAATGTAGGCATGTATTCCGAATATAGTCATACATGCTTATGGAAAAGAATTTGCATGACATCTTTTGTCCTACCCTCCCGTGGAAGTGGGGTCCTAGTGGAAACTAAGGGATATTAAGGCCTCCTTTTAATAGAGTACCGGACCAAAGCATTAGCACATAGTGAATACATGAAGTCCTCAAACTACGATCATCACCGAGAAGTATCCCAATTATTATCACTTCGGGGTTGTCGGATCATAACACATAATAGGTGACTATAAACTTGCAAGATAGGATCAAGAACTCACATATATTCATGAAAACATAATAGGTTCAGATCTGAAATCATGACACTCGGGCCCTAGTGACAAGCATTAAGCATAGCAAAGTCATAGCTACATCAATCTCAGAACATAGTGGATACTAGGGATCAAACCCTAACAAAACTAACTTGATTACATGGTAAATCTCATCCAACCCATCACCGTCCAGCAAGCCTACGATGGAATTACTCATGCACGGTGGTGAGCATCATGAAATTGGCGATGGAGGATGGTTGATGATGACGACAGCGACGAATCCCCCTCTCCGGAGCCCCGAACGGACTCCAGATCAGCCCTCCCGAGAGAGATTAGGGCTTGGCGGCGGCTCCGTATCGTAAAACGCGATGAAACTTCCTCTCTGATTTTTTTCTCCGCGAAACAGAATATATAGAGTTGGAGTTGAGGTCGGTGGAGCTCTAGGGGGCCCATGAGGCAGGGGGCGCGCCCAGGGGGAGGGTGTGCCCCCCCCACCCTCGTGGACAGGTGTGGGCCCCCTGGTCTTGATTCTTTCGCCAGTATTTTTTATATTTTCCAAAAGTTATCTCCGTGGATTTTCAGGTCATTCCGAGAACTTTTGTTTTCTGCACAATAAATAACACCATGGCAATTCTGCTAGAAACAGCGTCAGTCCGGGTTAGTTTCATTCAAATCATGCAAGTTAGAGTCCAAAACAAGGGCAAAAGTGTTTGGAAAAGTAGATACGTTGGAGACGTATCAGAGGCCCGACTGATTCAACGTGTCACGGAAGACTCAATTAACATGCATGATGAGCGCCAATGGGAGGGCCTGGACACCATGTTGACCCTCTTTGCGGCTGGCGACGAGGCCGTACCGGAGTTGGAGATGATGGACGCCAAGGAGGAGGTCAAGGAGGAGGTGAAGGAGGAAGTGCTGGAGGAGCAGCCCGTCGCCGCCTTCCACCCGCACCTGGTGGGCCAGCGGTGGAGCTGGTCATGCACGGCTAAGGAAATGGCCGGCACCGTGGGGGTGTGAACTGGCGCCCAACGCCGCCGCGGTCACCAGAGCACGAGACGTCGCCAAGGGGGGAGGTGGTGCAGGTGCCTCCCACCTTCCAGGGACCACCGTCCCACCTTTGGACGTCGTCGCCCTACATCGACCTCACTGGCGACGAGGACGGCAACGGCGACACGTGAGACGCCGACGGGCACGGCAGCAACGCGTGCAACGCTTTTCTTTGTTTTAGTTTATGTTAACTATGTTTACATTCTAACCACTGTGGAACGGGGCATCGACGGGCCGTGAAGACTGTTTAATTATGTTTTAA
Organism: Aegilops speltoides; assembly: GCA_021437245.1. Lineage (NCBI taxonomy): Eukaryota > Viridiplantae > Streptophyta > Magnoliopsida > Poales > Poaceae > Aegilops > Aegilops speltoides. The sequence goes on from CM038143.1 coordinate 368,567,990, forward strand.
TCATTTTACGTTTGCGTTTATTTGATTTTTTTGCATTTCTTTGAGTTTTGCGTTTTTTATCACGTTCACCCCGGACATGATATGGGGTGCGGTCGCGCGTTGGGCGCACCGACACAGTAATGACCTATAACATCCCCAGCATCACACTACAGTAATCTCCCATAATAAAGGTCATGTCATCATGATCGTCATGCCTAAATGCCACTTGTCCAAAATCTACTTCAAATTCAAATTCAAATTGCATGTCAAAAATTTGCTTCTTCTTTCATGCAATGAAAATAGTTCACAATATGACAAATATTCTCTAAGTATTTTTCATGTTAAAACCAAAATCCTTGGAGTTCCCATATTGCCCGTGGAAATTAATTAGTGTTCCAACAGCATTTAAATATGCCATTCCCAATTCCCAAAATTCCTAGTCAAATCATCCTGCCTCCAAACTATTTGTGGCAATACCTAAAACTGTGGAGGAATTAATGGGCCAAGTCCCATATTTTTCCTAAATCCTTTGGATGCTCAAATAAATCTTTTCCTCTCTCTATTTTAATAAAAAAAGAGAAAGAGCACAGATCACTGTGCACTGGGCTGAGTGCACAGTGCCTGGCCCGAGCCAACTGGCCCAGCTGGCCACCGCCCCGATGGGCCTCAGCCCCTGGCCTTCCCATGGGCCTCGGCCCATCCCAGCAGGCCGGCCCACTCCCCCTCACAGGTCGCCTTTTGTTCCTTCGACCGGGCGGGAAAGAGCGTGCCCGTCGCCATCCAACCACCTCGCCGGTGACGCCCGACGAGAGGATAAGACCCGAGACGCCTCGAGTCCTCCCCCTCACCTACCGCCACTCCCGCTACTCCGTCCCCCTGGCTCTCCCTCACCCACTCTCCCCTTCTCTCTCTCCCTCTCCTTCGTTTTGGAGAGGAGGCCGACGCGGTCGCCGCCGTGCCTCGCCCGTCCTCGCGACCATCGAGCGTCGTTCGTCTCGCCATCGTGCCCATCGTCTCCGCCGCCGTCGTCTACCCCGTCCCCGTCCGTGAGTGCGAGCCGGGAGCCACTGCGGGGAGCGGATCGAGCCGCCCCCTTTCGCCTCTGTCGCCGGCGAACTCCATCATCTCCGGCAAATGCTGCTGCTACTAATCTTACACCGGGCCACCTTGTGCCTCCCCGATGAGCTCTCCTACCTTCTCCTCTCCTTGCCGACTTGGCGCGCTTTAGCTGCTTTCCCCACGTGCGCCAACGCAGCGCCATGAGAGCTTCGTCGCCGGCGAGTCTCGCGACCAATTGCTCACGGGCGTATGACCGTTAAGCTTCACGCGCCAGCAGTAGCACCTTCCTTGCCTTTCTCCCGAGTCGTAGCACGCCGTAGCTCCGCTTCATCGTCACCCATAGCCGCTCCGCAGCAAACCTCGTCGCCGGCGCCGTTTCCGGCCAAGTCCGCCCGTGCCACCACCACCAATCGACGCAGCGTCGAGTGGCTGTTCGAACGGACCCAGCCGCGTGTCGAACGGCGCCATAAAACGCTATTCCGACGAGGCCCGAGCGGCTCTGCCGCGTTCTAGCATCGCCGGCGGCGAGACGCTTTACCTCCGCCGACGATGTCCGCCGGGCCCCACCTCGCTCATCGCCCGATGGGCCGTGGGCCCGGGCTGATTGGTTGACCAGATCAATAATGCTGACTGGCAGCCAGTGCCATTGACAAAGCGAGCCCCACCATATAATTAGGCTAATTAAATGTTTTTATAAATAAAAGTAACTAGTAATCTAATCTTTCACTGAAATGTGGGGCCCAGTAGCTAATTAACCTCTGGATTAGTTTAATTTACTGTTAGAGTTAACAGAGGCTGACATGTGGGCCCCACGGGTCAGTTTGACCTGGTCAGCCGTCCTGTTGACTGCTGACGTCACTCCTGCGTCATGCTGACGTCATATTCCATTTCTGTTAATATAAATATTTCCAGAATATGTTTGAAACTTAGAAAATTCATAGAAAATAAACCGTAACTCGGATGAAAATGTTTTCTATATGAAAGTTGCTCAGAAAAATCCAACGAATCCGAATACGTGGTCCGTTCATCTGTCACATGCCCCTAGCATGCTGAACATGGGACATTCCCCCTCCGGTCATCTGTCTGACACAGGTCTGGAACCGGGAAAACATTCCCGGTTGAATTCCCCCTTCACCTTTATCGTGTAACCATACATTAGGTCACTCCCGGCATAGCATATTGCCACGTTCTGCTTTGTGATGCTATGTTTGCTTTATATTTACTGTTTCTTCCCCCTCTTCTCTCCGGTAGACCCCAAGACCGATCTCGCTTCGTGATCGACTACGCCGACGATTTACCCCTCCTTGCCGAGCAACCAGGCAAGCCCCCCCTTTGATCATCCCGATATCGCCCATTCCATTCTCTCATGCTTGCATTCGATTTTGCTATTGTTACTGATTGCTCCTATTCTGATGCATAGCCTGCTTTTGTATCTGCTGGTGTACCTTCCTGCTTATCCTAAATTGCTTTGTATAGGTTGGTTAGTGATCCATCAGTGACCCCCACCTTGTCCTTGTTGCCCCTGCTTCAGCATCGAAGACCCTATCAACGGGATCGAAGACCAGGACTCGGCACCGCACATCACTTTCCCCTTAGTTGCTCGACACTGCTGGATTACTATCGAGTGCCGAGGGTGAGACCTCTACAGCACTTCTGATGTTAACCATGTAGTGTAGCTATTCGGTCGTGGTCATCGAGGGTGATTTCCTCTTTAACCAATTCCGATACGACTCTGTCGTGCACCCCCTCAAGTGTGAACCTCAAGGGTGATCCCTCTTACGTTCACCTTGATGATTACATGGAGTGGAATTCACCGGGGGTGATTCCTTGGGTTTTCCCCTTGATGTTTGGACACACGGATACTTGGACTTTACCACTGTTACTTGGAAAGGCGGGGTCGACCCTGAGGGGTACCCACGAGTGATGTGGAGACGGGTTGACCTGGAAGGTGCCCATGAGATAATTACGAGGCGTGGCCGGGCATTCTTAGCCCTTGCCGCAAGTCCTCGAGACGGGACAACGGGGTCACATCTTTCGTGAGTCTCTGCTTGTTACCGCGCGTTCCTAATCCACTACGATTTGGATTTTTGATCCGAGGGGCCTCTGGCCTGATAGCACTAACCATCACGTGGGCATAGTATGGGCATTCTGCGTCGTATGCATCAGCCGAAGCTTAATAGACGTCAGTGAGTGAGCGGCGCACGCCGGGTTGGACTGGTAAGCTCCTACCTTTTTCAAGGAGGTAGCTAGGTCTGCTCACCGGCCGCCCACGCAACATGTAGGAGTTCCCGGGGAGATGGCCCATGACCCCTGGGGGCATAGGTTTAGTCCGGCGTGCTGGCCTCTCTATTAAGCCAAGGTCGGGTTGCGGCGTATTGTTTGGCCGAGGCCGGGCATGACCCAGGAAAGTGTGTCCGGCCGGAGTTAAGCGAGCATGGTGGGTAAGTTGGTGCACCCCTGCAGGGAAGAAAACATCTACCGATAGTCTGTCCTACGGTAGCGGACACTTGGAGTTGTATCCCGATCGATACCACTAGAACTGGATACTTGTGATGAGAATTGGATGGTGATGAGTATTGGATTGTGATGACAATTGGATAGTATGGCTCTGGGATTGCTTTCTCACAGGGAGTCGAGAAAGGATCTCTGGCCGAGGTTGATAACACTACTACTACTTTCCTTTATGCTACTCTATTCCCTCCTGTTCTTTGTAAGAAGGTGGTTTCGGAAGATGCTAGTCTTGAAAGGACTAGGCCTTCTCTCTATTCTCGCATTTCTGCAGCCACCCACATATACAGCCTTCCTTTGATAATGTTGCATATGTAGTGTAGATCCTTGCTTGCAGTACTTTGGATGAGTACTCACGGTTGCCTTGCTCCCTCTTTTTCCCCTTTTCCATTCTTCTCGGATAGCGCAACGGATGATTTGAGTCCAGGAGCAGATGACACCTTTGACGATCGCTACTACCCCGAGGGTGCCTATTACCACGTGATGGAGACCCGATGACCAGGAGTAGTTAGGAGGCTCCAGGCGAGGCCTTGCCTTTTCGATCGATGTTGCTTTTGTGCTAGCCTTCTTAAGGCAAACTTGTCTAACCTATGTCGTACTCGATATTGTTGCTTCACGACTCTTGTGTTTTCGAGCTTATGTATTCGAGCCCTCGAGGCCCCTGGCTTGTAATATAAAGCTTGTATTATTTTAATTTGTGTCTAGAGTTGTGTTGTGATATCTTCCCGTGAGTCCTTGATCTTGATCGTACACATTGCGTGTATGATTAGTGTACGATTGAATCGAGGGCGTCACAAGTTGGTATCAGAGCCGACTGCCTGCAGGTAGCCCCCTTTCCAACTCCTTGGCCGAAGTTGAGTCTAGTCTTTGAAAAATTGTTTTACTAACATGGCTGTGTGGCTTACGGGCCCACGTTGCCATTGGATGGTATTAGGGTCTTTTATTCCTCGTCTATACTCTAGGACTCTGATCTCTCTTCTATTAGGGTTAAACATTTTACTAAGTCTGACATTAGGATCTCATACCCACTTTCTCCCGGAGAGCCCCTTCAGTCCAGATGATCGCTTGCTGCTTCAGAAGATTTCAATGATACTCTCTGATGTTTCCCTGAAACCCTTGTGCCCTTCGCCGTTGCAATTCCATATCACCGATAAATCCCTTTGGATAACTACATACACCTATCCTTCATATTGTCATCCCCAGTTGATCTTGTTATTACAAGATGCCTTGTAATACTTTCAGGTATTTCGAGAATCCATTGTGCCTGCTGCGTTGCAGCTCCTTTTCCACATGAATACGTGTACGAGTAATTCCTCACAATTACCGGGGATTCGTTCATCCCCAATTGTTTAGGTATTTCACAAAAGTCTTCGAAATACTATTCGATCTTCTGATAATCCTTAGTAGCCTATTGCTCCTGTTCTTCCTTATCGTCTTGCATTATGGTTAATTCTATATGTCCAACAATATTCATTAAACTCATTTGAGATTGTCATTCCTTTCCTATTGATTCGACATGTGTGTGAATGCACACATTCATTAGTTATTCCCTGGTAATTATTTATCCTTCTGCTCATACTCCACTCTGGACATGAGTTGTTTCTCGGGAAATCAAACCTTGATTGATTGTTGATCTAAGCCTATTCAACTTATCCATCCTTAATCAGAGCGTCTGCTCCCGATCCCTTGATTTGGAAATCATAATTCCTTTGCATTTGAGCTTTGATTTAGTCAGTTGTTTCTATAATCCGATCTCCTTGCATTCTTTCTTCTTCTGGTTGAGTATTGATGCTCACATCATATCCCTTGGGGACCACCACATCCTTGTTGGATCATTATCCAACAATGCCCCTCGTATTAACCACCTTGTGAGTTCTTCCCTGATACATAATGCCTTTGGTAAATTGTATCCTCTCCTTTGGTCAATCATGCTCTACCTTTGAGCTTGTGTTAGTTACTCTCTAAGTTTGTGGTATATGTTCCTAAGATGCCCCTATGGGTTGAACCTATGCCTTCCCTAATCCGTGCGAACCCGAGAGTTCTCACAGGTCATACTATTCTGGTGTTTTGCCAGATAAAATTTCAACTCTACAACTTCTTCAAAGACGAGGAGTGAATGGAAAGTTATGCATTAGAGAAGTGGGAGTCGACCTTGAGCCTTTGTGTTCATGCCCATGGACCCGATGTGGAACTTATCATGGAAGCTTCTTGTTAATAATAATCCCCTTGTGATAAGTACATCTTGTATCTATCATTGGTCCTTGCAACCGTGGTTTCGACCTTATTATTCTCCTTTGATTCCATTTCTCGGACAAGTTGAATTATTTGTCTTCTTCAGATCATTTCACCTGTCCAACTTCTACGTTGACCTTCCTTCGAGTGTTACCCTCCGGTATCTCAAGAATATCAAAGAACTATGTTGCTTCCTATGAGTCTTCATCTAGTATTTCTTCTCACAGATTTCAGATTCTCCCCGGGTTTTGAGTTATTTGTCACTCGAGAACACCGATAGGTGGATCGATTCCGCACTCCGATTCAATAACTCTAAGTAATTTCTGTTACTCACGAGTTAAATAATCCTTCAAGTCATTCCTAGCCTGGTCGGCTATATCATTATCATGGTGAAATTTAACTGTGCTACGCGGTCCTTCCGGGAGCATAATTTTCGACGATGAACTAAACCTACGTCGATCTTCCTCGTCATATCATTTCGCCTTGAACAACAAGCTTGATTTTGAGTTTGTGTTGTATCCGTGGTTCAAATAACCTTTTCTTCACCATTCCCTTGGCATGATGTCATCACCGTTCGATTACATCTTCATGAAATCTCTCGACAAAGGTGTCGTGATCACCATCAACGTCCTGAGCTCTTCCAGGATATCAATTGAATTCATGATGAGAAACACCATCCCCGCCCCTCGATGATTTGTGATATCATTGATGACATCCTTGACTTCCTACCAACACAGACCTAGTCGTGTTTGGTTATTCCTTATGTTCCGAGGTAATCTTGAAAGTGTTCCTTTGTATCTTTTGTGATCTTCAGATCCAGCTCTTACCCGAAACACCATGTTATTGCTACCTCGAAGCATGACTATGGTACTTCGTATATCATTAAGAACATTGGAAGCGCAATGCTAAATCTTCTCGATCCATTATCCAAACACCATTGTATGGGTAAACCTCATAAATTCCTTGCCCTTTTGTTTAACTGGTTTCTTACTTGGAGCCCTATCATGTATATCATGCTATGCTTTTCCTTGGGGAAGATATACTCTTGATACCCAGGTATAAACACATTTTCCTTGCCATTGGTCTGTTTAATCTAATAATCACATTTTCCTTTCCATGCTTTTGTTTAACCTTTCTTGTAATCTAACTTGTCTGAGCAGAGATAATTCCCTGCTCATGTAAACACCTCGGTGTACAAGCTCTGTCAGTAAGACCTTATTACTATTGTCGATGACATTCCGGTAGCCACCGATGGATGAGAACTTTGCCTATTGGTCCGCCTCGTCTTAACAAGCAGGAAAATGGTTCTCTTCGCCCCTCGCCCTTGGTACCTACGTTATCGCCAACATAATAGACAGGCCATCCTCAGACCCGCCTTGCCATCATGACCGTGCAAAATGTTAGCGCCTTCCTGCTTTTAACCCACATGGTAGGCCCATAACCCACAGTCCCCCAGGATCGAAACCTGACTCTCCTGTATATCTTTGATTCCGAAATATTCTTGCATTTGGCTTCGTATCATGTCACGAGCCACCCCCCCGAGGGATGATCTATTCCTGATGCTCTGGACCCCTTCTCACACTATGTTCAGGTATCGATCGATTGTCCATCCGCTTGAAACTTCTTATTGTACCTTCATATTTTGCTCTCGACGTTATTCTTAAATTTCAACTCGAGAGATACTTCTGTCACATAACCTGCATTGTTTTCCAGACAATTAAACCCATAAGGGTCAGTTCTCCTGAAGTTACTCTTTACTTCCCCACTTAAATCTCGGGACGAGATTTCTTGTAGTGAAGGAGACTTGTAACATCCCCAGCATCACACTACAGTAATCTCCCCTAATAAAGGTCATGTCATCATGATCATCATGCCTAAATGCCACTTGTCCAAAATCTACTTCAAATTCAAATTCAAATTGCATGTCAAAAATTTGCTTCTTCTTTCATGCAATGAAAATAGTTCATAATATGACAAATATTCTCTAAGTATTTTTCATGTTAAAACCAAAATCCTTGGAGTTCCCATATTGCCCCTGGAAATTAATTAGTGTTCCAACAACATTTAAATATGCCATTCCCAATTTCCAAAATTCCTAGTCAAATCATCCTGCCTCCAAACTATTTGTGGCAATACCTAAAAATGTGGAGGAATTAATGGGCCAAGTCCCATATTTTTCCTAAATCCTTTGGATGCTCAATTAAATCTTTTCCTCTCTCTATTTTAACAAAAAAAAGAGAAAGAGCACAGATCACTGTGCACTGGGCCGAGTGCACAGTGCCTGGCCCGAGCCAACTGGCCCAGCTGGCCACCGCGCCCCCCGATGGGCCTCAGCCCCTGACCTTCCCATGGGCCTCGGCCCATCCCAGCAGGACGGCCCACTCCCCCTCATCGGTCGCCTTCTGTTCCTCCAACCGGGCGGGACAGAGCGCGCCCGTCGCCATCCAACCACCTCGCCGGCGACGCCCGACGAGAGGATAAGGCCCGGGACACCTCGAGTCCTCCTCCTCACCTACCGCCACTCCCGCTACTCCGTCCCCCTGGCTCTCCCTCACTCACTCTCCCCTTCTCTCTCTCCCTCTCCTTCGTTTTGGAGAGGAGGCTGACGCGGTCGCCACTGTGCCTCACCCATCCTCGCGGCCATCGAGCGTCGTTCGCCTCGCCATCGTGCCCATCGTCTCAGCCGTCGTCGTCTACCCTGTCCCCGTCTGTAAGCGCGAGCCGGGAGCCACTGCGGGGAGCGGATCGAGCCGCCCCCTTTCGCCTCTGTCGCCGGCGAACTCCATCTTCTCCGGCAAATGCTGCTGCTACTAATCTTACACCGGGCCACCTTGTGCCTCCCCGGTGAGCTCTCCTACCTTCTCCCTCTCCTTGCTGACTTGGCGTGCCCCCTAGCTACTTTCCCCACGTGCGCCCGAACGCAGCGCCGCGGAGCTCGTCGCCAGCGAGTCTCCGGTGACCAGTTGGTCACGGGCGTATGCCCGTTAGCTTCACCACGTCGCGCAGCACCTTCCTAGCCTTTCTCCCGAGTCGTAGCATGCCGTAGCTCCGTTTCATCGTCACCCGTAGCCGCTCCGCCGCAAACCTCGTCGCCGGCGCCGTTTCTGGCCAAGTTCGCCCATGCCACCACCACCAATCGACGCGGCGTCGAGTGGCTGTTCGAACGGACCCAGCCGCGTGTTGAACGGCGCCATAAAATGCTATTCCGACGAGGCCCGAGCGGCTCCGCCGCGTTCTAGCGTTGCCGGCGGTGAGACGCCTGCCTCCGCCGACGTGGCTGGCCGGGCCCCACCAATGGCTCCTCGCCGATGGGCCTCGCGAGCCCGATTGATCGGTTGACCCGATCGGCTGCTGACTAAGCGACCAGTGCCATTGACAGGCAGGCCCCACCGTATAATTAGGCTAATTAAATGTTTTTATAAATAAAAGTAACTAGTAATCTAATCTTTCATTGAAATGTAACTACGATTTGGATATTTGATCCGAGGGGCCTCTGGCCTGATAGCACTAACCATCACGTGGGCATAGTATGGGCGTTACGTATCGTATGCATCGGTAGAAGCTTAATAGACGTCGATGATGGCGGCGCTACGGGTTGGACTGGTAAGCTCCTACCTTTTTCAAGGAGGTAGCTAGGTTCGCTCACCGCCGCCACGCATAGCGTCTTGAGGAGTTCCCGGGAGATGGCCCATGACCCCAGGGGCATAGGTTTAGTCCGTGGCCTCCGCTCTATTAAGCCTAGGTCGGGTTCGGCGATTGTTTGGCGAGGCCGGCATGACCAGTGAAAGTGTGTCCGGCCGGAGTTAAGCGAGCGTGGTGGGTAAGTTGGTGCACCCCTGTAGGGAAGAAAACATCTATCGATAGCCTGTCCTATGGTAACGGACACTTGAAGTTGTATCCCGATCGATACAACTAGAACTGGATACTTGTGATGAGAATTGGATGGTGATGAGAATTGGATTGTGATGACAATTGGATAGTATGGCTCTGGGATTGCTTTCTCGCAGGGAGTCGAGAAAGGATCTCTGGCCGAGGTTGATAACACTACTACTACTTTACTTTATGCTACTCTATTCCCTCCTGTTGCTGCAAGAAGGTGGTTTCCAGAAGATGCTAGTCTTCGAAAGGACTAGGCCTTCTCTCTATTCTGGCATTTCTGCAGCCCAATCCACATATACAACCTTCCTTTGATAATGTTGCATATGTAGTGTAGATCCTTGCTTGCGAGTACTTTGGATGAGTACTCACGGTTGCCTTGCTCCCTCCTTTTCCCCTTTTCCATTCTTCTCAGATGACGCAACCAGATGACAGAGTCCAGGAGCCAGGTGACACCTTTGACGATTGCTACTACCCCGAGGGTACCTATTACCACGTGACGGAGACCGCCGATGACCAGGAGTAGTTAGGAGGATCCCAGGCAGGAGGCCTTGCCTTTTCGATCGATGTTGCTTTTGTGCTAGCCTTCTTAAGGCAAACTTGTCTAACCTATGTCTGTACTCAGATATTGTTGCTTCCGCTGACTCTTGTGTTTTCGAGCTTATGTATTCGAGCCCTCGAGGCCCCTGGCTTGTAATATAAAGCTTGTATTATTTTAATTTGTGTCTAGAGTTGTGTTGTGATATCTTCCCGTGAGTCCTTGATCTTGATCGTACACATTGCGTGTATGATTAGTGTACGATTGAATCGAGGGCGTCACATGACCCAAACGGACATGAGCGACACCATTGCCATCCCAAACGGACGAAAGGATGCAAAGCGTTGGAGTTGGCGTTAGGCCATCTCCACCGCGCGACCCCATCTTGTCCGGGTGCGTCCATTTGGGGTAGAACGGACGAATAGCGCGGCCTAACACGCGGCCCCAAACGGACAAATGTCCAGAATCCGTCCGTTTTCGACCCATCCCCGGCCCAAACTTGCACCGAGTTTGGGGTGAAACGGACATCGCGCGGACGGGCTCGATGCACGCCCTTGTCCCCCCGTGGCCCGCCTGTTGGGGACACTAGCAGTCCCTTCGCTTCCAACGCGTCCACCCCCTCTCCCCGCCCCACCCGCCGCCGGCGCCGCCACTATTCTCCGGCCGCCTCATCATTGCGCACCCCCGGCCGTCCATACCAAACCACGTCTCGACATGGCCGCCACCACGCCCGCGCTTTCGCCGTAGTTTTGGCCGTCGATTGGAGGAGATTTGGCCGTCGCCGTCGTAGCCGGTGGCAGAGGGGATACGATGGGGTATCGTTCGATACCCTGCACTGTCATGGGATGAAAGGAAGCTTTGGTAGGTGATGACTGCTTGTGTGATCATGCACAACATGATCGTCGTGGACAAGCGTGATGACAATATCTTCGACCAAGGATTTGATTTTCGACAATGTTGAGCCCCTACACCAAGAACCGGCCACGTTTGATCAGTTTGTCCAGTTCCATCGTGAGCTGCGTGATTGGCGCACTCATTTGGATCTGCAAAATGATTTGGTTGAGCGCTTGTGGGATCATATTGGCAACCAATAGATGTATTGGTTCATTTTATGTTCATTCAAGACAATTTTGATTTGGTTGTAAAACTATTTTTATTAGAAACAACTTCGATTGAGTTGTAAAACTATTTTAATTTTCAAACAATTAGTATTTAGACGTGCAAACTTGTTTTGATATGAAAATATAGGCATTTAGGCTCTGGCGGACGGGATGGAACAACGCTTGGCGCTGGCACGAAGCCTTGGACACCGCATCTCGCGACAGTGCCGACACGATCCCATCGCCCTAACCAAACGGACAGAATTCGGGCAAAACGAACGTTCGTTTGGGGTTGCGCAGTGGAGTTGGCCTTAGGACTTGGACGAAGAATTACTGTTTTATTGGCAAAGCCTCGACCGACCGATGGTCGCGGCGGCTGGGGTGCATGACCCAACTGTCATACTCGTACCTGCATCCACGCAGAAACAGCTTTGCCATTGCAGGTCATGGACAATGAGACGCGCCCTGCTTCTTTAATGCTTTCTTTCCGTGCGGATACGGAGGGTGCTGACTCGGAGCCGACGCGACGCCGCCCGGATTGGGCAGCGGTGCTCGGTCTCCACGTCACCTACACGTCGGCGCCTGTTGCCGCCCGCTGCAGGCAAGTTAAGCGCGTGCCAGCCAGCGTGAACTTGCTGGCCAGCCGCGTCCCTGCACCTCGACGCCACGACGGCGGCGCCATGCGAGCTGGCGTTTGGGGGCGACGAGACGACCGCGTACCACCGATGGATCTCATTTGCCGCTTGGGGGACTCGAATTCGGCTTCCAACCTGGAGAAAGTTTGGCTCCAGCAGCAGCAGCCACCTCGCCTGGAAGGTCTCTTTTGACGAAACGTGCGTTGATTCGTCCTGGCTGCTGCTTAAAAAAGTAGATGGCCGGCTTCTTGAACTGCTTAAGCGCCTCCGCACTTTTCATTTAGAATGACCACTTGGATTATGTTAAGCTTAACCTGTAGTACTACTAGTACGAGCATTACTTAACTCATATAATTGTCCTTCTCAGAATCACGACTGCTGAATGGCCACGGTGAGACGAGATCTTATTTTTCCGGTCGAGGGTTGCAAAGCTGCTTTCAGGAGGCCCTACCCACCTCATCACAAAAACTAGATAACCTGTTGTCTGTTGAGGCTTGAGACAGTAGTACTCCCTCCGTTTCTTTTTACTCCGCGTATAAGTTTTGGTCAAAGTCAAACTAGACAAAGTTTGACCAGATTTATATTTAAAAATATGAACATCTATAATACTTAAACTATATAATATGAAAATACATTTCATGGTGCATCTGAAAATGTTGATTTCATACCATGAATGTTGATATTTTTTAATATAAAGTTAGTCAAACTATGCAAAGCTTGACCTTGACCAAACCTTATATGCAGACTAAAAAGAAACGGAGGGAGTAAAAGACAACACACAACTTCCAATCTGATGAGCCTGCCGCGGCATCGTAGTTCCGGCCCGAGGATGCGATGCGAGCGACGCTCAACATGAGGGATTCTGAGCCACAGGTTTTTACCTTTGAACCAAAAACCACAGATTAGTGAGCCGGGACTCCAAAAAGATCTTAAATGCAGCAGAAGGAACAAAACAATACTACAAAGGAGCATACAGGAGCGATGCGCAGGCAGTTCCCCGGCGCGCGCGTCACGCCCTGCGTCACCCGGGCCACGGCGTCGTGGCCGAGCCCGCACCGGACACGTTTTTCTCGCCCACCGGAAAAAGAGAGGACGACGAAATGAGCCACCGGAACAGTTAAAATGGCCAATAATTATGTGAGCAAGCAGGCCCACGACCGCTTGGATCTGGTCCGTCCGTCGGCCAGCCGCGCCTGTAGCGGCCCTCATCGTAACCGTTAATGAGTGAGTGCGCCCCACAAGGGGAGGGGGCGCGTGACGCCAGCTGGCATCGGAGAGTGCGAGCGCAAACCTTATCCCCTGCGCCCCCCGTTGTGCGCACCCTAGATAGGCGCGGTCCACGGGGATCGCACCCACCGACCCGGAGGCAGCCCGTTGCTGTCAGTGGGCGGCAGTCCACGAGGGAGTCGCGCGCCGGGCCTCCCACCCCGTGGAATATACGGGGCGCGTCCTCCTCCCCCGTCCCCAACCTCTCGCCTCCGGTTTCATTTCCAAACTCGAAAACCCACCACGCCACTTCTCCCACCCCTCGCTCGCCGTCTCTCTCAGATCAGATCGGATAAGATCAGAGAGGGCACGCACGATCTCGCGGTTTCTGCTGGAGACGTCGGCCGTTCCGCCAATCCGAGGGGGCTAGATTCTCTGAGCGCCTGCTTCAGCCATGATGTCGCGGTCGTATACCAACCTGCTCGATCTCGCCGAGGGCAACTTCGCCGCGCTGGGCCCGGCCAGCGGCGGTGCGCGGCGGAGGTCGGGCTCGTTCGGGATGAAGCGGATGTCGCGGGTCATGACGGTGCCGGGGACGCTGTCGGAGCTCGACGGGGAGGACGAGTCGGAGCCCGCGGCCACTAACAGCGTCGCCTCCGACGTGCCCTCCTCGGTGTCGGGCGAGCGCCTGCTCGTCGTCTCCAACCAGCTCCCAATCGTCGCGCGCCGCCGCCCCGACGGCCGCGGCTGGTCCTTCTCCTGGGACGACGACTCGCTACTCCTCCAGCTCCGCGACGGCATTCCCGACGAGATGGAGGTGCTCTTCGTCGGCGGCGTGCGCGCCGACATCCCCCTCGCCGAGCAGGACGAGGTCTCGCAGGCGCTGTACGACCGCTTCCGCTGCGTCGCGGTGTTCCTCCCGGAGTCCCTCCACGACCGCTTCTACCACAGCTTCTGCAAGCGCCAACTCTGGCCTCTCTTCCACTACATGCTCCCCTTCGCCTCCTCCGCATCCACAGCAACTTCCTCCTCCTCATCGGCTCCCCCGGCTGGCAACGGCCGCTTCGACCGCGGCTCGTGGGAGGCATACGTGCTCGCCAACAAGTTCTTCTTCGAGAAGGTCGTGGAGGTCATCAACCCGGAGGACGACTATGTGTGGGTCCACGACTACCACCTCATGGCGCTTCCCACCTTCCTCCGCCGCCGCTTCAACCGCCTCCGCATCGGCTTCTTCCTCCACAGCCCATTCCCCTCGTCGGAGATCTACCGCACCCTGCCTGTCCGCGAGGAGATCCTAAAGGCGCTGCTCAATTGTGATCTCATTGGGTTCCACACTTTCGATTACGCCAGGCATTTCCTCTCATGCTGTAGTAGGATGCTGGGAATCGAATACCAGTCCAAGCGTGGGTACATTGGATTGGAGTACTTTGGCCGCACTGTTGGGATCAAAATCATGCCAGTGGGAATTCATATGGATCAGTTGCAGGCGGTTCTGTGCTTGCCAGACAGGCAGTGGAGAGTTTCCGAGCTGCAGCAGCAGTTTGAGGGGAAGACTGTGTTGCTCGGTGTGGATGATATGGACATCTTTAAAGGGATCAATCTGAAGCTTCTTGCCTTTGAGAATATGCTGAGGACGCACCCCAAGTGGCAGGGACGAGCAGTGTTGGTGCAGATTGCAAAGCCAGTCCGTGGGAAGGGTAAAGATCTGGAAGCCATTGAGGCTGAGATTCGTGAGAGCTACAATAGGATCAATGGAGAGTTTGGCCGGTCCGGGTACAGCCCTGTTGTTTTTATTGATAGGGATGTGTCTAGTGTGGAGAAGAGTGCCTACTATACGATCGCGGAATGTGTGGTAGTGACCGCAGTAAGGGATGGGATGAACTTGACACCATATGAATACATCGTCTGTAGGCAGGGGACACCTAGGTCGGAGTCCTCATCGGAGGTGACTGGGCCAAAGAAGAGCATGCTCGTGGTGTCAGAGTTCATTGGGTGCTCACCGTCTTTGAGTGGTGCTATTCGGGTTAACCCATGGAATGTAGAGGCAACTGCAGAGGCGATGAATGAGGCCATTTCAATGTCTGATCAGGAGAAGCAGCTGAGGCACGAGAAGCACTACCGTTATGTCAGCACCCATGATGTTGCTTATTGGTCGAAGAGCTTCATCCAGGACTTGGAGAGGGCTTGCAAGGACCATTTTAGAAGGACATGCTGGGGCATTGGATTGGGATTTGGTTTCAGGGTGGTGGCCTTGGACCCTCATTTCACAAAGCTTAACATGGATTCTATTGTTATGGCTTACGAAAGGTCAGAGAGCAGAGCTATATTTCTTGACTATGATGGAACATTGGTGCCTCAGACTTCCATCAACAAGACACCTAGTTCAGAAGTTCTGAGGATTATCAATACCCTCTGCTCAGATGAGAGGAATATAGTTTTTATTGTCAGCGGGAGAGGCAGGGATAAATTGGGCGAATGGTTTTCCTCGTGTCCGAAGCTGGGTATTGCAGCTGAACATGGCTACTTCTTAAGGTACCGTCTTTCATTTTGACACGTTTCTTGATAATGTTGGTAGCAGGAACTGTATAATCTTATTTACCTTATGATCTTGATATAATCAGTAACAGCAATACAGATTGTGCTAATCTGTTAATTAATAATCAGATATTACCAAACAGTTAACTACATTTATTTCATGGCTTGTTCTTGGTGTAACCTGCTATAATTATCAGAATCTTTTTTGGTTTCTGAAATTGGAATGTTATAGATTGTAGGAAAAAGTTCAGTAAAATAACCCCATAAGGATGGAATAGAGAGTGTGAATAGGGTGATGGTTCCTTTCATGTTTGTTCTTGTCATGTTTGTAATTCAGTATTGATAGTACATGATACAGAGTTACTCCTATCTTTAAACCAGTTCAAGCAGAGTTGAGGCAGTTGCCGTGTTTTCACCCCCCATGATTTTATATGTATCTCTAGTATTTGTTCACTCGTTATTCAGCACAACTATGTTTTGGTATTTTCCTTGCTAAGTACCTGAAGAGCTCATATAAACATGAAAACTTTAGTGATTTCTTGGAATCGGTCGTAATTATTTGCTTCGTACTTAAGGTAGACAATAATAGCTCTGCTAACTTTGCTTGGCTGGCTACTACCAAATTTTCTCAAAAAGGAACAAACAATTAAATTTGTTCTGTCTAAACATGTGTAGGTGGAGTAGAGATGAAGAGTGGCAAACGTGCGCCCAGGCTTCGGACTTTGGATGGATGGAAATGGCTGAACCAGTGATGAATTTGTATACAGAATCAACTGATGGATCCTACATTGAGACCAAGGAAAGTGCTTTGGTGTGGCACCATCAGGATGCTGACCCAGGCTTTGGATCCTCACAGGCCAAAGAGATGCTTGATCACCTGGAGAGTGTACTGGCAAATGAACCAGTCTCTGTCAAGAGTGGCCAGTTTATTGTTGAAGTCAAACCTCAGGTTTGTGCATCTCCTTGATTTCTCAAATACCTTTCTTCATTTATTTATTTTTGCCATTTAGCTGACAAGTTCACCTAGAGAGTGTCTACCATAGAGAATGCATGTCACTTTTTTGTGTATAAATAAACTTCATCAGTCGTTTCCATATTTGTCCCTACTAACTTCAGCCAGTAGCTTTTGTTTTGCCACAGTAGATAAACTGTTTGTTTTGTAATCCATAC
The DNA here is from genome assembly GCA_021437245.1 of Aegilops speltoides. Classification (NCBI taxonomy): domain Eukaryota; kingdom Viridiplantae; phylum Streptophyta; class Magnoliopsida; order Poales; family Poaceae; genus Aegilops; species Aegilops speltoides. The sequence goes on from CM038143.1 coordinate 368,584,828, forward strand.
GCAATTATGTTAGGTGCGGTTCTGCTCATTGGAAAATATAGTAGGCATTGCTAGTTGTGTTTAGCTTTCCTCTTGGTTGGGAAAGACCTTATAAGTGCTGACGACCTGTTTAACTTATCTTGTGGTTGTAGAAGAGCTTTCTGAAAGCAGCTTTTGAAGAAGCAATATGGGCTGCTTTGCCCTATTTTTAATATAATCATATGTGCATGCTTATTAGCTTTGTTAAAAAGCAAACAGTGTCATGTCACATTGCAGGGCCTTAACTACTTCACCTCCCCACCTACTATCAACATTGTTCTTTCTTCTGCAAGTGTGTTAGTTCTTTTAGTAACATTGAGCTGAAGTAATGGTCACACAAGTTGACATCACTTGCACCTTCTGGTTTAGTTTGTTGGTGTGCCCCCTCTCAAAATTGCCTCACATATTAGATATGTGATGTATGCTCAACGTTAACATTGAATCTCTTGTTTCTTTATGCTAATTCTCCAGGGAGTAAGCAAGGGAGTAATAGCTGAAAAGATACTGATATCAATGAAAGAGAGAGGAAAGCACGCCGACTTTGTATTGTGTATTGGTGATGACAGGTCTGACGAAGACATGTTTGAAAACATTGCGGACATAATCAAAAGGGGTATGGTTGCCCCCAAAACACCATTGTTTGCATGCACTGTGGGACAAAAACCAAGCAAAGCAAAATTCTACCTGGATGATACGTTTGAAGTGGCCACCATGCTGAACGCACTGGCGGAGGCAACAGATCCTGAACCTATGACCGGCTCCACCGATGAGTTAGCTACGTCTATGTCCTCAATTGATATTGGTGGTGAACAAAGTCAGTCAAGGGGTAGACCTTTTGATGGATTGTAGTTCAGATCTTGGTTAAATCTGCAGATTATGGCGATTGATTCAACAGTCGCTTCTACACATATATTCTGACGGATATGAAGATGGATACTCAATGAACTACTAACACCAGGGCCTACGATTTGAAGCTAGTGCAGAAGCATGCTCGATTATCCAGCCGGGCAACACATTACCATCTTTTGCTGCAAAATGCAGGTCCATATGTCAATAGCTGACTCGTCACCTCTCTTTGCATCTTTCTCTTAAACCTTTTTCCTTCTCTAGTAAAACGAGATGCTTCATGGTAAGGCAAGTGAACTGTATGGACGGGGTGATAGGCACTTGGGATGATAGGATTGGCACTGCACATGGAAATTCAATGGAGTGCATCCTCCTCTGCGTGTGATCCCGTGTAAACAAGTTACACATCGGTTTCGGTTTTGTTTTCGAAGTCTAAAGTCGCGTAGTAAATGTGAATGGTGAGATTTGGTTCGTTATTTGAAACCTTTTTGTTTTTTGCTAGCCTTGCTCTCATAGCTTGCTCCATAATTCCTCCCTCCTTTGCTGGGTTCAAGTATGCTTCTATCTGAAAATTATGTAGGATTCTAAACTTGATGGTGGCACGGGCAAAATTGAAAACGTGTTGTTGATGCTTTGCTTGCCTATCTATCGATTTTCCTAACATGTGACGCGCAACTGTGGACACTTTGCTTGGAGTACTGGCGAATTTGTTCCTTCAGTATCACATCTCTTTGCTTCATCAGTTCGTGGTGTAGTTTAGAAAACGGCTGAACAACGGATAGGTACAAAGTATGAACCGACAACGTACACGTCCGTCACGGGACTTTTTTTTGGCGGCTAGCATTGGACCGCCGCGGCGGCCGTTGGACTGATGGCATCTTCCTGAAGCCTTCCTGATAATCTGACGAGGGGGCTTCCTCTCCAGAATTTCCGTCCCCTAGGGAAAAGCTAGGGTTTGCTGTCCTCCGGTGGGCATTGTCGATCGTGAGTTTTTCCTTTGCCGTTCCTCGTCTTCCCGACGTCTGGGAGCAATGGAACTTTTAGCCTGGAACTTGCCGGGGTTTGGGCACTACTAGGACAGTACGAGCGCTTCCGGAGATCCAGAGGCAGTTGCATACGGATGTGGCAAACGCATTAATAATGCAGAAAAAACTAAGCGGAAGATGGGTTTTCGCCATATGGCTGTAGATGAGTCTGATAGGTAAGAGTGGAGGACTGTTGCGGAATTCCCTAACGGACGCTCATTGCGTCGAAGGAAGTGTGGCTGATTCGCACATGGAGATCGAGAGAGATCGCTCGTCTTGGGCAGGCCCGTTTAATTGTTTCAGCGATCTTGGTTTTGGGAACCTTCTAGATGTTTCCAGAAGGGTCTTTCCGGTTTGAGGAACCTTCAGAAGGTTCCTGAACCAGGTTTTTTTTGTGACCTTTCTTTTTTGTTTTCTTTTCTCCTGTTTCTATTTTCTACTTTATCATTTGTTGCTTTTTTTTTACATTTTTCTTTTTAAATTTCTTTCATTTTAATTTTCTTTTTCCAAGTTTATTTTCCTTTTTTGCTATAATATGGTTACTTTTACATTTTTTTTTATTTTTCCTGTTATTTTTGTTGAAAAATTTCAAATACTGTTTGAAATTTCAAAAAATGTCCTTGATTTCAAAATTTGTTCATAATTTTTAAAAATGTCAGTGTTTCAAGAAATGTTCTTATTTTCAAAATTTTGTTCACAATTTCAAAGAATGTTCGTCTTTCAAGAAGTTCAAAAAATATTCTCGTTTTCAATATATGTTCACAATTTAAAAAAATGTTCGTATTTAAAAATATCAGGAATTTTAAAAAATGTTGTCGTTTTCAAAATTTGTTCACAATTTTTCAGAAAAATGTTCATGCTTCAATAAATGTACGCGGTATCAGCATTTTGTTTGCAATTTCATAAAATGATCCCATTTCTAATTTTGTTCACATTTCCAAAAAAGCGTACCTATACGAATTTTATTCGCATTTTTAAAAAAAATATTCATTTTTTAAATTTTTTGTTCTGAATATAAAAAAATGTTCATGTTCACAATTTTTTTTCCAAATTAAAAACCTTCCGTGATCTCAGAAATATTAGGGAATTTCAAAAAATGTTCGCATTTTACTTCTGCCTTTTTTAAACCAGAATTACAAAAATGGTTCCCTTTTCAAGAAAAAGTCTGGAATATTTTTTTTTGCGTTATTTCAAAACTGTTCGGAATTTTTGAACAAATGTTTCTAAATGTTTCCCAAATCTCAACACCCTCTATGTGTTCTTGAATGGTTTTTGCTTCTTTTATTTTGAGTAGTTGATGTCTGGTGTATTGGCTAATAGCTCATGGTTAGGAGCCTGTGTTGTGTGAGGTTTTTTGACCAAATCCTGCCTGTCTCATTTTTTTTCTTTTTGTCGCACGACAAGAAACAACAAGAGGCGTGTAGGTGGGCCGGCCAAGGCGGAGGACTGCCTGTGCGAAGCCCCGCCATTCTGCCGCAAAATGCGGCAGATAGGAGGTCCTGATTGTTGCTTCTTTTTCGAAGGAGCAGTCTGAAGGTTTTAGACTTGCAGTAAAGGATGTTACAAAAACTTTATTGATGTGGTTATTGACGATGGTAATTAGTGGAGGTTTAAGGGCCTCTAGAGTGAAGCCAACTGGGAGGATAAAAACAAGACGTGGACAACCTTGTGTGATCTCCATGCAAGTGTACAACTACCTTGGGTAGTAATGGGGGTTTATAATGAGATTCTACATTCACATGAGAGGGAAGGAGGAAGGCAGAGGCAGCTATAGCGGATGCAAAACTACAGAGATGCATTCACTGACTGCTCCTTAGAAGATATGCGCTACATGGGAGATGCTTTCACATGGAGGAGAGGAAGAGTTCGGGAGAGGCTAGACCGAGCTATAGTTAATTCAGACTAGGCCGAGATGTTTCCGGGCGTCGCCCTTACAAAGGGAGAGAAGACTAAATCCAACCATTGGCCCATCGTCATTGATAAAGAACATTATTTGAATGTGGCCTCGTAGAATCGGCTGTAGTACCGGTGTTTTGAGGCCTGGTGGTTAGTTGGACCAAAGTTGCAGAAAGTAGTCCAGGAGTACATTTAATCACATGCAAAGCTTGTCGGGAAATGCTAAGCTAATGGAGAAAGCGGTTGTAATTCATGCTAACCTGCACTTATGGGATAAATGAGTATTTTTTGCGACAAAACTTTCAATCTATACATCTTCAATCATGGCAATACAACAAACACCAAAAAAAATTACATTCAGATCCGTAGACCACCTAGCGACGACTACAAGCACTGGATCGAGCCGAAGGCACGCCGCCGTCATCGCCCCTCCCTCGCCGGAGCCGGGCAAAACTTGTTGTAGTAGACAATTGAGAAGTCATTGTGCTAAGGCCACATAGGACCAGCGTAGTAGAACAACAACCGCCGCTGATGAAGAGTAGCGTAGATCGGAAGGATCCAACATGAAGAAACACAAAAATGTAGACGAACTACAACTAGATCCGAGCAAATCCACCAAGGAAAGATCCACCGGAGACACACCACCACACGCCCACCGACGATGCTAGACACACCATCGGGACGGGGCTAGATGGGGAGAACCTTATTCCATCTTTAGGGAGCCGCCCCGTCTCACCTTCCTGAGCAGGCACAAACCCTAACAAAACTCGAAGAAACATTTAAAAACGCAGTCCTCCCGCCGGCAAGGGCCGGGATCCATCGCGCCGCCATGGCCCTAAGGCCACCTGAGAAGAGGCAGACCAGCGGCAGCGCCGGTGGGGAGGCAGAGGAACCCTAATCTTTTCTTGGGGGAGGATGCGTCTTTGCTTCGTACATGAGTGGTTGTGTTTAGAGTGGACAAATGAGGATTGAAAGGGCCTAGAAACAGAATTAATGAGTTGAAGAGGGAACTTGCGGTCCAATGAGTGATCCTTCAATAGCTTGATAGAATGAGATTCTAATCAGGCTGGAAAGCTTGTTCGAACAAGAGGAGTTGCACCATCTCCAGGGAGAACGAGCGAACTGGTTATGGCTGGAAGGCTTCTTCGGACAAGAGGAGATGCACCATCTTCAAAAAGGAGAGGCGAACTGGTTACGACAAGGGGACCGTAATATGGGATTCTTTCGGAACCACACAAAGGCTAGAAAGAAAAATAATACAATAAAATACTTACTACTCCCTCCGATCCATATTAACATACGCTACTTTAGTATAAATTTATACTAAAGTTGTACTAGAGCAGCGTCAATTAATTTTAATTGGAGGGAGTAGATGATATGGGTGCAAAACTAGACGGAGATGACATTATGAAATCTTTCACCGCTAGCTATTTTAATATCCTCGTTATAGCTAATGGGAATGTGATGAGCGATGAGGTTTTAAATGACGTTGAAACAAAGTAATGCAAGAAATAAATGACATGCTTCTTGCTCCTTTCTCTCCGGAGGAGGTTAAGAAGACTGTTCGCTATTGGCGATTTGAAGACCTCAGGCTTGATGGACTTCATGCAACATTTATAAGTGCTTTTGGGATTTGCGGGGTGATGATCTGGTGAAGGAAGTTTTGGAGGCTGCAAATTCAGGGGTTATCCTGGAGGGTGGGAATGAAACTACAATGCTAATTTACCCAAAGTAGATAACCCAGAAAAGACAACTCTTTTTTTCCAATTAGCCTTTGTATTGTTATTTATAAGGTGATATAAGACGCTAGCAAATAGGTTAAAGAATTTTCTCCCTGAGAATATTGGTCAGCATCAGATTGTTTTGGTCCCCAGGAGGGTAAGTACTGACAATATTCTTCTAGCATATGAATGTTTTCATACCATCAGGAAGAAACCGGAGAGGAAACCTTGTGTGCAATCGAATTGGACGTGCACAAGGAGTATGGTCATGTGGAGTGGGAATTTCTTGATAGAAGGATGGTAGTGTTGGGGTTAGCACCAAGATGGGTTGAACTCGTGATGGCGTGTGTTACATCAATAAAATATCATATAAGATTTAATGCTGCGGAGGCTGATTTTGTTGCCCCTTCTAGGGGGCTCTGGTAGGGTGATCCCTTATCAATGTATCTCTATGTCCTATGTGTAGAGGGTTTGTCAAAGATGTTATTAAGGATAGAACATAGGGGAGAATTGGAAGGGGTGAAGATGTCTTGGGATGCGACACTAGTTTCCCATCTTCTTTTTGTTGGCGATGCACTGATACTAACGTCGGCAAATCAGAAGAATGCTTTGATTCTGAAGCATATTCTTGACACCTACTCTAGCGATAAAGGTTAGTTGGTGCCTCAATATGCATCATTTATTTTCGGCCTAGTACAATGGTTAACACAAGAGTAAAGGTTTGTTAGGTTTTTAATATAGAAATGATAAATATTATGTATATGGGAGGGGTGGACAGATCAGATTGTTTCAAATATTTATTGGACAGAGTTTGGGTACATTTTGCTGCACGTTGGAAGGAGAAATTGTTATCGTATGGAGGGAAGGAGACTCTTATTAAAGTAACTGCACAAGTTGTCCTAGTATTTGCTACGACCGTTTTCAAGATACAAAAACAATTTTTAAAAGGCATATTCGTGATGCTACAACTAGATCTTGGTGGGGTGATGATTAGGATAGAAACGGATGCTGTATGGCATGGTGGAAGTTGTGCATACCTAAATTAAGTGGAAGTATGGGCTTTCGTGACTTATATTATTTTAATCCCACCATGCTCGCAAAGCAATGCTAGAGGTTGTTAGAGAGTCGGGATTCCTTATATTCTTCCATCCTAAGGATGAAATATTTGTTGATGGGAATCTTTTGAAAGCTAAACTGAAAAGTAGATCATCATTCACATATCAAGCTATTATGCCGGGTTTTGAAGCATTCAAGAGGGGCTATATATGGAGGGTTGGTGATCGCACCCATATTAATATTTGGAGTGATAATTGGATACCAACAAATCCTAATCTACGAGTTTTAACCCCTAAAGGTAGGAACTTAGTGCAAAAAGTATGTTATCTAATCAATCCAGTCTCAAGTCAGTGGGATAAGGAGCTCCTTAGGGATAGTTTTTGGCGAGTTGATGCCGAATCCATATTGTCAATTCCGCTAGTAGATGATAGTGAGGATTTTGTTGCATGACACAATTAAAAAATGGCATATTTGTAGTGAAATTGGCATACTATGGTGAGTGGAATCATAAGTTCAAAAGAGAAATCTATGCCAATGATCATGACACTCGATAGGGGGGCTTGGAGAAATTAATTAACATCTACTATGACACCAAAAGTTAAAGTGTTCGGTCGAAGAGCACTCAAAGAAGCGGTCATGTGTGTACATTAGCATGTGACATGTCGTGGATTTAGGTCAATACCATTTGTGTACACTAGGATATAAAGATTTGAAACACATGTTATTTACTTGTACTAGAGCAAGGCAAATTTCAAAGCAGTTAGGAATAAAATAAGAGGTAGAAGTGGCTTTGTGTGCCGATGTATCTGGAGGCGTTGTGTTGGAGGAGCTTTTTAGAAAATGACTGTCCAACGAGCTTATGCTTGAAGCCCTTATGCCCAGAAGATCGCATATGAGAGCTAGTTCTAAATACCACCTAGTATATTTGGTGGGAGAGAGATAAGCAACTCATGGAGACGAGGTCCAACCGATCTATGATGTCAATTAGTTTTTTATCACTTAATTATATCAGAAGCAGGAAGAAAACAACTCCAAGGCCTCAAGTGGGATGGCAGAAACCCCTTGAAGGGGTGTAGATGGTGTATGTGGATGCTTCTTTCAATCATGAATCCCATGTGGCGGCTTCAGGGGTGGTGATTAGAGACTCTAATGGAGGATTCGTGTACAATCGATTCTTCAAAATAGATGGAGCAATGAATATGCTTTTTTTAATCAAAGAGGTCCCCTTGACCTAACTTTTATGAAAACTCGAGGCAAAGCAGCCATCGCACATACGTTTCATAGCTCTAGGCCAGAGCCATCTTTAGTTGCAAACAAAATTATTACAAGGATATTTTTAAAGTACCTACAACAGGCACTCGATATAATTAGGAAGCACAGGATGCAACGAGCATTGCCCACTAGTAGAGTGGCCTATCGAAAGAACTACCCAAGCTATCCTAAGTAGCTCCTCATTGTGATGATCAAGAAGTCACAAGCATTCAAGGAGCAGAGAAGCTTGAGCATCGACGCAAAGAACCTTCCATTGACGCACAAAAGACCCTACCAGATCCAAGACATGATCTAGGCTTCACCATGTTCGCCCCTAAAAAACAAATTCATCTCAATACAAACTTAAGACCCACAAGGTAGCAAATGTAATCATATTAATAAGAGTAACATTTTTCCTTCTCTTCTAATAAACAAGATCACAGAAATCATGTGTTATAGGTATGTCAAAGATTCCAGCAATGGTTCCCCATGTGTTGCTTGCAACAATGCTATCAAAAAAGAGATGTTGTATGCTTTCCTTCTCACAACAAGAGACAAAAGTAAGATCAGTCACATGGTGCCCTCTTGGCCAAATTATCCCTAGTTAAACTTTTATTATTGTAAATAAGCCACATGACGACATGAGTATTGGGAGGGGTTTTAATTTTCCAAATGCAATACCTAAGATCATGATCACCCCCCCCCCCAAGTTGATCATCTTGTAGAAGGATTTAGCTGAATACACCCTAGTGGATTCAAGTGACAAAATAGGGACAATCTTCCCATAAGAAAAGGTAATATTTTTAATGAAAGAAATCAAGCCATTTAGCAAATAATTGCTCATTTACACATCTTCTAAAAGTAAGCTTCAATTCGATCCCATCTCACACTTAGCTAACAGTAGCATTTTGTTGTTGACAGATTGAAAATAAATCCCAGAAACTAGTCTTAAGTGAAAAATCACCACACCAGGTGTCAGGCCACAAGGCAATCTATTGACCATCCCCAAGTTTCCATCTATAAAACACATCAGTAGTAGATAATGCCCAGGTCACCACTTTCCGGAAAGGAGGTCCAAGGGCAGCTTTAGACCACAACAAGTTTGGGTTACCAGTATTATCTTTAAAGTTAATCAGGGTTTTCCAGTCATTAGGCGAATCATAAAAAAATCTCTTACTCTAAGAAGCTAGCACCGACATATTAAATCCACTAAGATTAGGAACACCAAGACCGCCAACTCTTTTTTCCTGGATAGAAGCCCTTAGTTAGCAAGATGGTATTTGTGCTCATCCCCTATATTACCCCAGAAGAAATGAGCCATTTGAGAGGTAATGGCCTCAACGACCCACTTGGAAAATTTAACCATAGACGTGAGGTAAGTTGGGATGCTAGCAACAGAAGTGGTAAGTAAAATAAGTTTCCCTCTACACGAAAGGTTTCTACCACCACCCAACCATGTTCTTTATAATGCTAACAACTATAGGTTGAAGATCCTCTCTTACAATTTTTCGTAATGTAACAGAACACCTAAATATTTAAAGGGGAATTCCCCAATTTGTCAGCAGAAATTTTGAGCAAAAGCTATAACAACAACATCCTCCACATGAAGGGTATGAAGATCTCTTTTATGGAAATTAATTTTCATACCATAAAGTTTTCCAAAACACTAGAATCCATTTCAAATTCCTAGCATGTTCAATAGAAGCTTTTAAGAAGAAGATAGTGCCATCGGCATACTGCAAGTTCATCATCCCCCACCCCCTGCCGCTCCGAATGGCATGTGGTAGTAGACCAATAATCAATTTATGCTTAGCAACTTTAATCAACATCTTAGAAAAGACATCAACTAGCAAATTGAAAAGGAGGGGAGAAAGAGGATGCCCTTTCTTGAGACCTTTTGCACCCACAAAATAAGAACCATTAGTGTCATTAATTCTCACACAAAAGGAACTTTGGAAGAGAATGGTACAAATCCACCCAATCAAATAACTATGAAAACCTCTAGTAGTGAGCATTTCCGCAAGGAAATCCCCCACATTGTGTGTCACACGCTTTCTCATTGTATAATTTAAAGTCAAACCACTACTGATAGTTCTATGAACCTCATGGATAACTCCATGGACCGTAACCACACTCTCAAGAATGAAACTTCCCTTGATGAAAGCCTATGGGAACCTCATGGATAACTTCATGGACTGTAACCACACTCTCAAGAATGAATCTTCCCTTGATGAAAGCAGTTTTGTTTGGGGATCTATCACAAACAGGGGAATCCCTCGTAGTCATTACTTTTGTAAAAAAAAATTAGCAACACAATTACTGAGACTAATAGACCATTTATTTCATTTCCTTAGCATCAGGTTCTTTAGGTATGAAAGTGATAATAGCAAAATTAAGATGAATGTATAATGAGTCATTTTGCAGAATCTCTCACAAGAGCCATAAAATCATCTTTAATTAAATCTCAGAAAGTTTGGTAAAATAAAAAAAGAAAACCCATCTGGGCCAGGAGCACCATGGGCACACGAATTATAATAGCTTCTTTAATCTCATCTTTAAAAAGGTTTTTTCTTTCCAGATTTTCATTTGCCTCAATAGTAACAAGGTCACACACACCCCAAAGCTACCTCTAAATGGATCGATGGTTTTGTTGCCCTTGATTTTTTCCAAGGGAGCCTAACTTTAATTACCAATTCTCAATATCAGAAGCATCATTGGTTTCAGTATTCCAAACAACATGCACCAATCACTAAACCAGGTCGTGATAGCCAACATTTCTCAAACCTAAACATCTTAGGAGAGGGGATTTTCCTAGCCCCAGTATCAAGTACTAGTGGAGTATGACCACTCCCAACCCTAGGCAAGGCTACTAAAGAATAATGCGGATAATGAGCATCCCAGGTCACAAAAGTGAGCTCTCTATTAAAAAAAGGGGTCATCTTGGTTATTAGACCAAGTAAAACTCCTGTTAGAAATAGAAATCTCTAACAAGCCCCATCTATTAACTCAATCATTAAAAAGGAAAATGTAGTGTGGTTTAATAGAGCCATTACTCTCACCCTTATCATCTCTAACTAGATTAAAATCACCACATAACAGGATAGGGTATGTATCTTGTTCCATAACATCATGGAGTTCACCCAAAAAATTCCAGTTTAAATTCAGGATAAGCAGCATCACAAACAACAATCAATTGCCATACAAAACCATCACATTTGTTCATAACAATAGAAACCGCACCTAAGGTTTTACTAAAAAAAGCCAATAACCTCAAACTTATCTTTTTCAAAACCAACCAAAAGCCCTCCAGCAGAACAGATGTGCTTTTGGCTGAAGCTTCGGCCGCTCCAGATGGTGTATGGTTTGCTCAGCTCATGGGGCATTACAAGATTATTCTTCAGTCTGATAGTGAACATGGGATGTTGACTCTTAACTTGATTTTTTTCTCCTGTGAGTACAAGTTCGACAATTTTCCGTGACTACATGCTCCATGCAATTGCCTTTGATGATGTTTCCTATTAGTTGTGCTCTTGGGAAGCAAATGTTGCAGCACATGAGATAGATAGGTCTTTCTTTCCTCAGAGTTTTGTACTTTCTCATGCAGTCGCTTATAAATGAAGAAAAATCCCCGAGGCTTGTTAGGAAAAAAACTATAAGGGTAGTAGAAAAGATGTACTGTAATAACGATACAACATGCTCCCTATTTTGGAGCTTTCTCATTCAATTGAGGTGTTCAATTTTGGATTTGGTTCATGATTTTGACTGGTCAACGATTTTGATTTAGATTATTTTAAATTTGGTTCATAGACTTTATTCAATTGAGGTGTTCAATTTCGAATCTGATTCATAATTTTGACTAGGTTAACTATTCCGATGGAGGTGCCCAATTTTTAGTTTGATTTATGATTTTGACGAGACTGTGATTTCTCAAATCAACCCCCAACAACTAGACTATAGAACACAAGTTCCGCGCACCCTCTTATCACTTGGTAAAAAAGAATGCAACACTATAGCTCCAACATAATACATGCGATCACCAGCACAAGGAATTTTCCCACATACATGTGGGCTGATCAAGCAAATAACACAAAATCACACCTCTAGAAAGGGCCCACCAAATCATCGTATTTTAAGAAAGACATGCACCATCATCTCGTTCACGCACCAAACCAAATAAAAATATTATGAAATCCCGATAACACAAATGGCGCAGCATAGCACGCACAAACCTCCCAGTAAGGGCATCTCCAACACCGACCCTCAAACTGCTTGTAACCGTCCGGTCTAGACATGTTTTGCCATCCAATGTAGTCTTGCATTGGTCTGCAGGTTGGCCCGGATGCACTTTTTCCCGCAAACCGGAGACAAAGTGGAGGGGGGGGGGGATGCAGGCATCTGCACTGCTGCCACATCCGCGTCTGGCAACCGTGGCCCACCCAAAACCTCCTCCCTCGCCCGATGCTGGTCAGTGCTGCTACAGAGCGTTAGCCACGCACATGCCGACCCAAAGTGGAGCCGGCATTGAAGCGGCACGCCGGCCGAGAGCGCTGGCCGCACCGAGTTCCCGGTGCATGCAACATCTCTCCGTATTCAAACGGCACTAGTTCATCTGCTTGCATCGATTAAATGCATGCGGTTGCTAAGGAATCTACTCTGGCGCCACCCGTCCGTTCCTCTGCTGCCCACCATTAAGGACCTCACCGCCTGCCCTGCCCTCTGCCTGCTATTTGACCCCAAGCCGACAACAAAGCCGCATCCATCCACCCTCCTCTCCGCAGCACACCCACCATGGCCTCCTCGAGCTCCAAAGCTTTGTGGTACGACCTCTCCTCTGACCTAAAGATGGAGCTCACCGTCATTGCTTCTAGATGGCGGGCCGCAAGGAGATCGAGCTCATTGGGGACCGGTGTTGTGGATGCGCCAATGACGAAGGTGTTGGGGAATGTAGCAAGCAATTTCAAAAAAATTCCTACGCTCACGCAAGATCTATCTAGGAGATGCATAGCAACGAGGGGGGAGAGTGTGTCTATGTACCCTCATAGACTATAAGCGGAAGCGTTTATCGCACGGTTGATGTATTCGTACTCTTCGCGATCCGATCACGATCCAACCGATCTAGTGCCGAATGGACGACACCTCCGAGTTTAGCACACGTGCGGCTTGATGACGTATCCTCCTTCTTGATCCAGCAAATAGGAGAGGAGAAGTAGATGGGATCACAACCAACACGACGACATGGTGGTGATGGTGATGGTGGAGCACCGAGAGCCGCTAAGCATCGCTGGGACGAGGCGATGGAACTATGACGTAACGGGAGAGAGAGGGGCGCCAAGGGCTTGGTGTATACTCTTGGGGCACCCCTCCCCTCTATATATAGGTGGAGGAGCGTGGCAAACAGCCCCTCCAAGCCCTAGGACTCAGCTAAGGGGGAGAGGACTTGGACTCCAAGTCCAATCCTATTCCTACTAGGACTCCTTCCTTATTTGCCTTCCCTAGCCACATGGGCTTTTGAGGACTTGGTGCGCCTAGCCCAATAAGGCCAGGGCACCTCCCCGCAGCCCATGCTAGCCCTTGGGTGGTGGTGAACCCACTTGTGGACTTCTGGACCCCTCCGGAATCCTCTGGAACCTTCTGGAAGCTTCTCAGCACAATACCGAAAAAACTTCACCTTTTTTGGAACCCAAAATATGACTTCCTATATATAAATATTTACCTCTCGACCATTCCGAGACTCCTCGTGATGTCCGGGATCTTATTTGGGGCTCTGAACAACATTTGGTTACAACTCATCAAATATCCCAATACTACTCTAGCATCAACGAATGTTAAGCGTGCGACCTTGCGGGTTCGAGAACTATGTAGACATGACCGAGACACCTCTCCGGTCAATAACCAATAACGGAACCTGGATGCCCATATTGGCTCCTACATATTCTACGAAGATCTTATCGGTCAAACCGTTATGACAACATACGTAATCCCCTTTATCCATCGGTATGTTACTCGCCAAAGATTCGATCGTCGGTATCTTCATACCTAGTTCAATCTCATTACCGGCAAGTCTGTTTACTCATTTCGTAATATATCATCTTGCAACCAACTCATTAGTCACTTTGCTTGCAAGGCTACTTATGATGTGTATTACCGAGAGGGCCCAGAGATACCTCTCCGATACTCGGAGTGACAAATTCTAATCTTGATCTATGCCAACCCAACAAACACCTTCAGAGATACCTGTAGAGCATATTTATAATCACCCAGTTACGTTGTGAAGTTTGATAGCATACAAGGCATTCCTCTGATATGTGGGAGTTGCATAATCTCATAATCGGAGGAATATGTATTTGACATGAAGAAAGCAATAGCAATAAAACTGAACGATCATAATGCTAAGCTAACGAATGGGTCTTGTCCATCACATCATTCTCCTAATGATGTGATCCCGTTTATCAAATTACAACACCTGTCCATGGTTAGGAAACTTAACCATCTTTGATCAACAGGCTAGTCTAGTAGAGGCTTACTAGGGACACTGTGTTTTGTCTATGTATCCACACATGTATCAATTTCTGGTTAATACAATTCTAGTATGAATAACAAATATTTATCATGATATAAGGAAATATAATATAACAACTTCATTATTGCCTCTGGGGCATTTTTCCTTCAGTCTCCCACTTGCACTAGAGTCAATAATCTAGTTCACATCGCCATGTGATTTAACACCAATAGTTCACATCTTTATGTGATTAACACCCATAGTTCACATCGCCATGTGACCAACGCCCAAAGGGTTCACTAGAGTCAATAATCTAGTTCACATCGCTATGTGATTAACACCCAAAGAGTACTAAGGTATGATCAAGTTTTGCTTGTGAGAGAGGTTTAGTCAACGGGTCTGCCATATTCAGATCCGTATGTATTTTGCAAATTTCTATCTCTACAATGCTCTGCATGGAGCTACTCTAGCTAATTGCTCCCACGTTCAATACGTATCTAGATTGAGACTTAGAGTCATCTAGATTAGTGTCAAAGCTTGCATCGATGCAAATCTTTACGACGAACTCTTTATCACCTCCATAACCGAGAAACATTTCCTTAGTCCTCTTTAGGTACCTAAGGATAATTTTGACCGTTGTCCAGTGATCCACTCCTGAATCACTATTGTACCCCCTTGCCAAACTCATAGCAAGGCACACAAATGGTCTGGTACACAACATGGCATACTTTATAGAACCTATGGCCGAGGCATAGGGAATGACTTTCATTCTCTCGCTATCTTTTGCCGTGGTCAGACTTTGAGTCTTACTCAACTTTACACCTTGTAATATAGGCAAGAACTCCTTCTTTGACTGATCCATTTTGAACTCTTTCAAAATCTTGTCAAGGTATGTGCTTTGTGAAAGTCCTATTAAGCGTCTGGATCTATCTCTATAGATCTTGATGCCCAATACATAAGTAGCTTTACCAAGGTCTTTCATTGAAAAATTCTTATTCAAGTATCCTTTTATACTATCTAGAAAGTCTATATCTTTTACAATCAGCAATATGTCATCCACATATAATATCAGAAATGCTACATAGCTCCCACTCACTTTCTCGTAAATACAAGCTTCTACGAAAGTCTGTATAAAACCATATGCTTTGATCACCTCATCAAAGCATATATTCCAACTCCGAGATGCTTGCACCAGTCCATAGATGGATCGCTGGAGCTTGCACACTCTCTTAGCACCTTTAGGATCGACAAAACCTTCTGGTTGCATCATATATAACTCTTCTTTAAGAAATCCATTAAGGATTGCAGTTTTTACATCCATTTGCCGGATTTCATAAAATGCGGCAATTGCTAACATGATTCGGACAGACTTAAGCATCGCTACGGATGAGAAAGACTCACCATAGTCAACCCTTTGAACTTGTTGAAAACCTTTTGCGACAAGTCGAGCTTTGCAAACAGTGATATTACCATCAACGTCCGTCTTCCTCTTGAAGATCCATTTATTCTTAATGGCTTACCGATCAACAGGTAAGTCCACCAAAGTTCATACTTTCTTCTCATACATGGATCATATCTCAGATTTCATGGCCTCAAGTGATCTATCGGAATCTGGGCTCATCATAGCTTCTTCATAGTTTGTAGGTTCGCCATGGTCTAGTAACATGACTTCCAGAACAGGATTGCCGTACCACTCTAGTGTTGATTGTGTTTTGGTTGACCTATGAGGTTTGGTAGTAACTTGATCTGAAGTTTCATGATCAACATCATTAGCTTCCTCTCTAGTTGGTGAAGGCATCACGAGAACGGATTTCTTGGATGAGCTACTTTCCAAATTGAGAGAAGGTACAATTACCTCATCAAGTTGTACTTTCCTCCCACTCACTTCTTTCGAGAGAAACTCCTTCTCTAGAAATGTTCCATTCTTGGCAACAAAGATCTTTCCTTTGGATCTGTGGTAGAAGATGTAACCAATTGTTTCCTTAGGGTATCCTATGAAGACGCATTTCTCCGATTTGGGTTCGAGCTTATTAGGCTGAAGCTTTTTGACATAAGCATTGCATACCCAAACTTTAAGAAACGACAACTTAGGTTTATTGCCAAACCTTAGTTCATACGGTGTCGTCTTAACGGATTTAGACGGTGCCCTATTTAAAGTGAGTGCACCTGTCTCTAATGCATAACCCCCAAATGATAGTGGTAAATCGGTAAGAGGCATCATAGATCGCACCATATCTAATAAAGTACGGTAACGACGTTCGGACACACCATTACGTTGTGGTGTTCCAGGTGGCGTGAGTTGTGCAACTATTCCGCATTGTTCTAAAACGAAGGCCAAACTCGTAACTCAAATATTCGCCTCCGCAATCAGATCATAGAAACTTTATTTTCTTGTTACGATGATTCTCCACTTCTCTCTGAAATTCTTTGAACTTCTAAAATGTTTCAGACTTGTGTTTCATTAAGTCGATATACCCATATCTTCTCAAATCATCTGTGAAGGTTAGAAAATAATGATAGCCACAGTGTGCCTCAGCACTCATCAGACCGCATACATCGGTATGTATTGTTTCCAATAAGTCATTGGCTCGCTCAATTATTCCGGAGAACAGAGTTTTAGTCATCTTGCCCATGAGGTATGGTTCGCAAGTATCGAATGATTCATAATCAAGTGATTCCAAAAGTCCATCTGCATGGAGTTTCTTCATGCACTTTACACCAATATGACCTAAACGGCAGTGCCAAAAATATGTTGCACTATCATTATCAACTTTGCATCTTTTGGCATCAATATTATGAATATGTGTATCACTACAATCAAGATTCAATAAACCATTCACATTGGGTGTATGACCATAGAAGGTTTTATTCATTTAAACAATTATTCTCTAACTTAAATGAATAACCTTATTGCAATAAACATGATCTAATCATATTCATGCTCAACGCAAACACCAAATAACATTTATTTAGGTTCAACACTAATCCCGAAGGTAGAGGGAGTATGCGATGGTGATCTATCAACCTTGGAATCACTTCCAACACACATTGTCACCTTGCCTTAACTAGTCTTTGTTTATTCTGCAATTCCTGTTTCGAGTTACTAATTTTAGCAATAGAACCGGTATCAAATACCCAGGGGTTACTATGAACAATAGTAAAGTACACATCAATAACATGTATATCAAATATATGTTTGTTCACTTTGCCATCCTTCATACCTCTCGACATGGGCACGAGTCTGAAATGCTAATTTCATCTCTTCAAACATCTCTTATGCTCCGTGACATTCAAAACGTCTTTGAAGTCCCTGTACTAAGCAGTAAAGTATGGTGCACTAAACTATCAAGTAATCATCATATCGAGATTGCTAAATTATCATAACGTCTGCATCCGCTCCTGCAATAGGTCCGTCACCTAGCGGTGCATCAAGGACATAATTCTTCTTTGCAACAATGAGGATGTTCCTCAGATCATGGACTCAGTCCACATCATTGCTACTATCATCTTTCAACTTAGTTTTCTCTATGAACATATCAAAAAACATAGGGGAGCTACAAAGCGAGCTATTGATCTACAACATAATTTGCAAATACTATCAGGACTAAGTTGATGATAAATTAAGTTCAATTAATCAAATTACTTAAGAACTCCCACTTAGATAGACATCCCTCAAGTCATCTAAATGATACATGATCCAAATCACCTAAACCATGTCCGATCATCACGTGAGATGGAGTAGTCATCAATGGTGAACATCTCTATGTTGATCATATCTACTATATGATTCATGTTCGACCTTTCAGTTTCTAGTGTTCCAAGGCCATGTCTGTACATGCTAGGCTCGTCAAGTTTAACCCGAGTATTCCGCATGTGCAAAACTGTCTTGCACCAGTTGTATGTGAACGTAGAGCCTATCACACCCGATCATCACGTGGTGCCTCAGCACGAAGAACTGTCGCAACGGTGCATACTCAGGGAGAACACTTATACCTTGAAATTTTAGTTCAGGGATCATCTTATAATGCTACCTCCTACTAAGCAAAATAAGATGCATAAAGATAAACATCACATGCAATCAAAATATGTGACATGATATGGCCATCATCATCTTGTGCTTTTCATCTCCATCTCCAAAGCATCATAATGATTGAAGGAAATATGCCCTAGAGGCAATAATAAAGTTGTTATTTTATATTTCCTTATATCATGATAAATGTATATTATTCATGCTAGAGTTGTATTAACCGGAAACTTGATACATGTGTGGATACATAGACAAAACACCGTGTCCCTAGATGCCTCTACTTGACTAGCTCGTTAATCAAAGATGGTTAAGTTTCCTAGCCATAGACATGTGTTGTCATTTGATGAACGAGATCACATCATTAGGAGAATGATGTGATGGACAAGACCCATCCGTTAGCTTAGCATAATGATCGTTCAGTTTTATTACTACTACTTTCTTCATGTCAAATACATATTCCTCCGACTATGAGATTATGCAACTCTCGGATATCGGAGTAATACCTTATGTGCTATTAAACATCACAACGTAACTGGGTGATTATAAAGATGCTCTACAGGTATCTCCAAAGGTGTTTGTTGGGTTGGCATAGATCAAGATTATGATTTGTCACTCCAAGTTTCGGAGAGGTATCTCTGGGCCCTCTCGGTAATGCACATCATAAGAAGCCTAGCAAGCAATGTGACTAATGATTTAGTTATGGGATGATGCATTACGAAATGAGTAAACAGACTTGCCAGTAATGATATTGAACTGGGTATGAAGGTACTGACGATCGAATCTCGGGCAAGTAACATACCGATGACAAAGGGAATAACGTATGTTGTCATAATGGTTTGGCCGATAAGATCTTCGTAGAATATGTGGGGGCCAATATGAGTATCCAGGTTCCACTATTGGTTATTGACTGGAGAGGTGTCTCGGTCATGTCTACATAGTTCTAGAACCTCCAGGGTCCGCACGCTTAGCGTTCGATGACGATATTTGTATTATATGAGTTATGTGATTTGTTGACCGAATGTTGTTTCGAGTCCCGGATGAGATTACGGACATGACTAGGAGTCTTGAAATGGTTGAGAGGTAAAGATTGATATATAGGACAATAGTATTCAGACACCGGAAGTGTTTCGAGGGTACTGGGTACGTATCGGGTCACCGGAAGGGGTTCCGGGCATCCCCCGACAACTACATGGGCCTAATGGGCCAAGAGTGGGACAGACCAGTCGCTAAGGGGCTGGTGCGCGCCATGTAGGCCGAAATAGAGGTGGGGAGGAAAGAGGAGAAGAGAGAAAGGAAGGAGAGGGATTTGGCCTCTTCCTTCCTTCTCTCCCCCTCCTCATTCCTTTCCCCTTCGGAATTATGGTAAGGGGTGGGGGGCGAATAGGATTAGGGCCCCAAGTAGGATTCCTCCTACTTGGGCGCCCCCTTGGCTGCCCCTCTCCCTCCCACCTATATATATGAAGGGGGGAGGCGCCTAGAACACACAATATTGATTCCTAACCGTGTGTGGCGCCCCCCCTCCACAGTTTACGCCTCCGATCATATTCACGTAGTGCTTATGCAAAGCCCTGCGTCAGTCACTTCACCATCACTGTCACCACACCATCATGATGATGCAACTCTCCCTCGACACTTTGCTGGATCAAGAGTTCGAGGGACATCATCGAGCTGAACGTGTGTAGAACTCGGAGGTGTCGTACGTTCGGTGCTTGATCGGTCGGAACGAGAAGAAGTTCGAGTACATCAACTGCGTTAACAAACGCTTCCGCTTTCGGTCTATGACGGTACGTGGACACACTCTCCCCCTCTCATTTCTATGCATCTCCAAGATAGATCTTGCGTGAGCGTTGGAATATTTTTTAAATTGCATGCTACATTCCCCAACAGTGGCATCTGAGCCAGGTCTATGTGTAGATGATATGCATGAGTAGAACACAAAGAGTTGTGGGCGGTGATCGTCATACTGCTTACCACCAATGACTTATTTTGATTTGACGGTATTGTTGGATGAAGCGGCCTGGACCAACCTTACATGACAATGTTCATGAGACGGTTCCACCGACAGACATGCAACTAGTTTTGCATAAAGGTGGCTGGCGGGTGTCTATTTCTCCTACTTTAGTTGAATCGAATTTTTGCGGCCGGTCCTTGTTGAAGGTTAAAACAGCAAACTTGATAAATCACCATTGTGGTTTTTGTGCCATAGGTAAGAACAGTTCTTGCTAGAAGCCCGTAGCAGCCACATATAACTTGCAACAACAAAGTAGAGGACGTCTAACTTGTTTTTGTAGGGCATGTTGTGATGTGATATGGTCAAGACATGATGTGATATACGTTATTGTATGAGATGATCATGTTTTGTAAAATTTATCGGCAACCGGCAGGAGCCTTATGGTTGTCTCTTTATTGTATGAAATGCAAATGCCATGTAACTGCTTTACTTTATCACTAAGCGGTAGCGATAGTTGTAGAAGAAATAGTTGGCGAGACGACCATGACGCAATGATGGAGATCAGGGTGTCGAGCTGGTGACAATGGAGATCATGATGATGCTTTGGAGATGGAGATCAAAAGCACAAGAAGATGATGGACATATCATGTCACATATTCTGATTGCATGTGATGTTTACCTTTTATACATCTTATTTTGCTTACTACGACGGTAGCATTGTAAGATGATCCCTTAGCTAAAATTTCAAGGTATAAGTGTTCTCCCTGAGTATGCACCGTTGCGACAGTTCTTCGTGCTGAGACACCATGTGATGATCGGGTGTGATAGGCTCTACGTTCACATACAACTGGTGCAAGCCAGTTTTGCACATGCGGAATACTTGGGTTAAACTTGACGAGCCTAGCATGTACATACATTGCCTCGGAACACCGGACACCCAAAGGTCAAACATGAATCATATAGTAGATATGATCAACATAGAGATGTTCACCATTGATGACTACTCCATCTCATGTGATGATCGAACATGGTTTAGTTGATTTGGATCACGTATCATTTAGATGACTTGAGGGATGTCTATCTAAGTGGGAGTTCTTAAGTAATATGATTAGTTGAACTTAATTTATTGTGAACTAGTCCTGATAGTATTTGCAAATTATGTTGTAGATCAATAGCTCGCGTTGTAGCTCCCCTATGTTTTTTGATATGTTCCTAGAGAAAACTAAGTTGAAAGATGATAGTAGCAATAATGCGGAGTCGGTCTGTGATCTGAGGAATATCCTCATTCCCGCACAGAAGAATTATGTCCTTGATGCACCGCTAGGTGACAAACCTATTGCAGGAGCAGATGCAGACATTATGAATGCCTGGCAAGCCCGATATGATGACTACTTGATAGTTTAGTGCACCATGCGTTATGGCTTAGAACCGGGCCGGGACTTCAAAAACGTTTTGAACACCACGGTGCATATGAGATGTTCCAAGAGCTGAAATTGGTATTTCAGACTCATGCCCGTGTCGAAAGGTATGAGACCTCTGGCAAATAGTTTGTCTACAAGATGGAGGAGAATAGCTCAGCTAGGGAGCATGTGCTCAGAATGTCTGTGCACTACAATCGCTTGAATCAAGTGGGAGTTAATCTTCCAGATAATATAGTGATTGACCGAGTTCTCTAGTCACTATCACCAAGCTACTAGAACTTCGTGATGAACTATAATATGCAAGGAATGACGAAAACAATTCCCGAGCTTTTCGCAATGCTGAAATCAGCGAAGGTAGAAATCAAAGATCATCAAGTATTGATGGTTAACAAGACCACTGTTTCAAGAAAAAGGGCAAGGGAAAGAAAGGGAACTTCAAGAAGAATGGCAAGCAAGTTGTCACTCCCGTGAAGAAGCCCAAAGCTGGACCTAAGCCTGAAACTGAGTGCTTGTACTGCAAAGGAAATGGTCACTGGAAGTGGTAATGCCCCAAATATTTGCGATAAGAAGGATGGCAAAGTGAACAAAGGTATATTTGATATACATGTTATTGATGTGTACCTTACTAGTGCTCGTAGTAGCCCCTGGGTATTTGATACCTGTTCGGTTGCTAAGACTTGTAACTCAAAAGACTAGTTGAGGGTGAAGTGACGATGTGTGTTGGAAGTGGTTCCAACATTGATATGATCATCATCGCACACTCCCTATACTTTCGGGATTAGTGTTGAACCTAAATATATGTTATTTGGTGTTTGCATTGAGCATGAACAAGATAGGATCGTGTTTATTGCAATACGGTTGTTCATTTAAGACATAGAATAATTGTTATTCTGTTTACATGAATAAAACCTTCTATGGTCATACACCCAATGTTAATGGTTTATTGAATCTCGATTGTAGTGATACACATATTCATAATATTGATGCCAAAAGATGCAAAGTTGATAATGATAGTGCAACATACTTGTAGCACTGCCCTAGGTCATATTGGTGTAAAGCGCATGAAGAAACTCCATGCAGATAGACTTTTGGAATCACTTGATTATGAATCATTTGATGCTTGCGAACCATGCCTCATGGGCAAGATGACTAAAACTCCGTTCTCTGGAACAATGGAGCGAGCCAATGACTTATTGGAAATAATACATACCGATGTATGCTGTCCAATGAGTGTTGAGGCTCGCGGCAGGTATCGTTATTTTCTGACCTTCATAGATGATTTGAGAAGATATGGGTATATCTACTTAATGAAACACAAGTCTGAAACATTTGAAAAGTTCAAAGAATTTCAGAGTGAAGTGGAGAATCATCGTAATAAGTCTGATCGTAGAGGTGAATATTTGAGTTACGAGTTTGGCCTTCATTTAAAACAATATGAAATAGTTTCATAACTCATGCCGCCTAGAACACCATAGCATAATGGTGTGTCTGAACGTCGTAACCGTACTTTGTTAGATATGGTGTGATCTATGATGTCTCTTACTGATTTACCACTATTGTTTCGAGGTTATGCATTAGAGACAATTGCATTCACGTTAAACAGGGCACCATCAAAATCTGTTGAGACGACACCGTATGAATTGTGGTTTGGGAATAAACCTAAGCTGTCGTTTCTTAAAGTTTGGGGATGCGATGCTTATGTCAAAAGGCTTCGGCCTAATAAGCTCGAACCCAAATCGGAGAAGTGCATCTTCATAGAATACCCTAAGGAAACAATTAGGTACACCTTCTACCATAGATCCGAAGGCAAGATCTTTGTTGCCAAGAATGGAACCTTTCTAGAGAAGGAGTTTCTCTCAAAAGAAGTGAGTGGGAGGAAAGTAGAACTTGATGAGGTCAATGTACCTTCTCTCAATTTGTAAAGTAGCTCATCCGAGAAATCCGTTCCCGTGATGCCTACACCAACTAGAGAGGAAGCTAATGATAATGATCATGAAATTTCAGATCAAGTTACTACAGAACTTCGTAGGTCAACCAGAGCATGATCCGCACCAGAGTGCTACGGGAATCCTGTTCTGAAAGTCATGTTACTTGCCCATGACGAACCTACGAACTACGAAGAAGCTATGATGAGCCCAAATCCCGATAGATGGCTTGAGGACATGAAATCTAAGATAGGATCCATATATGAGAACAAAGTGTGGACTTTGGTGGACTGCGCGATGATCGGCAAGCCATTGAGAATAAATGGATCTTCAAGGCGTTGACTAATACCTCTTGAGCTTGCGTTGGTTTTCCCTTGAAGAGGAAAGGGTGATGCGGCAAAGTAGCATAAGTATATCCCTCATTTTTTAGAACCAAGGTATCAATCCAGTAGGAGACGACGCACAAGTCACCGAATACCTGCACAAACAATCAAGAACTTGCAACCAACGCGATAAAGGGGTTGTCAATCCCTTCATGGTCACTCGCGAAAGTGAGGTCTCATAGAGATAATAAAGTAAATATTTTTGGTATTTTTGTTGTATAGATTGGAAAGTAAAGATTGCAAAATAGTAAACGAGATTCAACAATATGGAAATGCAATATAATGGAAAAGAGACCCGGGGGCCATCGGTTTCACTAGTGGCTTCTCTCGAGATAGCATGTATTACGATGGGTGAACAAATTACTGCCAAGCAATTGATATAAAAGCGCATAATTATGAAGACATCTAAGGTAATGATCATGAACATAGGCATCACGTCCGTGTCAAGTAGACCGAAACGATTCTGCATCTCCTACTATTACTCCACACATCAACCGCTATCCAGCATGCTTCTAGAGTATTAAGTTCATAAGAACGTAGTAACGCATTAAGCAAGATGACATGATGTAGAGGGATAAACTCAAGCAATATGATATAAACCCCATCTTTTTATCCTCGATGGAAACAATACAATACGTGCCTTGCTGCCCCTACTGTCACTGGGAAAGGACACCGCAAGATTGAACCCAAAGCTAAGCACTTCTCCCATGGCAAGAAAGATCAATCTAGTAGGCCAAACTAAACTGATAATTCGAAGAGACTTGCAAAGATATCAAATCATGCATATAAGAATTTAGAGAAGAGCCAAATAATATTCATAGATAACCTTTTTCATAAATCCACAATTCATCGGATCTCGGCAAACACACCGCAAAAGAGTATTACATCGAATAGATCTCCAAGAACATCGAGGAGCACTTTGTATTAAGAATCAAAGAGAGAGAAGAAGCCATCTAGCTAATAACTATGGACCCGAAGGTCTGTGTAAACTACTCACACTTCATCGGAGAGGCAATGGTGTTGATGTAGAAGCCCTCCATGATCTAATCCCCCTCCAGCAGATCACCGAAAAAGGCCCCAAGATGGGATCTCACGGGTACAGAAGGTTGCTGTGGTGGAAAAGTGGTTTCATGGCTCCCCCTGATGTTTTTAGGGTATACGAGTATATATAGGCGAAAGAACTACATCGGTGGAGCTACGAGGGGACCACGAGGGTGGGGGGCGTGCCTACCCCCTGGGTGCGCCCTCCTGCCTCGTGGACGCCTCGTTGTGTATGTGACTTCAACTCCAAGTCTTCTGGTTTGCTTATGGTCCAAGAAAGATCATCGCGAAGGTTTCGTTCCGTTTGGACTCTGTTTGGTATTCCTTTTCTGCAAAACTCTAAAATAGGCAAAAAAACAGAAACTGGCACTGGGCCTCCGGTTAATAGGTTAGTCCCAAAAATAATATAAAAGAGCATATTAAAGCCCATTAAACATCCAAAACAAATAATATAATAGCTTGGAACAATCAAAAATTATAGATACGTTGGAGACGTATCAAGCATCCCCAAGCTTAATTCCTGCTCGTCCTCGAGTAGGTAAATGATAAAAACAGAATTTTTGATGTGGAATGCTACCTAACATATTTATCAATGTATTTTTTTATTGTGGCATGAATGTTTAGATCCAAAAGATTCAAGACAAAAGTTTAATATTGACATAAAAACACTTCAAGCATACTAACAAAGCAATCATGTCTTCTCAAAATAACATGGACAAAGAAAGTTATCCCTACAAAATCATATAGTCTGGTTATGCTCTATCTTCATCACACAAAGTATTTAATCATGCACAACCCCGATGACAAGCCAAGCAATTGTTTCATACTTTTGATGTTCTCAAACTTTTTCAATCTTCACGCAATACATGAGCGTGAGCCATGGACATAGCACTATAAGTGGAATAGAATGGTGGTTGTGGAGAAGACAAAAAGGAGAAGATAGTCTCGCATCAACTAGGCGTATCAACGGGTATATGGAGATGCCCATCAATAGATATCAATGTGAGTGAGTAGGTATTGCCATGCAACAGACGCACTAGAGCTATAAGTGTATGAAATCTCAAAAAGAAACTAAGTGGGTGTGCATCCAACTTGCTTGCTCACGAAGACCTAAGGCACTTTTGAGGAAGCCCATCATTGAATATACAAGCCAAGTTCTATAATGAAAAATTCCCATCAGTATATGAAAGTGACAACATAGGAGATTCTCTATCATGAAGATCATGGTGCTACTTTGAAGCACAAGTGTGGAAAAAAGGACAATAGCATTGCCCTTCTCTCTTTTTCTCTCATTCATTTTTTTTATTTGGGTCTTTTCTCTTTTTTATGGCCTCTTTTTTTGTTTAGTCCGGAGTCTCATCTCGACTTGTGGGGGAATCATAGTCTCCATCATCCTTTCCTCATTGGGATAATGCTCTAATAATGAAGAACATCACACTTTTATTTACTTACAACTCAAGAATTACAACTCGATACTTAGAACAAAATATGACTCCATATGAATGCCTCTGGTGGTGTACCGGGATGTGCAATGAATCAAGAGTGACATGTATGAAAGATTTATGAAAGGTGGCTTTGCCACAAATACGATGTCAACTACATAATCATGCAAAACAATATGACAATGATGAAGTGTGTCATAATAAATGGAACGGTGGAAAGTTGCATGGCAATGTATCTTAGAATGGCTATGGAAATGCCATAATAGGTAGGTATGGTGGCTGTTTTGAGGAAGGTAATGGTGGGTGTATGGTACCAGCGAAAGTTGCGCGGCACTAGAGAGGCTAGCAATGGTGGAAGGGTGAGAGTGCGCATAATCCATGGACTCAACATTAGTCATGAAGAACTCACATACTTATTGCAAAAATCTATTAGTTATCAAAACGAAGTACTACACGCATGCTCCTAGGGGGATAGATTGGTTGGAAAATACTATCGCTCGTCCCCGACCGCCACTCATAAGGAAGACAATCAATAAATAAATCATGCTCCAACTTCATCACATAACGGTTCACCATACGTGCATGCTACGGGAATCACAAACTTTAACACAAGTATCTCTCAAATTCACAACTACTCTACTAGCATGACTCTAATATCACCATCTTCATATCTCAAAACAATCATAAAGAAACAAACTTCTCATAGTATTCAATGCACTTTATATGAAAGTTTTTATTATACCCATCTTGGATGCCCATCATATTAGGACTAATTTTGTAACCAAAGCAAATTACCATGCTGTTCTAAAAGACTCTCAAAATAATATAAGTTAAGCATGAGAGATCAACATTTTCTATAAATAAAACCACCACCGTGCTCTAAAAAGATATAAGTGAAGCACATAGAGTATTCTAATAAATTCCGATTCATGCGTGTCTCTCCCGAAATGTGTGTACAGCAAGGATGATTGTGGTAAACTGAAAAGCAAAGACTCAAATTATACAAGACGTTAAAAGCAAAACACATATCATGTGGTGAATAAAAATATAGCCTCAAGTAAAGTTACCGATAGACGAAGACGAAAGAGGGGATGCCTTTCGGGGCATCCCCAAGCTTAGGCTATTGGTTGTCCTTGAATTTTACCTTGGGGTTCCCTGAGCATCCCCAAGCTTAGTCTCTTGCCGCTCCTTATTCCAAAATCCATCAAATCTTTACCCAAAACTTGAAAACTTCACAACACAAAACTTCAACAGAAAATCTCATGAGCTCCATTAGTATAAGAAAATAAACCACCACTTTAAGGTAATGTAATGAACTCATTATTTATTTATATCGGTGTTAAATCTACTGTATTCCAACTTCTCTATGGTTCGTACCCCCGATACTACTCATAGATTCATCAAAATAAGCAAAGAACACATGAAAAACAGAATCTGACAAAAACAGAACAGTCTGTAGCAATCTGTAACTTTCGAATACTTCTATAACTCCAAAAATTCTGAAATAATTTGGTGGACGTGATAAATTTATCTATTAATCATCTTCAAAAAGAATCAACCTAAAAGCACTCTTCTATAAGAAATGACAGCTATTCTCGTGAGTGTAAAAGTTTCTGTTTTTTACAGCAAGATCGCTAAGACTTCACGCAAGTCTTCCCAAAGGTTCTACTTGGCACAAAAACTAATTAAAACATAAAACCGCATCTAAACATAATCTAGATGAATTATTTATTACTAAACATGAGCAAAATGTAAAGAACAAAAATAAAATTGGGTTGCCTCCCAACAAGCGCTATCGTTTAACATCCCTAGAGAGGCATTGAGATTTCGATGATGCTCACATGAAAGACAAGAATTGAAGTGCAAAGATAGCATCAAGAAACACATGAAAAACACATATAAGTCTAACATACTTCCTATGCATAGGCATCTTATAGGCAAACAAATTATCATAGCAAGCAAAAACTAGCATATGCAAGGAAGCGGAAAGAAACAATAGCAATCTCAACATAACGAGAGGTAATTTAGTAACATGAAAATTTCTACAACCATATTTTCCTCTCTCATAATAATTACATGTGGGATCATAAGAAAAATAAACAAAATAGCTGTCACATAGAATATTTTCAACACGATCCACATGCATGCAAAGTTGACACTCTTCCAAAATAGCGGGGTTAACATTAACTAAAGTCATGACCCCTCCAAACCCACTTTTATCAAAAATTTCATAAGATTGAACACTCTCCAAATATATGGGATCTAAAGTTGACACTCTTCCAAGCCCACTTTCAATATTATTGCAGACACTATTATCAATATCATATTCATCACGGGGCTTAAATAAATTTTCAAGATCATACGAAGAATCACCCGAATCATGATCATTGCAGCAAGTAGTGGACATAGCAAAACTAGCATCCCCAAGCTTAGGGTTTTGCATATCATTAACACAATTTACATTAATAGGATTTATAATACCATCATTGCAATCATGCTTTTCATTCAAAGATCTATCGTGAATTACTTCATCAAACACTTCATCACAATTTCCAGATTCATGAATTTCAAGCAAAACTTCATAAAGATAATCTAGTGCACAAAACTCACTAGCAATTGGTTCATCATAATTGGATCTCTTAAAAAGATTAGCAAGTGGATGAGGATCCATAAAATTTTAGCAAGAAAAGATGCAAGCAAAAAGGAGGCACATGGTAACACAAGCAAACAAAAGATCGACCGGGAGGAAGGCAAAGAAAAGGCAAACGTTTTCAAAAATTAATTTAGAAGTGGGGGAGAGGAAAACGAGAGGTGAATGGCAAATAATGTAATGCAAGGGAGAAGAGTTTATGATGGGTACTTGGTATGGCTTAACTTGGCGAAGATCTCCCCGGCAACGGCGCCAGAAATCCTTCTTGCTACCTCTTGAGCTTGCGTTGCTTTTCCCTTGAAGAGGAAAGGGTGATGCAACAAAGTATCGTAAGTATTTCCCTCGGTTTTGAGAACCAAGGTATCAATCCAGTAGGAGACGATGCACAAGTCACCGAATACCTACACAAACAATCAAGAACTTGCAACCAACGCGATAAAGGGGTTGTCAATCCCTTCACAGTCATTCACAAAAGTGAGATCTGATAGTGATAATAAAGTAAATATTTTTGGTATTTTTGTTGTATAGATTGGAAAGTAAAGCTTGCAAAATAGTAAACGAGATTCAACAATATGGAAAAGAGATGCAATATAATGGAAAAGAGACCCGGGGGCCATAGGTTTCACTAGTGGCTTCTCTCGAGATAGCATGTATTACGGTGGGTGAACAAATTACTGCCGAGCAATTGATAGAAAAGCGCATAATTATGAATACATCTAAGGCAATGATCATGAACATAGGCATCACGTCCGTGTCAAGTAGACCGAAACGATTCTGCATCTACTACTATTACTCCACACATCGACCGCTATCCAGCATGCATCTAGAGTATTAAGTTCATAAGAACGGAGTAACGCATTAAGCAAGATGACATGATGTAGAGGGATAAACTCAAGCAATATGATATAAACCCCATCTTTTTATCCTCGATGGCAACAATACAATACGTGCCTTGCTGCCCCTACTATCACTAGGAAAGGACACCGCAAGATTGAACCCAAAGCTAAGCACTTCTCCCATGGCAAGAAAGATCAATCTAGTAGGCCAAACTAAACCGATAATTCGAAGAGACTTGCAAAGATATCAAATCATGCATATAAGAATTCAGAGAAGAACCAAATAATATTCATAGATAATCTTGTTCATAGATCCACAATTCATCGGATCTCGGCAAACACACCGCAAAAGAGTATTACATCGAATAGATCTCCAAGAACATCAAGGAGAAATTTGTATTGAGAATCAAAAAGAGAGAAGAAGCCATCTAGCTAATAACTATGGACCCGAAGGTCTGTGTTAAACTACTCACGCTTCATCAGAGAGGCAATGTTGTTGATGTAGAAGCCCTCCGTGATCGAATCCCCCTCCGGCAGATCGCCAGAAAAGGCCCCAAGATGGGATCTCACGGGTACAGAAGGTTGCGGCGGTGGAAAAGTGGTTTTGTGGCTCCCCCGATGTTTTTAGGGTATAAAAGTATATATAGGCGGAAGAACTACGTCGGTGGAGCTACAAGGGGCCCACGAGGGTGGGGGTGCGCCTACCCCCTGGGCGCACCCTCCTGCCTCGTTGCGTCTCTGACTTCAACTCCAAGTCTTCTGGTTTGCTTACAGTCCAAGAAAGATCATCGTGAAGGTTTCATTCCGTTTGGACTCCGTTTGGTATTCCTTTTCTGAAAAACTCTAAATAGGCAAAAAAAACAGAAACTGGCACTGGGCCTCCGGGTTAATAGGTTAGTCCCAAAAATAATATAAAAGAGCATATTAAAGCCCATTAAACATCCAAAACAGATAATATAATAGCATGGAACAATAAAAAATTATAGATACGCTGGAGACGTATCATTGACTACGATGAGATTTTCTCACTCATATCGACGCTTAAGTCCATCCAAAGCATGTTAACAATTGCCGCATTTTATGAAATATGGCAAATGGATATCAAAACTGCATTCCTTAATGGATTTATTAAATAAAAGGTGGTATATGATGCAACCATAAGATTTTGTCAATCCTAAAGATGCTAACGAAATGTGCAAGTTCCAGCAATCCATCTATGGACTGGTGCAAGCATCTCAGAGTTGGAATGTACGCTTTGATAAGTTGATCAAGCGTAGTTTTATATAGATTTGCGGTGAAGCTTGTATTTACAAGAAAGTGAGTGGGAGCACTACAACCTTTCTGATAAGTATATGTGAATGACATTTGTTGATCGGAAATGATGTAGAATTTTCTAGAAAGCATAAAAGAGAGTTTGAAAGGAGTTTTTCAAAGAAAGACCTTGGTGAAGTGGCTTACATAGTGGGCATCAAGATCTGTAGAGATAGATCAAGACGCTTGATAAGATTTTTAGTTGAGTACATACCTTGACAATATTTTGAAATAGTTCAAAATGGAACAATAAAAGAAGGAGCTCTTGCCTGTCTTGCAAGGTGTAAAGTTGAGTAAGACTCAAAACTCGACCATAGCAGAAAATAGAAAGAGAATGAAAGTCATACCCTATGCCTCAGCCATAGGTTCTATAAAGTATGCTATGTTGTGTACCAGACCTATTGTGTACCTTATCATGAGTTTGGCAAAGGGGTACGATAGTGATCCAGGAGTGGATCACTGGACATCGGTCAAAGTTATCCTTAGTTGCCTAAGAGGACTAAGGAAATATTTCTCGGTTATGGAGGTGATAAAGAGTTCGTCGTAAAGAGTTACGTCGATGCAAGCTTTTACACCGATCCGGATGACTCTGAGTCTCTACCTGGATACATATTGAAAGTGGGAACAACTAGCTAGATTAGCTCCATGCAGAGCATTGTAGACATAGAAAATTTGCAAAATACATACGGCACTGAATGTGGCGCACCCGTTGACTAAACTTCTATCACAAGCAAAACATGATCACACCTTAGTACTCTTTGGGTGTTAATCACATAGCGATGTGAACTAGATTATTGACTCTAGTAAACCCTTTTGGTGTTGGTCACATGGAGATGTGAACTATGGGTGTTTATCACATACAGATGTGAACTATTGGTGTTAAATCACATGGCGATGTGAACTAGATTATTGACTCTAGTGCAAGTGGGAGACTGAAGGAAATATGCCCTAGAGGCAATAATAAAGTTGTTATTTTATATTGAAAGTGCAACTAATCCCCGGGTGGTTTTGGTAATTAATAACAACATATATATCATTGAACTAATAGTTACTTGAGAATCATTTGAAAGTTCGATGATATGGGTATGGCAAGGATCAAGAAGTGGACCCCTCAAAATGCTAAGGCAAGCATTGGCAAAAGCTCAAGACTCCATTTTTGGTTTAGTGATCCAAGATCACATTGAGTCCATAGGAAAAGCCAATACTATTAAAAGGGGATGAGGTTATGATGATGATCTGGTTGCTCAAGTGCTTAGTGATACATCTCCTAAACTATCGCAACTTTCACCGCCATATACACTCATAAGTAGTCTCGGTCCCACCGATATTCCAAACTCAGTCACACCGAGATGAACCACCTCACCATAAGCCAAACCCTAGAAAACTCGGATTTTCCGATTACGAACTCGGTCTCACGAAACATGAGTTGCCAAGCTTCAGAACCTTCATCATCAAATCGGTGTCACCGAGATGGTGAAGTCGGTCTCACCGAAATTGGCATGCTCTTGTCATTGCACGAATCGGACTAACCGAGATTGTATTTTCGGTCCCACCGAAAATCCCAACGTTCACATTATTTGAACTATCGGTCTCACCGAGTTGTCCACTTCGGTCCCACCGAGATTGCTCAAATGTGTGTAACGGTTGGATTTTGTGTGGAGGCTATAAATACCCTCCACCCCTCTTCATTCGTGGAGAGAGCCATCGAAAGAACTACCACTCCTACCTTACATTTCGAGAAGAGAACTACCTACCCTTGTGTTGAGATCAAGTTGCTCCACTCCCACCATATGAAGCTTGATCTCTAGCCTTCCCAAGTTGCTTTCCACTCAATCCTTTCTTCCACCACAGCCAAATCGGTGAGGAGAGTTGAGTGTTGGGGAGATTATCATTTGAAGCACAAGAGCAAGGAGTTCATCATCATCAACAACATCTATTACCTTTTGGAGGGTGGTGCCTCCTAGATTGGTTAGGTGTTGCTTGGGAGCCTCCGTCATCGAGATGTGGAGTTGAACCAAGAAGTTTGTAAGGGCAAGGAGATCGCCTACTTCGTGAAGATCTACCCGAGTAAGGCTAGCCCTCCGTGGGCGTGAGGCCATGATGGAATAGACAAGGTTGCTTCTTCGTGGACCCTTCGTGGGTGGAGCCCTCCGTGGACTCTCGCAGCCGTTACCCTCCGTGGGTTGAAGTCTCCATCAACGTGGAAGTACGATAGCACCACCTATCGGAACCACGAGAAAAATCACCGCGTCTCCAAAATTGCGTTTGCTCTTCTCCACCTCTCTTTACTACATGTGCAATTTACTTTCCGCTGCCTATACTCTAGAATTGCATGTGTAGGGTGATGCTTGACTTGATCATAATTGTGAATCTGCCAAAAACTGTTCTTTGTCAAGAGGCAGAATTTTTATATTGTCAAGTAGTCTAATCACCCCCCTCTAGACATTCTTTCGATCCTACAAGTGGTATCAGAGCCAGGTTTCCATTGTATTGGTTTCCATTGCATTGGACTCCATAAGCTTGGTTTCACAACCTAGGAGAGTATGGCGTCTAGTGAGGGTAATTTTTGTAGAGGTCCTTACTTTGATGGTACAAATTTTGCTAGTTGGAAGCATAAAATGAAAATGCATATTCTTGGTCATAACCCAGCCGCATGGGGCATTATTTGTGTTGGTATGCAAGGTGAATTCTTGAGGAAGGAAAAGTTCGGATCGCGGCTTCTACGGAAGAATTGCGGATGTTGCAAAACAATGCTCAAGCTTGTGACATTCTCTTCAATGCCTTGTGTCCCGAGGAGTTCAACAAAATCAACCGTCTTGAGAATGCAAAAGAGATTTGGGATACTTTGGTTGAAATGCACGAAGGTACCGAGTCCGTGAAGGAGTCAAAGCTAGATATTCTTCAAGGTCAACTTGACAAGTTCAAGATGAAGGATGGTGAAGGAGTCGCTGAAATGTACTCTAGGCTTGCTCTCATCACAAATGAGATTGCCGGCTTAGGAAGCGAAGAAATGACCGACCGATTCATCATCAAGAAGATTCTCAGAGCTTTGGATGGAAAGTATGACACCGTGTGCACTTTGATCCAAATGATGCCAAACTACAAGAATCTCAAGCCAACCAAGTCATTGGAAGAATTGTTGCTCATGAGATGACACTTAAGGATAAGGAAGAGCTTCACAACAAGTCAAGTGGTGCTTACAAAGCTACAAGTGATGCTCCCACAACCTCAAGTGACAAGTTAGTTTCCAATGAAGAGATAAGCCTAATGGTCAAGAACTTCAACAAATTCTACAAGAATAGAGGCAAAGAGAGAAGCTCAAAGTCTAGATCATATGATGAAAAGAGATCTTCTAGTCGTGATCGAATCTGCTACAATTGTGGAAGACCGGACACTACTCAAATGAGTGTCGGCTCCCCACAAGAGAAGAGAAGAATCTCCAAGAAGAAGCTCAAGAGATGAGTCACCTCGGAAGAGAGAAGGAGCAAAGATGATCGTTATGAGCGAAGATCCTCTCGGAGAAGCAAGGATTAGGAGAGGAAAGACAAGTCATCAAGGAGCTACACAAGAAGAAAACATCAAGCTCATGTAGGTGAATGGGTCTCCGGCTCCGACTCGACAATCAATCCGAAGGAAGCTATCACTCCAACTCCGACTACAGTCAAGATGAAGGTGTTGCCGGTCTTGCTCTCGTATCCTCCAACTCCAACTCCTATGACTTATTTGATTCACCAAATGAGGGAATTGGAAGATGCTTCATGGCTAAAGGCCCGAAGGTATCACACCCTGAATTCATTGACTTCAATAGTGATGAGGATGACTTGCTTGGTGAAGATGAGCTCTTACATAATGAATTCAGTGAGCCTAGCAATGATGAACATGCTAGTAGTCTTTATAGTCAAGAAGAGTCGAATGACAATGCTATGAAGGAGATTGAGCGTCTAACTAAAGAACTAAACACTCTTAAGTTAGCTCATGAAACAACTCAAGAAGATCGTAGAGAGCTCCTAAGATCTCATGAGAAGCTACGCTTCGAGAAGCTCACTCTAGAGCAAGAACATGAGTTTCTAAAAGCAATCAATGACGATCTTCGAAAGAAGAGTTCTTCATATCTTGCCAAACGACTTCTCTTGTCTAATTTCTTGCCACCCATTAAGACTAAGCATGACAAGCATAAGAAAAATTCTTTCTCTAGTAGTAACAATAACCATGCTAAATCCAATGTTGTTGCTTCTAGTAGTTCTCTTGATTCCACTAACAATGTTTCAAGCCAAGTTACACTTGAGCAAGAAAATAGTTTATTGAAAGGGATCATAGAAAAGGTGTCTACAAGAGCCTTGCGGAAGCGAGAACTTTGAGGAAATTGTTCGCAAGCAAGGAAGGCACGGAAGAATCAAGGAATTGGTTTTGAGCGAAAGTTCAACGCCGAAGGTGTTGAATGGGAAGAAGGTCAATATCCTACTCCACAGTTTGTTTCTCAAAAGGAGAAGTATGATCCTACTTCTTCCAATGTGGAACAAGCTCAAGATGACCTTCCACCACAAGACCACAAGCTAAAAGGCAAGGACAAGCTTCAAGAGGAGATTGATGCATTTGTTGAAGCACCTCAAGCCATGGTCAAGTGGGTTCCCAAGGAAACGTCAAGGTCTACTTCGTCAAGCTCAACTACAACCCCAAGGATTCCCATCAAGATGATGTGGATCCCGAAGAAGAAGAACTAGAACGTTCTTGAGGGTGACTCCGCCAACATACTTCACTCACATTCATTTTGGCAAAAACTTGTGCAATCAACTTCCACATCGTGCACTAGTTCATGGAGTCACAAACCCTCTTGTTGGTAAGTCAAGGAACAAGGTAATCATTGCCTTCATGGACATCATCTATTGTGTACTTCAATCTATGTCCATGGATATCCTTGTTTGTTCCTTGTGGGACTAACCCATGTAGGTATTAAAAGTGCCCGAATCCAAAGGATAGCTCCCAACTCTTGATGATCTCCATCAACATTGAGCATCCACATCTTCAACATCTACATGAAGTCTTCTCGACAACCCAAGGTTAGTTTGACCCTTTAAAAGGGTTCTCACATCTAGGGGAGCTTTGCTCTAAAAATTGAGCTAAAGCATCTTCAAATGATGTGAACACATCAATGCTTTATGTAAAAGTGGTAACCCCACTTGTGCTTAAACGATGAGTATGACCTATGATCAAATGTTCTCATTTGGCTCCTAAGTCAATATACTCATATAAAGATGACCTAGTCATCCACAAATTGTGTGTTAGTCGCTAGAGTTTTAGTTGTGCATGTTTGACACATATTTCATTTGCTATCTTATTGTGTGAGCATGTTGGATGCATGATTTTATCCATTCAAGGACATCCATTTGTTGTTTTGGTCGTTTTGATTTTTCTGACCAAATGGATGGACAAGAATGCCTAAGTACCTCCCCTAGCTATCTATGCTTTCTTGTCTCAAATTCTATTCATGCTTACATCACAAACTTTGAACAAGTCATTTTCGGACCCTCGGGTGAGGAGCACTTTCGAGCCACCGATCCGTCAAGGGCTAACTTCCAAAACCTTCTAATTGATTTCGGTCGGACCAACTCACTCAAACTCGGTCGAACCGAAAGCATTTAGACTGATCTAGGTTTTCATCTCGGTGAAACCGAGTTGTGATTTCGGTGTGACGAAGTGCATAATCGCCTAGCGATTATCCATCTCGTGCCACCGAGTTTTACAACTTCGGTCCCACCGACAAATGAAGGGGTATATATTCCGAGGGCAGCGTTGATTCCTCCTTCAAACGTTTAGCCCCACACCCTTCTTGCCGTTGCCTTGGTCTCCGGATCGTCGCCGTAAATGCGCTTTCAGCGCCCTCGCCAAGAGTCTCCGTCGCCGTCAGCGGACATCTCCTCCGAGCCGTTGCCGCCGTGAAAAACTCCACCAAGTTAGGGTGAGTTTTGATCCCACTCGTGCTCCCATCTCCGATTCAATGCACGTTTGGATTGCCTAGTATCTTGCCACGATTGAAATCCTCCTGTACACCAGATTAGTTCGTTCGGACTAGATTCGAGTAAAAGTTTTAGGGTTAGGTTTCCGCCGAACACATCTCGGTGAGACAGATTTTACATTTTCGGTATGACCGATTTGGCCTATGGCCATTGCCTCGCACCCTTCGGTCCAACCGAAGTTGTGCAAAATCGGTGTGACCGAAATGAGGATTCTGTGAAACCCTAGTGTTTTCGGCAGATCGAAACCCACTTGATCAAACCGAAAGTGGTGTGCCAAGCTCTGTTTAACACTTGGATTCACGAATCTTAAACTCGGTCGACCAAATGTCTTCGTGAAAACTTAATACTAGAATTTGAACTCATTTTTTGCAAAACTTCTGCGGTTTGTGATGACTCTTCTTCTCTGCCTACACCTTATCTATTCACGGGTTGTCGGCCATGTCGATGCCGTGTGATCGAGCAGTCGAGACACCCATTGCGAGACATTCGAGGCGGGCACTAGTCCCGATCCTAGCAGCTCATCGATGATGGTGAGAGGAGTACACCAAGTGGCTTGCCTCCTGCAGCCACCAGAGCTAGAAAGAAGAGGAATTCAGATGATGAAGATTCAGATTTTGTCGTTGAGGAAGAAGTGACCTCAAAGCCCAAAAGGAAGGTTGTTGCCAAAGAGCAACAAGGTCAACAAACTAAGAAGGGCACCAGCAAAGTCAAGCAGTCAACTGTTGCTAAGAAGCTGAATTTGGGAGAGGCAGCTGCAAGCAAAGTGAAGAAAACTTCCAAGAGAAAGAGGATAGTGCAAGTGACTGTCAACAAGCTCGAGGCAGACATTGAGGAAGCAAAGCGGGAGAAGGAAGAACTTATGCGTGAGTTGCAGGATGACTTAGTCCAGGATTCTCAACAACAGATCGCTCCGGTTCCCAAAGGACCCGATCACTGCTATTCGATGGCAGACACGGGACTACAGCTTGGACCTCCCAGTTCAAAGAGCTACTCCAGCTCCAGCTCCAAAGACCACTCCTCCAAAGAGACATCACCAAGTCTTTGCCGATCTTGTCATATCCACTCCGACATCAACCTGACGGAGCCGCCAAAGAGAGTCCACGGTGGCGCTTAGCTCTATGCTTTTTCGAACTTTTGGTAACTTGTTGCCAAAGGGGAGAAATTGTATAGATCATAGGACTTCGAGAGAGAGTGTTGTTGTCCTTGCGCTTTTGCTCTTTCGTTCTTTTGCGGTTTCTTTGAGATACTTTTGGTTTTGAGACATTCAAAGTGTGTTTGATACTCCGTTTGATTCTACCTTAATGAGTGCTTGGTCGTACTATGCTTTAATGTGTGCTTAATGCTTATCATATGCCATTCCTATCTTGTATGACCATTTACTCATGTCTTGGTGATTGGGTGCATGCTGTTCATTCTTATCATTTTGTGCGCTCCACCAAGATGTATGTGACATGGAAGATTGACCCATGATCCTAATCGATTGTGCATTTGCATTCAAACGCAAATCTTAAATAATGCACAAATTTAGGGGGAGCTCTTGCTTATCACATACTTCTCAAAGCGATGATATTATTCATTGATTATATCCTTTGTCGAAGCTTTGATCTATATGTTGTCATCAATTACCAAAAAGGGGGAGATTGAAAGTGCAACTAATCCCCGGGTGGTTTTGGTAATTAATAACAACATATATATCATTGAACTAATAGTTACTTGAGAATCATTTGAGAAAGTTCGATGATATGGGTATGGCAAGGACTGAAGAAGTGGACCCCTCAAAATGCTAAGGCAAGCATTGGCAAAAGCTCAAGACTCCATTTTTGGTTTAGTGATCCAAGATCACATTGAGTCCATAGGAAAAGCCAATACTATTAAAAGGGATGAGGTTATGATGATGATCCGGTTGCTCAAGTGCTTAGTGATACATCTCCTAAACTATCGGCAACTTTCACCGCCATATACACTCATAAGTAGTCTCGGTCCCACCGATATTCCAAACTCACCACACCGAGATGAACCACCTCACCATAAGCCAAACCCTAGAAAACTCGGATTTTCCGATTACGAACTTGGTCTCACGAAACATGAGTTGCCAAGCTTCAGAACCTTCATCATCAAATCGGTGTCACCGAGATGGTGAAGTCGGTCTCACCGAAATTGGCATGCTCTTGTCATTGCACGAATCGGACTAACCGAGATTGTATTTTCGGTCCCACCGAAAATCCCAACGCTCACATTATTTGAACTATCGGTCTCACCGAGTTGTCCACTTCGTCCCACCGAGATTGCTCAAATGTGTGTAACGGTTGGATTTTGTGTGGAGGCTATAAATACCCTCCACCCCTCTTCATTCGTGGAGAGAGCCATCGAAAGAACTACCACTCCTACCTTACATTTCGAGAAGAGAACTACCTACCCTTGTGTTGAGATCAAGTTGCTCCACTCCCACCATATGAAGCTTGATCTCTAGCCTTCCCAAGTTGCTTTCCACTCAATCCTTTCTTCCACCACAGCCAAATCAGTGAGGAGAGTTGAGTGTTGGGGAGATTATCATTTGAAGCACAAGAGCAAGGAGTTCATCATCATCAACAACATCTATTACCTTTTGGAGGGTGGTGCCTCCTAGATTGGTTAGGTGTCGCTTGGGAGCCTCCGTCATCGAGATGTGGAGTTGAACCAAGAAGTTTGTAAGGGCAAGGAGATCGCCTACTTCGTGAAGATCTACCCCGAGTAAGGCTAGCCCTCCGTGGGCGTAGGCCATGATGGAATAGACAAGGTTGCTTCTTCGTGGACCCTTAGTGGGTGGAGCCCTCCGTGGACTCTCGCAGCCGTTACCCTCCGTGGGTTGAAGTCTCCATCAACGTGGAAGTACGATAGCACCACCTATCGGAACCACGAGAAAAATCACCGCGTCTCCAAAATTGCGTTTGCTCTTCTCCACCTCTCTTTACTACATGTGCAATTTACTTTCCGCTGCCTATACTCTAGAATTGCATGTGTAGGGTGATGCTTGACTTGATCATAATTGTGAATCTGCCAAAAACTGTTCTTTGTCAAAAGGCAGAATTTTTATATTGTCAAGTAGTCTAATCACCCCCCCTCTAGACATACTTTCGATCCTACATATATTTCCTTATATCATGATAAATGTCTATTATTCATGCTAGAATTGTATTAACCGGAAACTTGATACATGTGTGGGTACATAGACAAAACACTGTGTCCCTAGTATGCCTCTACTTGACTAGCTCGTTAATCAAAGATGGTTAAGTTTCCTAGCCATAGACATGTGTTTTCATTTGATGAACGGGATCACATCATTAGGAGAATGATGTGATGGACAAGACCCATCCGTTAGCTTAGCATAATGATCGTTCAGTTTTATTACTACTGCTTTCTTCATGTCGAATACATATTCCTCCGACTATGAGATTATGCAACTTCCCGATACCGGAGGAATACCTTGTGTGCTATCAAACGTCACAATGTAACTAGGTGATTATAAGGATGCTCTACAAGTATCTCCAAAGGTGTTTGTTGGGTTGGCATAGATCGAGATTAGGATTTGTCACTACGAGTATCGGAGAGGTATCTCTGGGCCCTCTCGGCAATGCACGTCATAAGAAGCCTTGCAACCATGTGACTAATGAGTTAGTTACAGGATGATGCATTATGGAACGAGTAAAGGGACTTGCCGGTAACGAGATTGAACTAGGTATGAAGATACCGACGGTCGAATCTCGGGCAAGTAACATACCGATGACAAAGGGAATAACGTATGTTGTCAACGGTTCGACCGATAAAGATCTTCGTAGAATATGTTGGAGCCAATATGAGCATCCAAGTTCCGCTATTAGTTATTGACTGGAGAGGTGTCTCGGTCATGTCTACATAGTTCTCGAACCCATAGGGTCCGCACGCTTAACGTTCGATGGCGATATTTGTATTATATGAGTTATGTGTTTTGGTGACCGAATATTGTTCAGAGTCCCAGATGAGGTCACGGACATGACGAGAAGTCTCCAAATGGCCGAGAGGTAAAGACTGATATATAGGACAATAGTATTCGGACACCGGAAGTGTTCTGGGCATCCCCCCAGCAACTACATGGGCCTAATGGGCCAAGAGTGGGACAGACCAGCCCCTAAGGGGCTGGTGCGCCCCATGTAGTCTGAAATAGAGGGGGGGGGAGGAAAGAGGAGAAGAGAGAAAGGAAGGAGAGGGATTCGGCCTCTCCCTTCCTTCTCTCCCCCTCATCCTTCCTTTCCCCTTCGGGAATTATGGTAGGGGGCGAATAGGATTAGGGCCCCAAGTAGGATTCCTCCTACTTGGGCGCCCCCTCTCCCTCCCACCTATATATATGAAGGGGGAGGCGCCTAGAACACACAATAGTGATTCCTAGCCGTGTGTGGCGCCCCTCCACAGTTTACGCCTCCGGTCATATTCACGTAGTGCTTAGGCGAAGCCCTGCGTGGATCACTTCACCATCACCGTCACCACACCGTTGTGCTGACACAACTCTCCCTCGACACTTTTCTGGATCAAGAGTTCGAGGGACGTCATAGAGATGAACATGTGTAGAACTCGGAGGTGCCGTACATTCGATGCTTGATCGGTCGGACCGAGTAG
The DNA here is from genome assembly GCA_021437245.1 of Aegilops speltoides. NCBI lineage: Eukaryota > Viridiplantae > Streptophyta > Magnoliopsida > Poales > Poaceae > Aegilops > Aegilops speltoides. The sequence continues at coordinate 368,626,770 of CM038143.1, forward strand.
AAGTTCGACTACATCAATCGCATTAACAAACGCTCTCGCTTTCGGTCTACGAGGGTACGTGGACACACTCCCCCCCTCTCGTTGCTATGCATCTCCTAGATAGATCTTGCGTGAGCGTAGGAATTTTTTTAAAATTGCATGCTACGTTCCCCAACAAATATCTCCATTGTCACCGGCTTGACACATTGATCTCCATCGTTGCGTCGTGGTCGTCTCGCCAACTATTGCTTCTACAACTATCGCTACCACTTAGTGATAAAGTAAAACAATTACATGGTGTTTGCATTTCATACAATAAACAGACAACCATAAGGCTCCTGGCGGTTGCCGATAACTTCTACAAAACATGTCATCTCATACAATAACGTATATCACATCATGTCTTGACCATATCACATCACAACCATGCCCTGAAAAACAAGTTAGATATCCTCTACTTTGTTGTTGTAAGTTTTACGCGGCTGCTACGGGCTTCTAGCAAGAACCGTTCTTACCTACGGCACAAAAATCACAACGGTGATTTATCAAGTTTGTTGTTTTAACCTTCAACAAGGACCTTCCACAGTCAAATTCGATTCAACTAAAGTAGGAGAAACAGACACCCGCCAGCTACCTTTATGCAAAACTAGTTGCATGTCTATCGGTGGAACCGGCTCATGAACGTGGTCATGTAAGGTTGGTCCGGGACGCTTCATCCAACAATACCGCCGAATTAAAATAAGCCATTGGCGGTAAGAAGTATGACGATCACCACCCACAACTCTTTGTGTTCTACTCATGCATATCATCTATGCGTAGACCTGGCTCATGATGCCACTGTTGGGGAATGTAGCATGCAATTTCAAAAAAATTCCTACGCTCACGCAAGATCTATCTAGGAGATGCATAGCAACGAGGGGGGAGAGTGTGTCAACGTACCCTCGTAGACCGTAAGCGGAAGCGTTTATCCCGCGGTTGATGTAGTCGTACTCTTCGAGATCTGATCACGATCCAACCGGTCTAGTGCCGAACGGACGACACCTCCGAGTTTAGCACACATGCGGCTCGATGACGTCTCCTCCTTCTTGATCCAGCAAGCGGGAGAGGATAAGTAGATGGGATCACAACCAACACGACGACATGGTGGTGATGGTGGTGGTGGAGCACCGATAGCGCTTCGCTAAGCGTCGCCGGGACGAGGCGGTGGAACTATGAAGTAACAGGAGAGAGAGGGGCGCCAAGGGCCTGGTGTATCCTCTTGGGGTGCCCCCTTCCCTCTTTATATAGGTGGAGGGGCGTGGCAAATGGCCCCTCCAAGCCCTAGGGCACAACTAAGGGGGGAGAGGACTTGGACTCCAAGTCCAATCCTATTCCTACTAGGACTCCTTCCTTATTTGCCTTCCCTAGCCACATGGGCTTTTGAGGACTTGGTGCGCCTAGCCCATTAAGGCCAGGGCACCTCCCCGCAGCCCATGCTAGCCCTTGGGTGGTGGTGAACCCACTTGTGGACTTCCAGACCCCTCCGGAATCCTCCGGAACCTTCCCGGTACAATACCGAAAAAACTGCACCTTTTTCCGGAACCCAAAATATGACTTCCTATATATAAATCTTTACCTCTCGACCATTTCGAGACTCCTCATGGCGTCCAGGATCTCATCCGGGACTCAGAACAACATTTGGTTACCACTCATCAAATATCCCAATACTACTCTAGCGTCAACGAATGTTAAGCGTGCGACCCTGCGGGTTTGAGAACTATGTAGACATGACCGAGACATCTCTCCGGTCAATAACCAATAGCGGAACCTGGATGCCCATATTGGCTCCTACATATTGTACGAAGATCTTTATCGGTCGAACCGTTATGACAACATACGTAATTCCCTTTATCCATCAGTATGTTACTCGCCCGAGGTTCGATCGTCGGTATCTTTATACCTAGTTCAATCTCGTTACCGGCAAGTCTCTTTACTCATTCCGTAATATATCATCTTGCAACTAACTCATTAGTCACTTTGCTTGCAAGGCTACTTATGATGTGTGTTACCGAGAGGGCCCAGAGATACCTCTCTGATACTCTGAGTGACAAATCCTAATCTCGATCTATGCCAACCCAACAAACACCTTCGGAGATACCTGTAGAGCATCTTTATAATCACCCAATTACGGTGTGATGTTTGATAGCACACAAGGCATTCCTACGGTATCCAGGAGTTGCATAATCTCATAGTCGGAGGAATATGTATTTGACATGAAGAAAGCAATAGCAATAAAACTGACCGATCATAATGCTAAGCTAACGAATGGGTCTTGTCCATCACATCATTCTCCTAATGATGTGATCTCGTTTATCAAATGACAACACATGTCTATGGTTAGGAAACTTAACCATCTTTGATCAACGAGCTAGTCTAGTAGAGGCTTACTAGGGACATTGTGTATTGTCTATGTATCCACACATGTATCAAGTTTCCGGTTAATGCAATTCTAGCATGAATAATAAACTTTTATCATGATATAAGGAAATATAAAATAACAACTTTATTATTGCCTCCATGGCATATTTCCTTCAGAAGGCGGCCGACGACGAGTGGCCGCCAATGACGGAGGTGACCGGCGACGAGCAAGCACCACCGTCCTCGTCTGCCGGCATCACCAAGGGCAAGTCTGGCAGGCGCAAGCCGATCAATCCTACAACATCCGCCTCCTCGACAAGCACTGGCGCGCGGAGGAGTTACTCGTCGTCGCCATCGCGGCGGACGTGGAGGTGGATGAGCAGGAGGCGTTGCTCGAGTCCTACTGCTCTGCCCGCGACATTCGTTGTGACCGCTGGTGCTACCGCCAGTATCAAGAGAATTTAGAGGCCACCTACAAGGAGATCGATGAGGCGTACGATGAGGTTTACAGGCCCGACTCTGACAACAACGATGAGGTTGGCAGCAATACCAACAACGATGCCGACAGCGAGGAAGAATAGTGCATGCTAGGCCTTCGACGCTCGGGTTCGAAGAAGGCCACCGCTCCCCCCGGTTGCAGCTAAGCTTGGCAGGCTGATCCTCGTCGGCCGATTAGCAACTGCGGAGTTGGAGGTAGAGGCTGAGGCAAAGCTGGAGACTACGAAGGCGGAGCCGGAGCTTCTTTTTGCGGCGCTCACGCCCGAGGGGACGCCGGCGATCATTTAGATTAGATTTAGAGTAGGGTTTAGTGAAAATATGTCTAGAATGTAATGAATTTCATCCTGTCTGCATGAATTTCCTCCGGTTTGGTTGAACCGCGCTTCGAAAGGTTTGCAGGTAGCCTTGGATGACCAGCTTCGGACGGATGCGGGAGAAAATTTGGGGGTGAGCGTTGAAGATGCCCTAAGGAGGCATAGCTCAAGATCGAATACGATTCACAATTTGCAAGTACCACGCGGCGTTAGCACAAATAAGTCTGCCATGCTTTGGATCGAAGCGAAAGAAATGTCCGCCTGAGCAGCTGGTTGTCCTACCCTTCGATACAGGGACTCGAGACCAGAGTTCTTCGTAGGACCATGCATGCAACTAGCGGAGTACTACTGTACAACGCATCTGTAAAATTTTGCAAGCTTCCAGTGCCAGGAAACGTCGATGACTTGAAAATATCTCTCCTCCAGTCCTCACACTATATGCCACATCTGGGGAAGGGCCCAGTTTTGAGCCAAGCCATAGCAACAGGAGCAGGCAAGCAGCAAAGGATCCTTTTGCTGATTTTATTACTACTCTACGTAATCCAGGGCGAGGCAGCTGCGGATTTGCGGAAGCCTCGGAAAAGCAGCCAAGGGACATCTTGATGCACAAAAGGCGCCGTTGATGGCGATGACACAACGCAAGAAATCAAATGAAGCATGGACATAATATCACTGATCATCTGAAGCCACTACGGCAAGAAATAACAAGGGTTCATGTTTCACAAACAAGGAAATTCTTGACCATGGTTCAAATAGCTGGCAACATGCACAAAAATAAAAATAAAAACTCTCCAACAGGCAACAGCTCTGAACTGCAACGCGCAGTTGTCACAAAAGAACCACAAATCTGAGAAATATCACGAGTCATTGACAATGGTGTCTGAACGTGTAGCTAACAAAGTATGAACGTATATCAAGGTAGTATAGCACATAGTCTGAACAATCTAAGCACGCGATTATGATACACTGCGAAGTAAATGTTAGTAGGCACATCTCACTGGGAGGTGCCATCGTCCTAATGTTTCTGTACTGGTCATTTTTCAGCTACAAGAAATGAGAAATACATACTCAGGTTTTCTCAGCTGAGGTGAGATGCCCCAGTTTTTCTGTCATCTGTTCGACGCTCTTGCCCCACCAAAAACTTCCGCGGTCTCCTGCTGTTGTTTGATTTGCTTCTCTGTCTCGCCGTTCTGATTGGGCCTCCTGGTGTGCATGGGATGACCCAGGCTGCTCGGTAAGAAACTGCTGCCAAAATCCATCATTTGCATCAGCAGGAGGGTCTTGGGTGGGTTGTTGATCTCTCGATGGACCAGTTTCTGTAACAGCAGGTTCCAAATTGACATCTATCTCGGAGACCTTAGCTCGTGAATCTGCACGAGAATGAGCTTCGGGAAGCGGAGGACTCTCTGGACAGCTGGCGGACTCTGCTATATCGCGAGAAGAGTGTGAATCTCCTACACCAGCTGAACAAGTATGCATCATGGACGGAGGTGATTGCTCGTGGGGCTCACTCTCCGCAGATGAATGGAGCTCTGTAAGAACAACAGCTGAAGAATGACCTGGGACATCACCATCATATGAAACATCATTACCAAATGCCTCGCTCGCTTCTTTGAAGAAATTCTCCAAGGAATTTAAGGATGATTCCATTTTGTCAAATGATGCCCTAAAAAGTTCATGAGTTGGTGAGTTGACCAAGTCACAATGCATAATCTGGTTCCCCTGAGTACTTGTATCCTCATGGAATGAAATTGGTTTAGGCAGTCTCCTCTTCTTTCCGTGATGATCAGATTGTTCTACGAAGCTAGACAAAAATCCAGGTGCATTCACAATTTCTCTGACATAAGATATAAGATTTTTCTGCTGATCCTCGATAGCAAATAGTTTGTCTTCCAAAGCCTTCATTTTACTCTCCATATCAGTTTTCTTCCTTTCAAGCTGTAAGTTCAGTGATGCATTATCACACTTGAGCCTCTCAATTTCCTCCTCATAGTCCCTCCTTTCACTATCAGCTAATGGTCCGGCACCCTGAGTATGTGATGAATGGCTGAATATTGGCTTGCGTCTATGGATATTTTTCAACCGATGCCGCTGGTCTCGTATGAATTCTTCATTTGCAAATTCCCATTGTTCTGGATCTACCTTCCTAAAGCCCTATATAAGAACGAGTAGGTGACAAATATTAGAATAGCCTCACATTCGCATAAGAGGTATCATGCATTACCATTACCAAGGCTAAAATAAACCATGTACTGCAACAGAAGGTAAACAAATTATACCGGAAGTGAGTGTGGTAGATTTTATTTGTCAAACAGCCACAGGATCAAGAAGAGATAGTACTGAACGAAGCTAGTTGAATTTCACATATAGAACAAATCAAGAGTTGACCTTTGTTGTTTAAAAGTATGCCAAGTAAAATGACAAATTGCATAATCCGGCACACTAAGCAGCTACCTATAAAGTGTATTTTGGATCACAAGAGCAATAAATCACAAGCACTCGTTCTAAATCGCAGATTATTTGCCCAACTGAACCGAAGTCCACGATAACCCACACAACCTCCTTGGCTCATGGCCTCACATGTCAGCGCAAGAAACCGCCACGCATTTCGGCCAGGCCCCAATTCCAGCGGCGGAACAGAGATTGGGCGGAGGAGAGAGGGGGAGGGTGGGTGTGAAGTTGTTCTCCTTACGTAGGTGTTGAGCTGGCGCACAAAGCTGGAGAAGTTGTTGTGCTTGAAGTACTTGGGGAGAAGATCCCGGCAGAAGTCGGCCTGGCTCAAGACGACGAAGCTGGTGCCGGACGGCGTCCACGCCACCACCGCGTCCGTGGCCGGCTCGTCCACCATCTCGTACGTCTTGGTGAGGAACGGCGGCAGCGACGCGGACCCGCCACTCCCCTCCATCCCCTCCACCCCCTTCTCCTCCTCGGGCTGCGGCGATTCGGCCTCAGCGCATAGCCATAGCGGCTGATCGGCGGAGTGGGGTTCGGCTCGGCTTCTTCGGTTGGGTTTGGTTGGTTGGTTGGGGGTTGGGTTGGGGGGCGAGAATTTCTTGGATTAGCGGAATTTTCCAGAAGGTTAGCGTTGGAGGCGGAGGGAGACGGGGTGGGGTCGGGGTGGATCCAGCCCCAAGTGCGCGGCTTCGTTGGCTGCTTGGGTTAGGTAAGCAGTGACGCGGAGAGGGGGACTGCTCAATGAATACGCGCTGCGGCAAAGCCGCCTAGCACCACATCCACATGCCGAAGGACGCACATATTATTTACTTTTATTACAGCGTCCCTCAGACCGCTCGCATACATTTCAGATCGCGCGGTTCGGCCACCGAAAGCCATCCAAAACGAGTTTGTATCGGTCCGCCGAGCGATCCGGACCATGTCTTTTCCGCAAACAGAAACCAAACGTGGGGTTTGCAGGAGTTCAGACACGAGACACGTCGGACTCTTACACCCATGACCCACCAAAAAGGAAGACGGGGCCCGCGCTTTTGTAGTTGCTCGCCCTGTTTCCGTGACAAAATCCCTACTCTTTTCCTCCATCGCGCCGCTCTCCACCCAATTCCCACCCTTTTTCCCACACTCTTCCCCCCTCCCGCCGCTGACGCATGGAACCACACGATAGCATGCCGGAGTTGGAGGTGGTGGAGGTGCAGCAGGATCCCAGCATCACCCTCGCCCAAAAGATCAACTCGGCGACGCGGCAAAATCGCCGCGACAAAGCAAAGACCGCAAAGAAGGAGAAGCTCAGGAAGCGGAAGGCCGGTGAAGGGCGTGCTGATGGCGTCCGTGGCGGTGGGCGTGCTTGTCGCAAACATGGTGGAGGTCGCGACCAAGGACATGGAGCCCCGATGGTGTCACCCGCCGTCCAGACACCGTCATGGCCGGAGCATTACAAGGCTCCGTACTACTACACCGCCAAGCAGCTCGGTAGGCAGTCCACCGCAACCGCCGCGGGGCAAGTGCCTTACTTTGTCCATGTAATCACGGCGCCGCTGCTCTTCTTGGAGACTGCTTCGCCACAGCTCGCCCGGGCGTGGCCGACGGGCGGGGAGCACATGGGTGCCCGCACGCTGTTCGCTACTATGCCTATAGCGGGGGAGAAGGCGTATGATGGCGGAGAGAGGGTTCGACATCATCCACAATGGAGGCGGACGAGGAGGTGGTTATGAGGACGAGCAAGTGAAAGACTTGGATCCCACTCAGTCTGGCAACTACACCCACACGCAGTAGGGCTACACCCAGACCGGCATGCAATCCTACACCCAGACCAGCATGGGCACACAACAGCAAGATTGGGCCGCCAGACAGGCGAAGGAGGAGGACGGTGAGGACGGTGAGGATGATGATCCGAATGATTTTGTCGGCGACCCGAAGAAGAAGGGTAGAGGAGAAAGCTTCAACATGCGGGAGGATGAGCTATTGTGTGATGCATGGTTGGCCACTAGCTTCGATCCGATGCATGGCACGGAGCGAAAGGGCACAACCATTTGGACCAACATTCACACATGGTTCCATGAGCTCAAGCATTCCGCGCCCTATGCTGACGCGGGCATCCACAATTGTGAACCAAATCCCCTCAACCATCAATGGTACACCATCCAAGAGGCCGTGTCAAAGTATTGCGACCACTTGGCGCATCTCATCGCGCAGTGGCTTAGTGGTGTGCAAATCCCCGAGAAAGTAAGTTCATTTGGCCGGATATGCATAGTCTTGTTGATCACTAGCTAGATATGCATAAGCTTGTTGATCACTAGCCGGATATGCATAGTTTTGTTGATCATTGGTCGGGTTTGCATAGTTTTGTGGCCAGATATGCATAGTTTTGTTGATCATTAGCTGGATATGCATAGTTTTGTTGATCATTTGCCGAATGTGTATAGTTTTGTTGATCATTAGCCGGATGTGGATAGTTTTGTTGCCGGATATGCATGGTTTTGTTGATCGTTAGCCAAATGTGGATAGTTTTGTTGATCGTTGGCCGGATGTGGATAGTTTTGTTGCTGGATATGCATAGGATTTTCTAGAAGGTTAGCATTGGAGGTGGAGGGAGACTGGGTGGGGTCGGGGTGGGTCCAGTTCCAAGTGTGTGGCTTCATTGGCTGCTTTAGTTAGGTAAGTAATGGTGCAGAGAGGGAAACTGCTCAATGAATACGCGATGCGGCAAAGCCGCCTAGCACCATATCCACATGGTGAAGGACGCACGTATTATTACTCTTATTACGACATCTCCAACGCCGACTCTCAAACCGCCCGCATACGTTTGAAGCGCACGGTTCAGACCCTGGAAGCCAGCCAACGAGGGTCTGTATCGGTCCACCGAGCAGTTTCGACCATGTTTTTTCGGCAAACTGGAATCAAATGTGGGGGGTTTGCGAGAGTCTAGACACGAGACACATCAAACTCTTACACCCATATGTCGGTGCTAAAGCCGGCAGATCTTGGGTAGGGGTCCCGAGCTATAGGTCTAGGAACAATGGTAACAGGGGAAACAGGATGTTTACCCAGGTTCGGCCCTCTCGAAGAAGTAAAACCCTACATCATGCTTTGATTATATTGATGTGATGGAGTACAGAGTACAAGATGATCTACCTCGAGATCGTCTGATTGATGTTCTAAACCCTAAGGCTGGTAATTGTGTCCCTAAAGACTAAATCCCTCAACTTATATATGCACTGGGGGTACCTAGGTTACACACATGGCCGATTGCCGACGCGACGGCTATTGAGCTATCCTTGAAGTAAACGCCAAGTTTTCGGTAGTTTCCCATCTTAATCATGCCTAGGTTCAAAGCTTCTGTTGTCCTTTCCTTTTGGTAATCGGTGGGCCATTAGCTCGGCCATGGACTGCAAGCCATATAGGTTAGTACCCCTTAGTCCAGGACACCGTCAGTATCCCCTGAACTGGTCTTCAAAGCCGAAGACTGTTGCCCCCTCCTCGAGATGATCTCTTCGGATTGATGTCTTCGGCTTGGCAGACAAGTTCCTTCTTTATCAGTTTGTGTTTGAAACCAAAGTCTTTAGTGGCTCATATTTCATTGGGTCTCCTTTTAAATTAGACTCCATCGACCATGTGTTTAAAACCTTATCCTCAACTAAGAGGGAATGGATTCCTTTTTACAAGGGCATTCACCCTTGTTTGGGGTCTTGAGTTAACTTAGCCTCAAAGGCTTGCCACGTAGGCATAACTAGTTAGAGGCTTCAAACCCTGACAGCTTTACTGAGCTGTCACCACCTATTATGGGCTGAGGTCAGTTATCACGAAATCATTTTGTGACCCGAGGCCGCCTTTTACCGGCACGTCTCATCAATACTGGAGATTGTGCCCTGGTTTTTAAGGCATATCATCAACAAGTTGATTTACCGATGCGAGCACAATGACATGATGGGTTGGAAAACATGCGATTTACCCGGCGCGGTGAGGGGACTCTTGGTCTTTTACTGACCCATAAAAACAAAAGGGTAGTAAATCACTTCTTCCATCCCTTGCTCCATCGCTCAAATCCCCCGAAGCGCTGGTGCCCTCAGATCCACCTCCAAGCTTCTGTCCCTTTCCTACGTTTCCCCATCAACGATCACCAACGTCGAGCTGAAGGGGCAGTGGGTGCCCTCGAATGTCACAGTGGGCACCATCGAGGAGCTCCAGTATGTGGGTTACATCCCTGCGGCAACCAAGTGTCGTGCACTGGCGTCAAGTGAGACCAGTCGCTTCGACTCTTCCATTCCCACTCCCAAGGAAGGGGAAAGGGTGGTCTTCATCCCCCACTTCATCCAAGGTCTGGGGTTCGCACTTCATCCCTTCGCAAGGGGGCTGATATTTTACTATAGGTTAGACTTCCACCACCTGGCCCCTGATACGTCCGTTTTGCACCATGTTTTCCTACTATTATTTATAGTGTTTTTTATGCAATATAACACTTTGTGGAGTAATTCTAATACCTTTTCTCTGATAATATGCAAGGTTTACAAAAAGAGGGAGAATACCGGTAGCTAGAATTCTGGACCTGAAAAAGCTACGTCAGAGATACCTATTCTGCACATCTCCAAATGAGTTGAAATTTTATGGAGATTTGTTTTGGAATATACTAAAAATACTGGAGAAAATAAATACTGGAGGAGGCCACCCAGGTGCACATTAGGCACCAGGGCGTGCCTACCCCCCTAGGCGTGCCCTGGTGGGTAGTGGGCTCCCTGCCCCACCTCCGGTACCCATCTTCTGGTACATAAGGTCTTTTGACATAAAAAAAATAAGGAGAGGACTTTTGGGATGAAGCGCCACCGTCTTGGGGTGGAACATGGGCAGGAGCACTTTTGCTCTCCGGCGGAGCGATCCCGCTGGGGATACTTCCCTCTGGGAGGGGGAAATCGAAGCTATCGTCATCACCAACAACCCTCTCATCGTGGGAGGGCCAATATCCATCAACATCTTCAACAACACCATCTCATCTCAAACCCCTAGTTTATCTCTTGTGTTCAATCTTTGTATCAAAACCTCAGATTGGTACCTGTAGGTGACTAATAGTGTTGATTACAGCTTGTAGTTGATGCTAGCCGGTTATTTGGTGGAAGAATATATGTTCAGATCTATCATGATATTCAATACCCCTCAGATCTTGAGCATGAATATGTTTTGTGAGTAGTTACTTTTGTTCTTGGGGACATGGGAGAAGTCTCGTCATAAGTAATCATGTGAATTTGATATTCGTTCGATATTTTGATGCTATGTATGTTGTGATTCCCTTAGTGGTGTTATGTGAACGCCGACTGCATGACACTTCACCATCTTTGGGCCTAAGGGAATGCATTGTGGAGTAGTTATTAGATGATGGGTTACTAGAGTGACCGAAACTTAAACACTAGTTTATGCGCTATTTCGTAAGGGGCTGATTTGGATCCATATGTTTAATGATATGGTTAGATTCGATATTAATTATTCTTTCGTAGTTGTGGGTGCTTGCGAGAGGGGTTAATCATAAGTGGGAGGCTTGTTCAAGTAAGAACATCACCCAAGAACCGGTCCACCCACATATCAAATTATCAAAGTAGCAAACACGAAACAAACCAACACGATGAAAGTGACTAGACGAAATTCCCGTGTGTCCTCAAGAACATTTTGCTTACTATAAGAGATTGTTTTGGCCTATCCTTTGATACAAAAAGGATTGGACTACCTTTTTGCACCTATTGTTACTATTGCTACTTGTCACTTGTTACAAACTATCTTGCTATCAAACTACCTGGTACCGACAATTTCAGTGCTTGCCGAAATTACCTTACTGAAAACCACTTGTCATTTCCTTCCGCTCCTCGTTAATTGACACTCTTACTTATCGAAAGGACTACGGTTGACCCCCTATACTTGTGGGTCATCAAGACTCTTTTCTGGCGCTGTTGCCGGGGAGTGAAGCGCTCTTGGTAAGTGGAAATTGGCAAGGAAAAATTTATATAACGTGCTAAAATTTACTGTTACTCGCTACTATGGAAAAAAAATCCTTTGAGGGGTTTGTTCGGGGTATCTTCACCTCGATCGGAAGCACAAAGAGTTGCTCCTCAACCTACTGCACCTACTGAAAATATTAGTTATGAGATTCCTTTGGGTATGATTGAGAAACTGCTAGCTAGTACTTATGCAGGAGATGGAACGAAGCATCCTGATATGCACCTAGTCTATGTGGATGAAATTTGTGGATTGTTTAAGCTTGAAGGTTACCCGGAGATGAGGTTAAGAAGAAGGTTTTCCCTTTATATTTAGGGGGGGAGCATTCACATGGTATAGGCTATGTAATGATATTGGAGCTTGGGATTGGAATAGATTGAAATTGGAATTTCACCAAAAGTTTTATCCTATGCATGTAGTTCATCGTGGATCAGAATTATATATATAATTTTTGGCCTCGTGAAGGAGAAAGTATTGCTCTAGCTTGGGGGACGATTAAATAAATTTTATATTCATGCCCCAGTCATGAGCTCTCAAGAGATATTATTATACAAAATCTTTTTGCTCGGCTTTCTCGTAGTGATCAATCCATGCTTGATACTTCTTGTACTGGTTCTTCTATGAAGAAGACTATTGAATTCAGGTGGGATCTTTTGGAAAGAAGTAAACGCAACTCTGAAGATTGGGAACTCGACGAAGGTAAAGAGTAAGGTATTAAGCTTGAGTTTGATTGTGTTAAATCTTTTATGAATACCGATGCTTTTCACTTGACTCTGAGATAGTAGCCCCTTTTTGTGAATCATTTGCTGCTCGTGTTGATCTCCCTAAAGAGAAGTGTCTTAAATATTGAAAGAACATGCGGTGCCCCCATGTTTGGTTTTGGTAATTGATGACAATCTCTATGGACTAATGGTTGTCTTGAGTTATATTTTAAGGATTTATCCATAGGCTTTTCTTGAAGTCCATGTGTTGGTTTCAAGGAGTTTATGAGTTGACCAAGGTGCTATTAAGGAATTATCCAAAGATTGGTCATGTGAGTGTTGAGCTGATTGCAAGCATGTCTTCAAGAAGAAGATTGTGTGATCATTCATGTTTACCTTCAAGACATCATCCCAATGAAGAGAGTTGGAAAGATTCAAGGTTGATCAAGACTAAGTCAAGAGTGAATCAAGTTGATCAACACACAAAGCATAGAAGATGTACCAAGAGGGATCAAGCGATCCCATGGTATGGTAATCATTGTCAATTACGCTTTGTGTACTAACCCATGATCTTCGTGAGAGTTCTTTGTGGGGTTAGGTTGTGGTGTGCAAGTTCTAGTGAAGCATCACGAAGAGATCAAATGCTTGAAGCTTGCCGTCCATTGTGGTGACAATGGACTTGTGAAGAAGTGCGGAAAAGAGGCTCGCCCATAGTGGAGTATGGGGGAGCAATCAACTAGTCTCCATCGAGCCAACGCAATCAAGAAAGGTGGTCCAACTTGAGGGAGTCAAGATCGTCATCATCTAGCTCAAGTGGACCATGTGCAAGGCAAAGGTTTGCCCTTGATAGGTTTTCTATTTTACTGGTCTCATGGTAGTTGTGGGAGACTGGGTTATATGATCGATTGCCGTACTATCAAGGGGGGCTCTCGATGAGTTGCTTGATCGTATCGTTTGTAGAGAGCTCAAACCATTGCATCCTTGCATCATCTTTATTAGTTCTTGTTTGGTTCTTCTCCTTGTGAGTTTTGGAGCTTATGGTCATTTTATGACAAGCTCGAGTTCATCGAAAATGGAGTTTACATGCATCTTCTATGATGTTTTCGATGTTGGAGGGTATGCCGGTTCTTCTCTGTTGGAGGTTCACTCCTCGCTGTTTTGATGCTACTCGTCTTCCTCTATTCAACAAGCTTGAGTTTGCTCAATTCGGAGCTCATTTGAAGAAGTTATGGCAGTTCTGGTTTTCCTTGGAGTATACTTTGTTTTCGTGGCTAAGGGTGGCACCAGCGGTAGTACCGCGGTCCTCAGCGGTAGTACCGCCGAAGCTCTCAAGCGGTAGTACCGCTCCACGAAGCGGTAGTACCGCTCTCAGTGGTAGTACCACTCCAAGAGCGGTAGTACCGCTTGCGGGCTTCGGCCGTAGTACCGCAGTGGTTCCGGGCTACTACCGCCTCGATTCGAGAACGATGTTTTTCGTGTCGGGTTTTGCGGTACTAGGAGCGGTAGTAGTGGCGGTAGTACCGCTCCAAGCGGTAGTACCGCTCTTACTCCCGCGGTAGTACCGCTCTGGGGCCAGGACCCTGTCTTCCTCGTCAGCGCGGTAGTACCGCTGGGTGGGAGCGGTAGTACCGCTCTCAGCGGTAGTACCGCCCTGCCCAAGCGGTAGTACCGCTCTGTGCGAGGATGTACAGTGGGGTAACGGTTGGATTGGTTCCCCCACTATATAAAGGTGTCTTCTTCCCCGTTGAACCTCATCCTTTGAGCTCGTGTTCTTCCCCCATTGTTGACCTTCTCCGAGCTTGCTATCTCTCAATCCCTCCAATGATTCTTGCTAGTTCTTGAGGGAAAAGAGAGAGGAGATCTAGATCCACGTCTCCACCAATCACTTTCTCCTCTTAGTGAGGGGAACCCCTTGGATCTAGACCTTGGAGTTCTTCGTGTTCTTCTTTCGTTCTTCCTCTCATTTTCCTCCCTAGCATTAGTTGCTTTGGTGGGATTTGGGAGAGAAGGACTTGGGCACTCCGTGTGCCCTTGCCATTGCATTTGGTGCATCGGTTTGAGTTCTCCACGCGATACGTGGAAGTTACAAGTTGAGAATCTTATTACTCTTGGGTGCTTGGTGCCCTTGAGCTTGTTCCTCTTGGGTGCTTGGGCGCCCTAGGCAGTTAGTGGTGTTCGGAGCTCAATCACTTGTGGTGTAAAGCTCCGGCAAGCGTCGGGTCTCCAATTAGGTTGTGGAGATCGCCTGAGCAATTTGACGGCACCGTGACCGCCCCAAGGGTTGCCAAAGTGTACGGGTTCGGTGACCGCCCCAAGGGTTGCCATTTATACGGGTTCGGTGACCGCCTCAAGGGTCCCTTAGTGGAATCACGGCATCTTGCATTGTGCGAGGGCGTGAGGAGATTATGGTGGCCCTAGTGGCTTATTGGGGAGCATTGTGCCTCCACACCGCTCCAAACGGAGATTAGCATCCGCAAGGGTGCGAACTTTGGGATACATCGTCGTCTCCGCGTGCCTCGGTTATCTCTTACCCGAGCCCTTTACTTATGCACTTTACTTTGTGATAGCCATATTGTTCTTTGTCATATATCTTGCTATCACATAGTTGCTTATCTTGCTTAGCATAAGTTGTTGGTGCACATAGGTGAGCCTAGTTGTTTTAGGTTTTTTCCTTGACAAATTAACCGTTAGGTTTATTCCGCATTTGTTCAAGCCTAAACCGTAATTATTTTAAAGCGCCTATTCACCCCCCCTCTAGGCGACATCCACGATCTTTCAAATATCACCCCCCCTATTAAAGAAAAGATTGAGGAGCCAGTTACAGTTAAAGATGAAACTATAATTTACAATGTTGATCCAGTTGTGCCTACTGCTTATATTGAAAACCCACCTTTCCCTGTTAGGATAAAGGAACATGTTAAGGTTTCAGTCGTGGTTAACAAGAGTAACGTTAAAGCAACTAGACCCTCTGAACAAATTAAAGTAGAACCTAGTATTGCTATGGTTAAAGATCTCTTAGTCGATAATATTGATGGGCATGTTATTTATTTATGTGATGAAGTTGCTAGAATTGCCAAACCCGATACTAAAGATAAGAATAAGCCTGTTGTTGGCATGCTTGTTGTCTCAGTTAAAATTGGATATCATTCCTATCATGGTTTATGTGATTTGGGTGCTAGTGTGAGTGTTATTCCTTTTACCTTATATCAAGAAATTATGAATGATATAGCACCTGCTGAAATAGAGGATATTGATGTCACTATTAAACTTGCAAATAGGGACACCATCACACCACTTGAGATTGTTAGAGATGTTGAAGTATCGTGTGGGAAAATAAAATACCCCACTGATTTTCTAGTTCTTGGTCCTCCACAATATTATTTTTGTCCCACAATGTTTGGTAGACCTTTCTTGAACACTGTTAATGCTAAGATAGATTGCCATAAAGAATTGTCAGTGTCAATTTTGGTGATGTGTCTCATGAGTTTAATTTCTCTAAGTTTCGTAAACAACCTCATAATAAAGAATTACCTAGTAAGGATGAAATAATTGGTCTTGCTTCTATTGATGGACCTCCTACGAATCCACTAGAACAATATTTGCTAGACCATGAAAATGATATGCACTTGCATGAAGTAGATAAAATATTCTTTGAACAACAACCTATCCTTAATCATAATTTGCCTGTTGAAACTCTAGGAGGTCCTCCTCCACCTAAAGGTGATCTTGTGTTTGAATTAAAGCAATTACCTGACACTTTGAAGTACATTTATCTTGATGAGAAAAGGATATATCCTATTATTATTAGTGCTAACCTTACAGAACATCAAGAAAAGAGATTATTAAAAATTCTAAGGAAGCATTGTGCTGCTATTGGATATATTCTTGATGATCTTAAGGGCATTACTCCCACTCTCTGTCATCACAAGATTAATATGGAACCTGATGCTAAACCTCAACGACGATTGAATCCTAAGATGAACGAAGTGGTAAGAACTGAAATACTAAAGCTTCTGAAAGCAGGTATAATCTTCCCATAGCTGATAGTAGATGGGTAAGTCATGTTCATTGTGTCCCTAATAAAGGAGGTATTACTATTGTTCCTAATGATAAAAATGAACTCATTACACAAAGAATAGTGACTGGCTATATAATGGTAATTGATTTTAGAAAATTAAACAAAGCCACTAGAAAAGATCATTACCCTTTGCCTTTCATTGATCAAATGTTAGAAAGATTGTCAAAGCACTCACACTTTTGCTTTCTTGATGGATATTATGGTTTCTCTCAAATACCTGTATCACAACCTGATCAAGAGAAAACCACCTTTACCTGTCCTTTTGGAACTTATGCTTATATACGTATGCCTTTTGGTTTATGTAATGCACCTGCTACCTTTCAAAGATTTATGACTGCTATATTATCTGACTTTTGTGAATAGATTGTTGATGTTTTCATGGATGATTTCTCCGTTTACGGAACTTCTTTTAATGATTGCTTAAGCAACCTTGATCGAGTTTTGCAGAGATGTGAACAAACTAATCTTATATTGATTTGGGAGAAGTGCCACTTTATGGTGAATGAAGGCATCGTCTTGGGGCATAAAATTTCTGAGCGAGGTATTGAGGTGGGTAAAGCTAATGTTGATGCAACTGAGAAAATGCCATGTCCGAAAGATATTAAAGGAATTTGTAGTTTCCTTGGTCATGCTAGTTTCTATAGGAGGTTTATTAAAGACTTCTCTAAAATTTCTAGGCTTCTTACTAATCTCTTGCAACAGGATGTTCCATTTGTTTTTGATGATGATTGTGTAGAAGCCTTCTAAACACTTAAGAAAGCCTTAACTTCTGCACCTATTGTTCAACCACCTGATTGGAACTTACCTTTTGAAATTATGTGTGATGCTAGTGATTATGCGGTTGGTGATGTTCTAGGACAAAGAGTTGATAAGAAACTAAATGCTATACATTATGCTAGTAAAACTCTAGACAGTGCCCAAAGAAATTATGCTACTACTGAAAAAGAATTTCTAGTAGTTGTGTTTGCTTGTGATAAATTTAGATCTTACATTGTTGATTCTAAAGTAATTGTTCACACATATCATGCTGCTATTAAATACCTTATGGAAAATAAAGATGGTAAACCTATGTAGGTTAGAATTCGACTTGCATATTACTGATAGGAAGGGAGCTGAGAACCCCGTAGTTGATAACTTATGTAGGTTAGAAAATATTCTTGATAGCTTTCTAGATGAACAACTAGGTTTCATAAATGCTTCTCATAATACTCTTTAGAATGCTGACTATGCTAATTATATTATTGCTAAATATATACCATCTTGTTTCACATACCAACAAAAGAAAAAAAAATCTTCTTTGACTTAAGACATTAGTTTTGGGATGACCCACATCTTTATAAACAAGGAGTAGATGGTATTATTAGACATTGTATACCTGAGCATGAATAGGAACAAATCCTATATAAATGTCACTCTGAAGCTTATGGAGGACATCATGCGGGAGATATAACTGCACACAAGGTATTACAATCTGGCTTCTATTGGCCTACTCTTTTCAAGGATGCTCGTAAGTTTGTTTTATCTTGTGATGAGTGTCAAAGAATTGGCAATATTGGTAAACATTAGGAAATGCCTATGAATTATTCACTTGTTATTGAACCATTTGATGTTTGGGGCTTTGACTATATGGGACATTTTCCTTCCTTTAATGGGTATACACATATTTTGGTTGCTGTTGATTATGTCACTAAGTGGGTAGAAGCTATTCCAACTAGTAGTGGTGATCATAACACCTCCATTAAAATGCTTAAAGAAATTATCTTCCTGAGGTTTGGAGTCCCTAAATATTTAATGACTGATGGTGGTTCACATTTTATTCATGGTGCTTTCCGTTGCTTACTAAATATGTTGTCAACCATAGAATTGCATCACCCTATCATCCTCAATCTAGTGGGCAAGTTGAGTTGAGAAATAGAGAAATAAAATTAATATTATAAAAAATTGTCGATAGGTCCCGAAAGAATTTGTCTAAGAAACTTGATGATGCACTTTGGGCCTATAGAACAGCTTATAGGAACCCTATGGGTACATCTCCATACAAAATGGTTTATGGAAAATCTTGTCATTTGCCTCTTAAGTTAGAAGATAAAGCATATTGGGCAATTAAAGAACACAATTATGATTTCAAACTTGCCGATGAAAAGTGGTTGTTTGATATTAGCTCCTTAGATGAATGGAGAACCCAAGCCTATGAAAATGCCAAATTGTTTAAAGAGAAAGTTAAAAGATGGCATGATAAGAGAATCCAAAGATGAGAACTCAATGGAGGTGAGCATGTTCTATTATAAGATTCTTGTTTTAGATGTTTTGCAGGGAAACTTCTTTCCAAATGGGAAGGACCATATATCATCGAAGAAGTTTACCACTCTGGAGCTATTAAAATCAATAATGCTGAAGGCACTAATCCGAAGGTGATCAATGGACAAAGAATTGAGCACTATATTTCTGGTGCACCTATTAATGTTGAAACTAACATTATCCAAACCATGACACTGGAGGAACACATAAAAGAAACCTTCCAGAACCCTTAAAAGGAAGAGGTACGTGATATGGTAACTAAACGAACTACAAAAATCCCGCAAAAATATTTTTTGTCAGTTTTGGAATGTTAGAAAAAATAAAAAATAAATAAGAAACACTCGGAAAGGTAACCAGGTGCCCACTAGGCACCAGGGCGCGCCTACCCTCCCAGGCGCGCCCTGATGGGTAGTTGGCCCCTGGGGAACCTTCCCGACTCCGTTTTCCTGTGCTATACTTGTTTCCCAAGATAAAAATTCTTTATATATACCCCCGGATGATTTGACCACCGCATCGCAGAAATACCCTATGTTCATGTTTCGTGTTGTTTTCTCTCAGATCTATCAAGCCAGGCATCATGTCTTCTCCCTCCTCCAACAACGTAGAAGAAGATGCTTGGCTGCTGAAGATGGAGCTAAGGAGAGAGGAACCAAAAGAAGCCACCGAGAAGGACAAGGACAAGGAAGTTGCAAGAGGTCAAGTTCAAGAAGGGGGCAAGCCATGCTCACGGAGAAGTTGAAGAAGAAGAAGATATCCTTCAACCCTACTATAACCACCTTACCCCCACTCAAAATCGAAGCCCTGAGGGCCTTTGAAACGGTTTGTGTTCAAAATGCATATCTCAGTCGTGAAATTATTTTGTTGGAAGAGCAAAACATTGCCCTCTGAAGCATCAATCATAGATTGGAGCAACTATTGAGGCTAAAGTGTGAAGCTCCTACCTCATCATCACCATCATCACCAAAGAAGGAAACTTGAGTACACGGGTATGAGCACTCCCCTTGGCTTTCCCCAAGCTTGGGGGAGATGCCCCGGTATCGTATAACCATCACTTTTATTACTTTCGCCGGTTTTTAGTTTGATCCTTGGTTATTTCATGATTTAGTTGAATACAAGTTTAATATGATCTATTTTCGAGTTTCGTGATCTATCCATCTATGTAATCGAGTGAGAGTTATATAATAAAGGATTAGTTTAGGTTTTTGCTTCTCCTTCTTGTTTCAATCAAAATAAAGGAAATAATGAAAAAAAATCATATGCTAATCTTATGGTAAGTAATGACATCACATAAGGAAAAGTATAAGAGGTAAAATTTATTGAAAGTTGACAAACATAACATTGGTCAATGATGCAATTCATGAAATAATTAATAAGGGAAGAGAATATTCACATGCAAATATACCATCTTGGACATATTTTATGATTGTGAGCCCCCATTAAATATCTTATGCCAAATTGTTGACGTTGGATAAGGAATACAATGTAATAATTTATGTTTGTTCATATTCACATAGAAGTTATATTGTCATATATGCTCCAACATGTGGTGCTTTCCAAATATCTTTGCTAGCCAAAAAGTCCGCACTAAGTAGAGATAGTACTTATGCATCCAAAAACCTTAAACCCAAATTCATGTTTTGAGAGTCCACCATACCTACCTATGGATTGAGTAAGATCCTTCAAGTAAGTTGTCATCGGTGCATAAGGCAATAAAAATTGCTTCTAAATATTTTTGATCTTTTAGTTTAAGGGAAAATAAGCGTTGTATGAACTTGTGACGGAAAATTAATAAAAGTGACACACCGCAAAATAAAGGTTGCTATCATAAGGGGAAATATAACATGACATTCTTTTGCATTAAGAGATTGTGCATACAAAACCAAAAAGCGCATGAAAACCTCTGCTTCCCTCTGCGAAGGGCCTATCTTTTAAATTTTATGTATTTACTTTTCATGCAAGAGTCAAAGTGTTCTCCTCTATTCCTTCTTATTTTCTCTTTTGCAAGCACCATGTGGTGGGGAAAGATCTAGGCACGTATATCCAGTTGGATATGAGTGATCATGAGTTATCATTGTTGACATCACTCTTGAGGTGAATAAGTTGGGAGGCGAAACTATAAGCCCCTATCTTTCTATGTGTCCAGCTGGAACTTTTTGCTCCATATATATGTTGTGAGTGTTAGCAATCATAGAAGACTAAATGATAGTTGAGTATGTGGACTTGCCAAAAGGCTCCGATACGAGACCCTTCCTAAAAATATGATGAAATGCAATTGTTAAGTTGACTAAGAACATAGTTTGTTAGTTTTCAAGAAAGTTTATGTTGTATACTTCGATGTTGTGATGAATTGTTACTTGCTCATGAGAAGTATTATGATAAATTTTATTGCTATTTTAATAATAATCATGATGTTTTTATTGACACCTCTCTCTCTAAACATGTGGACATGATTTTTGATATCGGCTTTCGCTTGAGGACGAACAAAGTCTAAGCTTGGGGGAGGTGATATGTCCATTTTACATCATGTTTTCCTACTGTTATTTATAGTGTTTTATGCAATATAACATTTTGTGGAGTAATTATAATGCCTTTTCTCTCATAATATGCAAGGTTTACAAAAAGAGGGAGAATATCGGCAGCTGGAATTCTGGACCTGAAAAGGCTACGCTAGAGATACCTATTTTGCCCATCTCCATATGAGCTGAAATTTTACGGAGATTTATTTTTGGAATATATTAAAAATACTGGAGAAAATAAATACTTGAGAAGGCCACCCAGGTGCCCACTAGGCACCACAGCACGCCTACCCCTCCCCCCAGGCGCGACCTGGTGGGTAGTGGGCTCCCTGGCCCACCTCCGATGCCCGTCGTCTGGTACATAAGGTATTTTGACCTAGAAAAAATAAGGATAGGACTTTCGAGATGGAGTGCCGCCATCTCGAGGCGGAACCTGGGCAGGAGCACTTTTGCTCTCCGATGGAGCGACCCCGCCTGGGATACTTCCCTCCGGTAGGGGGAAATCGAAGCTATCATCATCACCAACAACCCTCTCATCGTGGGAGGGCCAATCTCCATCAACATCTTCAACAACACCATCTCATCTCAAAACCCTAGTCCATCTCTTGTGTTCAATCTTTGTATCAAAACCTCAGGTTGGTACATGTGGGTGACTATTAGTGTTGATTACATCTTGTAGTTGATGCTAGCCGGTTATTTGGTGGAAGATTATATGTTCAGATCTATCATGATATTCAATACCCCTCTCATCTTGAGCATGAATATGTTTTGTGAGTAGTTACTTTTGTGACATGGAAGAAGACTCGTCATAAGTAATCATGTGAATTTGATATTCGTTTGATACTTTGATGATATGTATGTTGTGATTCCCTTAGCGGTGTTATGTGAACATCGGCTACATGACACTTCATCATCTTTGAGCCTAAGGGAATGCATTGTGGAGTAGTTATTAGATGATGGGTTGCTAGAGTGACAGAAACTTAAACCCTAGTTTATGCGCTATTTTGTAAGGAGCTGATTTGGATCCATATGTTTAATGCTATGGTTAGATAATATCTTAATTCTTCTTTTGTAGTTGCGGATGCTTGCGAGAGGGGTTAATCATAATTGGGATGCTTATTCAAGTAAGAACATCACGCAAGCACCGGTGCACCCACATATCAAATTATTAAAGTAGCGAACGCGAATCAAACCAGCATGATGAAAGGGACTAGATGAAATTCCCGTGTGTCCTCAAGAACGCTTTGCTTACTATGAGAGATTGTTTTCGCCCGTCCTTCGCTACAAAAAGGGTTGGGCTACTTTGCTGCACCTATTTTTACTCTTGCTACTTGTCACTTGTTACAAACTATCTTGCTATCAAACTACCTGTTACCGACAATTTCAGTGCTTGCAGAAATTACCTTGTCGAAAACCGCTTGCCATTTCCTTCTGCTCCTTGTTGGGTTCGGCACTTTTACTTATCAAAAGGACTGCGATTGATCCCCTATACTTGTGGGTCATCATCCTCTAATGCCATCATCCATATAGCCACTTCCATAACTATTTGTGAGGCGTTCCTGTATGTCGAGCCACACTTTGGCTTGTGGTTAAAGATCTTTAGCATTAAGCTGAAGAGTAACAGCTCCCAGCTTGCTAAATGCGGTGGGGCCATGATAAGCAAACTTCCTAGGGTGCGTTGGCCGAACAGATTTTTTGTTGAGACCTTCAGAGTGTGGCAGCGGGAGTGTTTCTATCTCATCGACAGGTTCACCAAGGGTCAGACAGAGATCCCCGCCTTTATGGCCAAGCCCCCAAAGAAACTCGTCTCCTGGACGAAGAAATACCTTGACTGGGGAAAGCCACCGGAGGTTCTCATGCTTCAGAAACAACTCAACTACGGTCATCGAGCAAGGCATCAAATTAGTGGACATAGTCCACGTCACGCTTCATCGCGGCACCCTCCCTCTTCAGCTCAGGGCCAACCTGCTTTGGTGCTACAATCCTGAGCATGGGGTGATCGTGCGACACTTCTTCCGCACCAACCTTGACGGGATGTGGATGGCGCTCTTTAAGCCATCCAAGAATGACTTCCCCGAAAATAAAGAAGAGGTCGGCCTTGATGCTGATACACTCCATCGTAGGTATGAAACAATGTTACTTATGCTCCTATCCTTTCAGTGTTTTTGATCTTTCAGGAGAGTGATTAGTTTGTCCTCCCATAACCAGACCTAGTGCAATAAGGATCAGAAGATGAAGTCTCCGGTGCTGCTGTCCTAAGAGGCCAGGACCCCACAACTTGAAGCCCTCCTAGTCGAGGAGCCATACAGGGTCCCGGTCAAAGAGCCAAAGAAGAAGAAACAGGGCCTACGCCGTCGAAGGGCAACTTTAGGTGCAAGTTCAGGAGTAACCATGGCTCCTTCATCCACGAGGAGGAAGAGAAGGAGGAAGAAGAGGTGGAGAGCGAGGAAGCCTCCCCTAAGAGGAGGAGGGCGACATCTGAAGATGCCAAGGAGGATGATCTTCCTCGGTTCAAAGGGCTTCTGTAAGACAAAGCCACCCAACAAAGCTGGTCCTCGGCCCTTAACGAGGCCACACATTCTGGTGCCTCCGAGGACGTGCTCCCCATCGCACATGGGGAAAATTGATGTCTACTACACAACCTTCTTCTAGTAGACATTGTTGGGCCTGCAAGTGCACAGGTTTGTAGGACAGTAGCAAATTTCCCTCAAGTGGATGACCTAAGGTTTATCAATCCATGGGAGGCGTAGGATGAAGATGGTCTCTCTCAAACAACCCTGCAACCAAATAACAAAAAGTCTCTTGTGTCCCCAACACACCCAATACAATGGTAAATTGTATAGGTGCACAAGTTCGGCGAAGAGATGGTGATACAAGTGCAAAATAGATAGTAGATATGGGTTTTTGTAATCTGAAATAATAAAAACAGCAAGGTAACTAAAGATAAAAGTGAGCGTAAACGGTATTGCAATGGTAGGAAACAAGGCCTAGGGTTCATACTTTCACTAGTGTAAGTTCTCTCAACAATAATAACATAGATAGAACATATGACAAGCCCTCAATATGGGACAAAGAGTCACTCCAAAGCCACTAATAGCGGAGAACAAACATAGAGATTATGGTCGGCTACGAAACCACCACAAAGCTATTCTTTCGGATCGATCTATAAAAGAGTTCGTACTAGAATAACACCTTAAGATACAAATCAACCAAAACCCTAATGTCACCTAGATACTCCATTGTCACCTCAAGTATCCGTGGGCATGATTATACGATATGCATCACACAATCTCAGATTCATCCAACCAACATAAAAGTACTTCAAAGAGTGCCCCAAAGCTACTACCGGAGAGTCAAGAACGTGTGCCAACCCCTATGCATAGGTTCCCAAGTGTCACGAAACCTGCAAGTTGATCACCAAAACATACATCAAGTGGATCAATAGAATAACCCATTGTCACCACGGTTATCCCACGCAAGACATACATCAGGTGTTCATAAAAGACTCAATCTGATAAAATAACTTGAAAGGGGAAACTCAATTCATCACAAGAGAGTAGAGGGGGAGACATATCATAAGATTCAACTACAATAGCAAAGCTCGGGATACATCAAGATCGTGCCATAGAGGAACACGAGAGAGAACACGAGAGAGAGAGATCAAACACATAGCTCTTGGTACATACCCTCGGCCGAGGGTGAACTACTCCCTCCTCGTCATGGATAGCGCCGGATGATGAAGATGGCCTCGGTGATGGGATCCCCCCTCGGCAGGTGCCTAATAGGGTCCCGATTGGTTTTGGTGGCTCTGAGGCTTGCGGCGGAACTCCCGATCTATTTTCGTCTGGAAGTTTTAGGGTGCGTAGGTATATATGGGTGAAAGGGGCACGTCGGTGGACCTCCGGGGGCTCACGAGGTGGGGGCGCCCCGGGGGCACGCCCCACCCTCGTGAGCACCTCCCGTATCTTCGACGTGGGGTCCAAGTCCATCGGAGGTTTCCTTCGAAATAACTTCTCCAGCTTGACTTCGTTCCGTTTGACTCCGTCGATATTCCTTTTCCTCGAAACACCAAATAGGCATAAAATAGCAAATCTGGGCTGGGCCTCCGGTTAATAGGTTAGTCCCAAAATAATATAAAAGTGGATAATAAAGCCCAATATTGCCTAAAACAGTAGATAAAGTAGCATGGAGCAATCAAAATTATAGATACGTTGGAGACGTATCAAGCATCCCCAAGCTTAATTCACTGCTTTCGTCCTCGAGTAGGTAAATGATAAAAAGATTTTTGATGCGAGTGATACTTTGGCATAATTTCAATGTAAATCTTCTTAATTGTGATATGAATATTCAGATTCGAAAGATTCAAGACAAAAGTTCATATTGACACAAAAATAATAATACTTCAAGCATACTAATCAAAGCAATCATGTCTTCTCAAAATAGCATGGCAAAAGAAAGTTCATCCCTACAAAATCATATAGTTAGGCTATGCTTCATTTACGTCACACAAAGATGTTCCCAACTTCTATACCCCCGATGACAAGCCAAGCAATTGTTTCATACTTAAATAATCTCAAACTTTTTCAACCTTCACGCAATACATGAGCGTGAGCCATGGATATAGCACTATGGGTGGAATAGAATATGATGATGGGGATTGTGTGGAGAAGACAAAAAAGGAGAAAGTCTCACATCAACGAGGCTAATCAATGAGCTATGGAGATGCCCATCGATTGATGTTAATGCAAGGAGTAGGGATTGCCATGCAACAGATGCACTAGAGCTATGAATGCTCAACAAAAGAAAACTAGTGGGTGTGCATCCAACTTGCTTGCTCACGATGACCTAGGCATTTTGAGGAAGCCCATCATTGGAATATACATGCCAAGTTCTATAATGAAAAATTCCCACTAGTATAAACAAGAAAATTTATGAGACTCACTATGTGAAGAACAAGGTGCTACTTTGAAGCACAATATATGAGACTCACTACATGAGGAACACGGTGCCACTTTGAAGCACAAGTGTGGAAAAAGAGATAGTAGCATTGCCCTTTTCTTTTCTTTTCTTTTTTTGGCCTTTTTTTCTATTTTGGCCTTTCTCTTTTTTTGGGCCTTTCTCTTTTTTGGCCTTTTTTTGGGCAATGCTCTAATAATGATGATCATCACACTTCTATTGATTACAACATAAGGATTACAACTCAAAACTTAGAACAAGATATGACTCTATATGAATGCCTCCGTGATGTATGGGATGGTGCAATGAATCAAGAGTGACATGTATCAAAAATAATGTATGGTGGCTTTGCCACAAATACGATGTCAACTACATGATCATGCAATGGCAATATGACAAAAGTAGTGTATGTGATGATGATGATGATGGAAGTTGCATGGCAATATATCTCGGAATGGCTATGGAAATGCCATGATAGGTAGGTATGGTGGCTGTTTTGAGGAAGATATAAGGAGGTTTATGGGTGATAGAGCGTATCATATCACGGGGTTTGGATGCACTGGCGAAGTTTGCACCAACTCTCAGTGTGAGAAAGGGCAATGCACGGTACCGAAGAGGCTAGCAAAGGTGGAAGGGTGAGAGTGCGTATAATCCACGGACTCAACATTAGTCAAAAGAACTCATATACTTATTGCAAAAATTTAGAAGCCATCAAAAATTCAAGTACTACGCTCAATGCTCCTAGGGGGATAGATTGGTAGGAAAAGACCATTGCTCGTCCCCGACCACCACTCATAAGGATGCTCAAGCCAGGTACACTTCATGCTTCAAATTTGTTACACAACTTTAACCATACGTGCATGCTACGGGCTTTGCAAACTTCAACACTTAAGGAAATATGCCCTAGAGGCAATAATAAAGTTATTATTTATTTCCTCATATCATGATAAATGTTTATTATTCATGCTAGAATTGTATTAACCGGAAACATGATACATGTGTGAATACATAGACAAACATATAGTCACTAGTATGCCTCTACTTGACTAGCTCATTAATCAAAGATGGTTATGTTTCCTAACCATAGACATGTGTTGTCATTTGATTAATGGGATCACATCATTAGGAGAATGATGTGATTGACATGACCCATTCCGTTAGCCTAGCACTTGATCGTTTAGTATATTGCTATTGCTTTCTTCATGACTTATACATGTTCCTGAAACTATGAGATTATGCAACTCCCATTTACCGGAGGAACACTTTGGGTGCTACCAAACGTCACAACGTAACTGGGTGATTATAAAGGAGTACTACAGGTGTCTCCAAAGGTAGATGTTGGGTTGGCGTATTTCGAGATTAGGTTTTGTCACTCCGATTGTCGGAGAGGTATCTCTGGGCCCTCTCGGTAATGCACATCACTATAAGCCTTGCAAGCAATCTAACTAATGAGTTAGTTACGGAATGATGCATTATGTAACGAGTAAAGAGACTTGCCGGTAACGAGATTGAACTAGGTATTGGATACTGACGATCGAATCTCGGGCAAGTAACATACCGATGACAAAGGGAACAACGTATGTTGTTATGCGGTTTGACCGATAAAGATCTTCGTAGAATATGTAGGAACAAATATGGGCATCCAGGTTCCACTATTGGTTATTGACCGAGAATAGTTGTAGGTCATGTCTACATAGTTCTCGAACCCGTAGGGTCCGCACGCTTAACGTTATGATGACAGTTTTATTATGAGTTTATAAGTTTTGATGTACCGAAGTTTGTTCGGAGTCCCGATGTGATCACGGACATGACGAGGAGTCTTGAAATGGTCGAGACATAAAGATTGATATATTGGACGACTATATTCGGACACCGGAAGTGTTTCGGACGCTTTGGAGAAAATCGAGTCTTGGAGGGTTACCGGAACCCCCCGAGAGAGTTAATGGGCCACATGGGCCTTAGTGGAAAGAGAGAGGGGCGGCCAGGGTGGGCCGCGCGCCCCCTCTCCCTCTGGTCCGAATTGGACTAGGAGGGGGGGTGGCGCCCCCCTCTTTCTTCCCCCCTCTCCCCCTTCCTTTCCCCTCCTAGTAGGAGTAGGAAAGGGGGAGTCCTACTCCTACTAGGAGGAGGACTCCTCCTCCTGGCGCACCCTATAGGGCCGGCCTCCCCCTTGCTCCTTTATATACAGGGGCGGGGGGGGGGGCACCCTAAAACACACAAGTTGATCTATGGATCGTTCCTTAGCCGTGTGCGGTGCCCCCCTCCACCATATTCCACCTCGGTCATATCGTCGCGGAGTTTAGGCGAAGCCCTGCACCGGTAGAACATCATCATCGTCACCACGCCGTCGTGCTGACGGAACTCATCCCCGAAGCTTTGCTGAATCGGAGCCCGGGGATCGTTATCGAGCTGAACGTGTGCTGAACTCGGAGGTGCCGTACGTTCGGTGCTTGGATCGGTCGGATCGTGAAGACGTACGACTACATCAACCGCGTTGTGCTAACGCTTCCGCTTACGGTCTACGAGGGTACGTGGACAACACTCTCCCCTCTCATTGCTATGTCATCACCATGATCTTGCGTGTGCGTAGGAATTTTTTTGAAATTACTACGTTCCCCAACAGTGGCATTCGAGCCTAGGTTTTATGCGTTGATGTTATATGCACGAGTAGAACACAAGTGAGTTGTGGGCGATACAAGTCATCTTGCTTACCAAAGATGTCATACTTTGGTTCGGCGGTATTGTGAGATGAAGCGGCCGGACCGACATTACGCCAGACGCTTACGCGAGACTGGTTTCACCGTTCGAGCACTCATGCTTAAAGGTGATGGCGGGTGTTTGTCTCTCTCACTTTAGCTGAATCGAGTGTGGCTACGCCCGGTCCTTGCGAAGGTTAAAACAACACTAACTTGACGAACTATCGTTGTGGTTTTGATGCGTGAGGTAAGAACGGTTCTTGCTAAGCCCGTAGCAGCCACGTAAAACTTGCAACAACAAAGTAGAGGACGCCTAACTTGTTTTTGCAGGGCATGTTGTGATGTGATATGGTCAAGACATGATGCTATATTTTATTGTATGAGATGATCATGTTTTGTACGAAGTTATCGACAATGGCGAGAGCCATATGGTTGTCGCTTTATTGTATGAAATGCAAACGCTACTGTAATTGCTTTACTTTATCACTAAGCGGTAGCGATAGTCGAGAAGCAATAGATGGCGTAACGACAACGATGCTACGATGGAGATCAAGGTGTCGCACCGGTGACGATGGTGATCACGACGGTGCTTCGAAGATGGAGATCACAAGCACAAGATGATGATGGCCATATCATATCACTTATATTGATTGCATGTGATGTTTATCCTTTATGCATCTTATCTTGCTTTGATTGACGGTAGCATTTTAAGATGATCTCTCACTTAAAATTATCAAGAAGTGTTCTCCCTGAGTATGCACCGTTGCCAAAGTTCGTCGTGCCTAGACACCACGTGATGATCGGGTGTGATAAGCTCTACGTCCATCTACAACGGGTGCAAGCCAGTTTTGCACACGCAGAATACTCAGGTTAAACTTGACGAGCCTAGCATATGCAGATATGGCCTCGGAACACGGAGGCCGAAAGGTCGAGCGTGAATCATATAGTAGATATGATCAACATAGTGATGTTCACCATTGAAAACTACTCCATCTCACGTGATGATCGGTTATGGTTTAGTTGATTTGGATCACGTGATCACTTAGATGACTAGAGAGATGTATGTCTAAGTGGGAGTTCTTAAGTAATATGATTAATTGAACTTAAATTTATCATGAACTTAGTACCTGCTAGTATTTTGCTTGTCTATGTTTGTTGTAGATAGATGGCTCGTGTTGTTGTTCCGTTGAATTTTAATGCGTTCCTTGAGAAAGCAAAGTTGAAAGATGATGGTAGCAATTACACGGACTGGGTCCGTAACTTGAGGATTATCCTCATTGCTGCATAGAAGAATTACGTCCTGGAAGCACCGCTGGGTGCCAGGCCTGCTACTGATGCAACTGACGACGTTAAGAACATCTGGCAGAGCAAAGCTGATGACTACTCGATAGTTCAATGTGCCATGCTTTACGGCTTAGAACCGGGTCTTCAACGACGTTTTGAACGTCATGGAGCATATGAGATGTTCCAGGAGTTGAAGTTAATATTTCAAGCAAATGCCCGGATTGAGAGATATGAAGTCTCCAATAAGTTCTACAGCTGCAAGATGGAGGAGAATAGTTCATCGGTGAGCATATACTCAAAATGTCCGGTATAATAATCACTTGGTTCAACTGGGAGTTAATCTTCGGATGATAGCATCATTGATGTAATTCTCCAATCACGCCACCAAGCTACAAGAGCTTCGTGATGAACTATAATATGCAAGGGATGAACAAGACAATTCCCGAGCTCTTCGCAATGCTAAAAGCTGCGAGGTAGAAATCAGAAGGAGCATCAAGTGTTGATGGTCAACAAGACCACTAGTTTCAAGAAAAGGGCAAAGGAAAGAAGAAGGGAACTTCAAGAAGAACGGCAAGCAAGTTGTTGCTCAAGAGAAGAAACCCAAGTCCGGACCTAAGCTCAAATCCGAGTGCTTCTACTGCAAGCGCATCGACACTAGAAGCGGAACTGCCCCAAGTATTTGGCGGATAAGAAGGATGGCAAGGTGAACAAAGGTATATGTGATATACATGTTATTGATATGTACCTTACTAGAGCTCGTAGTAGCACCGGGTATTTGATCTTGGTTACATTGCTAATATTTGCAACTCAAAAGGGGACTACGGAATAAGCGAGCACCGCAAAGGACGAGGTGACGATCGCGTGGGAAAGCGGTTCCAAAGTCGATGTGATCGCGATCGACGCTACCTCTACATCTACCTTCGGGATTAGTTTTAGACCTGAATAATTGTTATTTGGTGCCGCGTTGAGCATGAACATTATATCTGGATCTTGTTTGATGCGAGATGGTTATTCATTTAAATCGAGAATAATGGTTGTTCTATTTATATGAGTAATATCCTTTATGGTCATGCACCCTTGAAGAGTGGTCTATTTTATTGAATCTCGAAAGTAGTGATACACATATTCATAATGTCGAAGCCAAAAGATGCAGAGTTGATAATGAGAGTGCAACTTATTTGTGGCAATTGCCGTTTAGGTCATATCGGTGTAAAGCGCATGAAGAAACTCCATCTTGATGGACTTTTGGAATCACTTGATTATGAATCATTTGGTACTTATGAACCGTGCCTCATGGGCAAGATGACTAAAACACCGGTCTCCTAAGACTATGGAGAGAGCAACAGATTTGTTGGAAATCATACATATAGATGTATGTGGTCCGATGAATGTTGAAGCTCGTGGCGGATATCGTTATTTTCTCACCTTCACAGATGATTTGAGCAGATATGGGTATATCTACTTAATGAAACACAAGTCTCAAACATTTGAAAAGTTCAAAGAATTTCAGAGTGAAGTGGAAAATCATCGTAACAAGAAAATAAAGTTTCTATGATCGATCGTGGAGGAGAATATTTGAGTTACGAGTTTGGTTTACATTTGAAACAATGCGGAATAGTTTCGCAACTCACGCCACCGGAACACCACAAAGAAATGGTGTGTCGAACATCGTAATCGTACTTTACTAGATATGGTGCGATCTATGATGTCTCTTCTGATTCTTGCTATCGTTACGGGGTTATGCTTTAGAGATGGCCGCATTCACGTTAAATAGGGCACCATCAAAATCCGTTGAGACGACGCCTTATGAACTGTGGTTTGGTAAGAAACCAAAGTTGTCGTTTCTTAAAGTTTGGGGCTGCGATGCTTATGTGAAGAAACTTCAACCAGATAAGCTCGAACCTAAATCAGAGAAATGTGTCTTCATAGGATACCCAAAAGAGACTGTTGGTACACCTTCTATCGTAGATCCGAAGGCAAAACATTCGTTGCTAAGAATGGATCCTTTCTAGAGAAGGAGTTTCTCTCGAAAGAAGTGAGTGGGAGGAAAGTAGAACTTGATGAGGTAACTCTACCTGCTCCCTTATTGGAAAGTAGTTCATCACAGAAATCAGTTCCTGTGACACCTACACCAATTAGTGAGGAAGCTAATGATATTGATCATGAAACTTCAGATCAAGTTTCTCTCGAACCTCGTGGGTCTACCAGAGTAAGATCCGCACTGAGTGGTATGGTAATCCTATTCGGAAGTCATGTTACTTGACCATGATGAACCTCGAACTATGAGGAAGCGATGATGAGCCCAGATTCATAAAATGTCTAGAGGCCATGAAATCGAGATGGGATCCATGTATGAGAACAAAGTATGGACTTTGGTTGACTTGCCCGATGATCGGCAAGCCATTGAGAATAAATGGATCTTTAAGAAGAAGACCGACGCGATGGTAATGTAATCGTCTATAAAGCTCGACTTGTTGCGAAAGGTTTTCGACAAGTTCAAGGGTTGACTATGATGAGACTTTCTCACCCGTGGCGATGCTTAAGTCTGTCCGAATCATGTTAGCTATTGCTGCATTTCATGATTATGAAATTTGGCAAATGGATGTCAAAACTGCATTCTTGAATGGATTTACGGAAGAAGAGTTGTATATGATGCAGCGGAAGGTTTTGTTGATCCAAAAGGTACTAACAAAGTGTGCAAGCTCCAATGATCCATTTATGGACCGGTGCAAGCATCACGGAGTTGGAATAAGCGCTTTGATAGTGTGATCAAGGCATATGGTTTTATCTGAGACTTTTGGAGAAGCTTTGTATTTACAAGAAAGTGAGTGGGAGCTCAGAGCATTTCGATATTATATGTAGATCACATATTATTAATTGGAAATGAATAGAATTTCTGGATAGCATAAAGGGATACTTGAATAAAAGTTTTTCAATGAAAGACCTCGGTGAAGTTGCTTACATATTGGGCATCAAGATTTATAGAGATAGATCAAGACGCTTAATAGGACTTTCACAAAGCACATACCTTGATAAATTTTTGAAAAAGTTCAAAATGGATCAGGCAAAGAAAGGGTTCTTGCCCGTTCTACAAGGTGTGAAGTTGAGTCAAACTCAATGCCCGACCACAAAGAGAAGATAGAGAGAAATGAAATATGTTCCTATGCTTCAGCCATAGGCTCTATCATGTATGCAATCTTTGTACCGGACTGACGTATGCTTAGCAATAAGCTTGGCAGGAAGGTACCAAAGTAATCCAGAGTGGATCATCGGACAGCGATCAAGAACATCTGAAATACCCGAAAAGGACTAAGGATATGTTTCTCGTATATGGAGGTGACAAAGAGCTAGTTGTAAATGGTTACGTCGATGCAAGCTTTGACACCGATCCGGACAATTCTAAATCGCAAACCGGATCGTGTTTTTATTAAGCGGTGGAGCTGTAAGTTGGTGCGTTCTAAACAAAGCGTCATAGCGGGATCTACATGTGAAGCGGAGTACATAGCTGCTTGAAGCAGCGAATGAAGGAGTCGGATGAAGGAGTTCATTTCAATCTAGGTGTCATACCTAGTGCATCGGGACCAATGAAGATCTTCGTGACAATCTTGGTGCAATTGCCTTAGCAAAGGAATCCAGATTTCACAAGAGGACCAAGCACATCAAGAGACGCTTCAATTCCATCCGGGACCAAGTCCAAGTGGGAGACATAGAGATTTGCAAGATACATACGGATCTGAATGTTGCAGATCCGTTGACTAAGCCTCTCTCACGAGCAAAACATGATTAGCACCAAGACTCCATGGGTGTTAGAATCATTACTATGTAATCTAGATTATTGACTCTAGTGCAAGTGGGAGACTGAAGGAAATATGCCCTAGAGGCAATAATAAAGTTATTATTTATTTCCTCATATCATGATAAATGTTTATTATTCATGCTAGAATTGTATTAACCGGAAACATGATACATGTGTGAATACATAGACAAACATATAGTCACTAGTATACCTCTACTTGACTAGCTCATTAATCAAAGATGGTTATGTTTCCTAACCATAGACATGTGTTGTCATTTGATTAATGGGATCACATCATTAGGAGAATGATGTCATTGACATGACCCATTCCGTTAGCCTAGCACTTGATCATTTAGTATATTGCTATTGCTTTCTTCATGACTTATACATGTTCCTGAAACTATGAGATTATGCAACTCCCATTTACCGGAGGAACACTTTGGGTGCTACCAAATGTCACAACGTAACTGGGTGATTATAAAGGAGTACTACAGGTGTCTCCAAAGGTAGATGTTGGGTTGGCGTATTTCGAGATTAGGTTTTGTCACTCCGATTGTCGGAGAGGTATCTCTGGGCCCTCTCGGTAATGCACATCACTATAAGCCTTGCAAGCAATGTAACTAATGAGTTAGTTATGGAATGATGCATTACGTAACGAGTAAAGAGACTTGCCGGTAACGAGATTGAACTAGGTATTGGATACAGACGATCGAATCTCGGGCAAGTAACATACCGATGACAAAGGGAACAACGTATGTTGTTATGCGGTTTGACCGATAAAGATCTTCGTAGAATATGTAGGAACCAATATGGGCATCGAGGTTCCGCTATTGGTTATTGACCTAGAATAGTTCTAGGTCATGTCTACATAGTTCTCGAACCCGTAGGGTCCGCACGCTTAACGTTACGATGACAGTTTTATTATGAGTTTATAAGTTTTGATGTACGAAGTTTGTTGAGTCCGGATGTGATCACGGACATGACGAGGAGTCTCAAAATGGTCGAGACATAAAGATTGATATATTGGGCGACTATATTCGGACACTTTGGAAGTGTTCCGGACGTTTTCGAGAGAAAACGGAGTGCCGGGAGGTTACCGGAACCCCGGGAGAGTTAATGGGCCACATGGGACTTAGTGGAAAGAGAGAGGCGGCCGGGGTGGGCGCGCGCCCTCTCCCTCTGGTCCGACTGGACTAGGAGGCGGCGCCCCCTCTTTCCTTCCCCTCTCCCCTTCCTTTCCCTCCTAGTAGGAGTAGGAAAGGGTAGTCCTACTCCTACTAGGAGGAGGACTCCTCCTCTGGCGCGCCTCTAGGGCGGCCGGCCTCCCCTGCTCCTTTATATCTGGGGCGGGGGCACCCTAGAACACACAAGTTGATC